>CM046426.1:17075574-17737456 GCA_025506505.1 Flaveria sonorensis
CTCCTACCACTAACAAGCAACTTAGCATAGCAAGCAGCAGAAATGAAACTCCTACTACACCCGAATCGAATAATACAGAGGCACCAGTTTTTGTTTACTAGAAACATACCTGACACGACGTCGGGGTCCACTCTGGCCTCCTCCTGGGTCATCGTGAAGGCTCTAGCACTTGCCATCTGTCCTCCATCCTCCGTCCGCTCTTCGCTCCAGAACTCTCGACCCTCGGCTTCTTGCAATCCCTGCTTAAATGGCCCTCTTCACCACATTTATAGCACTTCATCACCCCATAATCCTTCGCCACGTGACTGAGCCTCCCACACTTGAAGCAGACTCTCGATCCCTATTTACACTCTCCAGTGTGCTCCTTCCACATTTGTCACACTTCTTCATTCCCGTGCTTGATGACCCCACCCTTCGGTCATCCATTCTCATCCTCTTGTTTGGAGTGAAACCACCACGTCCAAACCGTTTCCCTTTCCAGTTCTTATCACCACCACCCATCTTGCTCACCTCAACCACAGCCATTTCCCTCTCATCATAGAGTCTTCCCGCCAGATCCACTACCGACCTAAAGGTACTCGGTCGGGCAGCAATCAGGTGTCTGCGGATATCCACTGGCAATCCTTGGATATACCTCTTGATCTTTCGTGATGCTGGCATCACCTGATCTGGCACCAGTCTCACCATTTCGTTGAACTTGGTGGTGTATTGCTGGTGGGTCATGGTTCCCGCCTCAAGCTGTAAGAACTGTCTTTCTATCTTGTCGAGCCCTCTGTGAGGACAGAACTCCTCGATCACCATTTTCTTCAACTCTCCCCACCTTATCCTCCCGATGGCCCTACTGCCCTCGGCTTGGACAATATTGTCCCACCAACACAGAGCCGAGTCAACGAACGAGTGAGTGGCGAACTTCACCTTCTGGTCCTCCCTGCACTCACTAATCTCTAACACCGCCTACATCTCTCTTACCCAGCGGTGAGCAGTGGCAGCATTACCGTTGCCATCAAAAATTGGGGGTTTGCATCGTTGGAATGCCCCGTAGCTGCACCCCTTCGCGGTTTCCCTCACTTCCACCTCTTCCTCATCACTGGAGGCCGCCATCTAGAGTTCAGTTCCTCCTCTTCATCATGACCCCTCTCATTCCCCTTTCTCCCAGCCGCAGTCCTTCTCTCCTCCTCCTTCTCCTTTCTCTCATCTTCCCTCATAGCCCGGATGACTTCAGTCACTACAGACGGTAGAATCGTCTGCATGACCTGATGCACTTCCTCAACCACTGCCTCCTTCACCTAGGCCCTTAGATTAGCACTCTCATCACCGCCCTCCGGATGATGAAGCGCAGGCTCAGCAGGAGCCGTCTCTCCGTCCTTGTCTTGTGCCTTGTGGCACGTGGCCCAGCACCACGACCACCTCATACTCCTCCTCTAGAAGCTTTCGACGATCTACCACCAGCCATCCTCTAATCACTATAAGATTCAAACACTAACACGGTCATTCAAGGTAATAGCTCAGTTTATGTTAAGTATAGTAAGTCCCTAATTACAGTGGCCAGTTGTGATTAGCCACTTACTTTACTCTTCATTCCTCGAGCATTTCCTATCCTGACTACATCAGTATTCAAATCTACTAAAAGCACATAAATCAGATAGCACACGCACATAATACCGGTTAACATTTAAGAAAAGATATACCTGATGGCACGTAGCTACTCGGGCTGGCATCCCTCTATTCGGTCCCATTCTTAGTTTAAGTTTAGGTTTTTGAAAATATTTACCCATTTCTCTTAAACTTTGGTTCTGATACCAACTTGTAAGGCCCCGTTCCCGGAGACCTCACAGTTGGTCAATCATAGCATTATACATATAAAGCATTATACATTTCATAAGATTAAGCAGCGGATTAAGTTAACAAAAACTATTCATTTCATTAATAATTACTGTTGCTAAGCAATACATCATTGTTTCTTAAGTTACAAAAGACCTTTTAATTGTATTACAAAACAACAATATCATTAAGATTGAATGGATGCCAGTCTTGCCCCGACGAGTAGCTTTCCCCGCGTACCATCCTCCGCAATAATTACCTGCCAACTGAAAATGCATAAAAGTTAGCGTTACTGAGTGAGTTCTAGTTTTAAAACATTAAAATACCTTGTGTATATATATGAAAATATCTTTTCTTTGAATTACTTCTTTTTCATAAAATTCATTACTTTCGTACGTGTTCACACGTCATACGTACAACAAGATAATATTCATTATTATCTTTCATCATTCTTCACTTCATTTCGTTATTATCTTTCACTTTCTACCAGACCAATGTGCAATACCCTAAACATTGTGCATGAAGCGGGTACTGGGTCGGAGTCTATAAATAGACCCCTAACATTGTGCACGAAACCTGACCTAGTACCAGGGCATGCCACAAGGGTCCCGTCAATCTCAAAGATTGACCCAGTGTGCATCCTTCGGGTTAGCTAAACAGCACACAGTTGAGCTAACGACAACATGGTAGTGCACCTCTATTCAATTGCTTGCAAGACTTTCATTCATTCGTTATGTTCCACTTTCATTATCATTAATCTTCCACTATTTACGATAATACTTTACATATTTCAGGCGCATGAGCCCTATTTGGACGCATGACCAACAAATGCATTTTTCAGACTTGTTTTCGAACCCAATTTGTATTCTAACCTGTTCTTAACATATATCTATCATTCTAAGCATCGACAACACATACACAACCACAAAACACAAGCATACATAAACAATACATACGGATACATATATAACAGTTGTACAACATTTTTAAACATGCATTTTCAGCCCCAAGACGTTTAAAACACATAAAAACCGGGGTTTAGAACTCACCTATGCAGCAAACAAGTAAAAATCCTCTAAACTTGAGTGCACAAGAGTTCAAACACCTAAAACACACCAAAATAAACAACCAAACACATAGAACACATAAAAATTGGTTTTAAGGACGAAAACCCAACAAAACCGAACCAAGAACACATAAAACACTCACCAATAAGCGAATTTCAGCTTCTTCTTCTTGAATAACCGAGAGAAAATCTTTTCTCTTTCTTCTTCTTGTTTCCGTCGAAAAGCAGAAAGCAGATGTGAATGCATGGGCGGCCATACTCTTTTATATAATAAAATATTGAGTTTTGTACTTTTTTACACTTTGGCCCCCTCCACTTTGGCTCCTTTTCCTTTCTTTCAAAATACTTTTTATTTTCCTTTTTATTTCTTTCTTCTCTTTAACTTGACAAAAATTTCGGGTGTTACAGACAGCCACCTGAATTTTCCTCGTTTTTAGTGTGTTCGACCCTATACGCCCCATATGGTACTATACGAGGTCTATAGAGAAGTGTCGATTTATAATATGGGTGTCTGTATATTAGTAGTTTAGGACCCATAAAAACCTCTATCTTTCTCTTTACCATTATATAATACAAAACAAACGGGCAAAACCCGAAATTCACTCGTATTTGTAAGAAGCGCCCCTTCGACTATCTTCGACTCTGTCGTTTCCGTCCGCCCGTTGACGGTTCACCTCTGCAACTGAAGGATGCAAATGAAGGCACTATTCAATGAAACAATTCAAGCACGCTTCCTTGACCTCCTTAACTCTCTCCTTTTCACTGGCAATTGCAACCTTGTTTGAGCATCTTATCCAATGTGTTGGGTTAGGGTTCCGATGAGGACATAAGGTTGATCAAGAATTATGGAAACTATCTCTGCTCCAATCAACCATAAGGTATGTGAGAAGTAGGACAACCTCAAATCAAATCTAAGGTCATAAAAACTATTTCATGGTATGATGATCATCCAGATTCTTCATCGGCAATCCATCTAAAGTCAAACAAATTTCATGGAAATCCCTGTCAATTTGGTTATTTTTATGCAATATCGACCTTGTTTGATATGTATAATCACCGATTGAAGCTGTTTAGTGATATGTACCGAAAGTGTTGCATGGAAGTGTTTGTGGCTGCGGCATGTTGCACGGAAGTGCTCGTGGCTTCTCATCTATTTCAATAATTTTCCTTTCTTGAATAATGTGCTCAGCACATGCTTAATTATTAGTGTTTATTTTGTTATTTTCATGAACGTGTGTTTGTTTCATGTTTTTTTCAATTCTAGTTGCTAGGAGTGTTCTAGAATAAAGGAGTGGTGATCCATGATCTCCTCCACATGAGTAGTGGGTAGTGGATGTAATCTTATTTATGTTGGTTGATGGGAATGAGAAGGATATCCAGAAAATTGCTTCAATATTGTTTTCTCTCCACAATTCTAATTTCTTGATTCTTTGAAAACCCGATCTAACCACATCAGTGGTATCAGAGTGGTGTTGATCTATGGCTAAATGTACGAATGCTAAGTTTCAACAGGAAACGGATGAACGATTGGCTAAACATGAGGCGGTACTCGAAGGCATCTTGGCAGAGTTGAAGAACCTTTCCGCCTCTGGCGTCAATGTCAGTTCGGGCGGCGACAAGCCGCACAACAAGCCGTATTTGAAGCTTCACTTCCCTCGATTCGATGGGGGTGACCCGGCTGGTTGGCTATACCAAGCAGAACAGTACTTCGAGTTTCAAGGGTGGCGGATATCGACAAGGTTCACCTGGCATCCTTCCATCTCGATGGATTGGCCCTCCAATGGCACCGCTGGCTTGCAAAGTCGACGGGTCCAATGAGTTGGGTGGAATTTTCTCGTGCCATTCAAGCCCGTTTTGGACCGACGGATTATGACGATCCTGCAGAAGCTATCACCCGATTGAAACAAAACACCACCGTGGTGGCGTATCAAGAAGAATTTGAAAGGCTATCTCACCGTCTTGATGGCTTACCAGAATGCTTCTTAATCGGTTGTTTCATTGGGGGACTTAAGGACGAGATACGGATCGAGGTGCGGTTGAAAAATCCTAAAGCCTTGACCACCGCCATCAGCCTGGCACGTTTGGTGGAAGAGAAATTAACCCTATCCAAAAAAAATGGGCCCACTAGTTATCCCTTGGGGTTCACAAACCCACGAAGGGCTACAACAACTACTTCAATAGGTTTGCTGGGGCCAAGCCCAACTCCTCGGTGGGCTCTACCGGCCCCACAGCCTATACGTCGTATTTCTCAGGCAGAGGCAAAAGAACGTAGGGAGAAGGGATTATGTTATTATTGCGATGAGAGGTACGTTTCGGGTCATAAATGCTCAAAGCCACAATTTTTTATGATTCAAGAGACAACCGATTTAAGGGATGTTGATCAGCCTGACGACGATTCTGATCAAGTCACTGAACCTGTGGCGGAGATCTCTTTCCATGCCATTACTGGCACGGCTCATCCCCAGACCCTTCGATTGCCGGGTAAGATTCAAGGTATGGATGTCGTGGTGCTGGTCGATGGTGGCAGCACCCATAATTTTATCTATCAAGACTTGGTTCACAAATTGGGTCTCGCGGTCGAGGCAGACGCCGGATTTGAGGTTGTTGTGGCAAACCGGGAGCGGCTCACGTGTGTTGGTCAGGTTAAGAACTTGGCGATTTTGATCCAGGGCTACACAATTGCAACCGATTTCTTTGTCCTTCCGGTGGCTGCGTGCCCAATAGTTTTGGGAGTTCAATGGTTAAAAACATTAGGGCTGGTTGAGGTTGACTATCAGTAGCTTACCATTCAATTTCGGTTAGCGGGTTCGACTCATAAGTTGCAAGGGTTAAAGGCCCAGGCACTTTCGGTGTTATCGGCCGGGGACCGTTTGGGTAGCCAGAGTACTGCATATTTGCTTCAAATTGCTATAGTGCCTTCCAAGGAGACTAAGGTAAACTCCCCCTCACCTGCCATTTCTCAATTATTAGATACTTTCCCTAATGTATTCCAGGAGCCCACTGGGTTACCTCCAAGCCGTTTCCATGACCACCATATTCCGTTGCTACCTGGGACTAAACCGGTTAGTACCCGACCATATCAGTACCCATATTACCAGAAAACGGAGATTGAAAAGCAAGTTCGTGAATTGCTACAACATGGACTAATCCGACCCAGTCACAGTCCGTTTTCCTCGCCTGTGTTGCTTGTTAAAAAGGCGGATGGTTCGTGGCGATTTTGTGTGGACTATCGAGCTGTCAATGATATCATTGTTAAGGATAAGTACCCGATTCCTATGATTGATGAGCTTCTAGATGAGTTGTATGGTTCCCAAGTTTATTCGAAGCTCGATCTTCGGTCAGGTTATCATCAAATACGGGTCAAGGATGATGATGTACCCAAGACGGTGTTTCGGACGCACGAGGGTCATTATGAGTTCGTTGTCATGCCTTTTGGCCTTACTAATGCTCCGGCCACCTTCCAATCTTTGATGAATGATATTTTCCGACCCTATTTACGTAAGTTTATTCTTGTGTTCTTTGATGATATATTAATTTATTCTCAATCCATGGAGGATCATTTATCTCATTTAAGTATTGTACTGGAGATTCTAGAGGCTCAACAGTTATATGCCAAGGCTTCCAAGTGTTGCTTTGGGGTTTCGCACGTTCACTACTTAGGTCATATTATTTCTGCAAATGGGGTGGCGGTGGATAATAGTAAAGTCAAGGCAATATTGGATTGGCCGCGCCCCACCAACGTCAAAGGGGTTCGAGGATTTCTTGGCTTGGCCGGCTATTATCGAAAGTTTATTAAAGAATTCGGGTGTATCGCCGCTCCGTTACATCGGTTGGTGGGTAACGCTAAGTTTCATTGGGATGACGCGGCGGAACAAGCCTTTCGTCGTCTTAAGGTGGCTCTTACTACTACCCTGACTCTCGGGCTTCCTGATTGGTCACATCCTTTTACCTTAGAGTGTGACGCTAGCGGTACTGGCATTGGTGCGATTCTTACTTAGAAAGGCCGACCGATTGCTTACTACAGTGCTTCTTTGAAGGGTACCGTGTTAGCTTGGTCGACTTATGAGAAAGAGATGCTCGCCATTGTTCAAGCAGTCCGTAAATGGCGACCGTATTTACTAGGCCGACCTTTTGTGGTCAAGACCGATCACTTGAGTCTCAAATACTTATTGGAACAACTGATCTTGACACCTGCCCAGGCCCGGTGGTTACCAAAGTTGTTGGGATATGACTATCGCATTGAGTATAAGAAAGGGGTGGCGAATAAAGGAGCCGATGCGTTATCGCGGAAGACCGAATCTACATGCTTAGCAATTTCGCACCCCTGTGCTAAATGGTGGGATGATCTAAAGCAAGAGGTACTTATTGAATCTTATTACCATACCTTATCCACTACTATTGGACCCCAATCAAAGGTTCCTGTGGTGGAGCGAGATGGTGTATGGTGGAAAGGAGGGGTTGTTATTTTAAGTCCTTCTTCATCTTTGAAGAAAAAGGTGTTGTTTTTTTGTCATTCCTCACCTGAAGGTGGCCATTTTGGTTTTCACAAGACGTTGGCCCGAGTTAAACAAAATTTTTGGTGGGTGGGTCTTAAAGAATCAGTGAAGATTTTCTTACAAGAGTGTCATGTGTGCCAAAGATTCAAGTCCGATAGCATGAAGCCAGCGGGTCTCTTACAGCCCTTACCCATTCTGGAGCGCGTTTGGGAAGATATTAGTATGGATTTTGTGGAAGGACTTCCGCCATCTCATGGGTTCACGGTTATTATGGTTGTTGTTGACCGATTATCTAAATATGCTCACTTTGTTCCTCTTAAACATCCATTTACTGCTGCGACTGTCGCCAAAGAGTTCATATCTAATATCGTTAAACTCCATGGAATCCCATCTTCTGTGGTGAGTGATCGTGACAAGGTCTTTATTAGTTCTTTTTGCCAATCCTTGTTCAAGCTCCATGGGTCGAGTTTATGTATGAGCTCTAGTTACCATCCCCAATCGGATGGTCAAACCGAAGTTGTCAATCGGACGTTGGAGCAATACCTACGATGTTTCACGGGTGATACTCCGAAGAAGTGGGCTGATTGGTTGCCATGGGCAGAGTATAGTTACAACACCTCTATTCACTCGGGTACCAAAATGTCTCCTTTTGAAGTGGTTTATGGGCGATCTCCTCCTCGTTTACTGACTTATGTTCCGGGTACCACTAAGGTTCATGCAGTCGATATTTATTTGCAAGATAGGGATTCCCTCCTCCGTGCTCTTAAGTCGAACCTGTTGGCCACGCAAAACCGAATGAAGTCGAAGGCCGATTTGCATCGCCGTGAACTAGAATTCCAAGTGGGGGATTTGGTGTACGTCAAGCTTCAATCATACCGACAGCATTCCGTGGCAACAAGGTCTTCGGAGAAACTCTCCCCTCGGTATTTCGGACCTTTTCCGGTTTTGGAACGGGTCGGGCAAGTTGCTTACCGGTTGGAATTACCTGCTGGATCCATGGTTCATAATGTTTTCCATGTTAGCATGCTTCGCAAAAGTATTGGCCCAGTGACTGTGGGGCCGCCTTCTCCGGTGGATTTAGACATTCCTCCGGCAGACCCACAACCGGAACGCATCTTTGCTGAATGCGTGGTGCAAAAAGGCAAGTATCGTCCCAAAACCGAAGTGTTGGTGAAGTGGGTCGGTCATCCGTCGGATGAGGCAACTTGGGAGACAAAATGGCGTTTCGCACGTGCTTATCCGGATTTCCACCTTGGGGACAAGGTGGATTTGAGGGGAAGGGATTGATATGTACCGAAAGTGTTGCATGGAAGTGTTTGTGGCTGCGGCATGTTGCATGGAAGTGCTCGTGGCTGCTCATCTATTTCAATAATTTTCCTTTCTTGAATAATGTGCTCAGCACATGCTTAATTATTAGTGTTTATTTTGTTATTTTCATGAACGTGTGTTTGTTTCATGTTTTTTTCAATTCTAGTTGCTAGGAGTGTTCTAGAATAAAGGAGTGGTGATCCATGATCTCCTCCACGTGAGTAGTGGGTAGTGGATGTAATTTTATTTATGTTGGTTGATGGGAATGAGAAGGATATCCAGAAAATTGCTTCAATATTGTTTTCTCTCCACAATTCTAATTTCTTGATTCTTTGAAAACCCGATCTAACCACATCATTTAGTTACCATTTTGTTTCATTGGCTAATTTTGTAGTGCGTGCAAGACAATTTTCTTACAAAAGAAGAATATGATCATTTGATATCCCTTGTGAGTGATCCATGATTCTTTTGCTCATCATTGTAGTTTGTAATTTGTGTTTAAACTGATAATCAAATGATTGGCTATGACTTAGTGCTTTCTTAAAATTGATTCTTTATAAGAAAGATTACAGATGTTCTTGATTGGCTATTAGTTGTTTCAAGAACATATTAGGTTTAATTGAATTGAATTGGGATTTTTTGGGGGACGTAATGTAACAACCAAATTCTTGCTAAAAAAATTTGCAGTAAGCTTAGCGAGATGCAAGCAAGTTCTGGAATGTTTACAGATTGAATACACAAATCATTTGAATATCCTTTAAAGGAGGAAGAAGCCTGGATTACTTGTTAAAGATCTCACTACTTTAAAATATCTTGTGCGTGTTGCAATTTGTAATCCTGTGTATATATTTGTTCTGCAATTAGGGGCATTTTTAGGTTAATGAGTTATACTGGTGCATTTTTAGGTTAATTAGTTGGGTGGATAAGGTACCGAAAATAGTATTTGTGAAGGGAAGGCGGATGACCCTGAAAAGACTATATCTATAGGGGCCAGAGACCCTTCTTTGTATGGCATATGGGAAAGCAAAGAAATTTGATCACACTGCTAGGATTCAAGTAAAAGTTTTTTTTTTCTCTCTATCTTTCTTTTTTTGATGAATGCACGTATATTTTTTCACAGTTGATATCACTACCATATAATTAGGTGGCCAATATTATTTGTGGATTAAGTTATATCATCATACATTCATACTAGAGGCTTAAAGTTTAGGTTTATATAAATTTAAACTTTGTTGTAGTGTTTCTTACTTTTATTATAATCATACAAATTGCTAAACGTTTAAACTAATCTTCCAATATTTTAGAAATTTAAAAACTGTATTAACTATTAATAGATAATCAATCTGAAAACAATTACTTATTGTAATAACATATGTCAACATATAATCCATTGGTTATACTGTGAATAACAATATACACTTACAGTATGTTTAAAAGTATGGTATCTTCTATACTACCCTGTTATTTAAATACTGAACTTAGACCTATGCTATATTATCTTTTCTTCATTAGTGTATTAACATGTGACTATATGCTCTATAGTTATAATATCTTAATTTAATGTATAGAGATGCATATTGAATCAATGTATTAACATTTGACTATATGCTGTATAGTTAGGATATTTAACCCGACCCAAGTGGACAAAATTATTTTGCTTTTATGAGGACCAATGTTTAACTAATATACATTAACTCATATCTGGCCAGAATTACAGATCTAGCAATACCTATTATTTAAGATAAAATTAAAAAGTTCACATTTTACTAATTTGAGAAATCTTCATATTTGCTACACTGATTTTTTATATAATCCCAATATAAAATTATTATTTTATTATAAAACGATTTAGTAGGGGTTATATGCATTTGATATGCAATGTGCATGATTTTTACACCCTGCCAACCCATTTTCATTTTAACCCGGTTCTTTTATTTGCTCCATTTTACCTATTTGAACTACAACATGACCCAAGTTGACCCACTCATAAGTCATAAGCAATGCCCATGTTAATTACTATTTGTATTCATTTTTTTTGTATTTTTATGTATTGGAAAGTGGATACTGGGGTGCATAGTGCAAGTCTTTAATGGTGCGAAGGAGAATTGTGCTTTAAAATGCTTGGCTCGAGATTGTTATGAGCTTATTTATGACAGTGATCCTGTAAGCACAGTCAAATTTTGTAACACTTTATGAATAATACTATGGTATCTTGGATTTATATGAAAATTTACTGTATGATGGATGTTTTTATCAGCTGCAAAAAAGTAAGGGAGATTACATTAGAAGTCAGAAGTACAAGTACTGTATGTATGCACAGGTTAGATCCATTACACTTATGCTTTCAGTTACTAATTTGCATGTTAATAAATCTCTAAATACATTTTTGTACCACATGACGAATTTAGATAAGCACTCAAAACTTCTTCAGATGTATGATTACATAGTATATTCAATGTTAACGGGTCGTGCTTGCAGTCAACAACAATAAAAAAATCCCATGCAAAGGTAAGTAAGCTTTAAGAATCCCTTGGGAAAGGTAAAAATCACATGTGATTTGTTTAGAACTTACTGCACGAGATGCATGATGAGGGCATTACGAACCGAGCATTGCATACTATTAGACACATATCCTCAAGGCTTCGGTTTAATTTGTTGGCATTTTACCCCTATGTAGGTTAGAGTAAAGCACTTTGACTTCTTTGTTTAGTTTAAGTAGGCATCAACGTTTGGTACCATGCTTATGAGTAATATATACCAATGGGCTTGCTTAAACCTGAGTAGTTGTCATAGGACACAAAAAAGAGTTTCTTATTACGCCATTATGTTTTTGTCAAAAAATTCGTTGTTGGTAATATTTATTTTTATTATTCTTCTATAAAACTGTTTTGTTTGAGTCACACAACACCCAAAACTAATTGGTGTTAGATGGCAAAAATGTTTCGGTTTTAACTTATATGCACTTTAACTTTTCAAAGTCAGGTATGCAGTAATTATCTTTGAATATTGATGACATTGGCAGGCCACTGGATAGGCTATTGTGATGCATATGCGTGTGGGGTGGTGCTTCTTGAGCTGTTGTCTGCACAGTGGGTTGTGGATAAGAGCCAACCTAGAAGTGACCTCTCGAATCTTGAAGGTGAGAATCCAACTAGGTCAAGGATCTGCTGTGTTGGTGACAATGAACATACTAAAAAATGTAGGTATTTGTGCTTTTTACAAGGTTTGTAATGCTAATATATGTATATATTGTTTGGGTTCTGGAATGGTCACTGGCATATGTAATCTGTTTTTACTGTAATCAATTTTTACTATGATCTTATCTGTAGTCTGCATCCTCGTTTGATATTCTTATCATTATGAAAGTTTGTTGATTGTAGGGTATTGGTTTGACTAAACACGTTTCTCAACAACCTTAACGCATGTGTACTTAAGAAAACAACATCGTTCAAATTGATTCAGCATTTCTAACATAGAAAAATTTATTTACAGGTATCCATTAAATGTTGTATCAAAATGACACACAAGATATGTGTTTTTTACTTAGATTTGATTTCAACATTATGCAACTCTTTTCTTTAAGAAACATTACTTTGAATTTTTGAAATTAATTGTGTTAAAAAAGGTGCATCTCGATATGTGATCATTGTGTAAGATTTTGATTGAACCAACAAGTTAGACATAGTATTTTTGGGAACAAATGGTGTAGGGCATAACCAATGTGAATAGAACACTATTTAAATGTAATAATGGATATATTAAGAAATGTAAAGTCTTAAAAAATGAATACAAACCCTCCATCCTTGTAAGCTATCTTAAAATTGTAATAATGGATATACTCGCTTATGTTCTTGTGTACTTTGTGGGCTTACATTACATAGTGCAATGTTTTGATCATTGGTGTTATTTGTTGGGGTTTGAACAAGTTTATCAGAGTCATATTATCTATATAAAATGAAAAACACAGTGGAATTAGGATGAAAAACTTGTTACAGTTAATATATATAAACCATTTTATATATCTGTTAAAAAACCCATAATGGATCATTATATGAAAACATGCTTACAAACAACCATAGGGTGTTTAGAATTCTACCTCTCGAATGGGTCAGAGAAAGATAATCTTTGAACGGCAGCTTCCAAAGTAGGAGGCCTCAAGCTTGTCTACCCCAAGCTTCCAACAAACACCAGGTTGCTAGGATTTTCACTCGAACGAGTTTCTGTTCACTGTTTTCTTCGACCGATCGAGAGAAAAACAAACAGGAACACCGACGTGCACCTTTTGTGTGTGTTGTAAGTTATCAGAGAGAGTGGTTGATTGCAATCATATATCGCATGTCATGTGAAACTGAATTTCAGACGAGGAGAGAGAGAGAAAAGAGGGCGGGACCCAACACCTTAACCCATCCGTATTTCTCTAACATTCATCCGCATTAGTAAATATGGATGAACAACCTCTAACCGCATTTGTAAATGCGGATGAAGAAATTTCATCCTCATTTCCCAAATGTACATCCGCATTTGTTAATGCGGATGAGTAGTTCCATCAGCATTTCCACAAATGCACATCCGTATTTGTTAATGCGGACGAAGAGTTTCATCAGCATTTCCCAAATGCACATCCGCATTAGTAAATGCGAACGATCAGTTTCATCAGCATTTCCCAAATGCACATCCGCATTAGTAAATGCGGACGATCACTTTCATCAGCATTCCTTAAATGTTCATCCGTATTAGTAAATGCGGATCAAGAAATTCCTTCAGCATTTCCACAAATGGACATCCGCATTAATAAATACGGATGAAGAACATTCACCCGCATTTCCTCAAAAGCACATCTGCATTAGTAAATGCGGATGAGGAATTAAGAAATGCGAACAAAAGACTTATATTGTTGTTCAACCATTTGAATAACAATATAAAATACTCTCTCTAGAATAAATTATCCATATAATTTATTCACAACACTAGTGCAAATATTTAGAAAACCAATTTCTAAATACTTTAAGTGTCAATATTTATTTACATGATCATATCATAAATAAATATTGTAGGTGTTTTTCTAGCTTGTTATTGGGTATGACCCGACTTGGATCATAACATACTAGCCACATCAATTCAATATGTGTCTTGGGCAGACCGTTCCCAACAATCTCCCACTTGTACAAGATACATAGAGAATTGATGCAAGTAGTAAATACCGCCTAACAATGGTTTACTACCCCTAATACGCATGATACAGTGCCATTCAATAACATCATCTTCTTCAAGTCCCTTACTTGAAAATGATTTAGGTGAATCTATCATTTATCCTTTTGTTATAGATGTCATGTTAAATACAGAGACATAGAATGATCATTCCCTGTTGATTTAACTTTATCAGGCCTTAGACATCATACTCTCAACAAATAAGAGGAACAAATCCCATCTTGACTACATACGTTTCTCACAATCACCTTGTATCACACCTGAAACTAGCATTGTGTACTGTCCATATTTCAAAACAGCGAAGAAATAGATCAAAGTATAATATTTGGTGAATATCGAAACCCAATATGTATCTCAGGTCGGAGGATACTATGATATTCGGCTTTACTCAAATTTACTTATGATCAATTACATAATTCCATGCAGTAACATTTGAGAGCTGATCAGTCCACTATTTGTATCCCACAAATATCTATGAACTTTGACAGCAACCTTTTGCTCTATATTCATACCTTATGAATATCCACCAATCCAAGTTCATAATAGTCTTACTTCATATTTGTTCCCACAAATATGACTGACTACGGATATTTAGAATAATAAACATATTCATGGATCTAAACATGCTAAAATGGAATATAACTCATAGTATCATAATTATATATTGTGAGTCAAAATAATAATTGTTCTGATATTTAAATACTAAATAGATCAAATCTAATCACTAGAATATCGAAGTCCTAAGGCACAAGTATGACTCTCATGATTTGGCCTTTCAAGGAGCTTCGTGAGTGGATTCGTAATATTTTGATCGGTGTGAACTTTGCGAATACATATCTTTCCTTTTTCAACTTCATCCCTTATGTAGTTGAATCTTCGCTCAATGTGCCTTGTCTTTTGATGTGCACGGGGTTCCTTGGTTTGAGCAATCACACCCTCATTGTCACAAAAGATCTCTAGGGGATCTTGAATGGTAGAGACTACCCCTAGACCAGCAATGAATTTCTTTAACCATGCAGCTCCTTGTGCTGCCAATGAAGCAGCGATGTATTCCAATTCTGTAGTGGACAATGCTACCACATCCTGCTTTGAACTCTTCCAGGACACTGCCCCTCTATTCACAATGAAGACATACCCCGATTGTGATCGAGAATCATCTCGATCAGTTTGGAAACTCGCATCCGTGTAACCCTTTACAAAGAGTTCCTCTTCACCAGATCCTTATGTTAGAAACATATCCTTAGTCCTCCTAAGGTATTTTAATATACTCTTAACAACCATCCAATGGCTATTTCCTGGATTCTGCTGATATCTACTTGTCATGCTTAAAGCGCATGACACGTTCGGTCTAGTGCATATCATTTCATACATGATGGATCCTATAGCAGATGCATATGGGATTTCCTTCACCCTTTCTTGCTCATCCTTTGAGCTTGGACATTGAGATGCACTCAATATTGTCCCTCTTTGAATAGGTACCGAACCTTTCTTAGAGTTCTCCATCTTAAACCTTTTCAAGATTTTATCAATGTATGCACTTTGGTTTAAACCTATCAACCGCCTTGATCTATCCCTATAGATCTTTATTCCTAAAATATAGGCTGCTTCACCAATATATTTGATGGAAAAACAACTTCCAATCCAGGTTTTAACACCTTCCATGGTTGGAATGTCATTTCCAAACAGTAGTATATCATCAACATACAATACTAAGAATGTGATGATGCTCCCACTAGCTTTCTTGTACACACAAGCTTCATCAGCGTTCTTGATGAATCCAAATTTCTTGATCTCTTCATCAAAACATTGATTCCAACTTCTTGATGCTTGTTTCAATCCATAGATTGATTTCTTTAACTTGCATACTTTATTAGGATATTATGGATCGATAAAACCTTCGAGCTGAACCATATAGACATTCTCTTCGAGATGTTCATTAAGGAAAGCAATTTTGACATCCATTTGCCAAATCTCATAGTCATAATATGCAACTATGGCAAATAATATCCTAACTGACTTTAGCATTGCCACAGGCGAGAAGGTCTTATCATAATCAACCCCTTGAGTCTGAGTGAAACCTTTTGCTACAAGTCTTGCTTTATAAGTATCCAAGTTTCCATGCATATCAGTTTTCTTCTTGAAAACCCACTTACAGCCAACCGGTTTGGAGTTAAGCGATGGCACAACCAATTCCCATACTTGGTTGTCATACATGGATTGCATCTCTACGTTTATGGCTTCAAGCCACTTGTCACAATCAGAATTGGACATTGCATCATGGTACGTAGTTGGTTCATCCGAGTCAACTACATAGCATCCATTCATGAAAAATCTATATCTTTCTGGTGGATAGCTAGTTCTACCAGATCTGCGAATGTTTTGTGTGTTGATCAACCACTTGATCATTATCAACAACCTCTTGTTGATTGCTAGTATCAACCAAACGTGTATCGGCTTGTGGTTCACGATCCTCATCAAGTTCCACTGTTCTATCAGTAGTTCCTTCCATAAGGAACTTAGTTTCCAAGAACTCAGCCTTTCGAGTAATAAATACCTTTTGCTCTGTTGGATTGTAGAAGTAATATCCCATCGAGTCTTTGGGATATCCTACAAAGATACACTTAGTGGGCTTTCTAACTTGTTTAGGGTGTTCTACTTAACGTAAGCTTCACAACCCCATACTTTTAAATATAATAACGATGGAAACTCTTCCATGCCATATTTCAAAAGGTGTCTTATCCACTTTCTTGGTTGGGGCCACATTCAGAATACGGGACGCGGAGAGCAATGCGAAACCCCAAAATGACAGAGGTAGTGTGCTTCTAGCCATCATAGATCGAACCATATCCAATAGGGTTCGGTTTCTCCTTTTCAGGCACACCATTATGTTGTGGTGTTCCGGGTGGAGCAAGTTGTGAGACAATCCCACAACTCCTAAGATGATCTTGAAAGGCATCACTAAGGTATTCACCTCCTCTATCCGAATGAAGAACTTTGATTGTTTTGTTGAGTTGATTCTCTACTTCAATCTTGAAGATTTTGAACATTTCAAAAGCTTCATCTTTGTGTCTCAACAAGTACACATAACCCTAATGACTATAATCATCGATGAGGGTAATGAAGTATCTTTCACCATTCCTTGTCATTACTTTAAAAGGACCACATACATCCGAATGTATGATTCCTAATAAATCTTTTTCCCTTTGGTTAATCCCACTAAAAGGTTCCTTGGTCATCTTTCCTTGTAAACAAGATTCACACTTATCAAATGAACCCACTTCATTTGCTTCCAAAAGACCATTCTTTTGAAGTGTTTGAATGCGATTCTTGTTTATGTGACCAAGACGACAATGCCAAAGATATAATTCACTTAAACCCATTTTAAGTTTCTTGGTGCTTGATTGGTATAACGAGTTATTAAAGGATGAGTCATCATGAACCAATTCATAAATACCATTAAAAGGCATAGCCTTAAATAAAGTATATCATCCATAAAAACACAAATACCATCGTTTACAAACTTTAATACATAACCATATTATTTCAGAAGGAAAACAGAAATTATATTCCTAGTCAAACTAGGAGCATACATAATATTCTTCAAAATGATTTCCAAACCACTTGGAAGCTTCAAGATATAGTCTCCTTGGGCTTCGACATCAACCTTTGCTCCGTTGCCAATGTAGAGACTAGTATCCCCTTTCTTAAAATGCTTATTTCTTTTGAACCCCTGCAACAAATTGCAAATATGAGTTTCACATCCGGTATCCAATACCCATGTGTTTGAAGAAATAACATTAAGTTCAATATGGATCATAAAAGTTATACCTGAGGTCTGCCAAGCATCCCTCTTGTTTTTCAACTCTTTGAGATAGATTGGAAATTCCTCTTCCAATGTCCTATCTCACCACACTCAAAGCATGGATCGTTCTTCGTAACCTTTGGCTTCTTAAGCCTCGGTTTTGGTGGTCCCCTTTAGTATTTCCCTTACCCTTTCCTTTAACGTATCCCTTGCCTTTGGCAACATTTGCCTTGGGTTCGGGGTGATGCCTTTTCTTGCTGCCACCGTCATTGATCGTGAGAACCAGTAAAACCCTTTTACCCATCCCTGCTTCAGCTGTTTTGAAAATTTCATGAAGTTCCTCAATGCTCTTGTCCCATCCATTCATGTTATAATTCATGATAAACGTCTCAAACTTCTTGGTTAGACCATTGAGGATCAAATCCGTGGCCAACTCTTTTGAGATGGGACAATTTAGCCTTTTGAGGCGATCAATGTGGCTTTTCATCTTCATCACATAAGATGATACCGATTGGGTTTCTTCCATTCGACATGCATGAAGCGCTCGAACTGTTTCGAAGCGCTCTACCCTCGATTGTTGAAGGAACATTTCCTTCAGCTGGGTAATCATGTCGTATGCCTCGTGATGTTCAAAATCCTTTTAAAGCTTGGGAATCATGGTTCCCAACATGAGGAAAGAAACTTGCACAGAATCCTCAGTGTGCTTAACCCAATCGTCATAGGCATCAACATCATCAATGTTGGGTTCATCGGGAATAGGATCGTCCAACACATATGATTTCTTTTCTTGCTTGAGAACAATTCTCAAGTTTAGAAACCAATCCATGAAATTATTATGGTTAAGACGATCCTTTTCCGGGATAGTTCTTAGTGACAGGTTATGGACGGTCGAGGAGGTAGCGTTGTTATTAGCGGCCATTACTACAATATAAACAAAGTTCAATTTTAGTATTTACAAAATGAAATTTTAATTATTAATACCCTTTCATGTCTTATAGACAATTAATAATTAAAATCTAAAATCCAACGTACATTTAAATAATGGTTAGGTGACCTTTATCCAATTATTCAAATTAACAAGGTAGTCAACTTTTGATAATTGCAACCCTTTACAACTTCTAGTATTATGGGATCGGTTAAACATCTTTATGTTTAGTCGGCATGTTTAATCCCATCAACACCATTGTACGCCATGCTTCGGTGACCCTATTCACATGGTTTTCAACTCAAGTCGTCCTACTTACACATAAGTGTGAGTTTACACATACAGGTGGTTAGGTGACCTTTATCCCACAAATATGTTAAGCCCACCTCAAACACACAAGTTCCCTAAATGTGGTTAGGTGACCTTTATCCCACAAAGAGTTCCCAAGTGATTTGAGTGTTGTATAAAAGGATGGTGTTAAACTTGTTTAAAAGGGATTTTGTTTCCATTAATTCTAGTTATGAAATCATTTTGTACCTTACATTTGCATGCATTCAAATGTGTGGTACGTTAGTGAAACCAATTTCCAAGGTTCTTTTAATAAAACCCAATTTTATTGCGAAAATATTAACCTTTAATAAAATCATTTTATTACCTATGTTAATGTTTCCAAAAGAACTATTTGTAGCTTTTTGTTGATTTTAAATTGTTTAACAGTGCATATCCAAATATCACATAAACAATAAAATTAAATCAACCATACAAGCAACACATACAACAACAAGTTCATAACCATAGCCAACTAATTTAACATCATTTGTTGACCGAAACAAGTGAGTTAATTAGGTCCTTCCTAAGGGTAAAATGACACAACACTTGTGTCGGTGAACTCCCACTTGATCCCGCATCCAAATGCTTCAAGCGTCCACTTTGTGTTGTGATTCTCCCATTTGATTTGGGCTTCCAAATGGACTTAAATTTCTGCACCAAACTCCTTTGAGCCTTCAAAATATGTTTTCGGTTATTGGGCTTAAATCCCATTAAGAGATATAAAGCCCTTTGGGCACAAAATTGGCCCAAACCGAAAAACATCCTTGTTGCATCTTTTTTTACAAAATATATCCTATATACATTTTCTAGTAAAAGTGAAATGCAACTAATCTATTTATTTTACATACCAAATGAAAAATAAATAAATTACATAGCCAAGAGCAAGAACAAATACATTTAATTATTACAACCCTTTGAATAATCAAATATAAATCACAACACATCCAAACACAAGGTCTCGGCTAGGTTATAAACACCAAAATACATATCCAAATATGTAAACAAAAATCCGAGAGCTTCCCCTTGAACCACTGATTTTCGGTTAATGTATAAACAAACCGAATATCATGATTCTTGTCCAAACAACTAAATCATCCAAATGATTAAATTTTTGAAGATTACAATATACATGTAAAGTAGAATCTTAAAAAATTCAGGGGAAACACAGACCAGAATTCTCGGTCTGTTGGTGAATTAACAGCAAGAAACCGAGATTTCAGTCCAGATGAAGCATGTATCCATATAACCGGCTCTTGATGCCATTGTTAGGGTTTGAACAAGTTTATTAGAGTCATTTTATCCATATAAAATGAAAAACGCAACGAAATTAGGATGAAAATCTTATTACAGTTAATATATATAAATCATTTAATAAATCTGTTAAAAAACCCGTAATGGATCGTTATATGAAAACATACTTACAAACAACCATAGGGTGTTTAGAATTCTACCTCTCGAATGGGTCAGAGGAAGATAATCTTTGAACGGCAGCTTCCAAAGTAGGAGGCCTCAAGCTTGTCTACCCCAAGCTTTCAACAAACACCAGGTTGCTAGGATTTTCACTTGAACGAGTTTCTGTTCACTGTTTTCTTCAACCGATCAAGAGAAAAACGAACAGGAACACCGACATGCACCTTTTGTGTGTGTTGTAAGTTATTAGAGAGAGTGGTTGATTGCAATCATATATCGTATGTCTTGTGAAACTGAATTTCAGACGAGGAGAGAAAGAGAAAAGTGGGCGGGACCCAGCCCCTTAACCCATCCGCATTTCTGTAACATTCATCCGCATTAGTAAATGCGGATGAACAACCTCTAACCGCATTTGTAAATGCGGATGAAGAAATTTCATCTGCATTTCCCAAATGTACATCCGCATTTGTTAATGCGGATGAGTAGTTCCATCAGCATTTCCACAAAAGCACATCCGTATTTGTTAATGCGGACGAACAGTTTCATCAGCATTTCCCAAATACACATCCGCATTAGTAATTAAGGACGATCAGTTTCATCAGCATTTCCCAAATCACATCCGCATTAGTAAATGTGGACGATCAGTTTCATCAGCATTTCCTTAAATGCTCATCCGCATTAGTAAATGCGGATGAAGAAATTCCTTCAGCATTTCCACAAATGCACATCCGCATTAGTAAATGCGGATAAGGAACATTCATCCGCACTTCCTCAAAAGCACATCCGTATTAGTAAATGCAGATGAGCAATTAAGAAATGCGGACAAAAGACTTATATTGTTGTTCAACCATTTGAATAACAATATAAAATACTCTCTCTCTAGAATAAATTATCCATATAATTTATTCATAACACTAGTGCAAATATTTAGAAAACCAATTTCTAAATACTCTAAGTGTCAATATTTATTTACATGATCATAACATAAAATAAATATTGTAGGTGTTTCTCTAGCTTGTTATTGGGTATGACCCAACTTGGATCATAACGTACTAGCCACATCAATTCAATATATGTCTTGGGCAGACCGTTCCCAACATTATTTTTTACTGAGCTACCATAGATGTGTTGATACATAAGATAATGCTTTGGGTTCAAATTACAGGCTTTGTAGGTTAGGAGTAATATCTTGTGGTTGTCTTGCTTTGTATGGCCTGAGAATGAGGTGATAATAATGTCATCTATTGTAGAATGTTGATCTTATTTTCTCACAGGCTAAATTTATAAAAAAAGGTACGACAAGCATGCATATGTAGAGAAAAATATATAAAACGATAGCTAAAAGCAATTGGGGACTGAATCCGAGGTTGGGGACAGAGATCAGCCGTGACTTTTTCAACCAATAATTTGAGAGCCATAATTTGAAAATTTAGTATTGGTAATGATAATTAGAGGGTAGTGTCTTACTTTTTTATGCAACTTTGCCTTCCAATTCTAACCATTTTTTAGTTTAAAATTAAGATATCGTCTTCTCTATTTATATACAATACCTTTCAAGCAATATAATAAACTATAAATCAAAAGCTTTCATGTAATCTTAATTTATGTAACCTTAAACTTGATAAAATTAATGCCATCATTTTTAGTGACCTAAGTACCCTTGACCCAACACGTTTTTTCTTGCTCGTGCAAAGTACATGGAGATCAAAGCCAAGCCTAGAGCTGTTAATAATGTAAAGAAGGTAATTTCAACCTATTTGCTTTAAAATAGGTCGATTTGGGTTAGTTATTATGGGTCAAATGAGCCGATTTTGAAAATTTTACTTAAATATCAAATCGGCTAAACGAGTTAAAGCCATCTATAATATGATTTCAATATTGTTAAATTCTTAAATTAGCTTACTTAAACAAATCAGATTTTAATTGATATGATAGTTTGTCCGTCATTTGAATACAACATCTATTGAATATGGTGTTATTATACAGTTGTATAATGCTTGAAAATACAGTTATATAGAGCTATAAAATGGTGTTTTTATAGTGTGTATAAGACTGAAATTAAAGCAATACATGGCTATATATATTGCTGTTACATAACCATATAATGCTCAAATATCCAGTTCTATAGAATTGTAAAGATTGATCTATACAACCGTATAAGGTTGGAATTATAGCCATGTAAAGCTGGGAATTCACTTTTACTTTAATGCTTGCTATTTAATGGTGAATTCCTAACATTAGGAGTTGGGTTTAGTTTATAATCTCTCGTAACAAAAAAATTAATATCATCTTTTGTGTTATTTATGCTTCTTAGTTATTGTAGCAAAAGGTAATATGCATGTTCTTTGACTTAACATTTTGCAGATTTACTAGGATAAGGCACCTGAAGCTGCAGCTACATTCAAATATTATGAATGGATACTAATGTGCTAATTTCATGTTAGTAAGTGTGTCTTGATTACTTTTTGAAGTTGTTGTATGTGTCTAGAACAATAAGATTCATTCGATGATGAATCTGTATTGATGTTTTATATGTAGCGACAAATTGTTGGAAGCTCTATAGAAATGATTGATTTCTCACTATAGTGTTTAGAATTATAATGTTCTTAAGATAAGGTAACTTGGGGTTGTATGAGTTGTTTGCACAGATAGAATTTCCGCGACAACACGCTGGTAATTTTACTTACTATATATATAAGTATGAGTGAGAGACTAAAATGTAATCTCACATAGGATTAAGACATCAATGTGAAAGGTCACAAACCTAATTATTATATATTTATGATTTTATTTCATCTATGCCCTTATAGTAAGGTCTAAAATATGATGCTTGTGGAACAACCGATTGAAAGTTGTTTCACAACTTTTTTTGGCTTCTACAACTTTTGAAATATGATAATTTCTTAAAAAAATTCAAGCTTGTCATTGTGAAGTGCTATTTGATCTCATTTTGACGTGAATTTTCTTCGACCCCGTGTAACGTGGTTATTTTTTATTAACATTTCGAAGTGAAGTTTGTACATTGAATGTTAATGTACGGGGTTGTCAAAGGTGAGCCCTGCAAATTTTAACACTCCCTCTGCAACGCGCGGGTGTCGTCCACAGTTTATTATAATAATACACTTCAATACTACACCTTTATTTATTATAATATACATTTCAATATGTACTGATAATGCATTTATTGAGTATTTGTGGTGTTAGCAGTCATGTCGAGAGTGGTTTGGGAGCAGGAAGCAGTGGGATCCATGAAGAAAATGACATTAGCTGCAAACTGTCACGTGGACCAAGTCCAGTAGCGATCCTAGTAGTCAACGTGTCCACCCTTTTATTATACTCTATTATAATAATATAATATATATTTTTCATCTTTTATTAATATTTCTTTTTACGTTACGGTCTAAAATTTTCTGAGTTACACGCCATAACGTATGTTGTGGTTCAACATCTTCACATATATTTTTCTAGTTTAACTGTCTAGAAGCAACGTGCGGGTCGTAAATCGACTTAGTTATTACTCAGGTTAACTCTTTAGAGGTTTCAAGTATGCTTCCATATTGGTTTCTGGTTGTATTTACAGTGACACGATGGTTAACCTTTTGAAGTTTCTAGATCGACGACTGTTTTTGGTGTTGTCTCCAGTTGAGCTTCTGCTGAGTTTTTCCGGTGTAGGCAGCATTACATTGGTGATACATAGCAATATTCATAGCCAAATGAGTAGCTAAATTAGCGATGCCAATTTTTATAGCTAAACCCGTTGCAAATATTGGTCCATAGCAAAAATCCGTAGCAAGACAAATTAGCGACGAAAGTATCATCTACAAACCAAATACGTAGCAAATTCGTAGCAAACACTCGTTTTGCTATGGATTCGTTACGGATTTGACCATAACAAATACATTTTTCTGTAGTAGTGATTAGCTTTAGTGTGTTGTATCTATTTTTGGGTTTTTCCTTTAATTTTTAACCTTTTTTACTTTTAATCATAATAACTTTACATCTTTGCAATTTAACCCAAATAATTTATCACATTTAACTTTGGTCTACTATACTTTTCATCATTTACAAGTTTTATGTTTTTCGTTTCGGTCTAAATTTACGAGTTAACACGCTGTAACAAGCACATGTGGTTCAACGTTTTTACACATAATTTTTCCCGTTTAACAGCCACGTCAGGCCGTCACAACGCGTGGGTGCTATATCAACTTAGTTATTGTTTTTAATTACGCTTCATATGTGTGGTTCAATATTTTTACGTCTACTTTCAGTTTGTTTTTTTCGTTTTTATTTCTTTCTTAATACAAGTTTTTCGGGTGCTAACGGTGGTATGATATTGATGCTACTTTACATGGCTTTACACCCCTGTCGCAACGCGGGGGGCTTAATACTTGTTATAGTTAATTTCGGTTTTAGTCTTTGTGGTTTGATTGTTATAACGTTTACCATCCAATGGTTTAAAATTTAATAACACTCATTTTAATTACCCTAGTTTAAGATTCGTCACAAATAAATTAGAAAAACTAACCCTCATTCATTTTTTTTTGTTAAGTTTATATAAAAACAAAAATGCCCCTGGACCTAAATTGTAATTTCAATATACAAATACAAAATACAAAAACTACATATGAAAAAGAAAAAGAAAAAAATAAGTATAAATAGATAATATATATACATACTATTCTCTCATAGCCACCGCCACACACCACCACACCCACTATCACGCCACAACCACCACCTAACACACACCATCATCACCACACAACCGCCATCGTTGCACACCACCAATCACCACACAGCCACCACCATCTCTATCTCTCTAAACCTTAATCCCCCCATCGACACCTGCCCACCCTTTCACCTCATGTGTCGCCAAACCTTATACCTCCACCACCTTTGTTTGAAAATGAATGTCCCATCCACCCACCTTGTTTATCCTGCCTAAGCAACCACCACTGCAACCATACCATCTGCACCTTTTTTGTTCTTTCTTCTTAATAAAAATCATGATATCAAATAAAGGTAATAAAAATGAAGAGACTAATAAGTCAGACAATAGTCGGCCTGATTGCTTTATATTGATGCTAGAATCAGAAGCAACAACTAAGGAACAAGATGAAGACAAAATGACTATGAAGACAAAATAACAGTGCACGTATGGCTGCTGTATTGTGGCTGCCGCAAATCCTAAAGCAAAGAGAGGATTATATCCTCAAACAATCCAACTGGATGTCCACTTTAAGCCCTCCAAAGTCTTAAAATTAAAAAGCTCTGGTCCTTCTTCTTTAATATTAACTCTAAAGCTCCTCATAAAGAAATGAAAAACAAAACAAACAAGGAAAAAGTTAGCTACTTGGATTACTTATTTTAACACCCCCTCATAATTCAAGTAGCAAACACATCAAGTAATCCCAGTTCTTTACATATTGCTCAACACCAAGACCTTTAGTAAAAATATCTGCTACTTGTTTTCGTGTGTCAGCTTTTTCAGTTTGAACTATACCAGCTTGAATTTTTTTTCACTAATAAAATGCAAGTCTATTTCAAAATGTTTGGTTCTATCATGAAACACAGAATTAGCAGCAAATTGACAGTGCAACTGAATTATCACAGAATAACTTTATTGATAAATTTACATTAATTTTTAATTCTTTTAAAACATTTAAGAGCCACATAACTTCACATGTAACAGAACATAAGGCTCTATGTTATGCTTCTGCAGTTGAATGAGATGCTAGTGATTGTTTTATACTCTTCCAACATACTAAATTTCCACCCTCAAATATAGAGTAACCGGTGACAAACCTTCAAATTATCTAACATTTTGCCCAATCAGAATCTACAAAACAATTCAGCTCAGAAAGGCTACTCTTTGTAAATGACAAACCTTTACCAGAAGACTGTTTAAGGTATCTGATAACACGAAGTGCAAGCTGCAAGTGTGATTTCAAAGGACAATTACTGACATAACAACTTAACCACATACGAAACATCAGACCTAGTTAAAGTGATATAAATCAATTTCCAATCAATTTTTGATACTTAAATATGTTTTCTAATAGATCATCTCCAGGTAAGGCATTATCCTTATTATAGATTACTGCATTTTGTTCAAGAGGAGTGGATACTGGCTTGGATCGTAACATACCAAATCCAGATGACATATCCAGACAATACTTTCTTTGAGACAAGTACAAACCAGACTGATCTTGTAATACTTCTATTCCTAAAATATATTATAAAATACCAAGATCTTTAATTAAAAATCTAGAGTTCACAAAAGACTTTATAGACTTAATTTCATCATCACTATTTCCAATTATCACAATATCATCCACATACACCAACAGGGCAATAAACGTTTTTGAATCAGATTTAACAAACAACGAATAATCACTAATGCTTTGCACAAACCCTATTTCTAATAAAGTGCTAGACAAATTTTATACCATTTTCTTGATGCTTGTGTTTAGACCATATAAAGATTTCACCAATTTACACACTTTTGTTTCATTAGGAGAAAAATAACCTTAAGGTAATGACATATACACATTCAGTTAAACTCTCATATAAGAATGCATTGTTAACATCTAACTGATAAAGATTCCAACCTTTGTTAATAGCCAAAACTTACTAAGCAACGTATAGTAACCAGTCTATCCCCTCTTATTGACTATACCCTTTAGCAACAAGTATTGCCTTATACCTATCAACCTAACCAATTGAATTGTATTTAATCTTATAAATACCCTATTGGTTTTCTACCTAGTGGCAAGTCAGTTAAAATTCATGTACCATTCTTATTTAAGAATTCAATTTCCTCATTCATGGTTATTAACCAAATTTTGATCCTTAACTGCTTCTTTAAAGGTTTTTGATCCAAGACATTTATCTAGTTTACTTATAAAGCAAAAATTATCATGTGATAGCCGTGAATAACTGACTACCTTCTCAATCCCATATTTAACCTTCCTTTCTACCACATAATCAGAAAATTTCCTAGGAAGATTAGACTTTCTAACAGATCTCCTTGCATCCATTTGATCATTTAAAAACTGAGATCAACCCTCTAGGGAAGTATTTATTTATTTCTTCTACATTCTCAGATGCAGTAGTAGTCCTCCCACCATTATTGAAACCAGTTGGTTTACCACCACAAGAACCTGAAGTAGTATCTGAACCTGGTATAGTATCTAGATCTATTAGGTTCTCTGTGGTACAACTAGTGTCAAGAGGAAGCATGTTACTACCACCCTCATCATGAGAATTATTTCTTTCAACTTCCTTCTCATTATCATTGGGTGTTAAACCATTCTTAGAAGTTTTAGTAAAACAGCTATTTTCGAAATCAAATAAATTAAGATGATTTATCTCAAGATTTAAATTTTCATGAATGAAATTATTTTTAAAAGGAAATATTGTTTCATAAAACTTAACATCTGTTGAGAAAAAAATGACTTTATTATCCAAACTCCACAATTTATAGCCTTTCTTTTGAGTTGAATAACCAAGAAAAATACATTTTTCTGTTCTACTATGAAATTTATTATGATTGTTTAGAATGGTTGAAAAACAAAGACACCCAAAACTTCTAAGATGGTTAAGAGAAGGTTTTAACCCATACATAACCTCATTAGAGGATTTTACAAGTAAAACAGATGAAGTCCTATTAATAAAGTAAGTAGCAGTCAAGACACATTCATGCCACATATTAAATGGAACACCCCCTTGAAACATTAAGGGTCTAACAACATTCAATAGGTGTCGATGTTTGCGTTCTACCACTCCATTTTGTTGTGGAGTGTAAGAACATGAAGTCTGATGAAGTATACCATTTTCAATTACCAATGATGTAAAACTGTTATTACAAATTCAGTTTCATTGTCACTTCTAAGTGTTTTAATAGTTTTATTAAATTGATTCTTTAATAGGGTAAAAAGGTTTTAACATTTGTTAATACTTCATCTTTGGACTTCAACATAAATACCCAAACCGATCTTGAAAAATCATCAATATTAGTTAAAAAGTATTTATGTCCTTCTCTACTTGCAACCTTGTATGGTTCCCATAAATCTAAATGAACCAGCTCACCCACCTCCTTTGACTTATGATCACTCAAAGGAAATGGGTTTCTAGTTTGTTTAGACCTATGACAGATCTCACAAGGAACAGGAGATACATCAGACATGTTTAAATTTAAATGTGATTTTAGAACACTTAATACTTGATCAGACGGGTGACCTAACCAAGAATGCCACAAGATCCTATGACTCTCACTTGTAATACTACTATTACACACCTTGAATGGTCTAGACATATCGTCAACCAAATATAAACCGTCTACTTCTTTACCAGTCATCAGCACATTCCTTGACTTCAAATCCTGAACATAGCATTTAAACTCATCAAATAAAATAATCAACTTGCTATCTTTAAGTAGCTTGTTGACCGACAGCAAATTCACACTGTATTCAGGTATAACCAACACATCAAACAATACTATGTTTTCATTTAACCTGATATTACCAATTTTTTTTTTAACTTTAACAGATGAACCATTTAGGTGTTTAACTCTCACTTTAAAATCGGACATGTCAATTGCATTTATTAAATTATTAGGTTAGCACCCGAATCTATAATCCAACCATCATCCTTTACAACATTAGACGCACTAGACGATGAAAACCAATTCATTTGAAACACACCTGCCATGTTGGATCTTGCTTGTTCTAATGTTGTGTTTTCACAAACCAAAGCCAACAACTTTGTAATTTGTTCATTTGAAAAAGGAAAATCAGAGTTAGCACTAACACCACCTGCTTTGTTTTGACTCACAGTAGTTGTGAAAACATTTTGTCCGTTATCATTTTTACCAAAACTTTGACCAGACTCTTTAACATCGAATTGTTTCTTTTTAGAGCCAGGGGGACAGCCGACTAATTCATAACACCTATCAACCGTATGTCTAATCATGTTATAATAGTGCATTTTAAGTTTGGATTTCTCCCAAATTTTCTTTTATTTTCTAAAAACTTCGAATTAAAAGCAATAGATGAAGATTTGCCATTAAATTTAATTCCCCTATGTGATTCTTCTTGTGAGATTACAGCAAAAGTAGTTTTGACCATTGGTAAAAGGTCTCTCATCAACGGATTGGACCTTATAGATTGACCATTGATTACACCTCTCCCATTGTGTTGCTAATGTATCATTATCTGTAGGTCTAATGCGTGTTTTGTCTATAAACCCTACTTTGTTTTTAATTTATAAAGAAAGCATCATAGCATTAGAACATACCGCATAATTTTTAGTTCTTGTTAGCTTCACATTGATAATATACACATTTGTAGTATCACTTGGATGCAAATATAAAGGGTTACCAAAGTCAAAATTGCTAATCAAAGTTTCCTTATTAAAATAGGAGACATTTTAAATGAATATCAAACAATTGATTTAAACAAGCAGATAAATACTAAATCATAATTTAAAAAAAATTTAAATCAAAAGTAAACACAGAATGATAAATATAACAAAAAACTTAGAACAAGTTTAAAAAAAATATATATATTAGAGACACGAAATAGAAACAGCCTTACTAAGTACTTCAGGTAGTAACGAGATTAAGAAAAAAAACTTACAGAGCAACATATAAGAAGGTAAGAGAAGAATATATCCAACCAAGACAAGGCGATTGATCAACTTCTTCTATAGATTAGGATTGCCGATGGCAACCCTCTGTGGTCGCTTCCTTTGTCAGATTAGTAACACGGATAAGATCAATTCACAGAAGATTCGCAAAAGCGATTTCAGAGATGATGAGCGGAATAAAGAAACTTAATCCCAGTTGAGCCTAGTGCTCTAATACCATGATAAAAATCATGATATCAAATAAAGTTAATAAAAATGAATAGACTAATAAGTTAGACAATAGTCGGCAATTACTTTATATTGAAGCTAGAATCAGAACCAACAACTAAGGAACAAGATGAAGACAAAATAGCAGAACACGTATGGCTGCTGTAGGTGGTTCAGATCTGAGTGAGTGGCGGGTGGTGGTTGTCGGTGAGTGGTGGGTGATGGTGTTGGAGGTTGCCAGCGGGTGGTGGTGATAGAGGTGGTTCATATGTGGTCAAACAAGAAAAGAGGACGGGGTTAAGTTTTGTTATAGTTGGGTGAAGTGGGACCATATTTTGGTCTTTTTCTTAAAAGTTAACTGATAAATTGAATGGAATTAACGGTTTGGGTTTGGATTTAATTGTGACGTATTTAAACCATAGTTGTTAAATCAGGTATTTTTAAATTCTTGATGAAAAGCGTTATATTCATCAAAATCATAAGGACTAAAACCGTAATTGACTCTAAAAATCATAGTACACTCTTGTGCACTAGTACAAAATATATCAATATCAATAAGAAGATAAAAGCAAGTCAAGTCATATAATTAAAAACTTATTTGCTTGGGTCGACTAGTTTCTAAAATGAAAAAGGAAGTAAGTATTTTATGGTGATGGGTGATATGAAGATCAAGAAAGAAGCTATCTTTCTGAAGAAAAATTGAATTTATGAAACTACAATCCATTGTTCTTTTGTTTGGATTTGTAATAAGAACAAGAAGTTAAAACTATTATGGATCGAGTAGTTAAGAAACCATATCTTATTTATGTAACTTCTATAGAGATATTAGTTAGCCTTTGCTAACCATTATCGGTCTATAAAATCCTTTTTGTTCTTTTAAAAAAATAATCAAAATACTCTTTTTTTTTTACTTCAGAACAAGCCAAATAATAAAATAAGGAATCGTAACTCATATTGTTTGTCATTGTTTTAAACAAGCAAATTTGAAATAAGAACTTTGAAAAAAAGTTAATTATATAAAAAAGAAAACAAAAAATACTATTTTTATGAAAATCGGTTGTTTTAAGTTAAATACAATATTATCATCTAATTTAACATATAGATTATCACTAATCACCGGTCACTAATAGTATTTGTTACAGTAATGAAAGGTTTGGGAATAGATGATAGAACACTCATAAGGGTAATTGTCACAAATCAGTAATTTGTAGTATTTGTTTGGAAGTAGATGATAGAACACTCACTAATCACTAGTTATTTATAGGATTTGTTTCAAGGGCACTTTAACGCTTAAATCAATACGTTTATAAGATGTATAAAAAATAAACATAAATATATTAAAGTGAATATAAAGATGATAGGTATGAGAGGTCTAAACTAAAGACAATAAGTAGATAGTACTTGGAGATGAATATGAAATTTATGATGCCTTTTACCTTGAGTGAAGAGTGTTATTTATAGCGTGCTTGCAAGACAAACATTCTATTATAGGTAGTCTGTCCTTAAAGCATACGAGTCTAGACTTTTTGGGCAGAGAATCTCAACTACCTTGGTGCAAATGGTTTCTCTACCACATTAATAACTTATTGTTTAATACCTGACCTAAGCTTTTGTTGTTACTCGTTTATATTCTGTTGTTTCTTTGTATACCTTAGGGTTTGACACCGTCCAAAACCCAATTGAAAATCAATATAGAAGAGTAGCGTGATAGATGCAATGGTCCTACCATGCATCTATCGTATGATGGTCAGACATAAATATAGAAAAAAAAACCATAATATCCTCGGTTGATGTTGTTGGTCTGACCATGAATTAATGATCCAATCAATGGCCAACCATGCATAAATCGTATGTGTAGTTAAGGTGATAAGAGGCAAGAACAAGAAAAATATAATATCAAGTAACAAAGTGCAATATAGATAAAAGTTATAAGCTATATAATAAAAGATCATTTGAAAAAGTGTTAGAAATGATAAGAAAATGCATATATCTCCTCTAAACTTGTAAATTTGTATATTTTCTTAAAACACAAATATTTAATACATATGTACTTCTTAAACATGATTTGAGGAAATATGAACATTTATAAGTGTATAGGGGGTATATACAATTGCGAGTATAGATCTTATAGAATGGTTTACAAAAATAACATGAATATCAAACGTCATATTACGAATTCAAATGAAGTTTTGCTAAACAAAATGTTTGAAAAAACATTTTTGATTTTGAACATTTTTATAAAACCAAAATGGTTATAACAACAAATTTTTGACTTTGAGTATTTTATAAAACATATATGATTTTAATAAATATTGCTAAGTCGTGTATAGTTCGAAGGTTAGTTGAACGAATCTTCTTTAAGAATATACAATCAAATAAAATTAAGTTAAAATAAGGTTGTTTATACTGATTAAAATGTGAATCAACTTAAATAAAAAAAGGTATATACCAAATCATTTCTTGTAAGCAAAGATGCTTGCAAAGCATGCATCGCTCGATCTCCTACTTACTGAGATTAATCCTACATAAACTAAACTGAACTTTTTTTTTAATTTGCAGTACCTAATTAAAACCCAAAAAATCTTTTAGGATTCATTGCAATGGAGTTACGTTTTAAAGAAATAGTAAATTAGAGGATCCATGGTCGATGCATGCCTTGAGCATGTTAATAAGCATCAAAATCCTAACTCACTAGACATTGTCAAGAGGAAATTTTTAGTTTAAGTTATATTCCATTTAACTTGTAAATGTTTTATCATATTGCAACTGATGTGATAATAGTATGAATTACATTTTTTTTATTCTTAAACCTTCTTATTTTATGAAATATAAAGATCAAAGAATACTATTTAATTCCTATAATCAATATATGAATGAAGGAGACACTCTTGGCGAAAGGATTAAAAAAATTTATCATTACTAGTTAAATACTAGGGAACCACTTACAATTGAGTAATCATGTATTTTGTATGTTTATAGGATACTTTCTAAAAGGAATAATAATAATAATAAATGTAAAAGACTAAAACTTTTTGGTTTAAAAAATCTCATAGAATGTAGCAGAAGATAAAATTTAATGATTGACAATAAGGTTGCGGAACAAAGACAAATTGTTAAGCATGCATGAAACCAAACTTGTTCCACATACCGAATGACACCACTCATCCCTTGTAACCATCCATTATATTTCAGTTTTGTCGAAATTATGAAAGGAAAATTAACATCAAATTCATCAAACCCTAATTTGATAAATAACTTGGAGTTAAAATTAAATCACTCAGATGTTCTTAAAATCGATTACTCTTTCAAATTAAACCATTTGTGCACAAACTGTCGATTATACATACATAAACTAAATATACATATTCACTTTATACCCCTTAAGTTTATTTTATGTTTCATAATTAGCCTAAAGTTTAACTAATAGGTTTAATTTATAAATAGTATAATATGAATATGTATAAACCAATATTACTAAAATTCAAACATTCCTCTCCCATTTTTGTAATATTTATGATCAACACAAGCAAACTTCAGCATAATCAAACTTATGCATAAATGAAATGTCCTACGGATTGAATTTCACATTAGTATATTATGCGATCCAAATATTTGAATATCAAGATGTCGCAATGATTGAACATGTTCTATTCATCTGAATACTTGAAGATAATACACACATAAATTCATAATTCTATAGTTCTAACTTGACATAATATTTTACTAGCCTATGCCCCATCCTTCAAAGAGTATATCAAAGCCAAACCAAGCTTCTTGAAGCAGCTAAACTTCATACCCTTATAGGTAGTTCTCATCTTGCACCTGCAAATGCAATTTACCAAAGACCTATTAAGAAACTATGTTTCAACCTTCTTTATCTTGCAGTCTGAACACATACCTTGGGATGCTATGTTGTGTTCCAATATATCATGAAAAGCCTTCCACATTGAATTCAACATTTAACGTTGTATTAAATAGAAATTGTGTATCTTAACATGAAATACTAAGAAATGGACTTCAAACCCATCCCTATGGCTGATTTATTCACGAGATCTCTTCCTAACCCTTTAGTTAAATGATCAGCCATGTTGTGTTAAGATTTTATAAACTCAATAGATATTATTCCATTCATGATTAACTCCCTAACCATGCTATGTCTTATACCTAAGTGTCTAGACTTTCCATTATACACTTGACTATATGCCTTAACTAATATAGTAGCACTATAACACCTTATTGAAATAGGTGAAATAGGTTTAGATCATAATGGAATTTCATACAACAAATATCTTAACCATTCAGCTTCTTACTCGGCTGAAGCTAATGATACAAACTCAGACTCCATTGTAGAGTTTGTAATGCAAGTTTGCTTTTTAGAAGCCCAAGAAATTACACCTCCACCTAGTAGAAATACCCATCCACTAATAGACGAATGATCTTCTAAGTTCGTTATCCAACTTGCATCTGAAAACCCTTGCAGAATAGATGTGATGTGAGCTTGGATTACTTGTGTACCTGCTCAATCTTCCCACTGCATAAGCTATATCAGGTCTTGTATTAACCATAGCATACATCAAACATCTTATTGCCTTAGTATAATCCAACTGAGCAATAGGATTTCCTTGATATGGCATAAGCTTAAAAGTAGGATCTATAGGAGTTCCAACATGTGAGGAATCCAAGCAATTGAATTTATTTAATATCTTCTCAATGTAATGGGATTAAGAGATAGTAATTCCATTGCTACCTCGGGTTATTCTTATTCCAAGAATTACTTCCGCATCCCCCATATCTTTCATGGAAAATCTTGATGATAAAAAATCCTTAGTTTTATCAACCTGTCCTTGATCTGTACCAAAGATCAACATGTCATCAACATACAAACAAATTATGACTCTTTTTCCAGAAGAATCAAATTTACTGTAAACAAACTTATCAACTTGGTTTAGGATAAAACCATCTGATAGGACAACCTCATCAAACTTTTGATGCCATTATTTAGGAGCTTGTTTTAAGCCATAAAGAGACATAATCAGCTTACAAACTTTATGCTCTTATCCAGGCATAACAAAACCTTCAGGCTGTTTCATATATATTTCTTCATCTAATTCACCATTTAAGAAAGCAGTTTTAACATCCATTTTATGTATTATAAAATTATGTATAACTGCTAGAGCTAACAATAATCTTATAGTAGATATTATGCAACTCGAGCATAAGTGTCAAAGAAGTCTATCCTTTCTTTTTGTCTAAAGCTTTATATGACCAAACGGGCTTTATACCTATCTATACTCCCATTCACCTTTACCTTCTTCTTGAAAATCCATTTACACCCTAAAGGTTTACACCCTGGAGGTCAATCAGTAAGTTTCCAAGTTTTATTATGCATGATGGAATCAATTTCATCTTATATTGCTTCCTTCCAAAAATTTGCATCTCTTGAAGCCATAGCTTCACCAAAGGTCTTTGGATCTTCCTCTACTATGAAACAGTATTGATATTGATGTCTGATTTCATCTTTTGAACCTTCTACTAAATATAGTTGAATGTCATCTCCAAATGACTTTGCCTTTCTAGATCTAGTACTTCTTCTAGGCTCGGGAGGAAGAACTGTATTATCAGTAGAATCGTTGATCCTACTTCATGAGAGTTGACCCATATCAATAGGTCTAGGTACTGATGTAAATCTTTCATCATCAAAGATAGCATCTCTAGATTCAATCACAGTATTAATAGACACTGAATCATTTGGTTCTATTACATAGAACCTATATGCTTTTGAGTTCTTAGCATATCCAATAAAGATGCAATCTATGCCTTTCTCACCTAGTGCAGGACCGTGGGAAGGATAGTCAATACAATCAGTCTCATAATGAGGAGAGTTTTAGAACACTTAACAGATCAAATGGGGAACCGGGTTTGTTTAAGATGATACTAAGAACACAAGTAAGTAACGAGAAAGAACTAAGAACACAAACAAATAAGTATGGTTTTCAAGGATGCTGTATATTGCTCTCAAGTTCTATTACAAGTGTTACAAAGCATAAAAGAATTACAAGGACCTGAGATACTTTATACTACATCCTACAACCGTCAATACATAGAAAGACAGTTGGAAACACTAATCTAGACAACAAGAACAATGTAAAGTCAAAAGGCAGATTGCCTTTTGACTAGTGACTATGACATGCCATAGCTCACATCCTTTTCTAATATAAAAGGTTTACAGGTACAATAGTAGGAAGTTACAAACAAAGACCTTAATCTACAGTTTATAAAAGCATAAACTTTTCACCAACTTGTATAAGTTGGTGAGTCTTCAGAGTTGCAGCGGATGGTGTGTCAGCTTTATAAGACCCCCGTTCCCGAAGACCTCACAGTTGGACAATCACAGCATTCATATAAATTAAATACATTTCATAAAAACATCGTAGCAGATTAAGTTATCAAAAACCATTCATGCATTAATATTTGATGTTGCTAAATGATACATCATTGTATTTTTAAAGTTACAAAAAGAATCATTCAGTTGCATTACAAAACAACAATATCATCATGCACGAATGGATGCCAGTCTTTGCCAGCCAAGTAGCCTCACCCGCGTGCCATCCCCAGCAACAAGTTACCTGCCAACTGAAAATGCTAAAAGTCAGCGTTGTTGAGTGAGTTCTAGTTTTAAAAATTAAAGTCCCTTGTTTATATATAAAAATATAATTTTCTTAAAATACTTCCTTTTTATAAAATCCATTACTTCCATACGTGTTCATGCATCATACATACAACAAGATAATATTCATTATTATCTTTCATCATTCTTCTCATTCATTCATCATTATCTTTCACTTTCTACCAAACCAATATGCAATACCCCGAATATTGTGCACGAAGCTAGTACTAGGCCTAGGGCCTATAAATAGACCCCAAACATTATGCACGAAGCTGAATCCAGTACCTGGGGCAAGCAACAAGGGTCCCGTCAATCTCTAGGATTGACCCTGTGTGCATCCTTCGGGTCAGCTAAACCGCACACAGTTGAGCTGAAAACCCATGGCTGTGAACCTCCTTTCATTTGCTTGCAAGGCTTTCATTAATTCGTTATGTTCCACTTTTCATTATCAATAATCTTTCGTTTCTTTTATGATAATACTTTACATAAACGAGCATAAACACACCACGTAAAGTCACGTAATAATACGTAATATAGAACATAACAACAGGCCACAAACATACATAATACCAACAAACATAACCATCAAAACATCCTAGGGCTTAGTCTTAAAACTTCTATTTTCCCAAATTTTAGAAAATTTTCTAAGGCATTTAGGCGCATGAGTACTATGCAGGCGCATGAGTACTATGTAGGCGCACGGGCACTTAGGTGCATGGGAACACTTAGGCATATGAGGAAATTCTAGGCGCATGAGTACTGCTTGGGCGCATGAACCTTACTTAGGCATTTTGGCAGTAGGCGCATGGGGTACTTAAGCGCATGGGAACACTTAGACGCATGAGGAAATTCTAGGCGCATGTGTACTGCTTGGGTGCATGAACCTTACTTAGGTATTTGGGCAGTAGGCGCATGGGGTACTTAGGCGCATGGGAAAGGGCTTAGGCGCATGGACAGAATTCCAGGCGCATAGGCACTATATGGGCGTATAAGCAAACACTTAGGCGCATGGATAAATTCCAGGCGCACGGGCACTATGTTAGGTGCATGGGCAGTTGATAATTTGAACCTACACTATTTTTCAGACCCAATCATCATTTTAACATGTTCCTAACCCAAATCTAACATACCAAACACCTAAATCAAGCATATAAACACGAAACACAAAAAATCATACACAAACATACATTCACCCGTATAAACAGAGTATAAATATATGGTTTCATACACATAATTTGTAAAACATTTTATATACATTTTCAGCCCCAAAAACATATTTAAAAACAGAAAACCGGGGATCTAGAACTCACCTGCAGCAGCTTTCGAGCAAAACTCCTCCAAACTCGGAAGCACTAGGAGTTCAAACACCTAAACACACCAAAAACGCAGAACCGAACACAAAGAACACATAAGAATCGGTCCCGAAGCTAAAGACTCAGCTGAAACCGAACAAAAACGCAAGAAAACACTCACCTTTCGAAGCTTTCTCTCACTAGAAATCGATGAAGCTCTGTGTTTCTTCTTCTTTTCGCAGCCGAGCAGTAGGTGAACCAAGTAGTGGGCGGCCATGCTCTTTTAAACATAAAATAATAAAGTTTTGTCCTTTACACAACTTTAGCCCCTCCATTTTGATATTTCACCTTTCTTTCTTTACACTTTCTTTCCTTTTTGTCTTTAATAAATTCTTGGGTGTTACAAGCTTTATGAAAAAGTAGATCAGAGAAAGCATGTCTTCTCTGTCTTCAGAAGAAATCAAACTCTCATAGTATCTGTTGGACCAAAAGAACCAATGAGCCTGATTAGAAAAACCTTTAAGTCCCACGGACATTACAACAACTGAAGTAGTCTGCAACAGCTGAAGACATCAACTGATAACAAGGTCTGAAGACAAAGTCAAGTGAAAGAGCTGAAGACAAAGTCTAAAGTGAAAGAGCTGAAGACAAAGTCTGAAGTGAAAGAGCTGAAGACAAAGTCTGAAGACAAAAGAGCTGAAGACAAAGTCTGAAGTGAAAGAGCTGAAGACAAAGTCTGAAGACAAAAGCTGAAGACAAAGACTGAAGACCAAGTTTCAGATGTTGTCACAACAGCTGAAGAAGATCTCTTCAGTAGTTGTGATGGTTTCCTTTCAGTAGTTTTATGTTTCTTGTATTCAGTACTTGTAGTTTCAGTAGTTTTAGTTTCATCTTGTACTTAGCATACTCTGAGATGTTCTCAGTTGTTGTGAACATTCTCAGTAGTTTGCTTACTTTCAGTTGTTTGTAATAATTCTGTTAGATGTCGCTATCAAGTGACATCAGCAGGCGTCACATTCCTCTATATAAGGAATGTTGACCTAATTGTAAGGGCGATGCCCTGCGTAGCTTAGCGAAGCCTGCGAAGCTTAGCAGCCGCCACACCGAAGCATTTGTGCACGAATGATATTATCCCTTTTGCAGAAAACCCTCTTTCTATATAACCGTGTACTGTTCCATTGAATATCTATTGTGTTCTTGCTATATTTGTCTAATTCTTGTTCTAATTCCGCTGCGATTCAACTCTAATTGATCAAACTTAGATCGCTGATCCTGACAGTATCTTCTCATGTCATAGAGATCATGTAGAGGAAGATCAAGCATGTCTTGCCAGAAGTAGACATCTTGACCTTCTTGATCTCTGATGACATACTATCTGTCCGGATTAGCAGCAAAAGTCCAGGACAAGATGGGTCTTCTAATTACAAGAGGCTCTACTTGAATAGGAGTTGGTTGAGCAGCCTCTTCTTGCACTACCTTAGGATGCTCTGACTCATCCTGAAGTGTAGAGGTGGATGCCTTGGTCTTCTTCTTTAAAATGTATTTCCTGGCCATCTTTTTCCTCCTCTTTGAAGTCTTTAACTGAGAGGACTGGTCTTCAGTACCAGGTTGTTCTGTTGTGTCTCTCACAGTTGGGTTCTCTTCTCTCACAGGTTCAGAGAGAGAGAGAAAAGGACCCTGCTGTGGATCAGAAGACAAAGTTGGCTGAGATACAGCTCTAGGTTTAGGTATAGAGGTTTGTCTGCATGTTCTCTGTATCTATTGACTTCGTCAATGCATGCTTGTGTATAGAGGTTTTCATTTACCTTTTTCGGGATTTCTGAAATCTTATCTTATATGTTTCCCATGAGGGCATGATCAAGAGATTGGATCTCTGCCTCGTAGATACTCCAATCACATTCACCATCTTGTTTGATAATCATTATAGATGATTTTAAAGGTTGATTTGGCTGTACTGTGTGATTTGAGCTAGGGTTGGTGCAGCAGGGATATTAATAGGAGGTGGGATTTGTCTGTTTGAGTGGTAGCTGCTTGAGGTTTGTGTTTGATTGTTGTTTCTGTCAACTCTAGGTTGTTGGCATTCTCTGGAGAAGTGTCCATAGAGTTGGCAGTTATAGCATCTCACCTTTGCCCTATCAAAACTAATTTGGTTTTCTTATCCATGCTTAAGCCCCTGTTCCTTTGTAGGAACTTCTTGGAGCTGTATGCAATCATTTCCATTGACCATTGAAGATTCATTTCTTCAACCATATCAGGAGGCAATTCATCCAAGTCTTGTTGTATGATCTGTGATGGTGTGAGGTTAGCCCCTAAGTAGGCTTCAAAGCTTGTTGAAAAGGCTGCAAAAGCTGCCTTTTGCTCCTCACTTTGCAATATGATTGTCAATGCATCCATTGGTTTCTCAAGCTTCAAGATCCAATGTTGCTTTCATCAAAGAGACTGACTGAGTCCAGCTCTCTGGCAGTGTATGCAACATCTTCTTGTCGATCTCCATAGATTCGTATTTGAGACAATAGACTATCATCTCGTTTACCAGCTGAACAAATATGTGAAGTTGTTGTGGTATTGATTCTCCCTGAACATAGTGAAAGGTTTCATATTAGGTCCTCAATTTTTCCTTTTTGATTTCCCTTACTTCCTCATTTCCTTCACTCATGGTGTGAAGTACCTTCCAAAGTTCATGAGCTGTTTTGAAATTTTCAATTCGTGTCGAAATCTCAAATGGCAGAGTCATTGCCAATATGTTGTATTCTATCATTTCTGTTTTGACCTTTTTGAGGTCATCACCAGCTACACTTTTCAAGCTTACTGGTTTTTGTATGTTGTAGTCTGGACCAAGAGTCAAAGGTATGTATGGCCCCTCGGTTATGGATGTCCATTGGTACGAGTCTTGGATAATAATCCAATTTTGAACATATTTTTTCATTGTTTGAAATCAGCCTTGTTCTTTAGTCTTGGTGGTTTGAGACCACTATTTGATCCTGAAATTTCATCAGACATGATTGTTAAATTTTAACTTAACGGTTTAGGTCAAATTTGTTTGATGATTTAGCTCGGTGCTAAATTTGATTTATCCTAAGGTTACTAGGATTTGTTTGTTTTGTTTAATAACTTTTAAATTACCGAATAAATGAGTTTAATTAATTTGAATTTAGTTAATTAAGTCCAATAATATGTCAGTCATGGCATAATGATTGTTAAGAGAATATTCTATCCAATAAATGGTCAATTCAGTCAAAACCCTTTAATGAATCCGGTCAACAAAGTCAAAACCCTAAAAACAAATGTTTTGTTTTTTAAAAAAATTAACTTTTTGGAACAAAAAGTAACTTTTTCTGAAAATTTAAAAGAAGAATATATGAAGGTTTGAATGAACAAAAACTAGAGTTTATCCTAGGGTTTGTTTGAGGCTGGGTGTTTCAACAATCGGTTTGTTGATTGAGGAACACAAACCTGATTCAAGTATGAAAATACATGAATGTGATGTGTTAAACATAATGAATGTGTTCAAATCACCAAAAACAATGTTTGTTTGTTATGAAAATGATAGAATAGTATCCGTGTACTGTTTTATCAAAAACCTTTGAACCGATGAGGTTTTTGAGAGTTTTTTTGATGAACACATTCTAAAACAGTGTATGAATGATGTTTATAGCCTTAAACACACAAAATCTTCTTCACAATGTATGAAAATAGATTATTGAATCATGTTTTGGACATTTGTTGAATGTTTGAAGTAGAAGATGGTTTTTGTGATGATTTTTAGCTAGAAAATAGATGGTATGAAGCCAATGAACCATAGATATCATGGTGTTGAAGGAGAGGATCAAAAATCAGTGTTTCATTTGAGCCAAGGCTCTAATACCACCTGATGAAACACAATGAGGCTGATTGATAAATTTAAGAACAAGCACAATAATCAGATTGTGTTTTCCAAAGTGAAAGAGCTGAAGACAAAGTTTGAAGTGAAAGACCTGAAGACAAAGTCTGAAGACAAAAGAGCTGAAGACAAAGTCTGAAGTGAAAGAGCTGAAGACAAAGTCTGAAGTGAAAGAGCTGAAGACAAAGTCTGAAGACAAAAGCTGAAGACAAAGACTGAAGACCAAGTTTCAGATGTTGTCACAACAGCTGAAGAAGATCTCTTCAGTAGTTGTGATGGTTTCCTTTCAGTAGTTTTATGTTTCTTGTATTCAGTACTTGTAGTTTCAGTAGTTTTAGTTTCATCTTGTACTTAGCATACTCTGAGATGTTCTCAGTTGTTGTGAACATTCTCAGTAGTTTGCTTACTTTCAGTTGTTTGTAATAATTCTGTTAGATGTCGCTATCAAGTGACATCAGCAGACGTCACATTCCTCTATATAAGGAATGTTGACCTAATTGTAAGGGCGATGCCCTGCGTAGCTTAGCGAAGCCTGCGAAGCTTAGCAGCCGCCACACCGAAGCATTTGTGCATGAATGATATTATCCCTTTTGCAGAAAACCCTCTTTCTATATAACCGTGTACTGTTCCATTGAATATCTATTGTGTTCTTGCTATATTTGTCTAATTCTTGTTCTAGTTCCGCTGCGATTCAACTCTAATTGATCAAACTTAGATCGTTGATCCTGACAAATGGTATCAGAGCGGGTTAATCATTGATCGGTTTAACAATTGATCATTGAAACTGCTATTTCGATATCTAAAGTTTGATCGAATTAGCATATTTGCAAGAATTGGTTATAGAGATTGGTCTTCTGCTGCTTCTGGTTAGTCAATTTGAGTTTCTTCTTGGTTCATATTGAGTTTGTTGTGTTTTTGTGCTAAATCTTTTGAAACTTGATTGAATTGGTTTGAATCTGAGAATGACTACTCCTTCTAATGACCCTCACAATACTGGCTCCTCAACCAAGCCTCCGATGCTGGTTAGGAGTGAGTATAACATATGGCAACGAAGAATGCTCCATCACCTGTCTGTTAACAGTTCAGGTTGTTGGACATCTGTGGTTCACGGTCCACACAAGCCTATGGTGAACAATCCGGAGACCAATCAAATGGTTCCGAAGAAGAAGGAGCAATACTCAGATGAAGATCGTAAACTGTTTGAGATTGATGCTAAAGCCCATGGAATTCTGGCCATGGCACTGCCTAATGAAATCTATTCTGGGCTTATGCATCATGAAACTGCTCATGACCTCTGGAATGCTTTGAAGGAACAATTCGGAGGAACTGATGAGGTCTTAGCAAACAACAGAGAAATCCTCATCCAACAATATGAGACATTCTCTCATAGGAAGGGTGAGACACTGACTCAACAGTTTGAGCGTTTCTCCTGCTTGATCTCTAAGCTGAAAATGGTCAAGCATGAGTATACTAACAGCTAGATGAACAACAGATTCCTCAGATCACTGCCTGAGAGATGGGACACATACACCATTGTCCTACGCTCCAGTGCAAATCTGGATAGCCTATCTCTCACCCAACTCCATGGGAAACTGCTTACATTTGAAAGAGAGATAGAGCAGAAAAGGAAACTGGCATCATCAGGAAAGCTCACTGATGACTTTGTACCAGGGAACACTACCTTGGTCGGTCATGAGTCAGAATATGCTGGATCACAGAAAGCCATTATGATGAGCATATAGATTTCTCTTCAAACAGTTCTGATCATGCATTTGTTGGTGTTGACAGTCATTCTGGGTGAAATAGTGATAATTTATGCTTTATCATGGATGATTTGATGGGTATTGCTGATGATGATTTAGAAGAGATGGATATTTTGAGCCAAATGGCCTTGATCAATATCATATCTCAAAATTTCTACAAAAGAACTGGTAGGAAATTTCCAGGACTCTCTGGCAAAACCAAAGTTGGTTTTGACAAGAGTAAGTTGAGGTGTCACAAATGCCACAGGCTTGGGCACTTTGCAAGAGAGTGTAGATCAACTGGATCTAACTCCTCTGCACCCTTTGTGACCTTTCCAAGCAATAGTTCACAAAACAAAGGGCAACATCCTGCTAGTTCTGGTCATCACTCACAACCTCAATCTCCTGCATATTTTGTCCCTCAGGGTCCAATGCCATATCCATATCCCTGCTATTACATGCCACAGCCAAATCCAGTTCAAGTTCCTATAGCACAATAACCTCAAGCCCTACCTGAGCCTCAACCATCTCCATCACAATCTCAACCTCATCACAGCTTCTTCACACCAGGAGTTGTTGACTGGAGCAGCTCACCAGATGATCTTTCTAGTTTCAATGAGCAATTATTTGCTGGTGCTGGTCAACATGGTGGTGAACATCCTTTTGGGAATCTTGCTCTCATGGCCCTGGAGTCTACTGAGGGTTCCTGCTCCAATGCATCATTTTCACAGGTAACCCAGGTATCTTCTGAGGCTAAAGCCAAGTTATGTTATGAATCATGCATAGCTGCCTTTGTCTCTATTAGAATGTAGCTTTAATCAATCAAAATCTTGAGCTTGAGGAAACTATTTCCAAAAGAAAAGCTGAGTATGAGTTTGCTCTTAATGACAAAGATGATGAGATTTACAAGCTTAAATGCTAACTTAATGATGAAAAGGCTAAGGTAGAGGTCATACTTGAGAACCACAAAAAGATTCAAAGCTACAGCTAGTGAGTGACCACTAGGTAACATCCTGCAAGGGATTTGAAATGCTTCTCAACAAGCAAACAGCTTCAAATGTGAAGTTTGGAATAGGTTACAATCATACTGCACCACCTACTGATTTTACTTCAAAATCAATAGTAAAATCTGAAGGTGAAAGTAATTTCCAAACCACATCATCATATGATTCATCCTCAAATGATAATACAAAATCAGAGGATGAAGTCAGTGTTAAGATCTCAGCAAATCAATTGCCTGATGGTTTAAATGCTGATAAACACATAAAGCTGAGCAATTCAGATGTTGTCCCTCAAAGTACTCCAAGTACTGAAGGGCAAGTCACAACATCTGAAAAGCATTTCAAATCTGCTGAAATAAAAGGATTAACAACTGTGAGGAATCTATCATACGGTCTTTCAGGACGGATAGAGAACAGCTGAAGAACAAGTCTTCAGTTGTTACAGATCCTTCAGTACTTAACACAAGTACTGAAAGGAGGAAAGTACTGAAGATCACACCTTCAGTAGTTTCCACTTCAGCAGTTGATCAATCCAAGATGAAGAATAAGCCATGTGAAATATGTGGTAAATTCAATCATCTATCTGATGAATGCTGGTACAAAAAGGGTTCCAAACTCAACAGAGATAAGCTCATTAAAGAAGAGATTAATAAAATGAAAAATGAGTTTGAGACCAAGTTTGTACCACAGTCATCTCAAACTGATAAACCCAAGGCCTCGCCAACATCCAAAAAGAAGGATGGGGTTTATCAGAAAACAGCTGATAGTGTTCCTCATGATAAACATCAGACTAAGTCTGTGAATTTCAAGAAGGAGGAAATGGTGGGTCACAGGAACTCATCAAAAACAAGTACTAATGTGTCAAATGAGCTGAAGGCTTTAGCATGAAATCAGACACAACTTGTTATGATGGTTCAGCATTTGTTGGGGAGAGTTAACCAACTAGATGCACCTGTGATCAAACCTCTGAAAAGGAAATCCAAGCCCAAATCTAAGAAATCCATTTCAGCACCATCTCCACCTTCATCAGCTGTTAATCATGAGAAACAAGTTATGGTTAAATCTGTTGATGAAAACAGACCCAAAACCAAAAAGGTTTGGGTCTCTAAAGCTAACTAGTTTCTTATGATAAATGCAGGGTTCTTCAGCATGCCAAAGTAGCATCTGGTATGTAGACAGTGGAGGATCTATGCATATGATTGGGAGCAGTTCTCTTCTTAATGACTACTCTCAAGGAAAGAAGGGATTTGTCTCATTTGGAAATGATGCTAAGGGTTACATCATCGGGAAAGGATTTGTGTCAAATGGAGAAATCAGATTTGATGATGTTAACCATGTGGAGAATCTCAAGTATAATCTACTGAGTGTCAGTCAGATGTGTGATAAAGGGCATGTTGCACTTTTCACAAGCCAGAACTGCCGGATTCTGTCTTCCAAAGTTCTGAGGCTGATTGACAAGGTATTGGATGAACATACTCTCCTGAAGGCCAACAGGATAGGAAGAGTATATGCCTTGGATTTGTCAAAGAAGATTGATTTAAAAGGTCATCCTTGCCTGTTCTCCAAGGCCTCTCCTTCGGAATCTAAACTGTGGCATAGAAGGCTGGGTCATGTTAATCTCAAAAACATGAATCAGCTGATCCACAATAGTTTAGTAAGAGGTCTACCAATAAAGGAGTTCCACTGTGATGAAACCTGCACTGCTTGTTTAAAAGGAAAACAACACAAAGTTTCATTCCCTCCTATAGAAGAACCAAAGTCCACTGCCTGCTTGCAATTACTGCACATGGATCTCTTTGGTCCTGTGAGAGTAATGAGCATGGCAAAGAAGAAATACTGTCTGGTAATTGTGGATGATTACTCTAGATTTGTATGGACCTTCTTCTTGCATTCAAAGGATGAGGCTGCTCAGACAATTATTAACTTTGTGTTGTATGTTGAGAAGCAGTATTCCCTATCAGTCAAGTGTATAAGAAGTGATAATGGAACTGAATTTAGAAACCATACACTTGATGATTTCTACCTTTCAAAAGGAATCAAGAGGCAGTATAGCATCCCAAGGACTCCAGAACAAAATGGAGTAGTGGAGAGAAAAGAACAGGACCCTAATTGAAGCTGCAAGGTCCATGTTGGCTGACTCTGGTTTGCCACTGACCTTTTGGGCTGAAGCTGTCAACACAGCATGCTATGTGCAAAATAGAGCTTTAGTGAATCAGAGGTTGATGAAGACTCCTTATGAAGTTCTACATCATTTGGCTCCTCTAATTTCATTCTTCAGAGCATTTGGGTGTCCTTGTACATTCTCAACACAAAGGATCAACTCCAAAAGTTTGATTCTAAGGTGGATGCAGGGTATTTTGTTGGGTATTCATCCACTTGCAAGGCTTACAGAGTGTTCAACTGCAGAACAAAGATGGTTGAAGAAACCTTGCATGTGAAGTTCAATGAATCCCCTAAGGACAAAATTCCACAAAACCCTGTGGAGTTGTTTGATCTGGACATACTAATATGTTCCTTATCAGCCTCCAGCTGTTGCAGATCATGTGAATTCATCACCTTCTGCAGCTAGTCATCCATCTGGTGGTACTGATGTTGATGATGATCCCAGTACTCACCTATTCAAGTTTAGTGATCAACTGCCTGAGTCTACTAAACTTGATGTTCCTGTAGCTTCAGTAGCACCATCCACAACAAATGCTGATGAGATTTCTGAATCCTCTACTTCATTTGACTTGCCATCTAATACTTGGTTTCAAGAATCTGGATCAACATCTGTTGCTGCTGAGCGTGCTACAAACACTTGCACAGATCTTATAGTGTACCAAGAGCTGAAGAATCACCCAATGTCTCAAATCATTGGTGATATCCATGCTGGTGTCTCCACTAGAAGTCAATTGTCCAACTTCTGCTTCTATGCTCTCTTCATTAGTCAGCAAGAGCCAAAGAACTATCATATTGCATTAAGAGACAATGGATGGGTTGATGCCATGCAGCTTGAGCTTCTTCAGTTCAAAAAGCAGCAAGTGTGTCCTCTACCCCCAGGTAAGTGTGCAATAGGCACTAAATGGGTGTTTAGGAATAAAACAGATGAAAATGGGCAAATTGTCAAGAACAAGGCCAGACTGGTTGTCCAGGGGTTTTCACAAGAAGAAGGTATTGATTATGATGAAACCTTTGCCCCTGTAGCCAGACTGGAGGCAATTAGATTGTTCTTAGCCTATGCTGCATTCCACAATCTTAAAGTTTTTCAAATGGATGTCAAAAGTGCATTTTTATATGGTAAAATAAAAGAAGAGGTTTATGTGTGTCAACCACCAGGTTTTGAGGATAATAAACATCCTGATTGGGTGTATAAACTTGATAAGGCTCTTTATGGGTTGAAACAAGCTCCTAGAGCCTGGTATGAAACACTGTCAAATTTTCTTCTTCAGAATAATTTCACTAGAGGCTCCATAGATAAAACTTTGTTCATTAAGAAAGTGGGTCAGCATAAGCTCCTTGTTCAAATTTATGTTGATGATATTATTTTTGCATCCTCTGATCCACAGTTGTGTGATGCATTTACAAAGTTGATGCAACAAAAATTCGAAATGAGTGCCATGGGAGAATTACAGTTCTTTCTAGGTTTGCAAATCAAACAAAAGGCTGATGGAACTTTCATTCATCAGTCAAAATACACAAAGAGTCTTTTGGAAAAGTTTGATTTACAAAACTATAAGCCCTGTTCTACTCCCATGTGCAGCACCACACAACTGGATGCAGATCAGAAAGGTAAAGCTGTTGATGAAACACTTTACAGATGTATGATTGGGTCCTTGATGTACTTAACAGCTTCTAGACCAGATATTATGTTTGCAACTTGTGTTTGTGCTAGATTTCAGGCTGCTCCTAAAGAGTCTCATTTGATTGCAGTCAAGAGGATCTTTAGATATCTGCAAGGTACTCAATCTCTAGGTCTTTGGTATTCCACTGGGCACTCTTGCAAATTAGTTGCTTTTTCTGATAGTGACTATGCAGGGTGTAAATTAACTAGAAAATCAACTTCTGGTGGATGTCAATTCCTAGGCAACTGTTTGGTTTCTTGGCAGAGTAAGAAACAAACATCTGTTGCTACATCCACTGCTGAAGCCGAGTACATTGCTGCTGCAAGTTGTACATCTCAGGTACTCTGGCTTCAGAATCAATTATTGGATTATGGCATTACAGAGACTAAGACTCCATTACTAATGGATAGTGCTTCAGCTCTTTGTATTGTCAAGAATCCAGTCCAGCACTCTAGGACCAAACATATTGAGATCAGACACCATTTTATTAGGGATTGTTTTGAAAAAGGTCTGATTGATCCAAAGTTTGTTCCTAGTGCTGATGAGCTTGCAGACATATTTACTAAGCCTTTGGACAGTTCAACTTTCCAAAACCTAGTGTTAAGGCTTGGTATGCTGCAGCTAGAATAAGTGACAACTACTGATGATCTCAGTCAACAAGTACTGATGAGCATTCGTATACTATTGTCACAAATAAGTACTGATAAGTTCTTTTATCCTCAGTAGTTTTCATAACTACTGAAGACTAAATTACTTAAAAGTACTGAAGTACTCTATCTGTTGAAAAGAACTGATGTGGTTACAACTACTGATGTAGTTACAACTACTGATGTCAGTATAACAGATAAGTACTGATGACCAATGAAACATCTGAAAATCAGACAAAGTCTGATAAGTGTTGAGGTCAGAATGAAACAGCTGATGAGCTAAGAATTGACGACAACAGCTGATGAGAAACTTTTCTCTTCAGTTGTTTCTACAACTGCTGTTTCACTTCATACAACTGAAGCCAAAACCATGTCTTCAGTAGTTTTACAACTACTGATGACTAACACCAAATCTTCAGTTGTTTACAACACCTGAAGCCAAAACCATGTCTTCAGTAGTTTCACAACTACTGATGACTAATACCAAGTCTTCAGTTGTTACAACTTCTGAAAGTTAAAACCAGGTCTTCAGTTGTTTTCAAACAACTGATGACAGCACCAACACTTTCAGTCGTTTTATATCAGCCTTTTCTTACCCTATAAATACCTAACCCTAATTTCAAACGTTTCATTAGCCGTTTCATGTCCTTCACTCTCTCAACAATGGCGACCATGAAACTCAAACCCAGACACAACTGTGTTGCCTACCTCTCGAAATCGGCCTTTTGGAACAAATTTGATAATGCCATCGATCTTATGGTAGATTCCCAGTACCGAACCGCTTTTCTTCTGAATCCTACCATATACCCCGATTCCCTAAGCCAATTCTGGACCAACGTCTCTGTGCAAACTGGTGAGAATGATAGCCAAATCACTCTCCAGTCGTTGGTTAACCAGAAACAGGTGGTCATCACTCCCGACATCATTCGACAAACCCTAAATCTACATGATGCCACCTGTGTCACAGAATACCCGAAAGGCACAACCGATATGTCTTTCATCAATAACGGGTATGAAGGAGACTTAAGTGCTACCACCATTCTGAAGAAGCACTTCCATGATGCTGAACGTCTTATATTCCACATGGTGAATGTCTGCCTTGCACCAAAAACCTCCTCATGGGATCAGATGTCCTCCCGATGGCAACAGGTATTATACTCTATCTTTGAACGACAAAATCTAAATTTTTCTGAGATAGTTTTCATGGAACTAAAGGATCTGGCTTTGAAACCTGTGGCAAACAGATGGATATTATATCCCAGGTTTCTCATGGCCATAATTTTAAATCAGCTAAAATCAGACGGCCTTGTTGGCCTTGGAGTCCCTGCTCCGGCTGTATTGCCTGAAGTATACTCCAGGCACAACTCTGACCCTACACTGAAAGGGGCTGCCCGGCTGCTAAAACCCAAGCAGCGGGAACCCACAGCCTCCACTTCCAGATCCAAAGTCCCCACCAAACCCAACACCAAAAAGCCCAAAAAGGCTACTCAGGGAGATGAGTCCCCTGAGGATGCCCCTGTAACACCAATACAGGAAACACTTACTGGTTCTAACCCCCCAGTAGTGTCAAAGACTCCACCAGCCCTAGCCGCTCAGGCATCCTCTCAACAGGATCCTGATGCAACCATAATTGGGGATACCACAATGCTGGAACCTATCTCAATTGAGAAGGTTACCATTGAAGAGCACCAGTCACCCCGGGTGCAATCTGCTTCAAACCTATCTCCAAATGCAACCGCCCCTCAAAGCCCAACCATTATAGTTGCACAAGTGCTGAGTCAGCTGCATTCCTCTCCTCCTCCCCAGAAACCAATTACAATGGGGAGAACCTCAACAGCTGAGGAAGAGGACCAAAATGCTGCTGATAACCCACAGCACAGGGGTTATAATGTTCAATCTCCCCGTGTAGAGGAGGAGGTTAGAACATCTGGTGAGGCTGCCACTTCTACTGATTCAGCAAATGAACAGGATGCAGTTGGTAACATCTCTAAGACCTCACCAGAGGCAACTGCCGATGAAGGACTCAGTCCTGAGGCAGGAAGTCCCCAGAACCAAGAACAAGGGGCACATGCTACAACTGATCTACACTCAGGGCATGTACATCCTGATTCAATCAGGAGGTCAGGTGATTCAGCAAAGACTGATGATGACCTGGGCTTTTTCTTCGATGTCTTAGCCCATAACACAATCCTTGAGGCTGAGGTGAGCAGACTCAAAGAACTGCTTGCCAAAATGTCTCAGGATCAAAGTCCATCTGCCCCAATAAACCCACAGATGGCACCTTCATCTGAAGGTTCACCAAACACTCAGCCACTACACTCAACTGAGCCACCAGCCACTGTTTTGGCACCACCTCTCAGGGACAGAACCCCTCTGAGCAGATGGTTGCTACCTTTCAACATTCCTTACCTCTCATCACTCCCATCATCAATGAGATTGTGCATAAAGCCATTGATGAGAGGATCTCCTCAAATCTACAAACACTTGTTGATGATGCTGTGCAAAAGAAGCTTTCTGCCATTCAAACCCCTGAACCCAATGCACCCAAAAAGGGGAGTCTAAGGCAGTGAAAGAAGAAAGAGAAAGAGAGTGGAAGATGAGAAACAACAAGAGAAAGAAAAGGAGTTAGAAAAGGAAAAACAGCTGATCACATACAAGAGAAAGAAAAGTGCTGAAACTCAAAAGCCTGATGAAGAGAAATCATTGGAAGATCTGATTAAAGAAGCTGATGAAGCTCACAGCAGATCAATGGACAGAATAATAGACCAACTCTTCAGACAGGGCTTTGATACAGCTACATTAGACACTGAGATCAGAAGGCTGGAAATTAAAGAGATACAAGAGAGATGGGCCAGTTACAGTGTGATGGAAAGGGAGAGGTTGGAGATAATGATCAGGTTTATTGCAAAATACTTAGGAAGATCATTAATTGAGATTAAATCATGGACCAGAGACAGTATTCTGGCAATAACCACCAGAATCTGTGCTTCTGAAGCATTCAATAAGGGGTTGATTATCGAAGCCTTAGATGAGGCAGGTGCTGGGAAGAGAACTGATATGGCCAAGCTTTCCAAAGCAAAACTTACCACAAAAATGCTAGATCAGCCTTCCCAAACTCCCACTCAAAAACAACCAACCCCACAACTCTCCAAACCAATCCCTAAACCTAAACTTAAACCAACTCAACCCTCAAAACCAACTCCCTTACCCCAAAAACCTCAAACCACATCCAATGATGCACCCAGAAGGAGGAGAAGGGTGTTGAGGATGGAAGAAGAAGAAGAAGAAGATGATGAAGAAGAAGACAGTCTGCTAATCTCTGCTGTTCTAAAAATACCTGAGCCCAGAAGTCAACAAATGATCACACCAGACTTTCAGAGGCAAATGGTGAAGTTAAGATTGAAGAAGAAGAACAGCAGAAACAGCACGATGAGCAACTTTTGAAGATGGTTGACAAAGAGTTTCCTCAGTCATCATCTATACAAGCTATGAAGAAACACGCTCAAAGGCTGTATGCTCTCAGGTATACCTTTCAATATCAAAAGGAGAGAGTAAGGATTTGGCCAGACCCCAGGGTTAGTTCTAGAATTCATAAGAAATCCATACCAAGTAGATACAATGGCCAAGTGAGAAAGACCATAGATGTTGTTATTATGTTGGCCATTGTAGTCTCACCCTGGGAGATTTGAAGACTTCAAGAGAGCCTACAAGTCAAAGATGACCCCTTAAACTCTAATGGAGAACAAAATGGTCAAGAAGGGGTTGTTATACAAGAGGCTTGAAGAGATCAAGAAAAATGAACTCCAGTTGTTATTAGAAGGGACTCACCCAGATGAATTTGCTTACAGAGAGATAACAACTGTTGAGTTGAAAAATGGAAAGACGGTAAAGTACCTATCAGAGTACTATGGCCTAGAGTTCTTCTTCAAAGGAGAAGCAGAAGAACTCACTAAGGAGGAACAATTTGTTCTCCTTGAGGCCTACGTCAGAGAGTCTTATAGACTCATCAATGGGAAGTAGGTTTCATGGTTGGGATAACAGCTCTGTGTCCAATTCCCCAAGACAGAGTTCCCTTCCATCCTTTGACATTCACATCTACTGAAACCTGTTCCCTGGCCTGTGCTTATCCGATATCTCTAAAGCTGATCAAGAGAGTATTTCTACCAAGAATAAGTGGGACCTCAATAAGCTTAAAGGTTTTGGCTGCATTGGTTCAGGGGGAGTTTGTTGGACCAAAAGAACCAATGAGCCTGATCAGAAAAACCTTTAAGTCCCACAGACATTACAACAACTGAAGTAGTCTGCAACAGCTGAAGACATCAACTGATAACAAGGTCTGAAGACAAAGTCAAGTGAAAGAGCTGAAGACAAAGTTTGAAGTGAAAGAGCTGAAGACAAAGTCTGAAGTGAAAGAGCTGAAGACAAAGTCTGAAGACAAAAGAGCTGAAGACAAAGTCTGAAGTGAAAGAGCTGAAGACAAAGTCTGAAGTGAAAGAGCTGAAGACAAAGTCTGAAGACAAAAGCTGAAGACAAAGACTGAAGACCAAGTTTCAGATGTTGTCACAACAGCTGAAGAAGATCTCTTCAGTAGTTGTGATGGTTTCCTTTCAGTAGTTTTATGTTTCTTGTATTCAGTACTTGTAGTTTCAGTAGTTTTAGTTTCATCTTGTACTTAGCATACTCTGAGATGTTCTCAGTTGTTGTGAACATTCTCAGTAGTTTGCTTACTTTCAGTTGTTTGTAATAATTCTGTTAGATGTCTATCAAGTGACATCAGCAGACGTCACATTCCTCTATATAAGGAATGTTGACCTAATTGTAAGGGCGATGCCCTGCGTAGCTTAGCGAAGCCTGCGAAGCTTAGCAGCCGCCACACCAAAGCATTTGTGCACGAATGATATTATCCCTTTTGCAGAAAACCCTCTTTCTATATAACCGTGTACTGTTCCATTGAATATCTATTGTGTTCTTGCTATATTTGTCTAATTCTTGTTCTAATTCCGCTGCGATTCAACTCTAATTGATCAAACTTAGATCGCTGATCCTGACAGTATCTTCTCATGTCATAGAGATCATGTAGAGGAAGATCAAGCATGTCTTGCCAGAAGTAGACATCTTGACCTTCTTGATCTCTGATGACATACTATCTGTCCGGATTAGCAGCAAAAGTCCAGGACAAGATGGGTCTTCTAATTACAAGAGGCTCTACTTGAATAGGAGTTGGTTGAGCAGCCTCTTCTTGCACTACCTTAGGATGCTCTGACTCATCCTGAAGTGTAGAGGTGGATGCCTTGGTCTTCTTCTTTAAAATGTATTTCCTGGCCATCTTTTTCCTCCTCTTTGAAGTCTTTAATGAGAGGACTGGTCTTCAGTACCAGGTTGTTCTGTTGTGTCTCTCACAGTTGGGTTCTCTTCTCTCACAGGTTCAGAGAGAGAGAGAAAAGGACCCTGCTGTGGATCAGAAGACAAAGTTGGCTGAGATACAACTCTAGGTTTAGGTATAGAGGTTTGTCTGCATGTTCTCTGTATCTATTGACTTCGTCAATGCATGCTTGTGTATAGAGGTTTTCATTTACCTTTTTCGGGATTTCTGAAATCTTATCTTATATGTTTCCCATGAGGGCATGATCAAGAGATTGGATCTCTGCCTCGTAGATACTCCAATCACATTCACCATCTTGTTTGATAATCATTATAGATGATTTTAAAGGTTGATTTGGCTGTACTGTGTGATTTGAGCTAGGGTTGGTGCAGCAGGGATATTAATAGGAGGTGGGATTTGTCTGTTTGAGTGGTAGCTGCTTGAGGTTTGTGTTTGATTGTTGTTTCTGTAAACTCTAGGTTGTTGGCATTCTCTGGAGAAGTGTCCATAGAGTTGGCAGTTATAGCATCTCACCTTTGCCCTATCAAAACTAATTTGGTTTTCTTATCCATGCTTAAGCCCCTGTTCCTTTGTAGGAACTTCTTGGAGCTGTATGCAATCATTTCCATTGACCATTGAAGATTCATTTCTTCAACCATATCAGGAGCCAATTCATCCAAGTCTTGTTGTATGATCTGTGATGGTGTGAGGTTAGCCCCTAAGTAGGCTTCAAAGCTTGTTGAAAAGGCTGCAAAAGCTGCCTTTTGCTCCTTACTTTGCAATATGATTGTCAATGCATCCATTGGTTTCTCAATCTTCAAGATCCAATGTTGCTTTCATCAAAGAGACTGACTGAGTCCAGCTCTCTGGCAGTGTATGCAACATCTTGTCGATCTCCACAGATTAGTATTTGAGACAATAGACTATCATCTCGTTTACCAGCTGAACAAATATGTGAAGTTGTTGTGGTATTGATTCTCCCTGAACATAGTGAAAGGTTTCATATTAGGTCCTCAATTTTTCCTTTTTGATTTCCCTTACTTCCTCATTTCCTTCACTCATGGTGTGAAGTACCTTCCAAAGTTCATGAGCTGTTTTGAAATTTTCAATTCGTGTCGAAATCTCAAATGGCAGAGTCATTGCCAATATGTTGTATTCTATCATTTCTGTTTTGACCTTTTTGAGGTCATCACCAGCTACACTTTTCAAGCTTACTGGTTTTTGTATGTTGTAGTCTGGACCAAGAGTCAAAGGTATGTATGGCCCCTCGGTTATGGATGTCCATTGGTCCGAGTCTTGGATAATAATCCAATTTTGAACATATTTTTTCATTGTTTGAAATCAGCCTTGTTCTTTAGTCTTGGTGGTTTGAGACCACTATTTGATCCTGAAATTTCATCAGACATGATTGTTAAATTTTAACTTAACGGTTTAGGTCAAATTTGTTTGATGATTTAGCTCGGTGCTAAATTTGATTTATCCTAAGGTTACTAGGATTTGTTTGTTTTGTTTAATAACTTTTAAATTACCGAATAAATGAGTTTAATTAATTTGAATTTAGTTAATTAAGTCTAATAATATGTCAGTCATGGCATAATGATTGTTAAGAGAATATTCTATCCAATAAATGGTCAATTCAGTCAAAACCCTTTAATGAATCCGGTCAACAAAGTCAAAACCCTAAAAACAAATGTTTTGTTTTTTAAAAAAATTAACTTTTTGGAACAAAAATTAACTTTTTCTGAAAATTTAAAAGAAGAATATATGAAGGTTTGAATGAACAAAAACTAGAGTTTATCCTAGGGTTTGTTTGAGGCTGGGTGTTTCAACAATCGGTTTGTTGATTGAGGAACACAAACCTGATTCAAGTATGAAAATGCATGAATGTGATGTGTTAAACATAATGAATGTGTTCAAATCACCGAAAACAATGTTTGTTTGTTATGAAAATGATAGAATAGTATCCGTGTACTGTTTTATCAAAAACCTTTGAACCGATGAGGTTTTTGAGAGTTTTTTTGATGAACACATTCTAAAACAGTGTATGAATGATGTTTATAGCCTTAAACACACAAAATCTTCTTCACAATGTACGAAAATAGATTATTGAATCATGTTTTGGACATTTGTTGAATGTTTGAAGTAGAAGATGGTTTTTGTGATGATTTTTAGCTAGAAAATGGATGGTATGAAGCCAATGAACCATAGATATCATGGTGTTGAAGGAGAGGATCAAAAATCAGTGTTTCATTTGAGCCAAGGCTCTAATACCACCTGATGAAACACAATGAGGCTGATTGATAAATTTAAGAACAAGCACAATAATCAGATTGTGTTTTCCAAAGGATCTTTTCAAATCACTCACAATATAACAATAGATTGTTATATAAATTTAACACTCAATAATCATGGTGCAGAAACTCATGTTGAATGATATGATATTCGTGTGTGTGTGTATGATTGTGTGTTTGCTAGTAATTGAATGCACAGATGATAATAAGAAATGCTTGATTGTATTGATTGTTCAAAAGCTTACAAAGGATTAGGGTATTATGCTATTTATAGCCTATATAGATAGCTATCTATAATTATAAAAATACCCTTAGGTAAATGAAAATTACATATAATCCTAAGTGTAAGTCGTCCGCTGTGGATGATTAGCTGTACGTTGTGCATGTTAAGTTGTCCGTTATGGTTGTTGGATAACATGTCCGCTGTGGTGTGTTCATCCGCTGTGGATGAACATCCGTTGTCTACACTTGGACATGATTTTCATCCGCTGTGGACAGATCTTCATCCGCTTCCAACACTTAGCAAAAGTTTCTTTTTATTACAAACCTGAAAAAAAAATTTAAACAATAATTAGTGTATGTTATGAATGTTAATTATGCTAATGTGTTAATTAATGATTGTTTGAATGTTAGAACGCATTATGTTTGATTATGGCAAGCATTATCATTCAATGCACTTGTTGAGTCCAACACCTTGAATTCCTGTTCCAGCTGAGACATTGTCAGAAGATGGTTTAGAATAGTTTGGAAACAATTCTAAATTGAAGATATATTTAGGACCATTGCCCTTAACACAAGGTGTGTGCTCATTGACAACAATGTTGGATGATTCCTCATATTGTTGATTTTTGATATTATACACTCTATATGCAATAGAGGTTGACGAATATCCAACAAAAATAGCATCATCAGACTTTTCAATAAATTTTGCTAAATTGTCTTTTTTTCTAAGGATGGTACATCTACTGCCAAAGGACCTAAGAAAGCCAATGAACGGTGGCCTCTTGTTCCATAGCTCATAAGGTGTTTTTCCATGTAGCTTAACTATAAGAACCCTGTTCTGCACATAACATGCAGTGCTGGCTGCTTCTGCCCAAAAGGTTATGGGCAATTTTAAGTCAGCTAACATAGTTCTAGCAGCCTCAATTAGTGTCCTGTTCCTCCTCTCAGCAACACCATTCTGTTGAGGAGTTCTAGGAGCACTATATTATCTGGCAATCCCTTTTAAGTTACAGAATGAGTCAAGAACTTGATTCTTAAACTCAGTCCCTTGATCACTTCTAATTATTTTTACCTTATGATATATTTGATTTTCAATTTTAAGAATAAAAGATCTTAAAGATTCAGTAGTTTTATCTTTAGTTCTTAAAAAGAAAACCTATGTAAATCTTGTGAAATCATTAACAATCACAAGGCACTAGATTTCCTTCCAAAGCTCATTATACTTGTAGGACCAAACAGATCCATATGCAACAAGTGTAATGGGGGTGGTAATAGAGTTAACTTCTTTGGATTTATGTGAAACTTTATGTTGCTTCCTTTTTAGGTAGGAAACACAGTTGTCCTTATAGATAAATCCCTTTTTAGGCACAACATGTACCAAATTATTTTTAACCAATGTATTCATGGTTTTAAAATTAACATGACACATTCTTTTATGCCAAATAGTTGACTCATCACCATTTGCTTTAGAAAGAAAGCATGATACTTCACCTAGTGGGGAAGCTTTATTCATATCCAGCTTGTACATATCCTCTCTCCTGGGAGATCTAAGAAGCACCAATTCCTGAGGAATGGTCATTCCGGGTTTGAGGATGATGTATTTATGTTCTGTGAAAAGCATTTGGAGCTTTTGATCATAGAATTGAGAAACACTAAGAAGATTGTGTTCAAGATGTTTGACAAAGTTTACTTTGTCAAATTTTAACTTACCATTGGATACACTACCTCTACCAAATATGTATCATCCAGCTTCACCTCCAAATTGAACAGGACCTCCATCAAAGTGTTCAAACTGTTATAGGAGAGATATGTTCCCTGTCATGTGCCTGGACTATCCACTGTCTACAATCCAGATATTTTCATTTTTGTCATGAAGATGTCCCTGCACATAAGGTGAAATGGTTAGTTACTATTAGAAACCTAAGCCATTTTGGTCTTAGGCTCTTCAAATTCAGATGATATAATTGAATCAAAATGTATGCATGGGGGTTCAATTATGGTTTATGAAGAAGAGGATTGGGCTGCAACATCTTTTCTGATCTTCTATTCCATTCTATGGTTGATCAAGCTTGATGAGCCTGAAGTGGCTTGTGCAGCATAACTTGCTTCCGAGGCTTCTTTCTTCTCAAAAGTAGTTTTCATCACCTTTTCTTCCGAAGCAGTCTTTTTTTCTGAAGGTTTCGAAGGATTCCTTTTGTTCCTTTGTTTTGCTTCAAAAGCTAGTTTGCTTTTGAAAGTACTTCCTTCCTAAGGCACTCTAGCTTCAAGGGAAAACTTAGGAAGCTTTTGTTTGTTCTTTTGTTTATCTTCTGAAGTCAGTTTCCCTTCGGAAGAGTAAGCTTCTTCCGAAAGCAACATGGCTTCAGAAACAAACTTTCCTTTTATTGACATTTAGGCCACATGGTAAGGTCCAAATATGAAACCCTCATTGACACCTTCTTTTCTTAAAATTAGATGCATAATGTATACTTGTTGTATTGTAGTAACAATCTTTAACCATGTGGTTATGCAGACCACAAATTATACATTTAATGTTAATTTTGATGGGCCAGGTTAATGGTTGCTTCTGGAGCTTCTTTTCTTTATTATCAACCTTCCCCTTCAATTTTTGATCCTTTTTCAGAACAGAAATGCTGATAATACATTCCTTTCCTGAATCAGGATTTCCAACAACTTGAAATCCAGCTGATATGAATACATCCATTTGCTTTGGGACTATCTTTAACTTTGACTCAGCCATCTTCTTGGCAGTTTTTCTTGCTGCCCTGATTTTGTTTCTTCTAGCTTTAGTGGTTAAGGGTTGATCATCAGCTGTGGGGATGAGGTTTTCTTCCTTATCCTTCCCTGTGGTGTTTCCATTATTGCATCATTCTACTGCTCTTTGGGTAATGGGCCAGCAGTTGGAATCTCTTGCTCCTCTACACCACATCTAGGCTATCTAATAGTCATAAAAAAGTGTGGTGGAGCAATTTCATTGGTTCCCAACCCACTTTTATTTTGATAACATACCTTTGAGTGGGAGGATGATGCACTGATGGTGTTGAATTTATGCTCTTCAAGGGCATACTTCTTAGTTTTAGCCTCAGCTATCACTAGCTGGGCTTGAGCCTCAGTCAAGTTGGAGATTAAATCTTTTATTTGAGTCCTGTAATTTGAATATTCATGTTTTAAAAAGGACACATTTTTCTCTAACTCTTCTATTTTGAGTTTGTAGTCATATTTTGCTCTCTTAAAATTAGATTTTAGTATATTTAAAGACTCAATATCAGATTTAATTTTCATGTTATACTCCTCATACAATTTGACCTTGGCAATACAGGCTGGAGTACAGAGATGTCATATACCTTAGTGTCTTCAGTTCCAGCCATGAGAGCTTGAGCAGGAGTGACATCTTACACCATGAAGCTCCAATCAACTTCTTGAGCAATAGTTGTAGTTTGTTGCTCAGTGGATTTGGTTATAGCTTTGGGGGTAGCAGGATGTTGGGAGGCTTGAGTTGCTCCAAGATTAGATCTAGGAGCTTTGCATTCCCATGCAAAGTGACCAAGCTGGTTGCAGTTGTAACACTTGGCCTTTGTCTTGTCAAACCCAAATTTGCTGTTGGTTGGGTTCTAAGGGAACTGCCTTCCAGTTATTTTGAAGAACTTCTTTGCTCTGTAGGTCATGAGAGCCATCTGTTGGACACGTCCATGTATTCTACATCATTTGGGCTGAAACACTCCAGATCATCAAAATAGAATTGAAAATCTCCGGAGTGCTCACTCCCTGAAACAAAGGCACAGCTATCCTAGAAAGGATTTTGATAAGCCTGTTGAGACCTGGGTGTCTCAGGAAATGTGATGTAAGGCCTAGAAAAAGAGGATGACTGTTGGGGGGTAGTTTAGGTACAGCTGGGGCTAGGGAGTTCTTGAACCTTCAGTAACATGTAGAGGATTGCTGACTGAAGGATTGGTGATACTGTTCATCTGATGGCCTTTCAGAGATTCCATCTCCATATGGTATCCATAAAGGAGTCTATATAGTTCAGTCATGATGAGAGTGTTGAGATTCTTAGTTCTCTTATTGAGACACAATGGAAAGTCCACTCATGAGGCAGTGCACTCATGAATTTTCTTACTATGTCTCTCTTCTTAAGAATCACTCTCATAGACTGAAAAGAGGTGATCAAGTCCATGTATCTAAAGTATTGTTGGCTCAAGGTCTCACCAACAATATATGTGAAGTTCTCAAACTTTTGCTTCAGTACATCTTTCTTTGACTCCTTGGATTCAGCAGAACCAGAGTACATCAGCTTTAAAGCCTCAAAGAGTTCTTTGGCAGACCCGCAGTGCTTAAAGCCTACCATTATAGAGTTTGGTATAGCAGTAAGCAGAATAGTCATGGCTTTGCAGTCAATGTCCATTCTCTTATAGTCTTTATCTGAGTAGTCTTCAATGGCCTTCTCAATCATGGCACCATTTCCTACTGGAGATGCCACTTTTGGCTTGTATAGACCATGGGTAACAGACCTCAACATTCGGCTATCCTGGTACTTGATGAAGCCTTCAATGCGGATGCACCAGGTCTCAAAATCATCAGGAGTGATGGTAGGAGCCTTGGTCATAGTTCCCATCTCAGACTTAGAGGACTTCTGGTTGAAAGCCATTAGAGTGAAGTGAGTGAGTATGAAGAAACAAGGGTGATTTCGGATGGTTAGATCTTATAATCAAAAGCCTAAAAATCTTTGATACCAATTACAGGATTGGTGTTTGTCTTACAACACAAGATAATCACACAAACTCACTTAATGTCACTTGGGTTGGTGAAGCAGAATCTTAACCAAATTCACAAGTAATATAATAAGTTCAAACAGAAAACATAAAAGCACACGAGTGGTTTTCAAGATACTTGTATATATTACTTCTCAACTTAGTTTTACAAGACTCTTACAAGCATAGTTACTAAGTTAGATAAAGAAACTATATATTCTACTATTTACAGCCGGTTATACTTGGAAAGCCAGCTGGAAATTACAACTAGACAAATACTACCTTGTTTAGAAATAAGATATCTAAGATAAAATAATAATATCTTAGGTTAGGTAGTCATGACATGTCAATGACTTACCTTTTGTCACCAATTAAAAGTGGCAACTGTACTAAGCTGATAATGGTTGAACAATGGATAAAGTAAGGTCAACTACATGGGCGTGGGAAAGCGCCATGCAGTCTATCAGAGTGGCAGCGGACTGTCAGACCGACCTTACTTATGTCTACTGGTTCATAATTAGTTCTTCCGAAGTTAAATGGCTTCGAAAGAATAAATTCTTCCGAGGCCATTTATACTTCGGAAGAATCAACTTCTTCTGAGTTTCTGCAAGTCTTCAGGATTTTATTCTTTGGAAGACTTTGTCTTTGGATCTTCTAAGTTGCATACTTTGGAAGAATAAGAACTTAGTCTCCAAAGACTAAGTTCTTCCTTTGGAAGTTCTTCACACTTGAGCTTCGGAAGATCTTTGACTTAGCTTCAGAAGAGTAGCTTGTTCCTTCGAAAGACCATTTGTTTAGCACATCAAAATATATCTAAGTGTGGTTTTGGTTGCACCAGCCTTACTAGATCCAACAATTATATAGCATATCCTAGAACTCTTGAGAACCAGGAATGAGAACAAGATTCCTACTTCTATTACTAGCTTTAACAGTTCATCATAAGTCTAGAGATAATGTTTATGGAACCCCTTCATCTGCATATGATATTCAAAATTGGGAGTATCATCAAACTAAGAACACATACTTTATCACCAGACCAGCAGTTGATAGAGTAACATACTCAAGAGATCAATTTGTATACTTTAGTAGATTTAAGATAGCTGATATGTCTAGACTGAGATTAAGAAATCCAAGTGATGTCTTTGAAGCAAGAGAAGTTGAAAGGGTAGTGATAAAGATATATAGATAACATCTTGAAATGGCAAAACAAGCATATGAATACAGAAGGAAAAGAAGACAAGCCTTATCTATTAAATCACCTATACTTGTACACAGTTGAAGTAACTCAGTCACTCCTACTCAACCATCTAAATCTCATCCACCATAACCACCCGAATTATCAGCACAATCAACAGATCCAATTGTTGAATCATCCTATGTTCTACTTCAACAATCTCTACCACAAACTGATCAACCACCATCTCCTTAATAATGAAATCCGAGCAGATGAGACTGATCCTAACTCAGCAATATACAAGATTAGACTATTTACAAACAAGCTTGAGGAATTTGAGAAAGCATCTGAAACTGAATGCTCATATTCTAGAAAGAAGAATCCCTCTAAAAGTCAACAAGTTATTATGGCTAACTAGAAATTTGAATTTGAAGTCGAAAAGCTACTTTATTGAAAGTAATGATGGATTAAGAACCTTGTATGCAACTGAGTTAGAAGTGCTTTAACTAGACTACTAATATTTGGAAAGAATGTTTTCTCTTATCAAGCAATATGAAGACATGCCCATAAGATACAAGTCCATGGTATCTGTTTTGAAAGTGAAAATTAGTAAGATAGTTAAAGCATGATTAAATGGTGATGGTGAAAGAGTTGCCCTTCATATAACTCCCTTGGATATTCATGATCCAATTACCTCATGTGTTAGAAATATCCAAGTAAGTGAATTTGACTTACTTAGACTTGCTCAGCACTATCTAAGAAATTTGGTGAACATCCCTCTTCATAATCCATCAAAGGATAAAAGGGGTCTAATTTGTGAAAAAATAATTAGAGAGATGTTTGTATGGAAGAAGTAATTAGTGTTGCTAGCATCATCCTAATAGGAATTTATTGGGATATTAAAGGATGAAGCTACCAAACACTAAATGCTGAATTGCTCCTGCCTAACCCATCCAAGTATCGAAGATAAGTCTGACTGCTGAAGACTTTATCTGCCACACCAGACCAACTGCTAATGAACTATGAGTCAACCCATCACTACATTTGCCAACTAGGAATTGTATATGTTGAGTCACTGCTTTTGTAGGCAAGATGTTAGTATGAAAAGTAGTGGTGTTACCATAACACTACAATTGCCAAAGATTTGTTATGCTAATTTCTTTTATGTATTGTACAGTTTCTTGTAACCAATAGAACTACACAATCGTTGTATGCCACAATCTGTAGATTAATGATTGTAGTATGCTATTGATCCTAAACCTAGAATAGATGATCAAGGTTTTTTTGTCTGGTGTTTAGATTTCATGGTTTGAATACATCACACTTGTATAGTTATGAGGTTAGTTGTTTTTCTCACTTGTTTTGGTGTTACTAATCTTGTAAGTATTGCAATATAATCAAGTGAATACTTTGAAAGAATTTTCTTTGTATTATTTATATTTAAGTATTATAATATGTGTGTTTTATTCTAGTAGTTAATAGAGATTCCGCATGTATTATCTATTGATTTACAGAAGTTCTTGTTCATTCCGGTCCAATAGGCAGGGTTGAAGGTTTTCGTTACATCAAAGGCCAAAACCAGGTCCTACTAGGATCACCGGCTTCTGATCAAATCATAAACAACCCAAATTTGTCCAGCTTTCTCAAAAAAGATTTAAATATGCTTAACCAGATCGCCAGTCGACAAATCCGGTCATGAAAACCTTGCTTATACATGTATAATTAATACAACACAATTTACATGAGTGTGCATACATCTCTACCACGTGTGTGACTTCGTTGACATGGCCCTCTATAGTGCTGCTCATGAAAGCAAGTGTGTATCATGTTTTTTAGGTTGTCACACGTGACTGGCTGGTCGCTAGATACCTGAGATGTGTCACCCGGATCATGAGGCCACTCCTCCTATTATATATATACCATACTAGATTTAAAAATATCATATACACTATACTTTTAATAATTTACAAATCTAATCTTATTTATATCATATAAAACAACTACATATATTCATCCAAATTGATTAGTAATCGTGCCTCCAAGTATTCTCCCAGATTAAGAGACGATGGCGTCTCTGAAAATGACTCAACACGTAATCCATTCTTCCTTCATATTTTCATGTACCAACTTCCGGTACAAAGTTGTTGTTGGTGTGAAGATTGAAGGAGATGTCTAAATCTCAAACTGTTGCGTGATCTTCATGAGAATTTTAAGAGAATTGCAATTAGTCTCATATTGGTTTGGGAACAAAGGTTTATTTGGTTTACATGTATAAGCCGTCAATGCATATTAAATTCTTATGTTGTGTTATACTCTAGCACCTACACATGAGCAGGGGGTGTAGAAAATGGGATCTGGGTTGGAAATTTCTTAAACTAATGTGTCGCCCGCACGAATGCAGCTCCGAAAACCCTGGTTCGCAAGAGTTCCTTTTTGCTACTTAAATTGTTTCTTGTTTTGAATAGCATAGAATTTATGGATTGTTACATAAGGCGTTTGGCATGCCTTATCATTATTATTCAAACTGTTATGTGCAATGATGGTCATTACTTCTGAAACCATTTTGCTAATGATGATCATTACTGTCTAATAATGACAATAATGATATAAACAGTTTTGTGTAATGAATTATAATTGGTTACAATTCTTATTTTCGTGTTTATACAACAACACAACAAAGAGGTCACTAATAACAAGATATACACCGACACAGACTTGACAGCTGCATGTCTTCACGTTCCAGCTTTCTTTTAGGCAGGTGACGACGTCCGGCAGTACACCGGTGTACCTTGGGAACAGACGATGAGTCTGTTTAAGAGAATTATGTCCAACACAATCCTGGTTCTCCTCATCTTGTTTCTATTTCTATTCCTTGTTTTGTAGGATTACTTTTGGATGCTAATCGCATTATATTTCAAAACTTATATTAATAGTATATATTCTAATTCCATAAAAGTTTATCCACAATAGTCTTATTTTTTATAATTTTGTCACATAATTTAATGGGTTTTTTTTTTAATTTTTATTTTAACCCCTCATATTAAATATAGATTTTAATTTAAATTCATTTTATTTGCTAATAATTTTCTTTTTGTAATAAATTTGTTTGTTAGCCTTTTTAAGTAATGCAAGCTTGTCTTTAGATTTTTTTCAACATTCTGATAGACATCTTTTTTTAATCAAAACGGATACGTATATAAAATCGAGTATTCTTTTGATATTATCGGCTCTTGTGAGTGCATTGATTATTGCAATACCATGACGAACATAACCGATTATGAACAAAAAACATCATCGTCAGTGCTGGCATTATTGGAACCAGTTTTGATGGTTGCTATGATGGTTTTCGGCGAACCGATGACGACCAAAGTCATTCCATGTAACGCGAGGGGAAAACGATCAAACTCCTGCCGTGTGGCACAAGGGAACAACTTTCGTTCGTTAATTTTATAAAAAAAACAAATGCGTTATGGTCTTTAGCTTTTTTCAATGTTCCAATATGACATTTTGTGAAAACGGAGTTGCATTCTACATCGAGTATTTTTTTTTCATATCGTAGGCTACAATGAGTGCAGCTACCGTTTGTTACCACGACGAACCGAACCGATTATGAGTTGAAAATTTGTTGCTGATATTGGTATTATCAGGACCAGTTCAGTACTTTTTTTCCAACGAGCCGAGCAATAACGACCAAACTCACTCTTCATAGGGCGGGGGAAACAAGAATTCCCATTGCATAACACGCTGGAATAAGTTTTGTTCATTTACATTTTTTAAAATCAAAATTGTATTCAAAATCGAGTATTTTTTTAAATATCATAGGCTATAGGGGTTGTATTTACCGTTGTGGTACCATGACAAAACAAGACGATTATGAGTGAACATTATCATTGCCGGTATTGGTGTTATCAAAACTGTGTCGGTATTCGCTCTAATGCTTTACGATAAGGCGGAACAATAGCGGCCAAAATCACTCCGTATAGTGCTAGGGAACGACAAAACTTGTATCACCTAGCGCAAGGGAAAAAGGTAGTTATTATTTATATTAAATTCATGTAGTTTAAAGATATCTGTAAACCAATATTTCATAAAATCACTAATAATGTAGCCAAAGAGATCACAATGAATCAGTGGTATTTTATCGATGACGATGACCGACACATAGGAATAAGTTCATCAGGGAACCCCAAAAAATTAGGAACCAAGGGAAAACAGCTCAAACAAACTTCGATTGAATACCTTTTAGCGACATAGGAACCAACTCGTCAAACCCTAAACTAGACACTCTAAATCAAAGACGCTAAACACTAAAACTAAAATTCTAAATCCTATTAGCAAACCCCTAAAAGTAAAACCCTAAATTTGGTTCGACGAGCAAGTTCCAACGCCATAAAAATAAGTTCAATCGAAGTACGATTAAACTGATTCCCCTGATTTCTCAATTTTTAGGGTTCCCTAATGAACTTTGCTTATATCCATGTAAATTTGATGATAAATTAAAACATGATACCTAAATAAATAAGACAAAAAGTCTTTGGTCTGCCAACTGATCACGAGTATCATCCATGGACTAAACACTAAGCATCATCAATTAGTGTGGGTTGTTATTGTTGTTCAGTGTGAAACTTTCTATCATCGTACATAATTAGCTTTGATATTCATCTTTTATAAAAAAAAAAGATGATGAAGGTTCAGGCTAAACACATAAGAGTGGTGACTCATTTTAAGAGAATATCTAAGAGCTGGAGACATGAGTACTCATTTTAAGAGAATATCTAAGAGCTGGAGACATGAGCAAAGTATGTTTCATTTGAAGACTAAAGTTTTAGCCTTACTCAAAGCTGGAGATGCAAGCTGCATCTCTACTCACAACATAAATGCTCCACCTAAATAATGAATTGTTTTGTTATACTATCTAATGATCAAGATCTGAACGCTTATGTTGATATGTATTCAACCTTTAATCCGACGCTGAGAACACACGTTAGAAGCGGTTATTTGTAATCAAATATGTGTTTTACAGCCTATAAAAGCATATCTTCTACACTAACAGTACATGGCCTCAGTTTCCATAATAGTATTTTTCATGTAAGATATGAGTAGAAATATCTATCTTTCATTTAGTGTGTAAAAAACATCTACCTTAACATAACCAAGCACAATAAAAATCAAATACATTTATCTAAACATAATAAATTATAAAATATGCAATTTTTTGTTTTTTTAAATGGTTGTCAATATTTTAATCACATATATCAGACATCACAATTCAAAACCTAATTATTTTCATGTCGTGCCAAAAATTAACACTCCACTAACGATCAAATCACTAAATGTCCATGGAGGTGCTTTTTAATTCTAGCCAAAGCCAAGACAGTTGGCGGTATTTACTTCTTGAATTGTAAAGAAATTGATTAGACTTGTTAAAAGATAAAACACAACCCTAATCGATCTTTTTCCAAAGTAGCCACCACTAGTCGGCTGGGATCACGCACCCTCAACATGGACATGGCGTGACCCCGGAGTAATCTTTCTGTTTTTAATATTTGGGTCGGTTAACTTGGATGCAATGATGTTTGAATCTTTGCGTTGGTGGAACAAGGTTTTACATAACATAAGTACATACAATGATTTCATTTTCCAGAATGCTTACTAAAAGAAACACTATCACACGCATTAAGAAGTTGTACCAACGCTAAAAGGCGTGAGAAGGCCCATGGATTAAGAAGTTGTACCAGGATCGCTAATCACACCCAAGAAATCATCTTTAATGGTACCAATGCAGAACTGCAAAGCAACACAAAGATTAAATGAATCCCATATGTTTCAAAAGGGATGCAATGCAGGTATAATTTGTAAAACAAAGAACACAGATATAAATAAAAAATAGTGGAAGAAAGGATAATTTGTACTAGAGGTGACAATTAAAACACATAAACTAGAAAATGATTGGACTTGGAGAACTGGTCAACTTTAAAAAGCTTTGCTATAAATGAAATGAGTCGAGCAGGTTGATAAGGTGGACAGTTGCCCAAAGAGTTACTCGAATACTTTCAATTAACAGATTTCTTCAAATGAGGTGCGTATGTTTTAATAATCGAACTTTTGGAATAACGTATGTCTTACAATTTCAGTGGCATCCACTCGAGTCCCGATGATTTTCAACCGAACCTCACTATCCTTTTGAATTTTCACCTGAGAAAGTCCAGAAGCGGAATAATAATCAAATACACATCACTAGTGGCAAGTAGAACCAGAAAACAGAGAATTTGTAATATTGACTCATACAGATCCATCTGAAGTTGTGTAATTAGGCATATCCCCTGACTGAAACTCCATGTCGTCAGGTATCAACTAAAAGAAGAAAAAAAGAACAATATTGTCAAAAAATTTCATAAGCAGACAAAGAAAAAAAATATTATCTTTCATAACAATAATTAGCACACACCCACAGTTCTGTAAACATGCCTTCTTTATATAATTACTAGATCGTTCTAATGAAAGATTATAATCACTTGCACGAAGCATAAATTGCAGACAAAGAAATAGGATGATGAAGCTTCAATAGAGGATAAACTCACATGGTTTGACACAAATATCTGAACAGGCCCAGCTTCAGCAAAGAAACCCATCTGCAAAAATTGGCAAAATTGATTATATTGTTTAGCCTAACCCGTAATTTCAACGAAACCCTCTGTATAAGCATATATACCTTATTAACCATGGAGACCACAGCTTCTAAGATCTCTCCTTTAAAAGGTCGAAAGACAACACACTGATACTTGACTGGAAAAGTAACAAAACCTGTGCCATCTCGAATAAGCCCTTTCCCCACATTCTCTATGCCCGTTATTGCTACAACAAAACCATGCCGGCCACTACAAAGCAAAAGAAAAAAAGTTACAGACGTAATTTACTAAAATTTGCCACAATAACAGTTGTTACAGGATTGAGGAATTAAAACCTGCAAGTGCCCTCTACATCTTTCATGAGCTTTGATACAAGCTTTTCACGAAGGTCACGACCAAAATGGCGAGGGTGAAGCTGCATGTTTCGCTCCAGGACAATGTGGAAAAACATCTTCGCTAAACTACAATACAAAATACAATTCAAAGCTATTTCACAAATCTTCGATATATAATACTTTTTGTATGTCATAGAAGTCACATAAAGGATTTACACCTAAAAATCTAGGGTTGCCAACACCAACATATACCCAAATTTAAGTCCTAGAATCATTTGTTTCTACAAAGGAACTAGACAGAACCACAAAGCCAGCTCTACTATATATCAACGTAAAGCAAGGGCTTTGGGCCACCACTTTGAAATGGGCTTAAAATTTTATAGCACTTCAGCAGTTATAGGTTTATTATCGGTGATAGTTCCTTCGTATCTAATCCCGACAACCGGTCAATGGTTTCTTCCAACTCCACCATTGTCTTATCATGAGGTCAGTCTACTTTTACTTTATCATTATTTTGATCTTTTCATACATTGATTCCTGCTCTGTTTCTCCATTGTTTCTGGAAATATTGGAGTTATACAGATGACTTTATCAATGCCATGGACGCCTCCCTTAAATTGTTGATGTTTTAGCCTTAGTGTTTGTTAAAACATCATATCAGTATAGATATGAAGTTACATAATTTTTACTTGCTGATGTTGTTTTGCATTTTTTGACAGAATTGAAATTATGTGATTTGGGGTTGGAGTGAATTACAAGTTCCTTTTATACGGATCGGTGGGAATTGTGAGTGCCAAACTGGCAATGCTTTCTAGGTGCACATATGTGAATTATAATAAAATCAATTAAAAACTAAATAGCCATGAAAAACCAACAATATAATTCAGCCCAGATTTCTACACTTGGAATACTATGAAAACAAAAAGGAATTGGTGGATAAGAAGGCACACATATATGAATTACAAGAAGATGAATTAAAGAAAAAGATAGTTTACTAACTAATTGATTTGTTTGAGGATTTGCTAAACTCAAGTGCTTATTAATTTGTTTTATTGTTTGAGTGTAAAACCTCTCTCAAGTTACTAATCTATGAAAATGAAGGGGAATAAAAATGAAAACCACTAAAAAACCTATTATTAGTAAATCATGAGCTGCACTGTGCATGGTGAAAAAGCAATAGAAGAAACATACATTCAGTAGTTTAATTTGAGAGAGAATTGTTTACAATTCGCCAGAATAGAAGTGATATTCTAACTTTGAGAATTATTCGATATGATTTGTCTTTTATGTGTATGCAGTCTTTTAGCTATTTTAGAATCAAGAATCAATAACAACATGATATTTTATAGATCAGAAATATAATTGCACATGAGTGATGATGAAGAGTGAACTGTTGATGTCTGTACTCACTAACACAATCACATGTTAGACTAAAACAAACAGACAAACGAATCTCACTCATAGCCAAAAGCACTGGTAGAGTCTCGGGAGGATAGGATGGGAGCAAATATTTTCTCTATCTTAGAAGACAGAGAGGCCGCTCCCATTAAATGGTATAGACGTATAGTTTATGAAGATTAGCAGCCACTCCCATTGGTCTCATGGGTCATGGGATTTGCAAGGTACATTCCATGCCATAAACTTTTTAGTATATTATTGTTGGTCACAAACCTAGATAGACGATGGCTAAAACCATGTATTTCCTAAAAGAACTCATTGTTTATTTCGCTTTAGGCCTCCAAAAAAGTTTAAGCCGCAAGTGGTGCCAATATGGCTGAGCTTAAGTCTCTAACCAAGAACCTTGTCTTATTTATCTGATGCTACTGAAACACCGCTACAACCACCCCACCACTATGGCAACACAGGCTCACTCAAAGCTAATCAACAGAAACTTCTAATCAGATAGCACCTAAAGCATCTTTCAAACTGATAAACTCACGAACACAAATACAAATCCCCAATCCTATATTCATAGAGTTTATCCTAATAGCACCCAAAAAATACCACATAATCTTAACAATTTCACTCATATTATGGGGTCAAGAAATTACGATCAAAGTTATGGATTTAGGGCTTACAAGATTTGGGTTGAGAGCCCGTGAGGCAGAGATCACAATAGGGTAAGCGGTCACGGGTCGTACTTGGATCAGATGACCGACAGTCGGATGGATTTCGGTCGCGAGAGAACCAGAGCCAACAGAGTCGACTTCATTACAAGTTTTGATATATTTAATACTAGGTTAAAACCTATAGATTAAATTGTATTAAATGAAATGCTTATGTAGAATAAATTTAACATGTTAATACGATTGTTTTTTATAAATGTTTTGTATCTTACATGTAATCAACGTAAAATAAAAAAATAACGAATATCTAAAAATTTATAAATAAAATTAATAAAAATTATAAATTATAATAATATATTTTAAGATAAGATATAATATAAATCATTTAAATGTTTAGTTTACTTATTTAAAATAATTCTTATTTAATAGGAGAGAGAGACGAGAAACATTCAGATTTAATCAGAAGTCGTCAAGTATCCATCTTAAACCTTCTTTTATTATAATAGATAGATTTTGGTCGTAAAATTAACCAATGTTGCTTGGGTTAGGATGGGCCCTAATTAGTTTGGGATGTTTAGGGCCAAGATAGCTTGATATGCACCAAATATTTTCATGGGTTACTCCCACAAAGTTGCCTACTTCGTCCTAGAACAGAGATGCACAAACCAGGTTCAGAATCCAACACGAATAGTGTTTAATCTGGTTCGGGTCATGATCAACAATTTCAAACCTTGTTTGATGGGGTTTCAAGTCAGGTCCATCCCGAATTGGTATTATGTAATTTTAAATAATATGATGGATTCATAGTGGGTTGAACCGGGTTGGGTACTGAACCCCGTTTCATATGCACCTCTACCCTTACAAGTTTCAAATCAGGTTGATATAGTGTTGGGAACCTGTTTTGAAGTCGGCTTGGGTTGTGTTAATAAAATTTAAAACCGGTTTTTTTAACTGATTCTTCAATGAGGAAATGATAGGGTGCAATCGAGTGGTGATACCAGGTTGAAGTTGGTCCATTTCGGTTTTACTAAGTTGAAATAGGTTTCGCCATATAGGTCTAAGAATCGATCTCAACCCTACAGGTTGGGTTGGGATGTGGTGAACCAGCTTGACCATCGAGCCAGGTCAGGTTGCCGATTTCAGTCCCCAAACCAAGTTTTTACCCATCTCCACTTCCGCCTAAAGGTTTTCATCGGATCTAGTAACGATCTATTCAGATCAAATTTATTAAATGTAGAATTAAATGTCCTTATCAGAAACTCGATCCAATCCGAAGTGGGGGTATTCCTATGCGATCAGAATCTATTCGAATTCAATCTGGATCAGATTCGGAAGTCCAGATAATCAAAATAAAACCGAATAGATTTTTTTTCTAATATCTTATTAACATTTATGTTTTTCTACTTTTTTATTTCTAACATAACTACAACTCTTCGAGGCTCTAACTCTCACCTCTCTGTTCTCTTCGATTATTCGATTAGGTTTACAAAGAGTTAAAGATGATTGAATCGCAAATAAGGATTCAGATCGTTTTTTTTGGTTTCAAATTTAGTTTGGATTACGTTTTTTTTTTTAACTTTTAGGGTTTTTGAACACCTCTAATTTCCCTTATTTCATTCATAGCCATGTCTTATTGTTATACTTAAAATAAGGTCATGGTTAATGGTCTAAGTGTTTCGATCATGAGCTCCAAGCCTCTAACTCCTTTTGGTAGACATTGGTTGCCCTGTTCTACGGACATTTACGATGAAACCATAAAATTTTCTTGTCCTTGCATCTTAATGTACCAAAAAGAAATGCGTATATTATCGGATTGACATTAGTGTCTAATAAGACACTATCTGACATATATGGTCAACACTTTGACAAGTACACTCAAATTATTCATATTATTCAGCATCATAATCTATATCCTAACTTCCTATAGACTACATCCATGCTACATCTTCAAAACTAGACCCATATCACCATTAACCGTCTCACATTAGTCACATACTATCCTAGTTATTCTCTATAAACCGGAATCATCTATTAGTCACATGTTATCACATTGTTTTGAAACATTGTATCTAGTGTTGACGTTACCTCTAGTAATAAATTCAATAACCTACTCTACTTGCTACATAACTTATAGATCTTTAGTTTATATACTACATATAGGGAGGGTTATCTTGAGAACCATCCTTTTATGTGAGAAATCTAGGAACCAATATAAGTCACACATTTAACATCACATGCAAATCACATGTCATTTATGTTGGGAACGGTCTGCCCAAGACATATATTGAATTGATGTGGCTAGTACGTAATGATCCAAGTCGGGTCATATCCAATAACAAGTTAGACAAACACCTACGATATTTATTTTATGATATGATCATGTAAGTAAATATTGACACTTGAAGTATTTAGAAATTAGGTTTCTAAATATTTGCACTAGTATTATGAATAAATTATGTGGATAATTTATTATAGAGAGAGAGTACTTTGTATTGTTATTCAAATGGTTGAACAAACAATACAAGTGTATTTATCCACATTTCTTTGTTACTCATCCGCATTTACTAATACGGATGTGTTAATGAGAAAATGCGGATGAATGTTCCTCATCCGCATTTACTAATGCGGATGTGCATTTGGGGAAATGCTGAAGGAACTACTTCATCCGTATTTACTAATGCGGATGAGCATTTAAGGAAATGCTGATGAAACTGATCATTCGCATTTACAAATGCGAATAGAGTTTGTTCATCCGCATTTACTAATGCGGATGAATATTAGAGAAATGCGGATGGGTTAAAGGGATGGGTCCCATCCACTTTTCTCTCACTTTGAAATTCAGTTTCATAGGACGTGCAATATATATGATTGCATTCAACCACTCTCTCTGATAACTTACAACACACACAAAGGTGCAATCGGTGTTCCTGTAGCCTTTCTCTCGATCGGTCAAGAAAAACCAAAAACTGAACCCAATTCAAGAAAAGAAAATCCTAGCAACCTGTTGTTTTGTTGGAAGCTTAGGGTAGACAAGCTTGAGGTTTCCTGCTTTGGAAACTGGTGTTCAAAGATCTTCTTCCTCTGTCCCATTCGAAAGGTAGAATTCTTAACACCCTATGGTTGTTTGTAAGCATGATTTTTCATATAACGATCCATTACAGGTTTTCTTTTACAAATATTATAAATTGGTTTATATATTAACTGTAACAAGTTTTTTTTCCACTTCTGCTGCGGTTTTCATTTTATAAGGATAAAATGACTCTGATAAACTTGTGAAAACCCTACAGTGGTATTAGAGTTGGTTATATGGATACATGCTTCATCTGGACTGAATTCTCGGTTTCTTGCTGTTATTCACCAACAGACCGAAAATTTAGGTCTATGTTTCCCCTGTTTTTCAAGATTCTATTTTACATGCATATTGTAATCTTGAAAAATCTTAATCATTTGGATGATTTAAGTTGTTTAGACAAGAATCATGATTTTCGGTTTGTTTATACATTAACCGAAAGTCTGTGATTCAAGGGGAAGACTCTCGGATTTTTCTTACATATTTGGATATGTATCTTGATGTTCATAACCTAGCCGAGACCTTGTGTTTGGTTGTGTTGTGATTTGTATTTGATTATTCAAAGGGTTGTAATAATTAAATTTATTTGTTCTTCCTATTGGCTATGTAATTTATTTATTTTCATTTGGTATGTATAATAAATATATTAGATGCTTTTCACTTTTACTAGAAAATATATATAGGATATATATTTTTGTAAAAGAAAATGCAACAAGAATGTTTTTCGGTTTGGGCTAATTTTGTGCCCAAAGGGCTTCATAGCTCTTAATGGGATTTAAGCCTAATAACCAAAAACATATTTTGAAGGCCCAAAGGGGTTTGGTACAGAATTTAAGTCCATTTGGAAGCTCAAATCGAATGGGAGAATCACAACACAAAGTGGACACTTGAAGCATTTGGATGCGGGATCAAGTGGGAGTTCACCGACACAAGTGTACCCTTAGGAAGGACCTTATAACTCACTTGTTTCGGTTAACAAGTGATGTTAAAATTAGTTGGCTATGGTTATGAACTTGTTGTTGTATGTGTTGCTTGTATGGTTGATTTAATTTATTGTTCATGTGATTTTTGGATATGCACTATTAAACAATTTCAAATCAACAACAAGCTTCAGTCGGTTCTTTTGGAAACATTAACATGTGTAATAAAATGGTTTTATTAAAGGTTAATGTTTTCGCAATAAAATTGCGTTTTATTAAAAGAACTTTTGGAAATTGGTTTCACTTGTGTACCATGTATTTGAATGCATGCAAATGTAACGTACAAAATGTTTTCATAACTAGAATTAATGGAAACAAAATCTCTTTTAAACAAGTTTAACACCATCCTTTTATACAACACTCAAATCACTTAGGAACTATTTGTGGGATAAAGGTCACCTAACCACATTTAGGGAACTTGTGTGCTTGAGGTGGGTTTAGCATATTTATGGGATAAAGGTCACCTAACCACCTGTATGTGTAAACTCACATGTGTGTGTAAGTAGGACGACTTGAATTAGAAACCATTTGAATAGGGTCACCGAAGCATGGCGTATAATGGTGTTGATGGGATTAAACATGCCGACTAAACATAAAGATGTTTAACCGATCCCATAAACTAGAAGTTGCAAAGGGTTGCAATTGTCAAAAGTTGACTACCTTGTTAATTTAAATAATGGGATAAAGGTCACCTAACCATTATTTGAATGTGACGTTGGATTCTAGATTTTAATTATTAATTGTCTATGAGACAAGAAAGGGTATTAATAGTTAAAATGTTATTTTATGAATACTGAAATTGAACTTTGTTTATATTATAGTAATGGCCGCAAATAATAACAGCGCTACCTCCCCGACCGTCCATAACCTGTCACTGAGAACTATCCTGGAAAAAGATCGTCTAAACCATAATAATTTCATGGATTGGTTTCGAAACATGAGAATTGTTCTCAAGCAGGAAAAGAAATCATATGTGTTGGACGATCCTATTCCCGATGAACCCAACATTGATGATGTTGATGCCTACAAGGATTGGGTTAAGTACACTGAGGATCCTGTGCAAGTTTCTTGCCTCATGTTGGGAACCATGATTCCCAAGCTTTAAAAGGATTTTGAACATCATGGGGCATACGACATGATTACCCAGCTGAAGGAAATGTTCCTTCAACAAGCGAGGGTAGAGCGGTTCGAAACGGTTCGAGCTCTTCATGCATGTCGAATGGAAGAAACCCAATCTGTGTCATCTTATGTGATGAAGATGAAAAGCCACATTGATCGCCTGGAAAGGCTAAATTGTCCCGTCTCCAAAGAGTTGGCCACGGATTTGATCCTCAATGGTCTAACCAAGAAGTTTGAGACTTTTATCATGAATTATAACATGAATGGATGGGACAAAAGCATTGGGGAACTTCATGCAATGCTCAAAACAGCCAAGGCAGGGATAGGTAAAAGGGTTTTACCAGTTATCACAATCAATAAGGGTGGCAACAAGAAGAGGCATCACCCCGAACCCAAGGCAAATGTTGCTAAAGGCAAGGGGTACATCAAAGGAAAGGGTAAGGGAAAGACTAAAGCGGGACCACCAAAACCGAGGCTTAAGAAACCAAAGGTTATGGAGAACAATCCATGCTTTGAGTGTGGTGAGATAGGACATTGGAAGAGGAATTGTCCAATCTATCTCAAGGAGTTGAGAAACAAGAGGGATGCTGGGTAGACCTTAGGTACAACTTTCATGATCCATATTGAACTTAATGTTATTTCTTCAAACACATGGGTATTAGATACCGGATGTGGAACTCATATTTGCAACTTGTTGCAGGAGTTCAAAAGAAATAAGCATTTTAAGAAGGGGGATACTAGTCTCTATATGGGCAACGGAGCAAAGGTTGATGTCGAAGCCCAAGGAGACTATATCTTGAAGCTTCCAAGTGGTTTGGAAGTCATTTTGAAGAATGTTTTGTATGCTCCTAGTTTGACTAGGAACATAATTTCAGTTTCCCTTCTAAAACAATATGGTTATGTATTAAAGTTTGTAAACGATGGTATTTGTGTATTTATGGATGATATATTTTATTTTAAGGCTATGCCTTTTAATGGTATTTATCAATTGGTTCATGATGACTCATCCTTTAATAACTCGTTATGCCAGTCGAGCACCAAGAAACTTAAAATGGGTTTAAGTGAATTATATCTTTGGCATTGTCGTCTTGGTCACATAAACAAGAATCGTATTCAAACACTTCAAAAGAATGGTCTTTTGGAAGCAAATGAAGAGGGGTCATTTGATAAGTGTGAATCTTGTTGACAAGGAAAGATGACCAAGGAACCCTTTAATGGTACTAACCAAAGGGCAAAAGACTTATTAGGAGTCATACATTCGAATGTATGTGGTCCTTTTAAAGCAATGACAAGGAATGGTGAAAGATACTTTATTACCTTCATTGACGATTATAGTCGTTATGATTATGTCAACTTGTTGAGACACAAAGATGAAGCTTTTAAAACGTTCAAAATCTTCAAGAATGAAGTAGAAAATCAACTCAACAAAACCATCAAAGTTCTTCGTTTGGATAGAGGAGGTGAATACCTTAGTGATGCATTTCAAGATCATCTTAGGAGTTGTGGGATTGTCTCATAGCTTGCTCCACCCGAAACACCACAGCATAATTGTGTGTCTAAAAGGAGAAACCAAACCCTATTGGATATGGTTTGATCTATGATGGCTAGAAGCACACTACCTCTATCATTTTGGGGTTTTGCATTGCTCTTCGCGACCCGTATTCTGAATATGGCCCCAACCAAGAAAGTGGATAAGACACCTTTTGAAATATGGCATGGAAGGGTTCCATCGTTGTCATATTTAAAGGTATGGGGTTGTGAGGCTTATGTTAAGCAAAACACCCCAAACAAGTTAGAAAGCCAATCCACTAAGTGTATTTTTGTAGGATATCCCAAAGACTCAATGGGATATTACTTCTACAATCCAACAGAGCAAAAGGTATTTATTGCTCGAAAGGCTGAGTTCTTGGAAACTAAATTCCTTATGGAAGGAACTACCGATAGAACAGTGGAACTTAATGAGGATCGAGAACCATAAGCCGATACACAGTTGGTTGGTACTAGCAATCAACAAGAGGTTGTTGATAATGATCAAGTGATTGATCAATACACACAAAACGTTCGCAGATCTGGTAGAACAAGCTATCCACCCAAAAGATATGGATTTTTCATGAATGGATGCTATGTAGTTGACTCGGATGAACCAACTACGTACCGTGATGCAATGTCCAATTCGGATTGTCACAAGTGGCTTGAAGCCATGAACGTAGAGATGCAATCCATGTATGACAACCAAGTGTGGGAATTGGTTGTGCCATCGCTTAACTACAAACCGGTTGGATGTAAGTGGGTTTTCAAGAAGAAAACTGATATGCATGGAAACTTGGATACTTATAAAGCAAGACTTTGTAGCAAAAGGTTTCACTCAAACTCAAGGGGTTTATTATGATGAAACCTTCTCACCTGTGGCAATGCTAAAGTCAATTAGGATATTATTTGCCATAGCTGCATATTATGACTATGAGATTTGGAAAATGGATGTCAATACTGCTTTCCTTAATGGACATCTCGAAGAGAATGTCTATATGGTTCAGCCTGAAGGTTTTGTCGATCCACAATATCCTAATAAAGTATGCAAGTTAAAGAAATCAATCTATGGATTGAAACAAGCATCAAGAAGTTGGAATCAACGTTTTAATGAAGAGATCAAAAGGTTTGGATTCATCAAGAACGCTGATGAAGCTTGTGTGTATAAGAAAGCTAGTAGGAGCATCATCACATTCTTAGTATTGTATGTTGATGATATATTACTGTTTGGAAATGGCATTCCAACCATGGAAGGTGTTAAAACCTGGCTTGGAAGTTGTTTTTCCATCAAAGATCTTGGTGAAGCCGCCTATATTTTGGGAATAATGATCTATAGGGATAGATCAAGGCGGTTGATAGATTTAAACCAAAGTGCATACATTGATAAAATCTTGAAAAGGTTCAAGATGGAGAACTCTAAGAAAGGTTTGGTACCTATTCCAAGAGGGAAAATATTGAGTGCATCTCAATGTCCAAGCTCAAAGGATGAGCACTAAACGATAAAGGAAATCCCATATGCATCTGCTATAGGATCCATCATGTATGCGATGATATGCACTAGACCGGACGTGTCATACGCTTTGAGCATGACAAGCAGATATCAGCAGAATCCAGGAAATAGTCATTTGATGGATGTTAAGATTATATTAAAATACCTTAGGAGGACTAAGGATATGTTTCTAATATACGGATCTGGTGAAGAGGAACTCGTTGTAAAGGGTTACACGGATGCGAGTTTCCAAACTAATCGAGATGATTCTCGATCATAATCAGGGTATGTCTTCATTATGAATGGAGGGGCAATGTCCTTGAAGAGTTCAAAGCAGGATGTGGTAGCATTGTCTACTACAGAATCAGAATACATCGCCGCTTCATTGGCAGCACAGGAAGCTGCATGGTTAAAGAAATTCAATGCCGATCTAGGGGTTGTCTCTACCATTCAAGATCCCCTAGAGATCTTTTGTGATAACGAGGGTGTGATTGCTCAAATCAAAGAACCCCGTGCACATCAAAAGACAAGGCATATTGAGCGGAGATTCAACTACATAAGGGATGAAGTTGAAAAAGGAAAGATATGTATTCGTAAAGTTCACACTGATCAAAATATTGCGGATCAACTCACCAAGCTCCTTGAAAGGCCAAAGCATGAGAGTCATACTTGTGCCTTAGGACTTCAATATTCCAGTGATTGGATTTGATCTATTTAGTATTTAAATATCGAAACAATTGTTATTTTGACTCATATTTATATATGATTATAATATTATGAGTTATGTTCCATTTTAGCATGTTTAAATCCATGAATATGTTTATTATTCTAAATGTCCGTAGTCGGTCATATTTGTGGGAACAAATATGAAGTAAGACTATTATGAACTTGGATTGATGGATATTCATACAGTATGAATATAGAGCAAGAGGTTGCTACCAAGGTTCATAAATATTTGTGGGATACAAATATTGGACAGACCCGCTCTCAAATTTTACTGCGTGGAATTATGTAATTGATCATAAGTAAATTTGAGTAAAGGAGAATATCGTTGTATCCTCCGACCTGAGATACATATTGGGTTTCAATATTCACCAAATATTATACTTTGATCTAGTTCTTCGCTGTTCTGAAATAATGGACAGTACATAAGGCTAATTTCAGGTGTGATACAAGGTGATTGTGAGAAACGTATGTAGTCAAGATGGGATTTGTTCCTCTTATTCGTTGAGAGTATGATGTCTGAGGCCTGATTAAGTTAAATAAATAGAGAATGATCATCTGTGTCTCTGGATTTAACATGACATCTGTAACAAAAGGATAAATGATAGATTCACCTAAATCATTTCAAGTGAGGGACTTGAGGAAGATGATGTTGTTGGTCCTCTAGTTCGATATAATACAGTGCAATTGATTGATAAACACAAACAAATCTCACTGATAACACAAATATCAATGATATTTGTTTGTGTTTATCAATCAATTGCATTGTATTATATCGAACTAGAGGACCAACAATTTGGTATCAAAGCCTTTGTGCTCTTGATTGATTGAGTTTTTGGGTATTTTCGGGTTCAAGTCATTGTTTCATTCGTATTTGTTCTGATGTGAGTGTTTTGGATATGGAAATTGATTGAGGATTGCTCGATTTTGGTGTGGGAAGCTATAGGAATCATCGGATCTCAAATTCATTGAGATTTGGACGAATTTCAGTTGATTTCGTGTTGAAAAAGTTTTTCAGACTCGTCAGGCGAATTTACAGATCATCCAACGAAACTAGAGCATCATTCAGCGAAACTACACAGTTTCGCCGGGCGAAACTAGGGTTTATTCAACGAAATTACATAGTTCTTGGTTTTTGGATCTGGTTTCTTAATCCTATTGTTGGGTCTGAAAAATAGTCTAATATTATCAAGGCAGTCAAAGTCAACATTAAAGTCAAAGTCAATGCAAAAGTCAAGACGACGCGTTCGAGACGAAGAACCAAGACGAGACGTTGAAGATATATTTGACTAGGAGTTTATTGTTAATAAATATATTTTATGTCAACAAAATATATTTCTTTATGTTTAAGTCATCTTTATGTTTTAATGATAGTTTAGGGGGCTATTTGTCATTAAGTCTAATTGTCATTAGACTATATATAGCTAGAGTCATTAGAATGTTAGGAGAGCTTGTATGAGCCATTGATTGAGGGGTTTTCACTTTGTAATATCTTTTGCAATCAAATTCAGATCAAACAAGGGTTTTATTGAATATTCATCTTGTTCATCTATATTTTATAGTGTTTGATCTATATTGTTCATAATTATCATTGATATTTGTGTTATCAGTGAGATTTGTTTGTGTTTATCAATCAATTGCACTGCTATCTCGATCAACAGGACCAACAATTTGGTATCAGAGCCTTTGTGCTCTTGATTGATTGAGTTTTTGGGTATTTTTGAGTTCAAGTCACTGTTTCATTCCTTTTCGATCTGATTTGTGTGTTTTGGACATGGTAATTGATTGAGGATTGCTTGATTTTGGTGTGGGAAGCTTTAGAAATCATTAGATCTCTAATTCATTGAGATTTGGATGAATTTCAGTTGATTTCGTGTTGAAAAAGTTTTTCAGACTCGTCGAGCTAATTTACAGATCGTCCAGCGAAACTATAGCATCATTCAGCGAAACTACACAGTTTTGCCGGACGAAACTAGGGTTTATTCAGCGAAATTACACAGTTCTTGGTTTTGGATCTGGTTTCTTAATCCTAGTGAAAGTACATGCGCTGAACGAAAGTTCATGGTGTTTGTGTGCCAATCCCAGCGAAATTGCTGCCAAATTGTTCTCTGAACGAAAGTTCAACTAGTTTCGGGCGAAACTATCCAGCGAAAGTAGCATCGGTGTGCCATTGCTGGGCGAAACTGCTGCCGAATATACCAGTGAAACTCCGTCTCAGCGAAACTATCACCGAAACTAGAGTTTCTGATCATTGATTCGGGCGAAACTACTGCTTGTTTGTCAGCGATTCTAGGAGCAAATCTACGAGCGAAATTAGTAGCGAACTTGCCAGCGAAATTACTGAAAATTCAGCGGATTTAGTGAAATTTTAGCGAAATTAACCTCTGATCATTTCTAAAAAAAAAAAAAAACAAGCTGACAATTTCGACAATTTTTTTGAAAAATACTTTTAGTTTTGGGTGTTAAAGTGAATTTTAATATTTTACATGAAAATGTCGTTTTCTGACAATTTCGAATCAGACAACGCCATAATGGCACAAAGTAGGTTTGATTCTTTTGCAGCCATGAAAGATGAAAAGATATCTGATGTTGTTGATCGATTTCTGATGGTGGCAAACAACCTTAAGAAATATGATGACCAGCTGGGAAACCATGAACAAGTCTCAAAACTTTTAGACTCTCTTCCTCCACAGTGGAGTCCACAAGTTAGGTTGTTAAAACAAGAAAGAAATTTTGTTGAATACAAACTCATGGAAGTTATCAACAAGTTGAAGTCATTTGACTTGGATTTGAAAAGAAGAGAGGCAACCAATTCATGTATAGTGGTGCATCTTCAAGTGTTGAGATCAAAGAAACTAAAGAAGAAGTCAACCACGCATTGATGGCTGAGGTGGTAAACATTGATAAGGATTCTGTTGAGGATTTTGACCATTTCAAAGAATTCAGGTGTGACACTCAAGGTGAGAGTGTTGGTGATGTTGATGCTTGTGCAAGCTGGTGTAAAATTCAGAAGCTACAGGATACTGAAACAGATGAAGTGAAGCAGGAGGTTCTGGATGAAGGAAATCTAGAGGGAGATGAAGCTGAGGAAGCTAAGAAGAGAGCTGCTAAGGAGGAAGAGTATAAAAAGAACACTCCCATATGTCAATGTGAAAAAGCCCTAGCTGCTGAAAAGATAGTTATGGGACTCCCCTATGAGATAGTTCAAGACAGGTGTTCTCTTCCCTGCAAAATTCGTTTATTCGGGGTTTATAAAGCTAACAGATTACTGTTAGAAAATGAAAAAGAATTAAAATGAATAAACAAAGAACTTAAAATCAATGAGTCCAAATATTTTATTAAACTAAGAGAAGCTTTAAAAGAAAATGATCTTCTAAAAAGAAATCTTTTAGAAAAGAATGTCGAGATTAATGTTTTGAGCGAACGAGTCACATTAGCAGAATTTGAGACTAGCAAGCTTAAAACTAAACTTGATAAATGGACGATATCAGGGATGAAATAGGAAGAACTATTCTCTAAGCAGAGGGGAGCTAGAATCAAAATGGGTGTGGGGTTCGAGATGAATATGATTTTCCTGCAGGTTTGGGGCTCATCAAGCGAGGATATGATCTACAAAATGATAACTCCACCTCTGATGCTTCAAAACCAGTATCAGTTGTTTCCAGTAACTTTTTTAACAAATTCAAGACAGGTAACATCCCTTCATTTGTTCCTGTCAAGTTTGTCAAAGAAGGAATAGCTGTGGAATCATCAGGCAATCAGAACTCAACAACACAAACCAACACAAGAGTTATCAATCAAGATCCATTGGAAGCTGACTTGTGTATACAGGACTGGACAAGTTCTGATGATGAACCAGAGATCATCAAGTCACCTGAAGTTATCAAGTGTCAAAAGCTTCCAACAGTTGAATCAAGACCTATACGGATCTCATCTCCAACTGCTAAGCAAATCAGTAGTTCCTCCAAAGCTCAGCAGAAGCACTCACCATCTTCATCTACTATCCATCAAACTTGCCACAAATCTACCTCCAAGTTTACCAAATCACCAGTCATATAAAAGTGTACTCAAAAGAATGTTCAGATCTCAACTCCCGGAACATCACAAATCAAATCACAGCCCAGTTCGAAATCCATATTGACAAAGCCTCAAAAGGTTCAATTTCCATATATCCAAAAGAAGAAGCATCAAGGTTGTCAACAAGCTGAATCAACCTCAAAGCAGGTTCCACCCTCCCCTATACTCCACGGGACAACAAAGAACCAAAAGCCTTTCAAGGCTTGCTTTAGATGTGGAAAAGAAGGTCATGTGCTAAAGAAGTGCCCTCAGGTTCAAAGGCAAGCTTCAGGAGGTAAAGATAACACAGGTTGCTTCTCGGGTAAAAGCACATATCTTTGAATGGTTGGATAAAGAACAATCTATCCAAACCTTCTCATGTGAAGCCGGTTTCACATGATTCAAAGATGAAAAGGACCAATGTTCCAAAATCAAAATCTCTTCCTTCGGGTCTTAAACAGAAAATGATTTCCAAATTTAATTCTTTCAAATCAAAAGTAATTGAACATAAACAAATTTAAAAAGTAAAACAAAATTAAAAGGTTAAAGAAATAAATGATTTTTCAAAAGAGTGTGTACTTAAACAGGTTACATACACTGATGAAAAAGGAACTCCCAGGACCACGATGGCCTGGGTCACCCTCTCTAACTAATCCGTTTATGAGTGCAGGAACAATTCAAGAGGCCTATCAGTAATCCGGTTTACTGACTGGGATTGTTCCTAATTCAAATTTAAGGCGAAACAAACAGGTTATGGTATCTCATCCATATTTTGGATTCTTATCTACCATTCACAATCACTGCATTTTTCTTGTTACTTCATTTCTCATGTTTTTGCTAGTATAATTTGGAAGACTTTCTTTAGTAAATTTTTTTTTTCAATTCCGTTTATTATATACTTAAAAAAAAGGGAAATTTCTTTTTTTTTTGTTTCATGGCAGTTAAAAAGAAATTTCAGGGAAGAATAAAAAAAAATTCATGGGAATTAAAAACTTGATTTGGGTTGACTGAGATATGATAGTATGTCTTCTTGGTTTGCTTGTTTGCATGACTTGTACTTTGTGAGAAATGATAGTAACTGATATAGATGTATGTATCACTTAAAATTCTAAAATCTGAATAAGACAATTTCATTATATGATATGCTTGATAGGCTCATCCTGAAAACGAAGTAAACAGTGATTCTGTAGCCTAACTAAAGCTTTAGAACTCGGTGATAAGGATCATTTCCATGACATCTCGGCCTGCACAAAGTTACATGTCCTATCAAAAATGGGTTGAGAGTTTAAAATCTCTACTTTGACATTTTCAAAATCTCCCTATCCCCAAGTCCTGAATGTAGCTTCTCGTTAGCTCTTCAGATGTAGATTTCGTGCTTATCTCCTTTGCTATGCGGAAGCATTGACCTGGAGTGATGATCTTCTCTGTTATACGTGAGTATAAACCTGAAGCTCTCATCAGCACGCTTAGATGATCATCTCCTCTATTAGACGTAAGTATAGACCTGGAGCTCTCATCATTTGTCCCCTAAAATAAAATCACAGTGATTCTTAAACTAAGAACATTGTTGTACCTCAAATGAAAATCAAGCAGAGTTAATCATTTTACTCAATAAGCCCTGATGATGGGATAAGTTCTTTGTCGGATGTCTATGGGAACCAAATCACCTGAGCTTCTCTAATTGAATCTAAAACATGATAAATTCAGTTGCAGATCACTTGTTGAAAAGGATAAGGCATGGATTTAATTTGGACAAATATACCAACAATCATTTTTGAACTGTTTTGGCTTTCAAAAACTTAAAATTGTGACAAGACTCTGTATCAGTATGATCTCACTAACTTGTCGAGGTTTAAATACATCCTTGTGCTTAAGTATATCTCGAGGATGTGATCTCATGATCAAATTAGTTCTTGGTGTAAGTTGATTAAAAATATATATATAAAAAATGGGGTTTTTCATTTCAAATTATTTCAAGTCTTTCACGTTATGCTATTAAAATATTATTATTTTCACATGCATTTCACGGGAAATTGCACACACAGATAAACTCGGGTTTTTTTCTTAACTGAAATGATCTGACAGGAAATTGCGAGATTGTGGTTGTGATTGTGTTACAGATTTTTGCTTCAAATGATGGCCGATCATCAGCTGAGCAAAGTACCTGACCAGAGAACCTGTTCCTCAAGTTTGCAGAAGATACTGAGCTAGGATTCCTTCTCCTACATCTTCTGAAGCACTCAAGAATAGAGAGTTGGAAAAATTGTTCCTGATCATTCACATAGAATGCACACGAGGAGGGGGAGCATACAAAAAGGGGGAGCCTGAAAGATGAAAAATCTTCAATACCAGATCATCAATCTAGGGGGAGATTGAAGATCATTATATAGTTGACTTATCGGTGCTGATCACGATGAAAGACGTTGATAATAATAGACTAAGGGGGAGTATTGTTGGGTCTGAAAAATAGTTTAATATTATCAAGGCAGTCAAAGTCAACATTAAAGTCAAAGTCAATGCAAAAGTCAAGACGACGCGTTTGAGACGAAGAACCAAGACGAGACGTTGAAGATATATTTGACTAGGAGTTTATTGTTAATAAATATATTTTGTGTCAACAAAATATATTTATTTATGTTTAAGTCATTTTTATGTTTTAATGATAGTCTAGGGGGCTATTTGTCATTAAGTCTAATTGTCTTTAGACTATATATAGCTAGAGTCATTAGAATGTTAGGAGAGCTTGTATGAGCCATTGATTGAGGGGTTTTCACTTTGTAATATCTTTTGCAATCAAATTCAGATCAAACAAAGGTTTTATTGAATGTTCATCTTGTTCATCTATATTTTATAGTGTTTGATCTATATTGTTCATAAATATCATTGATATTTGTGTTATCAGTGAGATTTGTTTGTGTTTATCAATCAATTGCACTGCTATCTCGATCAACAGGACCAACAATTAAATGGCAACATTTTTTTTTCAATAAAACCGTTGTTTGATCTGAATTTGATTGCAAAAGATATTACAAAGTGAAAACCCCTCAATCAATGGCTCATTCAAGCTACTAAACCTAATTGTCACTAATCTATATATAGTCTAATAACAATTAGACTTAATGACAATTAGCCCCCTAGACTATCATTAAAACATAAAAAAGACTTAAACATAAATAAATATATTTTGTTGACACAAAATATATTTATTAACAATAAACTCCTAGTCATTTATATCTTCAACGTCTCTTCTCGGTTCTTCATCTCGAACGCGTCTGTTTGACTTTTCCGATGACTTTGATAGTGACGTTGACATTTGTTGACTTTGACTGTGTTGATAATATAGACTATCCTTTTTCAGACCCAACAATACTCCCCCTTAGTCTATCATTATCAACACCTTGTTTCATCTTCAGCTCCGATAAGTCAACTATATAATGATCTTCAATCTGCCCCTAGATTGATGATCTGGTAATGACAATCTTTCATCTTATTGGCTCCCCCTTTTTGAATGCTCCCTCCTTTTGTGTGTAACATGAGAATGATCAGGAACAACATCTCTAACTCTTTATTCTTGAGTGTTTCAGAAGATGTAGGAGAAGGAATCCTAGCTCGGTATCTTCTGCAAACTTGAGGAACTGGTTCTCTGGACTGGTACTTTGCTCAGTTGATGATCGGCCATCAATTGCAACAAGCATCTGTAACACAATTACAAACACATTCTACACATTTCTCATTTGATCATTTCAACAATACAAATAAACCCGTGTTTATCTGAATGTGCAATTTCTCGTGAAATGCATGTGAAAATGATAACATTTTAATAGCATAATATGGAAGACTTGAAAAATGATTTGAAATGAAAAATCCCATTTTTATATATATATTTTTTAATCATCTTACACCGAGAACTAATTTGATCATGAGATCACATCCTCAAGATATACTTAAGCACAAGAATGTATTTAAACATCGACAAGTTAGTGAGATCACACTGTACAGTGTCTGGTCACAATTTTAAGTTTTTGAAAGCCAAAACAGTTCAAAAATGATTGTTGGTATATTTTTCCAATTTAAATCCATGCCTTATCTTTTTCAGCTAGTGATCTGCAACTGATTTTATCATGTTTTAGATTTAATTAGAGAAGCTCAGGTGATTTGGTTCCCATAGACATCCGGCAAAGAACTTATCCCATCATCATGGCTTATTGAGTAATATGATTAACTCTGCTTGATTTTCTTTTAAGTTTTCAACAATGATTTTAATTTAAGAATCACTGTGCCTTTATTGGGAATAGATGATGAGAGCTCCAGGTCTATACTTACGTATAACAGAGGAGATGATTATCTAAGCATGCTGATAAGAGCTTCAGGTCTATACTTAAGTATAAAAGAGAAGATCATCGCTCCAGGTCAATGCTTCCGCATAGCAGAGGAGATAAGCACGAAATATACATAAGAAGAGCTAACGAGAAGCTACATTCAGGACTTGTTTGATCTGAATTTGATTGCAAAAGATATTACAAAGTGAAAACCCCTCAATCAATGGCTCATACAAGCTCTCTTAACATTCTAATGACTCTAGCTATATATAGTCTAATGACAATTAGACTTAATGACAAATAGCCCCCTAGATTATCATTAAAACATAAAAATGACTTAAACATAAATAAATATATTTTGTTGACACAAAATATATTTATTAACAATAAACTCCTAGTCAAATATATCTTCAACGTCTCGTCTTGGTTCTTCGTCTCGAACGCGTCGTCTTGACTTTTGCATTAACTTTGACTTTAATGTTGACTTTGACTGCCTTGATAATATTAGACTATTTTTCAGACCCAACAGATGTTATTGAATGGCACTTCATCATGCGTATTAGGGGTAGTAAACCATTATTAGGCGGTATTTACTGCTTGCATCAATTCTCTATATATCTTGTGCAAGTGGGAGATTGTTGGGAACGGTCTGCCCAAGACACATATTGAACTGATGTGGCTAGTACGTTATGATCCAAGTCGGGTCATACCCAATAACAAGTTAGACAAACACCTACAATATTTATTTTATGATATGATCATGTTTGACACTTGAAGTATTTAGAAATTGGGTTTCTAAATATTTGCACTAGTGTTATGAATAAATTATATGGATAATTTATTCTAGAGAGAGAGTACTTTGTATTGTTATTCAAATGGTTGAACAAAAAATACAAGTGTATTTATCCTCATTTCTTTGTTACTCATCCGCATTTACTAATACGGATGTGTTACTGAGGAAATACCGATGAATGTTCCTCATCAGTATTTACTAATGTGGATGTGCATTTGGGGAAATGCTGAAGGAATTACTTCATCTGCATTTACTAATGCGGATGAGCATTTAAGGAAATTCTAATGAAACTGATCATCCGCATTTTCAAATGCGGATAGAGTTTGTTCATCCGCATTTACTAATGCGAATGAATATTAGAGAAATGCGGATGGGTTAAAGGGATGGGTCCCATCCACTTTTCTCTCACTTTGAAATTCGTTTCATAGGATGTGCAATATATATGATTGCATTTAACCACTCTCTCTGATAACTTACAACACACACAAAGGTGCAATCGGTGTTCCTGTAGCCTTTCTCTCGATCGGTCGAGAAAAACCCAGAACTGAACCCGATTCAAGAAAAGAAAATCCTAGCAACCTGGTGTTTTGTTGGAAGCTTGGGGTAGACAAGCTTGAGGTTTCCTGCTTTGGAAGCTGCTGTTCAAAGATCTTCTTCCTCTGTCCCATTCGAGAGGTAGAATTCTTAACACCCTATGGTTGTTTGTAAGCATGATTTTTCATATAACGATCCATTACGGGTTTTCTTTTACAGATATTATAAATTGGTTTATATATTAACTGTAACAAATTTTTCTTTCCACTTTGGCTGCAGTTTTCATTTTATAAGGATAAAATGACTCTGATAAACTTGTAAAAACCCTACAATTTTCACATTTTTTAAAACGTTCATAACTTTTTTTCACGACAATACTTTTCCAAAAAAATTTCACCATTAATTTCAGTATTTTTTTATCTTTCCAACGGTTACCATATTGATATATATTTCTAAAAAAATCGTCCACCCGTTATTTACACATGTGTAAATTAGTCATTACACATGTTTAAATATAGTTATATGTGTAAATCATGTTTTACACATGTGTAAATCCGGACACATGTGTAAAATTAAAGTTCATAAAAAACTGAGTTTTTTAGGTTTTTATATAAAAGTTGTATTTTTTATGAAAGAGGAAAATAAGAGAAACATTTTTGTTTTTTTACTTTTGTGATTTTATGTTATTTTTTATTTATAATTTTTTTAATTATGTTTTCGTTATTTACCCTTTTTTCATTAAAAACTTATGGCTCACATTGGTTTCTTGGGTTCTCACGAAAAAGTGAGTTCATATTTGAACCCTCCCCTATTACATATAACCTTATCTATTTTACATATGTCATTTAAGGGTGCTTTTAATTTGTTCATAGCTACGTGAATTGAATTAAACTTACACTAGAATCATCAATATATTAGCTTTCATGATACTTAATCACATGTATTCCATCTCGAATGCATGTTTACATGAATTCACCATGCCATAATGTTTCTTATTTCGTTAGAATCTTAGTTTCTTAGTGATCATTTAGACGAATTGAACCTATAACACACAAGCTATACATATGTATTCTTAATTATAATTATCCATAACAAATACTCAGTAAGTTTTAAACTTTTTAATCCTAGAATTCACAAGTTTATCGGCTTAAATATGTTAGATTTGTTTTAACCATTTTCTAGTTTGTCCAAAATGGCCTGTACTGTACGTATTGAATGTAAAATATATATCTCCTCATCATCCTTATAGTGTATGAGATAAATGTATGCATTTTGATTCGGGTCGTATTCTATGGTTACGATTCTACCATGCATGTCGTTTTCATTCTATCTAAAATCTATTTTACAGTATAGACGCTTATGACCCCCATGCCATGCGGTATTGATTTCTTTGGAATTATGACCATTATCATAATGATGTTTTCCCTAATAAATAAATATAGCTCTATGATCAAAAGCTCTGATCATGACAAATCCTAAGATGTATTGGTGATGAGTAAATAACATAACTTTTGTAGTAAAGTCTTGTAATATAAATGCATGTTTTTGATTATAAGATTCATTACTAAACATTTATTAGAGTACATAAGTAAAAGAAATCACTGTATATGTTTCTAATTTTTTTCTCCATTCGTTAACACTTTGTTGGATCATAAGTAATTTTATAACAAGATCATTTCAGTGATATTAATTAATAGAGTTAGAATCTGTATTGATTAATGCTAACAACTCTCATAATTGTAAATAAGACAATAGAACAATAGAACAATAATAAAGAATTGTTTCAAGCTCTTTGTATATTTCATGCAAATATTACAAGTTCCAATACAATACACAAAAGCATGTATGGAAAGCGTAATCTATAAACTATTACAAAAGAGAGGTTTTATACTAAGAACTGCAATCGGTTTGTAAGGTTATACTTGAAAGACTGATACAACCAAAGAAACCAAAACAACCAAAGAGTCTCCAACTTGCATGCACATTGTGCAGAGTAGAAGTTACTTCGAAAGTTTTACACTTCTCATAGAAAATATTCTAAGTGTAAAATCTTCCGAAGCCAAAGACCAAATCTTCCAAAGCCAAACATGAAGTCTTTCGAAGCTTCAAAGACAAAGTCTTCCGAAGTCAATGAAGTGAAGACTGATTTCTTCCGAAGACAGAGAAGACATGTTTTCTCTGATCTACTTTTGTATAAAGCTGACCCACTTTTCGCTGCATCTGAAGACTCATCAACTTGTATTAGTTGGTGAAAAGGTCCATGCTTTTGCAACTATAGATTATGATTTAGAGTCTGTAACTTTCTACTTTGTACTTTTTATCCTTTTTATAATATATTAGGATGTGAGCTATGGTATGTCATAGTCACTTGTCAAAAGGCAATCTGCCTTTTGACTTTACATTGATTTTGTTGTCTAGATTAGTGTTTCCATCTGGCCTTCAAAGTATGGCCGGCTATAGGATGTAGTATAAAGTATCTCAGGTTTTTGTATTTCTTTTTATGCTTTGTAAAACTTGTAAAAGAACTTGAGAGCAATATACAACATTCTTGAAAACCATATTAATCTATTCTTGTTCTTAGTTCTGTCTCATTGTTTTACTTGTGTTCTTAGCATCTTTCATACAAACCTGGTTCCCTATTTGATCTGTTAAATGCTCTAATACTCTCCTCATTGTGAGACTGATTGTATTGACCATCCCTTAACCGGTCCTGAAATTGGTATTAGAGCTTCTTAGGCTCTTGATTGTAAGATCTTACCATCTTAAATCCCTTTAGTTTCACAAAACACTTAACAACTCAAATGGCAGCTATCACAAAGGCTGATATGGAAACTGATACCATGACAAAGTCTCCATTAATCATTCCTGATGATTTTGATACTTGGTGCCAAAGAATGGAATGCTTCATCAAGTCTCAAGACTCCAGGATGTGGAGATCTGTTATCTCAGGACCTCATGTACCATCCACCTCTTCAGCTACTACTGGTGGCGGTATGATACCAAAGGAAGTGGCTGACTACTCTGAAGAAGACTGGAAAAAGATATATATAGATCAGAAAGCCATGACCTCTCTCCAAACTGCTCTTCCAAACTCCATCTACAGAGGCTTTAAGAAGGGTAAGACTGCTAAGCAACTGTGAGATGCACTAAAGCTTATGTATGAGGGGTCCACTGAATCAAAAGAGAACAAGAAGAACCCCTTGAAGTAGCAGTTTGAGAACTCCACCTTTAAGGCAGGTGAAACCATGACCCAACAATACTTCAGCTATGTTGAGATTATGGATACTTTAATGGATGTTGGAGTAACTCTTGAGAACTGGGACATTGTGAGGAAGTTCATGTCCTTTATTCCTAGACAATGGACACACTATTATATGGTCATTTAAAGGACTTAGAACCTCAAGACCGTTACTCTCATTGAGTTGTATGGTATCCTCAGTGGCTACCAGATGGAGATGAACATGCAAAATCCATCTGGTAACTCTAACAATCAGCAGAGTTTAGCCCTTCATATGGTTGAAAGGGATTGTAGAGAACCACAACATCATCTCATCTACTACCTTGACAACTCACAAAAGGGTCCTTTCATCACCTTCCCGGAGACACCAAGGGAGAGCTACATCCAAGGAAGCCCATTTCAAGAGACAAGCTCTTCACAAGCCTTTATGTCTACTGATGAAAGCACATGCAACTTTCTTTTTACCCTTGAAGACCTGGACTGTATCCATCCAGATGATCTAGAGTACATGGAAATAGTCCAGCAGATGGCTCTTCTCACTCACAGAGCCAAGAAGTTCTACAAGAGGACAAGGAGGAAGTTTCCTAGCAATGCAACCAGTGGAAAGTTTGGGCTGGATAAAAGCAAAATGAAGTGTTACAACTATAACCAAATAGGACTCTTTGCTAGAGAGTGCAAGGCACCAAGAACAAGTGGTATCCAAGCACAAACCAGACCAAACTGCACTGATGGAGCTCCCCAGAATGAGAAGCCCAGCAGCAAGCTATAGTTACTGTTGAAGAAAAAGGCTTTGACTAGAGCTTTCAGGTTAAGGATGCATCTCCAAACCAAGCACTGATGGCAGATCATGAAGAAGCCAAGGTATTGGAACATCTTGTACACCTGAATGTATTGCTAAAGTTAACAGATATAGGTCCTATAACTTAGAGATGGGATCTGATCTTGAGTCCTTAAACATTTTAAAAGCTGATTTCAAAGGAGCTAAAATGATTACAAACTTAAAATAGAAGATTTAGAGAAAACCATTTCAACTCTTAAGCATGAACATACCAACTACAGGACTCAAATAAAAGATCTCATCACTAAGTTAACTGAATGCCAGGTTGAGCTTGTGATCCGCAAAGCCAAGGCAGAAAAATGTGTTCTTGAAGAAGAGACCTTCAAGAACATGATATCCTCATCCTTGCATGCAAAAGTTTGTTATCAGAATAAGCAGGGACTGGCATCTACTGAGATAGCTACTCCATATATTCTATTGTCCGTAAGATCTCCAAGGTGTAGAAATTATAAAGATGAGCTTCCCCTTATAGACCCCATTGATGAAGAGGATGAAGAGGAGATAGTGAAGGTTGATTCTTAGGGGAGTGAAGATGATCATCCTAAGAAGGGTCACTATTCTCCTAAGGAGATAAAAGAATTTGGGATGACCAAGTCTAAGAGGAAGAACTTGACTAGAAAAGCCAAGAGGAAATCAAAGAAGGCTCAAGAGATCAAGGCCACTTTTAACTCTAAGCATAAACAAGTATTTATCTCTGTAGGATTTGAAGTGGTGAAGGCTGAAGACTCAACTATGAACTCTAGTAACAGGAGTTCTAGTTCATGTCCAAATCATTCCAGCAAAGAGAAGAACACTGATCAGCTATGTACCACTGCTACACAACCAAAACCATCCAGTTCCAAAAGCAAGCCTCACCCTAAGAAGCTTGCTGCATCATCTGTGAAGATGAAGATGGAGGTAGAAAGTGATCAAGTTTAGTCTTTCTCGCAAAAGAAGACTCTCAGAAGGAAGCAAATGGATTGCATCATGTGTGGTAGTACTTCCCATCTTGCTAAGGATTGCATCTACAATCCTAAAAGTATTGTTCACATGATCAAAAAGAAAACTTCTGAGAAGAAGAAAGAAAAGCTAGCTTCGAAATGAAAATCTTTTTCTTTCGAAAGCTCCAAGGTGAAGAAGAAGACAAGAGAAAACTTGCCTTTGGAAGAAAAGTTGGTCTCGGAAGAAAGGAATGCTTCCGAAGTACTGAAGCCTGCTGCAGTGAAAGCAAGATCTTCCGAAGGTCCAGTCTCCAAAACTTCCAAAGTTGTCAAAACTTCTGAAGTATTGAATGTCAAGTCTAATCTCCAAAGATGGTGTGGAAGATGAAGGAAAACCAAGTGACTGAAAGTTCTTCATCAACAACAGCTGATGATCCTCAAAGCTTGAACATAGAATCAATTACTGTTACATTGTCTTCAACTCACTTTGATAAGCCCAAGACCAATGAGGCTTGGGTTTCCAAATATAACTAAACATCTTTTTTTTTGTGCAGGAACAGCTAAAGACCAAGAGGAATGTATGGATCATTAATAGTGGTTGTTCTAGGCACATGACAGGCAATGGTTCTCTACTTCAAAATTTTAAGAAGAATGATGGAGGGCCAGTTGCTTTTGGAGGAGATGCTGGAGGTTACATTACTAGAAGGGGCAGGGTCATAAATGGTAAGCTCAGCATTGAAAAGGTAAACTTTGTCAAAGAGCTTGGGTACAATCTACTGAGTGTGTCCTAATTTTGGGATCAGAGACACAACATGCTCTGCACTGAGCATGAGTGCATTGTTCTCAAGCCTGGGGTGGTCATTCCTCAAGAGCATATCCTACTTAGAGCCCCCAGGAAAGGAAACATAAACAAGATGGACCTGCAGGAAACATCTCCCACAATAGAAGTTTCTTGCTTTCTATCTAAAGTAAATAATGATGAGTCTTTCCTCTAGCATAAAAGAATATGCCATATAAACTTTAAAAACATGAATAAATTAATTAAGAATGATTTGATAACTAGAATGCCAAAGAAAGAGTTTGCAAGTGATCACCACAGTGTAGCATGCCTGAAAGGGAAGCAACACAAAGTGTCTCACAAGCCAAAGGAAAAAAAACTCTATCACTACTCCTCTACACTTATTACATATGGATCTCTTTGGCCCTACTAGTGTAATGATTTAGGAAGGATCTCATATTGTTTGATGATCACAGATGACTTCACAAGATTCACTTGGGTCTTTTTCCTTAGAACTAAGAATTAGACTCCTGAGATCTTGAAGAACTTCATTTTGAAAATTGAGAAGCAATGTCATCACAAGGTCAAAACCATAAGATATGATCAAGGAACAAATTTTAAGAACCAAATCCTTGACATATTTTGTGATGAAAAAGGTATTACAAGACAATATAGTGCTCACAAGACTCCTCAGCAAAATGATGTTGCTGAGTGGAGAAACAGGACACTTATTAAGGCTACAAGAACCATGTTGTCTGACTCTAAACTGCCCATCACCTTTTGGGCAGAGGCAGTCAACACAGCCTACGATGTGCAAATAGATTTTTAGTGGTTAAGACTCATGGTAAGACTCCTTATGAGCTGTGGCACAAAAGGAGACCGTTTATTGGTTTCCTCAGGTCATTTGGATGTCCTTGCACCATCTTGAATACCAAAGATCAAGTAGCCAAATTTGCTGAAAAATCAGATGATGGACACTAGAGTAGTTGAGGAGTCAGATACTCTTCCCAAGCTAAGGCTTATAGAGTATACAATCTTAGAACTAGAGTAGTTGAGGAGTCAGCCAATATGACCTTCAATGAGCATACTCCTAGTGTGAAAGGTTCTGGTCCTGATTGGCTATTTGATCTTGATTTAGTTATAAACTATTTTAACAAATCTTGTGAGAATGTTTTAGGATCTACTGGTAACTTATCAATAGGAGATCCTGACCTAAGATTTGAGCTGAGAAGACCAAGCAAGCATACTACCTAAGCTCCAGTGGTAACTAACCCTGCAAGTGAAGATTGTATCAGTACAAACATGACAAATTCAGCTGATACATCTGAGGTGCCTTCAAATTCAAGCTCAGAGGTTCAAAACTCAGGTGAAGGAGCTTCAAATGTAGGAGGAAATGGAGGTGGTGACAGTGATCAAGAATTTCTTGATGCTGATAACCACTCCATAGAAGACAACATAAATGATGTCACACACTCATTGGATCAAGCCTCTCTTGATAAGTGTGCTGATGTGGTGGATGATACTCTATTGCCAAATCTGAATTTCTCAAATTTAGATCTCTCCAATCAACTTACTGTGATCCCTCAACTCAGGATCCATAAGTCACACCCTACCATAAACATCATTGGAAATGTTGATACAGGAGTGAGAACAAGAGGACAAACCCATGACAAAAATATTTGTCTATACTCTTGCTTCTTGTCCCAGATAGAGCCAAAGAAAATTGATGAGGCTTTGAAGGATGGAAGTTGGGTTGAAGCAATGCAAGAGGAGCTAATTCAATTTAAAAGACAAAAGGTTTGGAACCTATGTCCTCTTCCTTAAGGAAAGACTACCATAGGAACCAAGTGGGTTTTTAGAAACAAGAAGGATGATAGAGGACTTGTCATCAATAACAAGGCTAGATTAATTGTTCAAGGATACACACAAGAAGAGGGAATTGACTACACAGATGTTTTTGCTCCTGTAGCAAGACTTGAATCTGTTAGAATATTCTTGGCTATTGCTGCATCCAAGGATTTTAAGGTCCACCAACTTGATGTCAAGTGTGTTTTCTTATATGAGGTGATTGATGAAGAGGTGTATGTCAAACAACCACCTGGCTTTGCAGACCTAGATCATCTTGATTATGTCTGCAAGTTTGATAAAGCTCTTTATGGGCTATACCAAGCTCCAAGAAAGTGGTATGAGACACTATCTTAGTATCTCTATCAACATGGCTACAAGAGGGGTACTATAGATGGAACTCTCTTCATCAAAGGAACAGGGAATGACTTAATGCTGGTTCAGGTATATGTAGATGACATTATCTTTGGGTCAACTAATCCAAAGCTCTGCAAAGACTTTAAGAGGCTGATGAAGAATAGATTTGAAATGAGTGCCATGGGGGAACTCAATTTCTTTCTAGGAATTCAAGTGAAGAAAGTTGACAATGGCATCTTTGTAAGTCAGTCAAAGTATGTACAAGACATCCTTACAAGATTCAACATGACTGATTGTAAGGTTGCAAAGACACCTAAAGCCAGAAACCACTCCCTTGGACCTGATCTTGAGGGGGAGTGTGTGGATGAGCATCTCTACAGGGCTATGATTGGGTCTCTTATGTACCTCACTGCCAGTAGGCCTGATATTATGTTTGCCATATGCATCTGTGCAAGATATCAAGTCAACCCTAAGATGTCACACCTGGTTGCTATCAAGAGGATTCTTAGATATCTCAAAGCTGCTCATAAGCTTGGCCTTTAGTATCCAAAGAATTCTAACTTCAATCTGTATGCCTATACAGATAGTGACTATAGTGGTTGTAACATGACTATAAAGTCAACATCTGGAGGATGTTAATTCCTTGGTGGAAGGATAGTCTCATGGCAATGCAAGAAATAATCATGTGTGTCAGCATCAACTGCTGAAGCTAAATACATTGCTGCTGCAAGCTGCTGTGCTCAAGTGCTTTGGATTCAGAATCAAATGCTGGACTATGGATTCAACTTCAAAGCGACTCCTATCCGCAAAAAAAGTGCTATCTCTATCACAGAGAATCCTGTGCAGCCCTCAAGGACAAAACACATCAACATCAGGTATCATTTGATTAGCGATAATTTTGAAAAAGGATTAATCAAACTAATAAGGTTAACACAAATGAACAATATGCTGATTTGTTCACTAAAGCTTTTGATGAACAGAGATTCAAATATCTTGTATCAACTATTAGGATGATTAACTTTGAATAGATTTTCTTAAACTTAAATCAATACTATTTCTAAAACCTATGTGTCCTAAGTTTGTTATTTTATCACCATCACAAGCCCAGTTTACTTTGGAAGAAATTTTTTCAAATGATATTTCTTAGATTTTTGAAAAATTTTCAAACATATTTTCTTTTGGAAGACATCAAGTTGTCTTCGGAAGAACATTATATCTTCAAATCAAATAACTACTTATAAGACATTTACCTTCGGAAGAAATTCTGATATATCTTCCGAAGCCTAAATATGCTTCTAAGTACTTACATATGTTTGAAGGACAATTTTCTTCCGAAAGCAATTAAGTCTCGAAAGATTTATTCTCTTTAGAATAAAACTTTCAAGTCTTGATCTCTTCCGTAACCAAACATGTCTTAGAAGTGAAAATTCTATAAGTATTTTCCTTCTAAAGCAAAATTTTCACAAACCTTAGGAATATCTTCTGAAGCCAAATTGGCTTCGAAAGCTTTTATTAAAAATTCCGAAGACAAAATACCTTTGAAAGATTTTCGACTTCCAAGAAAACTACCTTTTTGGGCACTTTTTTAGAGGTGAGACCACATTCGGATTTTAAAGTTTATCCTTTTTGTATTAACTTTGCCTCAAATCCATTTCATATATAGCAATTAATGGTACCCCCTCTTTTACTATCTTCTTGATTCGCCCTAGCAAACCAACCCGATTTCTCCATGCAACTTCACAGGAAACATAATCAAGTTGCTCTGTTCAACTCTGAGAAAGATCCTGGTTTCTCAAAGATCTGTCGCTTTCTCACTCTATCAAACTGCTTCACCTCCCTCACCATTGATCCTTCACTCTATGAGGATCAGCTATTGGAATTTTGGAGGACCTGTCAAGAGGTCACCATGGATTGGGAGAAGGCACTATTTGCCACAGTGCAGGGGAGGACAATCTCCATCACTCCAGCATCTATAAACACACATCTAAGGCTGGATGATGTAGAAGGTGATTTGTCCTTCCCCAAGTCTACTGTTAACCACTCTTTTGGTCAGATAGGTTATGAAGCGGATTTCTCTATAAAGACCTTCAGGAAAGGGAAGGTTTTCTCTTAATGGAAATACCTCCTCTATATTGTCATTCACAGTCTATCTAACAAGCATGGAGGATGGGACCAAGTTCCAGAGGACCTTTCCTATATAGTCCATGGGATGGTTCAGGGAGTCAAGTTCAGGTATTCATAATTTGTATACATTAATTTACTTGCAAACTTGGACTCCTTAGAGTATTACATGTTCCCTAGATATGTCCAGCACATTCTCAATTATGAACTGGGCTTAAAGTTGAGGGGAACAGGTGATGTTCTAAAATTGGGACAGATGAAGCCCGACAACTTCAAGACTATAAGGAAGCCAAGTGTTGGCTTCTCGGGGGTAGAAACAGCCGTTGTCCTAAAAATGTTAGAGCTCATTGCTCAAGGTGACAATCTAGCAACAGCAGCTAGTGTTGAACCCACACCTTCTACTTCTCAACCACCTATACAGCCACAAATAACCATCACCTACCAAAGAAAATCCAAACGAAACCCTGCACATGCTACTCAATTTGTGTAGTCTCCCATATCACCACCCATGTAGGAGGAAGTGGACATTGGAGCTCCTACGTCTCCTGAGGAGCAAACCTCTTCCATCTTACCAATGATCAGTGCTAAGGTTCTTCATGCTCAACCTAATGAGCTCACAACCCCCAAAGCCTTAAGCCTTCACTTAGAGTTTCAAAACTCTAGTGAACAACCTTCAGGGGACAGTTACCATCCCCAACCTCTTGATCTAAACCAACCCATTCCAAACCTAGAATTCTATAATGATGAAGACATGGGATTCAGTGAGTATCATAAGTCTCTCTTCTCCTCCCCTGCTCAAGGAGAGATGAGTACTCCTATTTCTCCTATGTCTAGCCCACATCATCCACCTACTACTAAGGTGGATCTCCCTGAACCTGTTCAGGAGATCCATATGGAAGAGGCTCTCACTTTTGCAAGTGACTACATCATTAAGACCTCAACCATGGCAACCCAGCCCATTGACACTTCACTTGAAGCTATCATGGTGCAGGGGAAATCCAGAAGCCATGAACAAAGTGCTGGTGATGAGGAAGAAGACCTTGGTCCTATTCTCTCATCCCCCCATGATTCTTCTGATGAAGATGAGGGGAACATAAGACTAAAGGTGCAAAAGCTGACTCAAACCTGCACCTATTTAGTCTCAAAGGTTAGTCACTTGGAATCTCAGGTGACTACCCTGCAAAGAAGGGTCAATGATCAGCAACTTAAGATTTTTGATCTCAAGGAAAAACTAGCTGGGAGACCTTTAAAGAGAACTCAACCAGGAACACAAGAACTTGTGGATGTGATAGACCTAACCCCTAGCTCACCTATGCAAGAGCGCACAGAACCTGGGAGTTCTTCACAGAGTATGGACTTTGAGGATTCACCACCCTCACCTGCAATTGTCCATACTCAGTAACCTCCTCAAGTCTACATGGATGTGGACTCACTCATACAAAGTTTGTTTGAAGAGGGTATTCCAAGAGCTATGCCTACCCCATCTCATCACTCTGAGAATCCAATCATGAGATGGAGGTATGACACTAATAGAAGAGCTCTGGTAATCTCTAGATCTCAAGGGCAACATGAAATCTTCAACTTCTCTAACCTGAGATTCTATAAGAGCACCTATCTGATTGATCCATTTTCCAACCCAAGTCAAAACAGGCAAGCTGCAAGATTAGCAGAAAGGATTCAAGAAAGAGTGCTTGAAGAGTTCAAGCTGAGATCTAAATTATATAGACAAAGGCTAGCAGGTAAGACCATTGGTCAACTCTATGTTGAGGTGGACCCTAAGATTAGCTTCGAAGGGGAAGCCTTGGCTGAAGGCCTAGTGGTTGAACCTGTTAACCTTGAGACATAAACTTCTTCAGCACCCATTATCCTCAGTGAGGCACCAGTTAGTGAAGGTGTTTCATAACCTCTCTCTAGCCAGAGCTTGATTTCCGAATCAAGCAACGAAGGCCAAAGTTCTCTCCACCCTAAGTCACCAAGGCCTGTGAGTGACAAAGGGAAAAGGAACTGAATCTTGAGGAGATTAAGGAGGAGGAGAGAGAGAGAAAGAGAGGAAGAGGAAGCTAAGGAGAGAGAGTTCAAGTGGGTCTCCAGGCTTCATGGAAGCTGCTATCAGGGCTACCACCAGGCAAAATACTCAGGATAATAAGTTGAGGGCAGCCAGGTTAAACTACTTGGGGACCAAGAATTATAACATTGATGAACTCCTCTCTCTTCCCATAGAAGAACTAAATGAACTGGCAGACACAAAGCTATTAAAGGAGAAGACGAAGGCAGAAGATGCAAAGTTGCTCCTTAAGATCAAAGAAGAAATGAGGCAGAAAAGGCTCTATAAGCATGCTCCTACCATCTCCCTAGTTTAGGAAAGCCCTGAGTTAGAGGTTGTGGCAACTGAACAACCTCAGGTAGACAAGGAAGCCGATAGACAAAACATGACTAGCTATCTGAGTGCCATAGGCCTCTATCAGGCATCTGCATTTCTTCCCTTATCATATGAGTATATTGAATTCTAGTATCTTAAGAAGCTTGAGCAACAAGTTATCAAAGAACAAAAAGCTGCTAAGAGAAAGATGAGGGAAGAAGCTGCAAAGTCAAGAGCCATCATCCAAAAGAGTCAAAAGAAGTATGCTGATAGGCAGAGGATGATAAGCTTCTTGAAGCTGTATGGATTCTCCGGAAGGAGGCTTGGTCCAATGTCTTTATCCATTATGGATGAGCATATTAGAGTGATCAAGCAGAATATTAAAAGGGAGAGCTTATTGACTTGCATTCTCCACCAAGTCAAGCTCCACCTGAAGTTAAGGTAAAGGTTGAACCCTTAAGACAACACAACCTGGACCAAGAGCTGCATCTCAGCCAACTTCATCTTCTAATCCATAACAGGGTCCTAATCCTTCTTCTTCTAAACTTGTGAGGGAAGAGGACCCAACTGAGAAAGACACAACAAAATAACCTGGTACTGAAGGTCAGTCTTCTCAGTTAAAGACTTCAAAGAGGAGGAAAAGGATGGCCATGAAGAGTGTTTCTAAGAAGAAGTCCAAGGCATCCACCTCTACACCTCAGGATGAGTTAGAGCATCCTAAGATAGTGCAAGAAGAGGCCGCTCAACCAACTCCAACTCAAGTAGAGCCTCTTCCAACTGGAAGACCCATCTTCTCCTGGACCTTTGCTGCTAATCCAGACAGGTGGTATGTCATCAGAGATCAAGGGGGTCAAGATGTTTATTTCTGGCAAGACATGCTTGATATTCCTCTGTATGATCTCCATGAGATGAGAAGGTACTATGAGAGTCTAAGGGATCCTGATCAGTTGATGAAGAAAGGAATGGTCTTGATCCTAATAAGGATTGTGAATATCTAAGTATATTTCTCTGTTTGTAATGGTTGATGCAACCAAAGAAACCAAAGCAACCAAAGAGTCTCCAGCTTGCATGCACATTATGTAGAGTAGAAGTTACTTCGGAAGTTTTACACTTCTCACAGAAAATATTCTAAGTGTAAAATCTTCCAAAGCCAAAGACCAAATCTTCTGAAGTCAAAGATGAAGTCTTCTGAAGCTTCAATGACAGTCTTCCAAAGCCAATGAAGTGAAGACTGATTTCTTCCGAAGACAGAGAAGACATGCTTTCTCTGATCCACTTTTGTATAAAGCTGACCCGCTTTCTGTGCAACTCTAAAGACTCACCAACTTGTATTAGTTGGTGAAAAGATCTATGCTTTTGCAACTGTAGATTATGGTTTAGAGTCTATAACTTTCTACTTTGTACTTTTTATCCTTTTTATAATATATTAGGATATGAGCTATGGTATGTCATAGTCACTTGTCAAAAGGCAATCTGCCTTTTGACTTTACATTGATCTTGTTGTCTAGATTAGTGTTTCTAGCTGGCCTTCAAAGTATGGCTGGCTGTAGGATGTAGTATAAAGTGTCTCAGGTTCTTGTATTTCTTTTTAAGCTTTGTAACACTTGTAAAAGAACTTGAGAGGAATATATAGCATTCTTGAAAACCATATTAATCCGTTCTTGTTCTTAGTTCTGTCTTATTCTTTTACTTGTGTTCTTAGCATCTTTCACATAAACCCGATTCCCTATTTGATCTATTAAGTGTTCTAACAGTCTCCTCATTGTGAGACTGATTATATTGACCATCCCTTAACCGGTCCTGCACGGTTACATATAGAAAACCAAATGGAAAACAAAAGAAAAACTACACATACAATCAATTTTAAGGTTATGGTCAGTGGCATACCATAACTATGTATTATTATAGGTAACATATAAATAACATGACAAACAAATTCAGATGAAAAATGAGCAAAGGATCTTCTATAGGTAGAGTTAAGGTTGTTCCACTACTTATCAGAACTGACACAAGATAGTACATCGGATGTTGATAGTATATTTGATTCGGAAAGTAGTCTTCAAAAGTGCAATCTATCGGAAGATATGTTGTTATTCAGAAAGAGATTATGCTTCGGAAGCACACAGTCCATCAATAGTTAACTGTGTCTTTAGTAATTGAATGCTTTGGAAGCTCTATTTTTTTAGCAACATATTAACTAAATTAAAGAATGTTCATGTTTTGAGTAACTTAAGCCTTAAATATCCTAACAGATTCCCCATAGGCTGATGCTACCAAAACTCAATTGAAATATTTGACAATTTCTTTGACCATCTTGACTACTAACTCCCAAGAGAATCTTTGGAGGGATTATATAAGGGAAGGCTTGCAAGCTCTTGTAAGGTGTGATTTGGAAGTCTTAAAATCTACAATTTATTCATGGTTTCAGGACTAGTAACTGCTTTAGCAATTGTATAACTTCTTGATCTTGGATCATAGCTCCATGAAGTGATAGGATCATGAGAACTTATGAAAACTATGTCCAATACTATCCTTGTATCTTCTAGATATGTTGCCTTTTCATCTCCAATCATCCTCACCATAGTCATAAACATGGACATATACTTCTTTGATCTGGCACAAGAAAATCTTACTAGTTTGGTATTTTGTTAAGAACACTAGTGCTAAGATCAAGGACTCTTAACTTATCAAGGATCAATGTCATTGTTCTATTTTCTCCGTCTATAAAGAAGTAGCTAGTCTTGTCTTCATTCCTTAGTCTACTATTCTTTTCTTTTATCTTATGAAGCTTTAGTAGACTTAGTTGGAGATCCTTTTTGTTTAGATATTTTTGGGAATTGATCAACCTTTTCCACCCTTTTTCTAAGTTTAACTACTAATCTATTAAGTTCTTCTAACAAGAACTTTGGTTTGGGTTCTTCAGCTTCTAAAGATGGAGATGGTTAAGGAGTAGAAGAAGAGGACAACTTGGTTCTTTTATTCTTCATAGCAATTTGATACCTCTTTCTTCTTTCTTCTCTTTTTCTCTTTCTTTTTCTATTTTCTTAAACTTCTCAACTAATCTCATTTCAGCCATGTGCTTACCTAATATTATCATTGGTAGCCTCTCCATATCATAGGATTATGTATCATTACTGGGGTTCTGAAGGTTTAGTTTGGTAATGTCCTAGGCTCAAATATATTGAAGTATATAAGTTTATTCATTTCATAGGTGATGCTTGATTAACATCATGACTTATACTTTTAAGGACTTCTAAAGAATGAACTTGAGTTTTAGACAGTTCAATATCTTCATCAACATTTATATAGTAGTCCACTATATCATCTATTGAACCATCTACTAAAGTACCTATTGAAGTCCATAGAAATTAGCATTCGGACGATTAAAAGCATTTATGAATCCATTGAATCAAACATCTAGCTAGGATTTGTGCCAAGCATATTTCCATTAAACATCACATTTCCAGATTCTTTAATAATATTGTCACTAGTTAGCCTCAGTAGAGTATCCAACAAAGTACCCATCTATCATTTCTCAGCAAATTTAAATAAATGATCTTTCATATTAAGGAGCGTGCAAGAACATCCCAATGGTTTTAGGAACATAAAGTATGGTTTCCTTTTGTGTCACATTTCATAAGGACTATCCATGTGCTTTAACTACTACAGGACTAGTTATGGTTGTTTAATAACAGTCTCACAGTTAGAGATAACACACTTACTAGATCAAATAGGGAACCCGGCAAAGAAACAATAAACACAAAAGTAAGAACACTCAAGAACATAAAGATTGGTCTTCAAGGATGATCTATATTAATCTTAAGTATTTTACAAGGGTTACAAAGCTTAGTCCAAAGACTAATTACATGAGATACTTAATACTACATCCTATAACCAGTCATACTTTAAAGGCCAGCACTAATCTTGACAATAAGATCAATGTAAAGTCAAAAGGCAGATTGCCTTTTGACATGTGACTATGACATGCCATAGCTCACATCCTATTATATTACAATAAGGATAAAAGTACTAAAGTAGAAAGTTACAGACAAAGACACCATACTATACAGTTGACAAAAGTAAAAAGGTAATCATCAACTTATATAAGTTGGTGAGTCTTCAGAGCTGGCAACATAAAGAAGGTCTGATTTTGTCAAAAGTGTGTCAGTAGACACATGGCTTCTTAGTCCTTAAAAGAGTTCCGTCTTCTAGCTTCGGAAGACTTTGTCTTTAAGCTTCGGAAGACTTCACTTTTGGCTATGGAAGATTTCTGTCTTTGGCTTGGGAAGATTTGACACTTTGAATATTTCATTGTATATTGTCAAATCTTTCGAAGTAACTTCCTTGTACTTTAGTGCATGCTGACAGATCTTTGGTTAGCATTAGCCTCTAAGATAAACTCTTACAAACTCCCTTAGGCTGATGCTACCAAAACTTGAAGATTACTATGAATGTATATCTTCTACTTGTTTACAACCATCATCAGAACCAGAGTCATTCTTCTCTTCATCAGCTAGTCTGGATTCTTTAGGCTTTCATAGTATCTCCTCATTTCCAAGAGATCATATTCAGGTAGGTCAAGTATGTTCTGCAAGAAGAATACTTGTCGACCTCCTTGAGCTCTTGTGACATACCATCTGTCTGGGTTTGGATAATACACCCAAGACAGGATGGGTCTCTCTACAGCTAGAGGTTCTACTTGTAAGAGAGTTGGTTAAAAAGCCTCTTTTGGTTCACCCTCAGGATGTTCTGACTCATCCTGAGGTGTAGAGGTGGATACCTTAGACTTCTTCTTCTTCTTTGACTTCAAATCTCTTCTAATGGCCATCCTTTTCCTCTTCCTATACTTCAACTGAGAAGGTTGGTCTTGATCACCTTGTCTTCCTTTTTCCTTCTCAGTTTGGTCTTTTCCCTTCACATGTTCAGAACAAGGTTCAGGACCCTGCTGTGGGTCAGAAGATTAAGCTGGTTATGGATCAGTAGTAGGTCTTGGTTCTGTTATCTATTAGGGTTCAACCTTGACCTCAGCTTTAGGTGCAGCTTGACTTGGTGGATGCAAGTCTTGAATCTCACCTCTCTTGATCTTCTACTTGATCACCCTGATGTGCTCATCCATTATAGATAGAGACATAGGACCAAGCCTCCTTCCGGAGAACCCATACAGCTTCAAGAAGCTCACCATCCTTTGTCTATCTTCAGATTTCTACTTGTTGGCTTTGATGGTGGCCCTTGATTTTGCAGCCTCCACTCTTATCTTTCTCTAAGCAGCTTTTGTTTCTTTATTAGATTCTTATTCTAGCTGCTTAAGATACTCACATTATATATAGTCATAAGATAGAGGGAGTAAAGCTTCTGCCTGGTAAAAACCTGTGGCAATCAAGTAGTTGATCATCTTTTGCCTATCCTTTTCCTTATCTGCTTGAGCTTCTTCTTCTATAGCAACAGTTTCTACCTTAGTCATTTCTTAAACCGGGGAGAGGATAGGGGCTTGATATAATTTTCTTTTCTTTTCTTTCTTTTTTGATTTTGAGGAGCAAAGCAGCATTCTCAGCCTCATTCCTCTCTCTAGCACCTCTGTGTCTGCCAGTTCATTTAGTTCATCCAAGGGAAGAGAGACTAGGTCATCTACATTGTATTTTCTAGTTCCAAGTAGTTCAATCTGGCTACCCTAACTTATCTTCCTGAGTGTTGGCATGTGGGAAGCCCTGATTATAGCCTGCAAGAAACTAGGAGTCTCTCTCAGTCTTTCTTCCTTTGCCTTCCTCTTCCTTTCCCTTTTCTCCTCCTTAATCTCCTTAGAAGTTAAGACTTTCTTTCCTTTGTCAATCACTGACCTGTGTGACTTAGGGAGGAGAGAGCTTTGGCCTTCTTGTTCTTCACTTGAGCTCTGGCCAGGGAGAGGCTGTAAGACACCTTCACTAACTGGTGTCTCACTTATAGGGGTTGGTACTGAAGGAGTAGTAGTCTCAAGATTCATAGGGTCCACAACTGGTCCTTCAACTGAGGTTTTCCTTTCAAAGCTAATCTTAGAATCCAACTCAGTATCCAGTTGACCAACTGTTTTCCCTGTTAGCCTTTGTCTTTACATGGTTGTTTTTCTCTTGAACTCCTCAGACACCCTCCTTTGAATCCTCTCAGCCAATCTGTCAGCATGTTTGTTTTGACTTGGATTAATAAATGGCAGGATTAGCAAAGCGAAGCTTTCATACAATCCCAGGTTATAGATATTGAAGACTTCTTGTTGACCCTAGAATCTAGAAAGCACTAAGGCTATTCTGTCACTGTCATAGCCCCCATCCTATGATGGGATTATCAGCATGATTGGATGGAGGTGACATGGCCATTGGTATGAAACCCTCCTCAAATATGCTTTGAGGAATGGCATCCACATTGATGTGGGCCAGAGGAGGTTGTTGAGTTTGGATAGTTGTAAGTGAGGGTGGTGAATCCTCAATGTTCATACTTTTGGAGGTGCTCCCATGTTCTATGATTGTGGTGACTTTCTCCCCCTTTTGGTAGCATCACTTACTTGCACAAGTGAGCTAGAGGTTGGGTCCACCACAACCATAGGTTCTTGTGGCCATGGTTGAGCATGCCTGGCAGGCCTCTCAGCTAGCATACCCTTGAGATCAGTTATCTCAAGCTATTGATTAAGCACCTGCCTTTGTAAGGTAGCCACTTGAGATTCTAAGTGGACTAACCTTTGAAACAAGATATGTGACTGTATCTATCAATTATTGCACCTTTTGTTCCATATCCCCTTATCTTCATTAGAAGAATCATGGGGGGATGAGAGGCCATAACCAAAGCCATCCCTCTCACCACCAGATATTTGATCAAGGTCTTTGGATTTCTCTAGCTCTGTGATAGCTTCATAAGAAGTGTCAAGAGGCTGGGTTGTTGTGGTTGAGGTCATAATGATGTAATCACTTGCAGAAGTGAGAGTCTCTTTCATATTTACCTCTTGAACTTGTTTAGAGAGGTCTACCTCAGTAGTAGGTGGATGATGTAGGTTAGACATGAGAGTGTCAGGAGCACTCATCTCTCCTTGAGTAGGGGAGGAGAAGAGAGACTCATGGTACTCACTTAACCCCATGTCTTCATCATTATAAAATTCAAGGTTTAGGTTTGGTTGATTAAGGTCCAAAGGCTGGGGATGGTAGCTTTCCCCTAAAGGTTGATCATCTGAGTGTTGAGACTCATGATGATGGCTTAAGGCTTGGGTTGTGAGCTCATCAGGCTAAGCACGAGGAACCTTATCACTAATTCTAGAAGTAATAGGAGTAGTCTACTCCTCAGGAGAAGTGGGAGCTCTTGGTTTCACTTGCTTCTGCATAGATGAGCATATGGGGGCCTGTTCAATCTGAATAGACTGAGCAGGGGTTTGTTTGGATTTCTAGTGTAGGTGATGGTGATTTGTAGCTGTGTAGGTGGAGGTGAAGAAGGTGTGGGTTTAATATTGACTGGGATTGCCAAGTTGTCACCTTGAGCAGATTGCTGTAATATTTTGGGGACAAGGGCTGTTTTTACACCGGAAAAACCAACTGTGGGTTTCCTCATTATTTTAAAGATGCCAGGCTTCATCTATTCCAGCTTTAGAACATTGAGCCCAATTCACAGTTGAGAATATGCTGGACATATCTAGGGAACATGTAATATTCAAGGGAATCTAAGTTAGCAAGTAAATTTGTATAAATAAATTAGAATACCTAAACTTGATCCCCTGGACCATTCTATGGTCTATATAGGAAAGATCTTCTGGAACTTGGTCCCATCCTCCATGCATGTTGGATAGTGAGTGGATGACTATATTAAGGAGGTATTTCTATTATGAGGATACCTTCCCGTTCCTGAAGGTTTTGACTAAGTAGTCACCTTTATAGCCCATCAGTTGGAATGATTCATTGACTGCCTCCTTGGTGAAGGACAGTTCACTATCTTCATCATCTAGCCGCAGGTGATGGTTTATGGTGACTGGAGCGATGAAAATTGTCATCCCCTGCACTGAGGCAGAGCGTGCCTTCTCACCATCCATGATAACCACTTGGCAGGTTCTCCAAAACTTCAAAAGTTGATCTTCATATAGTGGAGGGTCAATAGAAGGGTGGGGTGAGGTAGGATGAGTTTGAAAAAAAGTGGCAGATTTCTGAGAAACCAGGTATTCTCAAAGGACAGAGAAATTGGTTGTGTTGCCTGGGGTAGGTGCATGACGAAGGCTAGCTAGATTTGGGGTTAGGGTTGGCCATTTTATGAAGCTTTTTGGAAGAGAGGTTGAGAAAAACAAGGGTTTGTAGATAATTTAGGGCTTGAAAATTGCAGATGAAGAAGAAGTAGAGAAAGGGAAATCAATTGGAAAGGTTATTTATATGCTTGGATTTGAGAAAAAGTTAATGCAAAAGATAAACTTTGAAATCCGAATGTCGGTCCCACCTCTGAAAAATTGCCCAAAAAGGTAGTTATCTTGGAAGTTTAAATCTTCCGAAGGTAATTTCCCTTTGGAAGTTTAAAGAAAGCTTCTGAAGTAAAACTGACTTCGGAAGATATTCCTCAGTTTTTTAGAAGAATTGTTTCGGAAGAAAATGTACGTAGAGTAATTTTGCTTTCGAGACAGATTTGGTTTCGGGAGATATTAAGCTTCAGAATTTTTATTAAGGAGTAAATAAAACTTCCGAGACTAAATTCCTTTCGGAAGAAAATTGTCCTTCAAAACATATAAATACTTAGAAGTTGATTTAAGTTTTGGAAGATATATCAGAATTTCTTTCGAAGTTAAATTACTTAGTAAGTAGTTATTTGTTTTAGGTACATAAGTTTCTTCCGAAGTCAAATCAATGTCTTCCAAGAGAAAATCTATCTATACTTCTTAAAAATCTAAGGAATATATACTTTGAAGAAATTTCTTCCAAGATAAATAGGGCTTATATGAGTGATAAATTAGACAACATTAAGACACACATTTTTATAAAACAATTTTGAAATTAATTTAAGAAAATCTACTTAAAGTTAATCATCCCAATAGGACATTTAAATCTCTGTTCATCAAATGCTTTTATAAACAGATCAGCATATTGTTCATTTATGTTAACTTTGACCAGTTTAATTAATCATTTTTCAAAATTATCTCTGATCAAATGATACCTGATATTAATGTGCTTTGTTTTTGAGTGCTGTACTGGATTCTCTGTGATGGAGATAACTATTATTCTATGTGTATAAAAGTCTTATTGAAGTTGATTCCATAATCTAGCATCTGATTCTGAATCCAAAGCACTTGAGCACAACAGCTTGCAGCAGTAATGTATTCAACTTTAGCAGTTGATGTAGACACACAAAATTGCTTCTTACACTACCATGAGACTATCATTCCATCAAAGAACTGACATCCCCCAAATATAGACTTGGCAGTCATATTGCAGCCACCATAGTCACTATCTGTATATGCATACAGATTGAAGTCAGAATTCTTTGGATACCAAAGTCCTAATGTGGGAGCTCCTTTGAGGTATCTAAGAATCCTCTTGACAACAACTAGGTGTGACATCTTGGGGTTAGCTTGATATCTTGCACATATGCATGTGGCAAACATGATATCATGCCTGCTGGTTGTTAGGTATATAAGATACCCAATTATAGCTTTATATTGATGATCATCCACATACTCCCCCTCAAGATCAGGTCCTAGGGAGTGGTTTCTAGCTATGAGAGTCTTAGCAACCTTACAATCAGTCAGATGAAATTTGGTTAGTATGTCCTACACATACTTTGACTAGTTTATAAAGATCCCATTGTCAACTTGCTTTACTTGAATTCCTAGAAAGAAATTAAGTTCCCCCATGGCCCTCATTTCAAACCTATTCTTTATTAGCTTTTCAAACTCTTTACAGAGTTTTTCACTAGTTGACTCAAAGATAATGTCATTAACATAAACTTGAACTAGCATAAAGTCATTTCCTATTCTTTTGATAAAGAGTGTGCTATCAATAGTACCTCTTTTGTAACCATGTTGAACTAAGTACTGTGATAGTGTCTCATACCACTTCCTTGGTGCTTGATGCAACACATAGAGAGCTTTGTCAAGCTTGCAGATATAATTAGGATGATTTAGATCTGCAAAGCCAGGTGGTTGACAGATATACACTTCTTCATTTATCACCCTATATAGAAATGCACACTTGACATCAAGTTGGTAGACCTTGAAATCCTTTGATGCAGCAAAAGCAAGGAATATATTTACAGCTTCAAGTCTTGCTACAGAAGCAAAAACATCTGTGTAGTCAATCCCTTCCTCTTGAGTGTACCTTTGGAATACCAGTCTTACCTTGTTCTTGATGACAAGTTCTCTATCTTCTTTCTGGTTTCTAAATACCCACTTGGTTCCTATTGGTATCTTCCCATATGGAAGAAGGCATAGGTTCCAAACACCCTGTATTTTGAATTGAAGCAGTTCCTCCGGCATTGCTTTAATCCAGCTTCTAGCTCTTAAGCTTCATCTACTTTCTTTGGCTCAATCTAGGATAAGAACAAGAGTGCATACCAACATTTTGATCATGGGTTTGTCCTCTTGTTCTCACCCAGTCTCAACATCACCATGATTTTTATGGTAGGATGGGACTTGTGGATTATTAGCTGAGGAATCATAGCAAGTTGATTTGGTAGATCCAAATTTAAGAAATTCAGATATGGTGATTGAGTATCACCTACCACACCGACACACCCATCAAGTGTGACTCGATCCAGAGAGTGTGTAACATCAGTGATGTTGTCTTTAGTGGAGTGGTTGTCAGCATCATGAAATTCTTGATCCCTTTCACCATATCCATCTTCTCCTGCATTGGAGTTCCCTTCATTTGAGATTTTTGCCTCATTGCTGGAATTGGTTGGCACCTTAGATGCATCAGCTGAAGAGTTTGTTGTCATGTTTGTGCTGACAGTATTTCTACTTGCAGTGTTTGTTACCACTAGTGCTGAAGGGATTCTATCATTTGGTCCTCTCAGCTCAAATATTGGATCAGGATCTTCTACAGACATATTACCTATTGTTCCTAAAACATCTTTATAAGATTTGTTAAAACAGTTGGTAACTAAATCAAGATCAAATAGCCAATCAGGACCAGAGCCTTTCACACTTGGAGTGTGTTCATTGAAGGTCACATTGGCAAAGTTTACCTTCTCAATGCTAAGCTTACCATTTGTAACCTTGCCCCTTCCAGTAATGTAACCACCTGATTCACCTCTAAAAGCAACCAGCCCTCCATTAATTTTCTCAAAGTCTTGAAGCAAAGATCCATTACTAGTCATGTGTCTGGAACAACCACTATTAATGATACATATATTTCTTTTGGTCTTCAGTTGTTCTACACATAAAAAGAGATGATTAGTTACATTTGGAAACCCAAGCCTTGCTGGTCTTGGGCTTATCAAGATGAACTGAAGATAGTTCAACAGTTATTGATCCTATATGCACGCTTTGAGGACCCTTGGTTGTTGTTGATAAAGAAACTTTAGTCATATGGCCTTCCTTCATCTTCCAGACCATCTTTGGAAGATTAGACTTGGCTTTCAAAAGTTCAAAAGTTTTTATGACTTTAGAAGTTTTGGAGACTGAACCTTCAGAAGCTTTTGCATCCACTGTAGCAAACTTCAGTGCTTCGGAAGCATTCCTTTCTTCTGAGACCAAACTTGCTTCCAAAGACAGTTTTCAACCTATCTTCTTTTGGTTCACCTTGATGCTTCTGAAGAAAAATGGTTTTCCATCCGAAGCTATTTTATTTTTCATCTTAGAAGTCTTCTTCTTGTTTATGTGGATGGTACTCTTAGGATTGTAGATGCAATCCTTAGCATAATGAGTTGTACCACCACACATGATGCATTCCATAGGCTTCCTTCTAAGAGTCTTGCCCTAAGTAGAAGGTTTGTTTTGATCCTTTTCCAACTCCTTCTTCATCTTCTTTGATAATGCAGCATGTTTCTAAGGGTGAAGCTTGCCTTTGAAGTTGGATGGTCTAGCTTATGCAGAAGTGGTGTATAATGGTTTAACCTTATTCTTTTACCAGTATGGCTTGGACTTGAACTAGGACTCCTGTTACTAGAGTTCTTGGTCGAGTCTTCAATCTTCCTCACCTCAAACCCATTAGAGATTAAAACTTGTTTTTGCTTGGGTTTGAAGGTGGGCTTGATCTCCTTCACTTTCTTGAATCTTCTTTTTGCACCCTTGATCAAGTTCTTTCTTGCAGATTTGGCCATCCCTGGTTTCTTTTTCTCTCCAGGAATATAGTGACCCTTCTTAGAATGAACCTCTTCACTCATTTATGGTTTATCCTTCACTATATCCTCTTCATCTTCATCTTCCTCTTGGATAGGACCAATAGGAGGTAGCTCATCTTCACAAGTTCCATACCTTGGTTCTTTGACTGATGGTAGTATGTGTGGAGGTGCTATTCCATTTGATCCAAGTCCATACCTGTTCTGATAACAAACTTTTGCATGTAAGGGTGAAGATATAATATTCTTGAAGGTTTCATCTTCAAGAACACATTTTTCTACCTTGGATTTGCTGATCACAAGCTCAGCCTGGCATTCAGTTAACTTAGTAACAAGATCTTTCAACTGAGTCCTGCAGTTTGTATGAACATGTTTTAGAGTAGAAGTGGTTTTTCTTTAAATTTTCTTTTTTAACCTTGTAGTCATTTTCTGCTCTTTTAAAATCAGCTTTTAAAATGTTCAAGGACTCAAGATCATATCTTACTTCCAAGTTGTAGGACCTGTACATGTTAACTTTAGTAACTCATTCAGGAGAGTAAAGATGTTCCAATACCTTATATTCATCATGGTCTGCCATCAGGGCTTGGTTTGGAGAGACATCTTCCACCTGAAGCTCTAGTCAAAGCCTCCTTCTTCAACAACAACTTGCTGTTTTGGTTGGTTGGGCTTCTGTAGATGCTTCTTTTAAAGATTAACATTTGTCTTTGTATGTCTTTTACATTTTTGTCATAGTATAGGGACTTTTATTGTAAATATGTTTCTTTGTTTTCTTGATTAGTATAAATAGGCTGAATATGTATTGTGTAGGTAGACATCTAGAGATTAGACTTTCAGTTTAGACGATTTGTATCTGTTACTTACACTTTGTATTCTTTCTACTAATCAATGAAAACTTCTATGAATTTTTGTTGATTTCGTGTGTTGAAGTGAATTCTTCTGTGTATTAGATTGAATTGTGTTCTTATATCATCACAGATCGATCCATTTTGAGCTCATCAAATGGTATCAGAGCTTTCGGTTCAGTGATTTGAAGCAGTTCTTCAACTGTCGAACACTCATAATCACTTGAATCTATGATTGATAAACAATTCAGTCTTAAAATTGTTGAATTAAGATCTGTTTCATCATCAGAAACATGATTTGATTCACAATTAGCAGTACAATTCGTTCAAATCTGTGAATTTGAGCAAAAAGTCTTCGAACTGTTCTTAGTTTGTTCGAACTGTTCTTTGAATCAAATCATTAATCTTTGTTGTTAATTGATGAAATTGATGTTAGAGGATTATTAATCGATCGATTTTAGACCTATTTGGTGAAATTTAGATCAAGTTATCAAGTTTTGAAGAAATTGAAAGAATCTGAGTTTGTTGAAGCTGATGAATGTGGCGCATTAGGTCAGAAACACTGTTGAAAATAGTCTAAGTGATAGGCGCATAACAACTGTTTAGGCGCTTTACAACTGTTCGGGCGTTTTTCAGTTAGGCGTTTTACCACTGTGGGCACATTTCAACTGTTGGGACACTTTGGAAGTTATCATAAACTAAGTAATTCCAGGCTTTTTTCAACTGTTGAGGAGTATTTGAACTGTGGGAGTTTTGACACCAAGACGCCTGACAACTGTTTGGGCGTATCACTACTGTTCAGACGCATCTCAACTTGGGCGTTTTTGGAATTTTTCTAAGGCAATCCCTTAGACGTTTCAGGGTCAAAGTCAAAAGGGGTACCCCAACTGTTTGGGCGTTTCACTACTGTTTGGTGCATCAGCTTTCACACTTAGAAATTTTCAGAAACTTTAAAATCCAAAAATATTTTCATTTTATTGTTTTAATTCAAAACATTAAAAACAACAAAAACAAATCTCTTTTAATAATCAAAAATTAAAAATGGTAAAATTAGAAGACTCAGAGAACCGAGTTCCCAAGCTGAAGAATAGAGCAGATTTCAAGAATTGGTCATTGAGATTAAAACACCATCTGAATTCTATTGATACTGATTTATGGAAATCAATAGAAAAAGGTCCTTACATTCCAATCACATCTGATGGACCTGATAGAGGATTTGTGTATACAAAGGACTCTACTGAACCTTATCCAGAAGATGATCTACAAGGAGAAGACCTCAAAAAGTTAAAATGATATTAAAGCATATTCCTTAATGTGCAAAGGTCTACCTCTTGAAGTTCTTACAAGGCTTGATGGTTATCAGACTGGATACACCATGTATAAGGCCTTGAAAATAATATGTGAAGGTGGAAAAGAGATTCAGGATCTGAAAAAGCAAAAGCTAAAGAGACAATTAGAACTTTTTGAACATTTGTCTGGTGAAACAATAAATCAGATGATGAACAGATTTGTTCAACTGACTACAGAGATGTCGACTGCAGGGATCAAGAATGATTTAAAAGATCTTAACTACAGACTTCTCAATGCTCTTCCATCTTCATGGAAGCAAACAGTCACTCTGTTAAAGCATACTGAGAAATTTCCAATGGATCTAGATCTCTTGATTGCTAAAATAGAATCTGTCGAAATTGATGAAAGTTCTAGAAACAACGACAGAGCAGCTTCGATGTCACAATATAAGTATGTTGCTTCTCCAGCAAACACTGTGGAGAATGCATTCATGGCTAAGAATGAAACTTCACCAGAAGATGAGGGTGATTTATTTGTTGGTGCAGGGTTCTTCACTGATTCTACTTACACAAGTGCTCCTGCCTATACAAATCAGAATAAACCTCAATCTCCTCCTATGCCTAAAAGTTCTAACTCTCAAGCAGAGACTCCATCTGTTAACTCTGCTAAATCTAGCAAAGTTAACGATGTAATAAACATCTTATTACAAGATGAAGAGTCAAAAACTGCTTTTACTGCATTTATGGCAAGTTTTCAAGCATACCAAGGTAGCCATTTAACTCAACTTGATTTTGTTTTGCAGGATTTATTTGAAATGGATCCAGACGACGTTGAGGAAATGGACTTGAATTGGCAGATGGTAATGATAGCATACAGAACTCAAAAGCATTCCTACGTCAACAAAAACTATAAACCAAGTGCAAACAAGACAGTAGGTTTTGACAAGTCAAAGTCAAGATGCTTTAACTGTAACAGCTATGGTCATTTCTCTAGAGAGTGCAAAGCTCCAAGGAATAAAGGAGGAAATGGTCAATCAAGCTCAAGCAATCAAAGGTTTCAGCAATCGTCACAGAAGACATTTCAGAAACCTTATCAAAGCCTACCAATGCCAGAATTGAAAGATGATTCTAAAGCAACAGAGGAACCCAAGAAAGCTTTAGTTGTCAATATTACTGATGGTTATGATTGGAGTGCCTACGCTGAACAATTTACTGCTGATCTAACTTCCAATTTATCTCTTGTTGCAGAAATACAAAAGGAAGATTGGTCTGAAGTTAATGATCCAAAAGCTGATGGAAACTCTGAGAACGAGGAAGAGGATTATGACTGGAGTGATAAGTCTGATCCCAAGGAAGATTCAGAGGAAGTTGCTTTGATGGCAAAATCTGATCAGCCAAAGGTTGAAAGCTCTAACTCTGAAACGTCTCCTCCTAAATATTCTGAAATTCCATCAGAGTCAGAGAAAAGTTATGCACAAAGTCTTGCTTCGAACATGTCGAATACTACAGAAATTATTCTTATAAGATATGTGAAAAACTTAAGCAAGAAGAACAAATGCATAACAAGCTGAAAAAGGATCATAAAACATCTGATGACAAGATTATCTCTCTTCAAAATTCATGGAACAAAACTCTAAGAGAACTTGAAATTGTATCAAAACAACTCGAATAGATGACGAAAAATCTTGAACTGGAGAAGATAGCTCATGCAGCTACTCAAGTTGATCTAGCTAAAGTTAAAAGTTCTAAAACCATTGTGGAAAAGCTGGTAAATGAACGTAAAGATAAACAAAAGGCAGGATTGGGTTTCACTCATGAACCAATGCCTGAATCAATAACAAATACTTTACCAGAAAACTTTAACACTCATGATCACTCTCCAAAAAACAAAGCAAAACTCAAAGCATTTCAGAACAAGACCAAGATGTCTGAAAATGAAGAAGAGAAAACAAACGTAGAAATTTTTGAAGAAAATGATATTGAGAAAATTAAAAATGGTCATCCGGTTAAAGTTAAATCTTATGAACCAAGACCAAAGGACAAGAAAATTTATGTTCCTAAAGAATCAGTTTTGGAAGAAATGAGTACGATGACAGAAAACAAAGCTAGAAATGATGAAGAAACATCCGAAGATTCAAATTCATTTGGTCTAAATAACCCAGAATTCATAAAATGGCAAAAAGACCAGAAAAAAAAGAATGTGAAAAAGAATCTTCAACTGAAGATGTTCAATCTAAACAAACAACTGGTTCAAAATCAAGGAATCAGAGACGAAAAGAAGATAAATAAAGCCAAAAATGATCAATTGAAAATTCAAGAAAATCAGGCAAAAGAAATAAATCAGAAAACAAAATTAAAGCCGATTAAATTTGTATCTGCTGGTTTGTTGAATGTGAACTCTATTCAAAATGTTAAAGAAAATCCTAAAACAAATCTACCTCTGATCTGAAAACGGGTTCAGATTCTAAGACTTCCGCTGTAGCAAAAGATTTGTATCTAAGGAAAACAAGAATGAAGTTCATGTTCAAAAACAAAAACAAATTGTGCAAAAGAAAAACATTTCAAATCAAAAGCACAATTCTTCAAATCAAAAACAATAAATTAACACTTTGACACCTAAAAGTAACCAAGTTTCTAATGTTGCGTCAACGTCAAAGGTTAATAAGCAATTATTCAAGACTCCACAGAGGTACTGCGAAATATGTGACATGTACAATCACAACACTGCTGAATGTTTTTTTAACAAATACTGTCACATTTGCGATATGAGAAATGACTCAACTTCAGAGTGTTATTTTAACAAATTTTGTACTTACTGTGATAAGCAAACTCACAACACTAAAGATTGTTACTTTAGAAAGAATTCACAGAGGAGAGGATTTGCCACCTCAACAGTAAGCAAATGTTATGTTAATCCTCAATATAAAAGAAACCAAAATGTTGATTTTCAAAGATTAACATACCAACCCTCCTTAGGTTTGAATACTTTCAAAAGAAACAATTTAGTGAGACCTAAACAATTCTTTAATGATAATTTCATTCCACGGTCAGTGAGAATTAATAACAAAAGTTTTGAAAATAAAAGATTCTCAAACAATGGTCAGTCTAAAAGCACGAATTTTCAAACAAGCAAATTTTGTTACAAAACAGAATTGGTAAATTCATAAAGAATAAACCTGATGTCAACAAACTTCACTTTAAACAATTTACTATTGTTGACAAGTTTGGAAAACCCAAGACCATTTTGGCTTGGGTAGATAATTCAACTTAAATTGTTTTGTTTTGCAGGTTCGCCCGAGAAGACCAATCAACACTTGGTATGTGGATAGCGGGTGTAGCCGGCATATGACAGGCAATCAGGCCTTATTACAAGAATTTAAGTTAAAAGATGGAACGCATGTCGCCTTTGGTGGTGATGCGGGAGGAAAAATAACCGGAGAAGGAACAGTATCCAACGGGATTATAAGCTTTGATAAAGTCAACTTCTGTTCACAGTTGAACTTTAATTTGTTAAGCGTATCCCAAATTTGTGATAAATCCTACTCTGTACTTTTTGATGATTCTTTCTATTATATCTTGAAGCCAGGATTTCAGATAAGCAAGGATAGCGTGGTTGTTAAAGCTGTCAGAGACTGAGACGTATACAAACTGGATATGTCTCAAGTGGATTCTTCTACAGAAACAACTTGTCTCTTTGCTAAAGCATCAAATTATGAAAGCCAGCTATGGCATAGACGTCTGGGGCATTCAAATTTTGAAAACATGAACAAGCTTGTAGCAGGAAATCATGTTATTGGCCTTCCATCAAAGAAGTTTGCCATAACTAATTTATGCTTAGCATGTTTAAAAGGAAAACAACACAGAGCATCTTATAAGTCCAAACTGATAAACTCAAATTCCAAACCACTTCAGTTGTTGCATATGGACCTTTTTGGACCAACCAACGTGAAGAGTATTGGAAGAAAATCTTACTGTTTAGTTATCATTGATGACTATACAAGATTTTCATGGGTTTTCTTTCTAAATGCAAAATCTGAAACGGCTGAATTAATAAAAGAATTCATCATAAAAGTAGAAAATCAACTAGATCAAAAGTAAAAATAATTAGAAGTGATAATGGGACGGAATTCAAAAATCTAACTCTTAACATGTTTTGTGCAGAGAAAGGAATAGCTCATCAGTTCAGTGCTCCCAGAACTCCTCAACAAAACGGAGTTGCTGAAAGGAAGAACCGAACATTGATTGAAGCAGCACGATCCATGTTAGCCGATGCTAAAATTCCGATCACATTCTGGGATGAAGCAATATCCACTGCATGTTTTGTTCAAAACCGTTCATTAATTGTTAAAGAAAAACTAAAAACTCCCTATGAGTTAATGTTTGGCAGGAAACCAAACATAGATTTTCTTAAATCTTTTGGTTGTCCGGTTATGATTCTAATTCAAGTGATCATTTAGGAAAATTTGAATCAAAATCTGATGATGGATTTTTCGTTGGATATTCATCTGTTTCAAAGGCCTATCGAGTTTATAACTCTAGGACTAATGTTATAGTTGAAACATTCAATGTTAAATTTCTTGAAAACTCTTTTCCATCAGTGTCAAATGGTCTTGCATGGTTATTTGATTTAGATTCATTATCAAACTCTTTTCAATCAAACTTGTTTAATCAATCTAACTTGCTTGATTCTACAGGTGAAAAGAAAATTCAAGGAGATCTTAGTTCATTCAGTGATGATTCGGACTCTAACGATGCAGATGATTCAAGCTCAAACTATCCCTTCTTTTCTTTTGTTAGAGATACTATTATTCAGTCTAATAATGAAGATCATCCAGACAATTCTCGCTCAGTTTCAGAAGACCAAAATGTGTCTCATCCAATTCCTAGTGATGGTACAGAAGTTGTACAACCTAAGTCTGGGACATCATCTATCTCTGGTGATGCAGTTGATTCTGGTAATCTTGATTACTTTATCAACGCACCGACTCAAGTTCCCAATTTCAATCCACATTCTTCAAGCCTATTGCATCAGCTTTCCAACTTGAATCAACCAATCTAGATGTTCATGTTCAAGGAATGAGATTTCGACATCTCGTATTCACAAGAACCATCCAACATCTCAGATTATTAGTCCTTTGAGTGAGAGAACAACGAGAAGTAAATCAGGACAAGCAAAAATCTGCTTATACTCTTGCTTTCTTTCTCAAATTGTTCCTAAAAACGTTACCGAAGCGTTAAAAGACAATGGTTGGATCGAGGCTATGCAAGAAGAATTATTACAGTTCCGCAAACAAGAAGTGTGGAATCTGGTGGATTTACCTGAAGGAGAAAATGCTATTGGCACAAAATGATTATTCAGAAATAAAACTGATGATCGAGGAATTGTTATCTGAAATAAAGCAAGATTAGTTGCACAAGGATACACTCAAGAAGAAGGTATGATTATGATGAAGTATTTGCTCCAGTTGCAAGACTTGAAACTATTCGTGTTTTCCTGGCTTATGCATCATTCATGAAATTTAAAGTGTATCAAATGGACGTAAAGGGTGCATTTTTGTACGGTTCTATCACCGATGATGTGTACATGAAGCAACCTCCAGGTTTTGAAGATGCTACATATCCACATCGTGTGTACAAGTTGAGCAAAGCTTTATATGGACTACATCAAGCCCCTAGAATCTGGTATGAGACATTGTCACAACACTTAATCCAACATGGATACACGCGAGGGAAAATCGATCCGACTCTGTTTATCAGAAAGGATGCTGATGATCTCTTATGTGTACAAGTGTATGTTGATGATATCATATTTGGTTCTACAAGTCCAAAAATGTGCAATGAATTCGAAGAAATCATGAAATCTCGATTTCAGATGAGTTCTATGGGAGAGATAAATTTCTTTCTTGGACTACAAGTTAAGCAATCTGCAGATGGTATTTTTATCAACCAAGAGAAGTTCGTCGACAAACTCTTGAAGAAATTTAAGCTGCTAGATTGTCAGTCAATTATAACTCCAACTGATGTGAACACCAAGATTGAGCCTGATCTGAAAGGAAAATCCGTAGATCAAACACTATACAGATCGATGATTGGTTCTTTGATGTATCTCACTGCATCTAGACCAGACATTATGTATGTTGTTTGTGTCTATGCAAGGTATCAATCAGACCCGAAAGAATCCCACTTAATTGTTGTCAAAAGAATATTCAGGTATCTCAAAGGTAAACCAGCTTTAGGGCTATGGTATCCTTACGAAGGAAATTTTGAGTTACATGGGTATACTGATAGTGATTATGGAGAATGTTGTCAAGATAGAAAATCAACAACAGGTGGGTGTCAATTTTTAGGACCCAGATTAGTCTCATGGCAATTCAAGAAACAAACAAATGTCTCTGTTTCTACTGCAGAAGCTGAGTACATTGCTGCATCAGTAGGATGTTCTCAAATCCTTTGGCTACAAAACCAACTACTGGATTACGGGTTCAACTTTCTTAAAACACCTATTTACATTGATAACACTGCTGCTATGTTCATTACAGCTAATCCAGTCCAACATTCTAAAACAAAACATATCAAAATTCGATATCATTTTCTCAGAGATAACTCTGAAAAAGGTTTATCATTCTGATTCAAATTGCTACTGAAAAACACTTTAAGCATTTGGTTGAGTCAATTGGTCTTATTAACCACACTTAAAATTTTTTTAGTATTTCAGTTAATTGAGTCTAAATATGATCAGAACCCTTCCTTTTCTGAATTAGTCACTGTCAGAGAACCTGTCAAAGTTAATTGCCTGATTTTATATTTGTGTGTGCATGTTCTTTATAAAAACAAAAACCAAATACAAAAATAGAAAATTGAAAAACAAAAGATAAAAAATATAAAACCAAAAATCACAAAAATAGTGTTTTTCCTTATTAATTATATAGGAATGAATTTGTTTTACAATACGTGAGAAATGATAGTACATTAGTATGATCAGTTGCATACTTTGCTTTCGACTACAGTCTGACATGATCAGATATGATGTGCAAATAAGCTCTTGCAATTATACTGAAAAAGTAAATTCTTGTGATTAAACTAAATCACTCATGTATTCATGTAAGTCTATCTTAGCACTACTGAGTAGTGTTGATTTCTCAAATTGATTGCTTGTTAAGACATAATCTCACACCTGATGGCGATATGAATAACCATTGAGCTCTAATTATTTAATGCATCTAACACTTCTTTGTTATGAGTCATCATAGACCTGAAGTGATGAGATATCCTTTGTTGTAAGTGATTACAGACCTGGATATACTCACTGATGTAACAAGATGCCAATGTGCAAAACACCAAATGAGATCTGGTTATAGTATATGTCAGGTTAACAAGTTGCGAATAGTGACTTCTTGCATAACTTTATGAGAATTAAAGTCTAAGTGTGACTGCTTCACGTCATATCTAATCGTACCTTAAGCAATCCAAGAGTTGAAAAAGTAAGTGTGCTAAGTCTCTTACCAAAAGCACTCATTTTCTGTCCTTAGATCTAGTGTCTTCTTTGCTGTTGAACTGCTGACCTGGAACACACTTGATCAGGATTTAATCACTATCTGTGATTATCCATCATTTTTTATTTCAATGTACTGATTACTTCTAATATGATCTCACTGCAGACATGATTCATTATGCATATTAGGATTTTATTCTTCTTTTATTTTTATTTTATTTTATTTTTTTTGCATGTTTTCTATGTGCAGGCAATTTAACAATGGTTAGTGTGCTCTTCGTGTGACAAATTCAAGAAACTTATAAGTTTTATCAAACTTAAAAGTTTAGGGGGAGTAAAAAGAGTTTTAAAAGAAAAATGACTGTTAAATTTCAGGATATGTAAAATCATGAAAAATCAAAAACTAATGTTTTGGATGGAAAGGACGATGCAACAGATGTTCAAGTATGTGTGTGTAACAAAATGAAAAATGAACCTGAAAAACATTTAAAATGGAAAAGCTTCTTGCAAAAGTTAAATGAGAGTTTTTGTTAACTTTAGAGACTAAAATGACGGGAAACTAATTTTGAAACATTAAAACAAAAATAAAAATTTCAAAATTTAAGGATGAAAAATAAAAAAAAATTCAAAGTTAAGGGTTAATTTTGAAAATTTCGGGTAAAAGTCAAAATTTGACTTATTAAAGTCAAAATTTGAAAATTGTTTAAATATTAGTATGTGAACAGTGCTAATATGTCTAAACAGTGTGCAGGTGGAAGATTATGAAAATTTACAAGTGTTAGACACATGGAAGTAATCTCATGCGCCTAAACAGTGGTCAAAAGTCCAAATGTAGGAGCATGATGATTTGTTCAGAATTTGTGCAAGTGTTAGACGTTTGACTACTTCATGCGGACAAAAAGTAGTCATGCGCCTAAACAGTTGTCATGAGTCTAAAAATATTGCTAAGTTTTGGGCATTTTACAATCCCATGCGCCTAAACAGTTCTAATGTGTATGTGTAGAAACTAAGTATTGGGCGTTTCTACTTAGTTCATGCGTCTGAACAGTGCAAAAGCGATGAACAGTGTCCATGCGCCTAAGCTCATGCGCACAAACAGTGCTTATGCGTCTGAACAGTTCTCATGCGCCTAAGCCCATGCGCACAAACAGTGCTCATGCGCCTAAATTTTTTCACTTAGTATATAAACAACACTTTGTGTTTCTTAGATTTCATTCTCAAATATCCCCTGAACACTCAGTTTCTCAAAACCCATACATCCCGATAAACCCTAAATCCTTATTCTGATTGATTTTTGTGTTATTGTTGCACTCGAAAGTGATAGAAATCGATTCTAAATGTAAGTTCGAACTCAAAGTCACACAAATTTCAGATTAATAAGCTGATTGATTTGGGCGTTTCGAACCTGTTTAGGCGTTCGAACCCTACTGATTGAATCTGTTAAAATGTGATTTAACAAAGGATATTGAATGAAAATTGATGATTATATGATGAAATGAACTGAATTGCGAAGCTGTTTGTGCATTCAAATCGAGTGTTCATCAAAGTTGAATGTTTGATGATAATCAAGCAGTCAACTTGAAGATGAACAGTCAAGAGAAAATTTATTTTTTTTAAATAAAAAAAAATAAAAATAAAAATTTTCAACAATAGAAAATAAAAATGGAAAATAAATCAAAAATCAAATTTTAAATCAATTAAATTTGAATAAAAGTCAAAAACTTTAAATTAAGTGAAAATATAACTTTCAAAATCTAAATTTCTTTGTTTCTTTGCAGATGGCAAATTTAAAGTTTGAGCCCAAACATAATGTGGCTGCTCTTCTCAATGAAGAAGTTAGAGATGCCATTGGATACGAAGAGATTATTAGATTTCTGCTGAGAACCAAATATGTATATGCTATGTGTTACCAGCCTGTTATATATGCTCGTCTGATTCGAAAGTTCTGGAGCACTGCATATATTGATGCTGATGATAATGGAAGGAAAGTAGTTAGAGGGTTTATAACCAACATGAGGATGATTGAAGTATCAGAAGATTCTATAAGATATGCTTTGAGATTAGGTCAAAATGATGCTGAAGATTTATCTGAACTGACATTTGATGAATGTAGTCAAACATTCATGGAAATGGGTCATCCTAATCAATTTCCAAAGAAACAGTTCTTCAAAGCCCGTGTATTCAACCACTAGAAACTTCTGTGCTATATATTCCAACATTGTATGTCCAAGAGGAGTGCAGGATGGAATTCTTTCCCTGTTGACATTGCTTCTCCGATAGTAGCACTGGCAACAAACAGGAGATTTAATATGTCCAAGTGGATCATGAATGGGTTTATTTTCAATTTAGGAAAGGGCATAAGGAATAAGTATTTGATGTCTCCAAGATTCCTTGAAATGATCATTAATGAAGAATATCCTGACATAAGGGTAAATGGTTTTAGTGGAGAAACATTGATTCTTAAACACATGTCAGAGATATCACACAAAAGATTGTCTATGGTGACAGGTGCTCAGAATGTTCCTCCATTTGATTACATCAGGAATGTGGCAAATGATGAAGTTGATATCACTATAGATCACTATCATTTAACTGAAGAAGAACCACTAGATCCAGCTGATCTTATTGAAGAAATTCCAGCTGATGATGATGAAGAAGATGATGATGATGATGAACGTGATGAAGCTGATGATGAAAGTTCTAGTTCATCAGATGATGATAATAGAGATGATGATAATGAAGGTGATGATAATGTTGAAGCTATGGAAGTGATCCATGAGCAAATACAAGAATCTGAGCATGTTGTTGAAGAGGCACATGAAGAAAGTCATGATGCTGTTGAAGAAATAGATGGTGATACTGAGGAAATGGATGAAAATATAGAAGAAAACATCCAAGAAGTTAATCAAATGACTGAAGAGCTAGTTGATGAAAGCCAAACAGTTGAAGAAATAGCTGAAATGATAGAGGAAATGGTTGGTGGTGAAGAACAAATTGTATTAACTGAGTTTGTACAAGAGTCTATTCATGAAGAAAATGTGAATAAGGAAGAAGAGTTACAAAAACAAATTGATGAACTTAAAAAGGATAATAAGAATCAAGTTAAGAGAATTGAAGAGCTGGAAGATGCTAATAAAAAGTTATTGAAGAAATGAAAGAGAAAGAAAAATTGATTGATGAGTTAAGGAAAAGTAAAGAAGAAAATTTAAAAACTTTTGAAGTTATGATGGTTGATTATGATTTGATGGATGAAAAGTTAAAGAAGATGAGTGAGGAGAATAATATGTTGAAAGGTGAACTAAATAAGTTGAAAGAAACTCAAAAGTCTCCATCTCCTGAGGTAATAATTATGTCTGAGATTGCTCCAGTTGAGGTTGAAAAGATTCAATCTGTAGATAAAGGGAAAAGGAAAGTTGATGAGATTGATGTTTCAATTTTACCTGAATCATCTTCTAAAATACAAAAGGTGAATGTTGAAGAAGGCGAAGCTGACATTCAAGAGATGATCGGAGCTCTAGATGACATAGAGTCTGAATTTGATGATGATTGGTACAATGAAGTACTTGATGATGAAGACATTCATGAGGCTAATGTTGAAGAACATTTTCCTCCAAGTGGATTAAGCCATGATGACATACCTGTTGATATTGAAGATAGATATAATTATCTGGTGAAAATGAAATACAACAGAGTATTCTTAGATGGATTAACTGTCTCACAGATCAATGAAGAATTTGAAAAGTGCATAGCAGCTGAGTCAAGTGCACCGATTGATCCTAATGAGATTGTGGTTGAGCATGGTGAATGGAATCCACTAAGTGAAAGTATAAATGTTAAGGATATTCCAACATCAGAATTGCACCATCTGAATCCAGACGTCATGAACGTAGCCATGTTAAGGATGTGATTGCAATCAAGGAACTATCCTTGGAAGAAATTGAAAAAATTACAAGCTGAATCCTTGAGAAACTTAGTGAGAAGCTTTCAAGAGACTGAGAAACAAACAAACAAGATGATCATTCTAGATACTGACAATCCTCAGTATTTAGAAATACTAAAAGAACAAGGATTTTGAAGCCACATGAGATTAAATCAATGGATATGGATAGTTCAAGATATGAAAGAAGAAGAGAGCTACACAAACAGAAAGACAAGGATATGAAGTCCCTTTGGAACAAATGCAATTATGGAACAAAGCTCGATCTGCGGGTGACCTTGTACGAAATGTATTACAAAAAGGACAATCTATCTCAGAGTTATTAAATGCTATGATTGTTCCTGACATAACAAAAGAGGTCAAGATCGTAGTTTGGAAATATGATGAAGTGTTTGATGCATTTTTGATTAAGAGAGTTAATGCTATATGTGACGTGCATCACTTTTTCTCAAGCATTATCAAGCTCCCAGTACAAGATCTGAAAGAATTAGCAAAATTGCCTTTGATAAACCATTTTAAAGCTAAGCGTGGAGAGATGTTTGTAGAGCTTCTTCACCGAGGAATAAACAGAATGCCATCCTTCTTGCAAACACGTTGTGATCAAGAGGATAAAGAATATTTCCAAAAGTTAAAGAAAAAGAAAAAAGGAGTAGAAAAGGATGTGGGTGAAGAAAAGTTCCTTGATGAGTATAGTGATGCATTTTTTAAAAAAATCACTAATCCGGGACTTAAAGTAATTGAAGGATCACAGCAGTCCAATCCAATCCTGAGATGGTTTTATAATGCTGATACTTTTGAGATGAAGTTAGTTCGAGACTTGAATGACTGGGACAATGAGATGATCACTTTGTTTGGAGTATTTGAACTCAAATTACTTCATCCGAATTATATTTCATTTTTGTCCATTTAGAAGTTTGAGAAGGTATTTCCCGAGAATGCAGAAAATGATAAGAAATATTTTCTGTCCATCATCAAAGTTATGAATGCAGCAATGGAAAGAATATGTTTAAGGAAAGCAATGGCGTATGCAAATATAGTAAAGAAAGATCTCAAAGACATTGACTTTATGAGAATATCAAGTAAAGGTGTACTGGAAATTTATTGCAAAGATAATCCAAATCCAACAGAGTGCTATGCAAATGTGGATATAGCTAGATTATCTAAGAAAACTTTGGAAGTGATGAAGTCTATGGAGATAAAAACAAATGAGAAGAAGCCTGAACAAGGTGTGCTTGCTGAGAAATTTAAAGCTGTAATTGCAAAGGCTATAAGGGAGCAAGAGACTTACAAGGAGAAACCAGTATTCAAAGTCAAGGAAGAACCTGAAGACTTCTTTGATGTTTGAAGACTGAAGATCAAGCTGGAGACTGAAGACTTGACTGAAGATTAAAGGATGAAAACCAGATTGGAGATTAATGATTGAAGATCTGAAGCCCGAAGATTTTAAAGACTGAAGACATGTAAATCTTCGGGGGAGTATTGTAGATGCTTCTTTTAAAGATTAACATTTGTCTTTGTATGTATTTTACATTTTTGTCATAGTATAGGGACTTTTATTGTAAATATGTTCCTTTGTTTTCTTGATTAGTATAAATAGGCTGAATATGTATTGTGTAGGTAGACATCTAGAGATTAGACTTTCAGTTTAGACGATTTGTATCTGTTACTTACACTTTGTATTCGTTTCTACTAATCAATGAAAACTTCTATGAATTTTTATTGATTTCGTGTGTTGAATTGAATACTTCTGTGTATTAGATTGAATTGTGTTCTTATATCATCACAGATCGATCCATTTTGAGCACATCAGCTTCTCAGTTCTTAGAGTTGCATCAGTAAAGTTTGGCCTGGACTGTGTTTGGCCACTATTTGTTCTTGTTGCCTTACACTCCCTAGCAAAGTTGCCCATTTGGTTACAGTTGTAACACTTTACTTTGCTTTTGTCCAACCTAAACTTTCCACTAAACAAATTGCTTGGAAACTTCCTCCATGTCCTCTTGTAGAACTTCTTGGCTCTGTGAGTGAGAAGAACAATCTGCTGGACTATCTACATGTACTCCGGATCATCTGATGGATGCAGTCCAGGTCTTCAAGGGTGAAGAGAAAGTTACCAGAACTTTCATCTGAAGATACAAAGGCTTAAGAGGAGCTAGGCTCTTGGAATGGGCTTCCTTAAGTATAGCTCTCCTTTGGTGTCTCTGGGAAGGTGATGAAAGAACCCTTTGGTGAGTTGTCAGGGTAGCAGATAAGATGATGCTATGGTTCTCTACTATCCCTTTCAACTACAGGAAGTGCTAAACTCTTCTGGGTGTTGAATGAGCTGGTAGAAGGATTATACATGTTCATCTCCATCTGGTAACCGCTCAAGATACCATACAGCTCAGTGAGAGTGTGGGTAGTAAGATTCTCAGTTCGCTTGATGGCCACACAATATTTGGTCCACTCTCTAGGAAGAGAGAACATGAACTTCCTCACTATATCCCTATTCTCAAGTTTGACTCCAACATCCATCAGAGTATCTACAATCTCAACATACGTGAAGTATTGTTGAGTCATAGTTTCACTTGTCTTGAAGGTGAAGTTTTCAAACTACTGCTTCATGATGTCTTTCTTGTTCTCCTTAGCTTCCACAGATCCTTCATACATCAGCTTAAGTGCATCCCAAAGTTCTTTTGCAATCTTGCATTTCTTGAAGCATCCGTAGATGAGTTGGGAAGACCATTTTGAAGAGCGGTCATGGCTTTTTCATCAATATCTATTTTCTACCAGTCTTCTTTAGAATAATCAGTCACTTCCTTGGGTATCATCCCACCTCCAACAGTTGCTAAACTAGTGTTTGGGATGTGAGCTCTAGAGACTATAGATTTCCACATCCTGCTGTCTTGAGAGTTGATGAATCCTTCATCCTCATGCACCAAGTGTCAAAGTCATCAGGAGCGATCAGTGAAGACATAGTCATTGTGCTGGTTTCCATATATGCTTTAGTAAGAGCTTTCATTTGAGCAAGTAAGTGTATGTGTAACTGAAGAATGATTAAAGATGGTGAGATCTTGCAATTAAGAGCCTAAGAAGCTATGATACAAATTGAAAGACCGGTTATGGTTGTTCAACAATAGTCTCACAGTTGGAGATAACACACTTACTAGATCAAATAGGGAACCAGGCAAAGAAATAACAAACATAAAAGTAAGAACACTCAAGAACATAAAGATTGGTTTTCAAGGATGATGTATATTGCTCTCAAGTATTTTACAAGTGTTACAAAACTTAGTCCAAATACTGATTACATGAGATATTTTATACTGTATCCTATAGCCAACCATACTTTGAATGCCAGCTGGACACTAATCTAGACAACAAGATCAATGTAATGTTAAAAGGCAGAGTGCCTTTTGACATGTGACTATGACATGCCATAGCTCACATCCTATTGTATTACAATAAGGATAAAAGTACTAAATAGGAAGTTACAGACAAAGACACCATACTATACAGTTGACAAAAGTAAAAAGGTAATCACCAACTTATATAAATTGGTGACTTTTTAGAGCTGGCAGCAAAAAAGTGGTCTACTTTTGTCAAAAGTGTGTCAGTAGACACATGGCTTCTTAGTCCTCAAAAGAGTTCAGTCTTCAAGCTTCAGAAGAATTTGTCTTTAAGCTTCGGAAGACTTCACTTTTGGCTTCGAAAGATTTCTGTCTTTGGCTTTGGAAGATTTGACACTTAGTTATTTTTCATTGTACATTGTCAAATCTTCCAAAGTAACTTTCTTGTACTTCAATGCGTGCTGAGAGATCTTTGGTTAGCATTAGCCTCTAAGATAAATTCTTATGACTACCTAGCTATGCTAATTACTTCGGCCTAGAATGTTATAGGAAATTTTGAGTTAGATAATATGGTTTTTTCGGCCTCTATAAGTGTCATGTTCCTCTCCTCTAAATTAGAGTTCTAGGAGCACTATATTATCTAGTAAAACCTTTTAATTCACAAAATGAGTCAAGATTAAAATTCTTAAACTCAATACTCTAATCATAAATGATACTTTTAACCTTGTGATCTATCTTATTTTCAACTTTCAAAATAAATTATTTTTATAGTTTTAGTAGTTTCATCTTTTGTTTCCAAAAGAAATACCCATGTGAATCTTCTAAAATCATCTATGATGACAAACAAGTAAGATTTTCTACCCAAACATTTTAACAAGTAGGTCCAAACATATCCATAAGTGGTAGGTGTAATGGAGTGGTGACATAGTTCATCTTTTTAATTTGATGGAAAGATTTATGTTGCTTTTTTAAGGCAGACAACACAATGGTTAGCAAATATGAACTCCTTTGTTGATAATCCTTTTACCTGATCATTTTTAACCAGTTTATTCATGTTTTTAAAAATTTACATGTCCCATTCTTCTATGCCATAGAGATGACTCATCCACACATGCTTTTGATATAAACAAGGATACATTCTTTAAGGAACTAACATTTTCTTCATATCATGTATGTACATATTGTCTCTCCTAGATGTCGATAACAAAATTTTATCAATTGGAATTATAAAGTAAGGACACAAGACAATGCATTCATGTTATGTGAAAATCATATCGTATTTTATATCACACACTTAAGACACAGTTAGCATATTGTAATTAAGATTTTTGATAAATTATACTTTGCAAAGCTTACGTACCCATTGCTTATTGATCCTCTTCATTTGATGTGTCCTTCTATTTCATCACTTCAAAAGGTAACAGATCCTCCATCATAACACGATTCAAATGGAGAGAGCTATCACCTGTTATGCGCCTTAAATAACCACTATCCACAATCCATAAGTTCTTTTTGGTCAATGATTTATCTTGCACATGTAGAAGAGGGTTAGTTAAGAATGGTGACCAAATCTAGATGTTTCTTGGTTTATTAAACATAGTGAAAAATTCAACTTTCATCAAGTTTAAGATTGGTTTAATGTATGGGGGGTATAAGCTTTATGTTCCTAGAAATTGGCAAAGCAGTGTTGTTTTTCTTAATCTTTCACATATGTTTGACTTTTGGTTGTGTGGAAGTGCTAATAATAGGTTTGTCAAAAGTTGGGATCTTAGGCCTTCATGATTGCTTAGGTCTTCTTGATGAGTGGCTTTTAAAGGATGATTGTTCATTAGAGTTTTGAACTTTTATAGCTTTTGAAGATGATTGTTTGGCTGGCTTCTCATAGGTTTTCAACTCTTTTTGTCTTATTCTTTCTGAAGGCTTTTGAAATTGTAAAACTATTTGAGTTTTCAGCTTCTAATGCATGATTATTTTTGTCTGATGCTTTGTTACAGAATTATTTCTTAAATCGGATAATTTCTTGTTCTCAGTAGCACTTTTTACAGCTTTTGAGACATATTTCATCTTTCAAAAGATATTTCTTTCTTCATACCTTTAAGTTGCATGATGATACATGTTCTCAGGATTGTAGTAGTAATTTTTGACATAGTGATCATACTCGCCACACAATAAGACATTCTATAGATTTTATTCTCATCACCATGCCTTGCTTCGTGATATCCTTTCTCTTGAGACGTAGATTAATTTATTTTATTTCTTTCCAAAGTTACTCTTTTTTTTATTCTGTCACATCTTATAATCAACATGAGTCATTAAGTTAATCTTCTTCTTTAGGTGTTTTTGATTGTGAATCTTTACTGCTTCTTAAAGAAGTTTCTAGACATAAGGTTTCTTTACTTCTATGACGATGGACTTGGATGCTTTCTTGGATGTGAATGTTTTTTAGGTTTTTACACAACAAGCTCTATCATGAATTTTCTTGGTGCATCTTGCGTGATGATATTTTTTTTGCTTTGTTAGGGATGGTGATCTTAATGAGTAGGTGACAAACTTATTAGATGAAAGAAGATGAGCAGCCGTTTGCATTACGTTTGATTTTTCTTGACATCATCAATTGGTCTGACATTTTTGCTGACTAATTGACTTCTTTTGTGCTACTGGTTACCTTGGAAAAACATATGTTTTAGAAGTGCTAGTTTCTTTAATGCTTACACTACATCAACACTGATGATGGATGATGTATCAAGGCTGCATTCGTTGGTGAGAATTGGTGTGTATTAATGGTGTGGTTCCATAGCATTGTACCTCAAACCAGCTTTGTTTTTATACAACTTTCAACTATTATTCAGTTATAGACAATAGTTGATTTTAAGTTTCTAATCAATGGCATGATCTCAGCCATTGATCTACATAATATGACATACTGTGATTGTGTATTGGATAACGTAAAGTAAATAACAAGACAAATAAAATTAGATGACATATAAGTAAAGGATCTTTTACAATGGCAAAGTTATACTTGTTTTACTACTCATCAGAACTAACATAAGGACAGTACTTCAAAAGCTAATAGTGTATCGAATTCGGAAGCAGCCTTCAGAAGTACAATCTATCAAAAGATGTCATGTTATTTAGAAGCAGAATGTGCTTCGGAAGCACATAGTCTTTCAGAAGCTCATAGTCCATTAGTAGTTGACTAAGTCTTCAATAGTTGGATTCTTTAAAAGCCTAATTTCTTTAACAACTGATTAACTAATTTAAAGAATGATCATGTTTTGTAGAGCTTCAACCTTAAATATCACAACACACTTCAACACTATAAATTAGTGCCTTGAACACTAAAGAATGTTAATTGTGACACTTCGTAAACTCTGTTTTTTGTGTTTTGTGAGTGGAAATGGGAATAAAAATGCTGGAGGGTGTATTTTAACTTAGACAACATGTCCCCATGTGCTAGAACTCCTTTAGAGATACGGAGGTTTGGAGATATGGGTTGAGTCAACCTAAAAACGTTGTAGAAATGTCAAGATGTCTCGTATCAATGCAATACGACATGTATTGTAAGGAAGAGATATGAGCATATCACACAAATGCCCGTATTGATATATTGCGGGTTGATACCAGATCTTGTAGAATTACAACTTGTATAGGACTGATAAGAGCGTATTAAGGCACATAACAGTATGGATGTAACAATTTACTCGTTCCGCATGAATTGTATTTTGTTTTTTATGTTATCCATCTTGCTTTTTTTACTTCACTACTTCACTGGTTTGATTTAAAGGTTGTGGTTGGATTGATGAAAAAGTTCTTTAAGAGGTTTAGGTCCTTTATTTTTGTTCTACATCTTTTGTTTGAATGTTGTTGCATTCGGATTTGGCTTTTGTTTTGTCAAATTTATGCCATGTTGCTGAGTTCTTTATAGAGATAGAAGTGAAAGAAAGTAGAAAAAAACAAAAAAAGAATTATGTTTCTAAGCTTTTTAGCGAATTGAATGGGAAGAAGAGAAACAACAAATCTTTGGTACTTTTTCTTCTAATGCTCCTCTTAAAATGAACCAACTTTGAAAATAAAATAATTAAATACAAATATAAGGTTTTGTATTCATCGATTTTATCCTTCCACTGATATAAACTCTTTAATTTACTTTTTTTTTAACTATAAAACACAAAATTACAATTTATATATTTATTTATTCTCTTTTTGATTCAATTACTTTTAATATCTTTCATCTATTAAACTCGTCTCGAGTCATTGGTCTTCTGCTTCAATAGTACAAAGGCGATGGTTAGAGCTTGGATTCTTTTAAATCTCGGGTTCAAACCTGATTTAAGAAGGTTTTTTTACAGTAATGAATTTCTTTTTTGATGATATTCTTGGATTAGTGGGATCTATAACGTTAAAATCAGTACGAATGATTGAAATTTCGTTTCAAAAAAGTCACTCTGACGTAGGATAGTTCTAAACGTCATTAAAATAAAGATTTTTTTTTCTTTAACTAACACTTCTAATTTTGCATTTGGAAGGAAAACCTAGAAGCAGACATCGCCACACTAATCACTCGAACTCACCTTCATCGAATCACCTTCTCAAATCGTGAGGTTCCTTCATCTCTTCTCACTTCACTTCAATCACACCATTAATTCACGCATTCCGATTGTTCATCTCATTATTCATACTTTTCACCCTCGTATTCACAGGAATTCACTAATGCAACGGATGAAGAACTTGTTCAGTGCTTTAGGTAACAATTTTTCATCTCAAATAACACGCCAATCACTCAAAATCTCCACCATCACAACCCATATAAGGAATCTATCAACCAAATCCACCAACGAAGGAGACAAATGGAACGATGCGTGGGAAACAGCATGGCTTCCTGACGATCTATCGGCCAAAAATCGACCGCCATGGGAGACGGATGTTAACTTTTCGACAGGCTCTGATACCATACAAGATCTGGATGCTGATACGAAGGCCTTTGTGGAGGAGATGAGTGATAATTGGGAGCAGAGGAGGAGGAGAAGCAAGAGGGGTGAAGAGGAAGAGAGGTTGAAGAAGTTGAAAGAAGAGGGAAAATCGTTGTATAGTTTGGAGAATGTGAAGAGGGATTATAGGGTTAGGAAGCAAAGGGTTCATGCTGGTTTGTGGGTTAAGGAGATTGAGAAGATGGAAGAGGCGAAATTGGCTCATTCTGCTGGTGATGATCTTGACAAGTTTCTTGACACTGCTTCTGAGTAATATTTCTCTCTCTTTCTCTAGTTGGTGTATATATAAATCCTAATTGTTAGATACATTGGTGACATTTTCCATGAATATAAGACCTAAAAGTGTTGGTTTATGTCAAACACCAGTTATAAAGACAATGGATTTTAGGCTATAGAGGTTATTTTGCACAATTTATTGTATGAAATTACCTGGATTTTTCATCATGTAATCAATTTACAGCTTGAACTAGATGTTGAAATGACTGGAAATGAGGATATTAATGAACTAATGAATGACATATTTATCATATTTTATGCCTAGCTTGAGGGTCTATTTTGATGGGATTTGCAGATTTTTTAAGTTTTTAAGTATCATGTCGATCATTACATGCTTATTTCTAGATTAACCGGTGACATTTTCCATGATAATATGATAATATATATTATGCTCAAGCGATGTAATGTATGCTCACTGTGTATAAGACCGAAAACACAAATCATAAAGAATATGGATTTTAGGTCAGAGTTTTTTGGCGTGATGTACTGTCAGAAACTGTTTGGATTTTTCATTATTCTACATGTTAAACTACTTGTTGAGACTACTGGAAATAGAGAAGTTACATGAACTAATGAATGGCATGTTTATCACATTTCATTTTTATCTTGAGCTTCTATTTTAATTGGCTTTGTAGGGTTTTTAAGTTATGTAGCATGGAATGAAAATGGTTTTGTTGCAGGATCTTTGAGTCTGGAAGCAGTGATTTGAACAAGTCAAAAGTTAGTGACTCTTGGGATATGAAAAATAAGCCTGATGGATGGGAAACAACAGCTAAGGGTGAAGATGGGAACATATGGGAAATTTCCCAGCGAGAAGAAGACATTCTTGTACAAGAGTATGAACGTCGGATTGCTTTCAGCAAATTTAAGGTCTTTTATTATTACTCTTCTTCATGAATGATTGAATCATTGTGCTCGGAGAAAGCTGTTTTTTTGACAATTATATTGTTTTGGGTATGCAGATAGCTAGTTTTATTAAGCAACATATATTCAGTCGGAGGAGACCAATTGACGGGTGGAAGTACATGATTGAAGAATTAGGACCAAATGCAAGAAGAGGTAGTAAAGGTAGTGTTTCAAGGTTACCTAGTCTTGCTGATCCAGCCACTCAACCATTTACGGAGGACAGGATGCCAATTTCTACAAGTAACACAAACACAAGAGGAAGATAAGTGAGAATGGTTGTAAATGTTACAGTTTTAATTTAATCTCATTCTGTTGTCATCATGTATCTTCAAGTCAAATTATATAAATTTAATCTCATATGGTCTTGCATCTGTTGCGCTTTGTACACGTCATAGCATAGCAAACACGAAGTCAGATTGGAGATCCGAAATTTCAAACCGTTGACTGCATATTATTATTAATCCTGACCCCAACCCAACAAGCCAAAACTCAGATCTGGAACTTGCACAAAAATTAAACTGCTTTCCTGCTAAATTCCCCACTAAATTTTTCTTTATTTGTTTATGTTAGATATGTTAGATCATGAGATTCAACATACATATAATCAAGTGTTGACTGTTTTGCTTTAGATTTACTAAATATCTTGTTATTTTCAGCTAACTGAATTTGGATCACGTCGTATGAATTATTAAGCCTTTACTAATAATGATAACTTCCTAGTATATCTTTTTGTACAATATACATATAATCAAGTGTGCGTTTAAGAATATGATTATTTGCTGTTTGGAATTGAACCGAATGCATCCAGCATCTTATTACAAACCCCTGGTCTCTATTGCAAATTTGCAATCACGACCCTAAGGTTCAGTCCAAGAATTGTTTTTTATGTGTAAGCATGTAATCTTACTTTTCTTCCTAATAATGCATTGTTCTTATAAGTTTTATGTATATTGCATAAATATAATTTAAAGTGTGTTCAAAGATCCCAATTGTGTTGCTTGAAGAGATTAAAGTTAAACCAAATCATCCAAATTCAATCTCAAACCTGTGACATTTTATTTTATTAATATTAAAAGGTAACGTCGGTGTGTGGGAGGAGGATACTGTAGCCAACAGTACCTCCTCTCCTGCACAGTGTACAACCACATTATGCGTACAACAGTTCTTGGTGTCCCACTTTTTTCTCCTCACCGCCTGGTAAGGTCGACGGCGACCTCCACCACCGAAACCAAGTAACGCCGTCACCGGTGCAACAACACTAAATATCACCCGAAAGACATTGCAAAAAAGGGAAAAAAAGGTTGCACATGAGGGGAAAGTGGGGAAGAAAGGAGACATGGTGGAGGCGCCGCGGCCAGACTCTTCCGACTATTATAGTGATGATGATGCGGCTGATCAGACAACAACGGGCAGCACAAGGTTGGAGACGTCGGTGGTCACAGCGTTTAACCCACAGTTCCTATAGCATCTCTCTAGCAAATGTGTGTGGCTCTAAGATTAGCGCTGAGTTATAAGTTGTAAACAGAGCATGTGTAGATGAAGAAGACAGAGACGTCTTCTCACAACACACGCATAGGCAGATGAAGATAAACGGGTTATGGGGAGCGGTGGTGACGGTGACGATGACAGTGACCGGCGGTGGAGGTTGGTGGCGGTGGGTATGTGTGTTTGAATGGCATCTTGGTTGCGTACTAGTGTTGTGGTTTAGGTGGCATCGGATAAAGAAAAAGATAAAGTGCTGGGCTAGGTGATTCCCTAAAAGCACATCACCTATCCTTGCTTTTAAGAAAATGAGATTTCAAGTTAAGATTTCTTTTCTGTAAGATAGAATTTTATTCAGCAATATATCCCAAGCTAGCAAGAAACTAGCATGAAAGATAGTACAGCAAAAATCAATTAAAATATAGCAGGAAAAAATACATTACAATTGAAAATTGTTCCGGTTATCCCAATTTAGATGCTTTGGCTTTGATCTGCTTGTCACCCACACGTAGCTAACACTTTTCACATCTTCGAGCAGGGCCGAGAGAGAAGGTGGCGTGTTTTGAGAGACGAGTTTGTTTCTCATCCTCCATATGCACCATATAGCACTAAGAACGAGCACTTGAAGAGCATCTTTTTGATTTGCTGTGAGGACATTTGCTTCTTTTGTTTCTGGTAAACTAAGTCACACACAGAGAAAGCATAAATGGGAGGAATGCGACACCATGTGCTTATATAGCTCCATAACATTGTAGCATAGTAGCAAGAGATAAATAAATGATCTATTGTTTCAATATATTGTTCACAAAGAGGGCAATATATAGATCCCACATTAACATTTCTTATCAAAAGAGACTGCCTAGTTGGGATTCGATCTAGTTCAGATTGCCATGCCAAAATGTTGACCTTTTGGGAAACTAACTTACTCTAATTAAAGATGAATGTTTGGGGGGAGTGTCTTGGAACTTCAAGCAGTCGTCTTAGGGACTTGACTGAGAAGACCCCTTGATTATCCACCTTCCACAACCATGAACCATTTTGGTTGATAATAAGAGTTCTTAGATCAACGCCCTGCTTCAAGAGAATGGTATTGATCCCGCTGATGTTATTCCATACGCTAACATAGTTGCCTTTTGCTGGGATGAACATCTCATTCCGACCGGAAAGATGTAAACATTCAATAACCTGTTTCCAAATCGGTTGAGATTCTGATTTGAAGCGCCACCACCATTTCGATAATAGACTTAGGTTTAGGGTTTTTAGAGAACCCAAACCATGACCCCCATCCTCTTTTCTAGCATACACTTTTTCCCTACTAACCCATTTAATTTTGATTTCATTACCTCCACCCCACAAAAAATTACGCAGAATTCTCTCAAGGTTTTCAATGACCTTATCAGGAGCCTTGTAGATTAAGAGAAAAACACCGGAAGACCATCCATAACAGAACGAATGAGAGTCACACGACCTCCAATGGAGAGGTGTTTAGCCTTCCATAATGATAGGCGAGATTCAAATTTATGAATGATCGAAACCTAATTTTTTGCCAAGCTCATATTTGCTCCAACAATTAAGCCAAGATATGAAAATAGAACCTCCCCAACTTTGCATTTAACCTTTGAAGTCAGGTCTTCAACTTCAGCTCTGGACAAATTAACACTAAACAAGCTGCATTTTGAAGTATTTATTTCCAATCCCGAAGCCAAATAGAAACACCGTAACATTCTAATTAAGTTACAAAAATTTGATTTTGACCATTCACCCAATATTATTACATCATCCGCAAATAGAATATGCGAAAGAACAGGCCCATTCTTTGGCAGATTAACACCCCAAAAAATCCCCAAATTGCGAGCCTTATTGAACATCCAATTAAATGCTTCCATTGTGATAAGGAAAATAAATGGGAAGAGTGGATCACCTTGTCTAACTCCTCTGGAGAAGCGGAACTCCTTTGACGGGGAGCCATTAATGAGCACCGAAGCTTTGGCTGACCCTAAAATGCATTAACCCATAAACGCCAAAGGGGAGGAAATCCTATTTGGTTAAGGATTGAGTCAACAAAATCCCAAGAAATGGAGTCAAATGCTTTATTAAAATCAACTTTAAAACTTAAGCAATTCGATTTTGATTTTTTTAGCCAAGATATGACTTCATTAAGCACCAAAGGTCCGTCAAGAATGCTTCTTTTGGCCAAAAAAGCAGTTTGAGTTTCAAAAATAACTGAGTTGATCACTCCTTTCATACGATTTGCAAGGACCTTGCAGATGCTACTAATTAGTGAAATAGGAAGATAATCCTCCAAGGACACGGATCTTGGATTTTAGGGATTAAGGTGATGAAAGAAGAACTACAACTGCCACTTATTGTTCCATTTCTATGAAAGACATTCATTATTTCCATGAAATCTGATTTTAAATGTTCCCAAAAGTGTTTTATGAAAGCAAAAGTGAAACCATCAGGCCCTGGGGCCTTGTCAGCACCACAATCCCACACCGCATTTCTTATTTCAATTGCTGAAAAAGGAACAATAAGAGAGGTAGCATCAACATCAGATAATTTAGTGATACCTGAGCATTCCATGTGGGGTCTTGAACAAATCCTTTCCGTGAATCTTCTTTCGAAAAAATAACATGCATCTTCCTTGATGATGGGAGGATCTGAATTCCAAATGCCATCTATGAAAGTCCCAGATATCGTGTTGGCAACCATTCTAGATTTGAACATCTCATGAAAAAAAGAAGTGTTTCATCTCCTTCAACAACCCATTTTGTTCTAGATTTCTGTCTTATGTCCTCCAACTTGAATTTTTCCATCTCTAACAAACTGCTTTTAGTTTCACACCTTTCTTTACTTTCCTCATGTGATAAGCCAATTGTTTCTGCAATTAAATCAAATATGGAGAGTTTTATTTCTAAATTTTTAGCCTTTTCCTCATCACTAGATTTCCGCTTGTAATTCCACTCTTTTACAGCTACCTTTACATTTCTAAATTTTTCAGCCAATTAGCGTCCGACCTAGACACCACTACTGGGAGTTTTAAAGCATTGATAACCACTTCATCGATACCTTCGACCTCGAGCCATGAATTAAAGAATTTAAAAGGTTTTGGGCCAAAATCTACCCCAGATCTAATCAAAGTCAGAGGGCTGTGATCCGAGGCTTTTCTGGGCCAAGCCGTAATTTGCTCATGAAGTCACTACATACAAAAACTCGATCAATCTTGCTAGCTTTAAGGCCACATTCCAACACATATGTATACTTTGACCCTCCCATATTATATTCTTGTAGGCTAGATTCATATATAAACTCATTAAAAATTTCAGCCCCACATGGTTAAATATTGAATTCATACGGTCTGATGGATGCATGACTTCGTTAAAATCACCAAGGAAAATCCATATTCCAGCAATGGAGTCTTTTGTTTCCTTTAAAAACTTCCATATATCCCTCTTCCCGTTCAGGTCTTGAGGCGCATATACATTAGCAAGTTAAGATTTATTTAAGAATTGAATTTCAAAACTCACTTTTATTGGTAATAATGGAATCTCTTTAAAAAATTACATAATTGAGGGCAAATATATGTCATTTAAACATTTTTAAAAAGACATTTATATTCATTTAATTAATACGCAATTGATGATGAAACTATTAAATATATGGCATGGTTTAGGTGGAGAAATAATATGTGATAAACCATGTCGGCGTCACTAGACACGCATTTTAATGTACATTTTCAGTTGTTTCACGTTTCGACATAATTCGTTTGACAAAAGTTGGGTCAAATACGTTACATTTGCACTTAACGTATAAGTTCAAGCTACTCTTTGTTTCGAAGTAAATTTAGATCGAAAACAAGTCGCGTCAATTGTAATCTATACTTAATCATGTCGTGTACGATGCCGCTGCAACGCGTGGCGGGTAAATAACTAGTTAGTTGTAAACTATATAAAGGTCCATCGGGAATAAAATGTGTTGGATGTTATAAGCATGTAAGATTTAGACAAATTTTTATACACAACGTTATGCTAGTTGTATCTTTAATTTTCATTGGCACTAATAGATCTAAAGTGGCTGTTACAGTGTTGATGTTAGCTTGTACAATAAGGAAATAATAACAACGGTGGAAGTATGAGTTTTGGTTCAGTATGCTTATTGTTACTAACTGTTGCTGCAATCAAATTCGGGTCGGGCTTAATGCTAGGTTGAACCATGCCTAGCTATCCCGAGCTTAGATCTGAGCTGCAACAATAAAGAAAATCTTATTTAGAGGGCCCGAGGGGACAAGCCCCGAGGACACTCCGACGCTCAAGTCAGTATTTTGCTTTTATGAATTAAACGTATAACGTATTAAAGATATATAATATGTTAACTACACAAATAAGTGCGAGAGACAACAAAGGAACTATAACAAAAGCGCTTCATAAGAGAGAGATAGAGGCCATCGCAGACAAGGATGGTGTCCAGGCATACTGAGAAAGGTTGATATTATCCTTGACAAAAAGGACATTAGGGTCCTTTTCATAAGAGTCAAAGAACCCCTTTGTGTCAAGAAGATAATGGTGATGGTAGAGAGATTATTGTAAGAGGGAGATAGAAGAGATCCTGATAGAGGGTGTTTGCTACTAAAATGGGATAGGTTTGGATGAAGGAAAACCCTATATTTATAGAGGAGTATGAAACCTTAATAGGCTTCGCTAGTATGAGTTTTGGGTCGGCCCACTAAGTTATTCTTATCGGGTCATATGGTTGGCCCATTATGAAACATACGTCATCAGCCCTAGTAAGGTGCAAGCTTGATTCTAAGCATGGATATGTCTGACTGGGTCCATGTTTACCGGCTCTAGTCTTTCACTCTTTTCTTCTAATTTTTATCTTGTCGTGGGAGTTAATTTGAAATGAGCGTATAGGCGATGATCCTCACAACATGTCATTCTCCCAAGATACGTCTAATACATCGTTGTATCGAGTAGTTGGATCATAGTCTCTTACCATAAAAATGGCTGCATGTGCAGCAACACCAACTAAAGCAAACAATGAGAAAGTTGTTTAATTTGTCCTACCTTTGCATAAAGTTTTTTTGACACTTACTCATGAATGTGCTTTTAACATGTGATCAGGTGATGACGTAGGTACGTTTATACCTGCCCTTAAGTTGGCAAGGAATATAAAGTGACATCCTTGCTAAAGTCATATGAAAAAGACAACAACATAAGGAAAGAGTAGCGCCTGGGTCCTTGGGTATAAAGCTAACCTTGCCATTAGCAAGGAAGTCATTCCACACGATAAGGATGATGCCATTCTTATCATCAACTGTAAGACCCCGAACCCGAAAACCCCACAGTTAGTCATTCGTAGCAACATTCATTATTAAAATCTCATTCTAATATATATTTATATAAGAAAATATTGCAGAGGAAGAATTATCAAAAACCATTTCATGCATTAAAAATTACTTTTGCCAAGTAATACATCGTTGATTAAAGTTACAAAAGAATATTTAGTTGCATTACAAAACAATAATATTATATCTGCATGAGATGGATGCCAGTCTTTGCTTGCCAAGTAGCTTCACCCCTGTACCATCCTCAACAACATCATTACCTGCCAACTGAAAGTGCATATAAAAAGTCAGCATTACTGAGTGAGTTCTAGTTTTATAAATAAAATAATTCGTTTATATAAAAATATACTTTACTTTCGTCCGTCGTCACACATCATACGTACATTTAGATAGTATTCATATATTATCTTTCATCATCATTCGTCATCATTCGTTCTTTCATTTTTTAACATCGTTCCACTTTCTTATATGGATCCTGTCACATGCCATACCCCCACGTCATGCTAAAAAAGTTGACACAGTACCGGGGTACGCGACAAGGATCCCATCATGGTCAATCACAAAGATTAGACCCCTGTGCGCATTTTCAAGGGTTAGCTAAACCGCACACAGTTGAGCAGACAACTACCTCATTGAGTTGTGAACCTCCTTCGCATGGCTTGCAAGTATTTCATTCACTAATTATGTTCCACTTTCATTAACTTCATCTTTCACTTTTATTGTGCTAATACTTTACGTACAAGAGTATTAACACACCACGTAAAGTCACATAATAATACGTAATATAGAACATCAAAAACAGCCCCCAGTCATACATAACATAAACATGCATAAACCACCAAAATATTTAAGAACTTAACACTACATTGTATTTGCCAAGATTCCAGAGAAATCCTAAGGGTCCAAAGAAATACGGATGAAGTATCTCAGAAAATATTCTAAGCGTTTAAAGATATGCGGATGAATCAAATGCGGATGAATCAAATGCGGATGAACAAGTCCAAATGCGGATGAACAAGTCCAAATATGGATGAACAAGTCTTAATGCGGATGAACAAGTCCAAATACGGATGAACAAGTCTTAATACGGATGAACTAAAACTTGCTTTTGAAGATACAACCAATGCGGTTGAAGTTCAGCAAATGCGGATGAAGATCAGCAAATGCGGATGAACACATACAAATGCGAATGAACAAAAATACTTAGACTATTGAACATAAAACCAATGCGGTTGAATGCTCTGCAAATACGGATGCCAATCAGTAAATGCGGATGTACACATTACTTAGACTATTCCACCAGTTCCAAATCCTCGTTCTAACACACTCATAACACAGATCTACTATGCAGCACACTTAGAACAAAGCATACAACTTCGAAGAAGACATTCAGAACATACATCGCACACAATTCAGACACAAACATAGAAAATTCATGTTACGATCGCAAAACTGCAGTTAATATGCACATCAGCCCCAAACCAGTTTAAAACAAGTAAAATAGGGGATCTAGAACTCACCTCTAACAACTTTCGAGTAAGACTTCTTCAAACCGAGAGCAAACGGGAGTTCTAGCACCTAAACACACCAAAACAAGCAGCCAACACAAGAAACACGTAAGAATCGGTCCAGCAACTCGAACACAGTTGAAAACCGAGTAAAAAAATACAAGAAAACCTCACCTTTTAGGAGAATTCAGCTTTCTCACACTAAAATCCAGTTTAAACATATTCTGCTCTTCTTGCAGCCAAAAGCAAATTGGTGAAATAGGGAGGGGGGGGGGGGTTTGTGGGTGGCCATCCCCTACTTTTTGAATCCATAATAAACAAGTTTGCCACTTGCACACTTTAACCCCCTTTACTTTGAAATGTTTCACTTTTCCTTCTTTTTACTCTTCTTTTCTTTTCAATAAATTTCGGGGTGTTACAAGTCCACCCCCCTTATATAGGTTTCGTCCCCGAAACCTGTCACTCCTCAAACAGCTGTGGGTAATGCTGTCTGATCTCTTCCTCAGTCTCCCACGTAGATTCAGACCCCTTCCTGTGTCTCCACTGTACTCGTACCAGTGGAACCACTTTATTCTGTAGCCTCTTCTCTTTTGTGTCAATGATGGCCACTGGCTGCTCCACATAATTGAGCTGTTCATCCACCTTGATATCCTCCAGTGGCACGATCATATCTTCATCAGCTAAGCACTTTCTTAGGTGAGATACATGGAATGTCGGATGAATTCCACTTAACTCATCGGGTAGCTCCAACCTGTAGGCCACCTCTCCTACTCGAGCAATGATTCGGAAAGGCCCTATACACCTCGAGCTCAGCTTACCCCGCTTTCTAAACTGGATGATCCCCTTCCAAGGTGAGACCTTCAACATGACTCTATCACCTACCTTGAATTCAATCGGTCTACGCCTTTTGTCAGCATACGACGTTTGTTTATCTTTTGCTGCCTTCATAAAGACCTTGATCTTCTCTAACTTTTTTAGTCGTAGCCTTGATCACCTTGATGCTCCCTAACTCTTTCTGCCCAATGTCACCCCAACATACAGGCGTTCTACACTTCCTACCATATAGCATCTCATATAGTGGCATACCAATGCTGGCATGATAACTGTTGTTTTATGAGAATTCAGCTAATGGTAAGTGTTCGTCCCAACTTCCTCTGAAATAAATGACGCATGCTCGGAGCATATCCTCAAGTGTCTGTATGGTTCTTTCTAACTGACCATCTGTCTGAGGATGGTAAGCCATACTGATGTGCAACCTCGTCCCCATCGCATCATGGAATCTCTTCCAAAACTTAGATGTAAACCGAGTGTCACGGCCAGACACTATAGACACTGGTACACCTTGACGAGTCGCAATCTCTTTGATGAACAGATCCGTCAACCTCTCGGATGAATACGTCTCGCGGATCGGTAGGAAGTGAGCACTATTCGTCAGACGATCAACTATCACCCATATGGCATCGTACCCTCTTGCCGTACGTGGTAACTTCGTAATGAAGTTCATGGTGATGTGCTCCTATTTCCACTCGGGTATATCCAAGGGTTGGATCTTCCCATATGGCTTCTGATGCTCTGCCTTCACTTGCAAGCAAGTAAGGCACTTGCAAGCAAGTAAGGCACTTGCTCACATACTCTCTACATCGCGCTTCATTCCCGGCCACCAATAATCTTTCTTCATATCATGATACATCTTCGTAGCACTGAGATTAATTGAGTATCGAGTTTTATGAGCTTCATCCATGATTCATCCCCGTAGGTCTCCATAACGAGGAATCCACATCCTCCCGAAACGGGTTTTAACTCCGAGAGTGTTCTCACCCAACTTCGTGACTAGGCCTTTCATTCTTTCGGAGTTGATTCGATCCTCTTTCAACGCCCTGAAACTCCTTGACCTACTTCATCACGTCAGAGGTCATAACCAGTTGATAAGCCTTCACCTGAATCGGCTCGGGTCTCTGTTTTTGGCTAAGGGCATCTGCCACCACTTTGGCCTTGCCTGGATGGTAGTGGATCTCACAATCATAATCCTTGATCAAATCTAACCACCTCCTTTGCCTCATATTGAGATCCTTTTGCTCGAAGAAGTACTTCAAGCTCTTATGGTCAGTGAAGATAGCGCACTTCGTCCCGTACAAGTAGTGCCTCCAAATCCTCAATGCAAAGACCACCGCCGCCAACTCCAAATCATGAGTAGTAGCCTCATGGATTTTCAACTGTCGGGATGCATAGGCTATTACCCTCCCCCGTTGCATTAGCACGCAACCCAACCCCAAATAAGAAGCATCCAAATAGACCACTAAGTCATCGCTCCCTTCGGGCAACGTCAAGACAGGAGCTTGAGTCAATCTCATCTTTAGCTCTTCAAAAGCATTATCCTGTTCTAGACCCCATACAAACTTCACATCCTTACGGGTCAACTTGGTCAATAGTGAAGCTATCTTGGAAAAGTCTTGGATGAATCTTCTATAATAGCCCACCAGACCCAAGAAACTATGGAGCTTGGATGGCGTCTTTGGAGTCTTCCGTTGCATCACCACCTCCACCTTGGCCGGGTCCACCATAATCCCTTCAGGATTGACCACATGACCCAGAAACTGAACCTCGCATAACCAAAAAACGCACTTGGAGAACTTGGCATACAGCTTCTCCCTTCTAAGTATCTCCAGCACCTCCTGAATGTTACCGGCGTGCTCTGCTTTGTTCCTCGAGTAAATCAGGATATCATCGATAAACACAATCACTGATTTATCCAACATCGGCCGACACACTCGATTTATTAGATCCATAAAAGCAGCTGGCGCGTGGGTTAAACTGAAAGACATAACGAGGAATTCGTAATACCCGTATCGCGTCCGAAACGCGGTCTTCGGGATATCTTGTTCCTTAACCTTTAGCTGATGATAACCAGATCGGAGATCTAACCTCGAGAACCAACTGGAACCTTGGAGCTGATCAAACAAGTCATCAATCCTTGGTAGTGGATACTGGTTCTTCACCGTTAACTTGTTCAACTCACGGTAGTCGATGCACATTCTCATGCTACCGTCCTTCTTCTTCACAAACAAGACCGGAGCACCCTAGGGAGAGATACTCGGTCAGATGAACCCCTTATCCAGTAACTCTTGCAACTAGACCATCAGTTCCTTCATCTCGATGGAAGCTAATCGATACGATGCCTTGGCAACAGGTTGGGCACTCGGTATCAAATCGATCTGGAACTCCATCTCGTGGTCTGGTGGCACACCTGGTAGATCCTCTGGGAATATGTCTGGAAAGTCACACACGACCTGTACGTTGGACAATTATGGTGCTGGCGCATCCATATCTTTCACATAAGCTAGGTAGGCACTAAATCCACATCTCATGCACTTCTTTGCCACCACCATTGAAATTACCTTCGGAACCGTACTGACCCTATCGCCGTAAATCATCACCGAACTCCCATCAGACGCGGTCAATCTAATCATCTTCTTGCGACACACAATATTTACCTCATAGGCTACTAGCCAATCCATCCCTAGAACCACATCGAATCCGCCTAGGGGCATCACGAATACTTAGCAGAGAACCTATGGCCTTCCAACTCTATGTCACAATCCTCTATTAGATCAGAAATTCTGGTAGACTTACCAATGGCAGTTTCTACATCGAAGGGCTCATCAATACTTCTACTTCTAATAGACAACTTAGCATAAAAGGCAGCAAAAATAAAACTCTTACTAGCACCAGAATCCAATAGTACAGAGGCACAAGTTTGGTTTACTAGGAAGGTACCTGACACAACATCAGGGTCCACCCTAGCCTCCTCCCGGGTCATAGTGAATGCTCTAGCCTTCACCCTCTGCCCTTTATTCTCACTCCCTTCCTTGCCCCAGAGCTCTCAGCCCTTGACTTCTTGTAGTCTCCGCTGATATGCCTAATCTCACCATAGTTGTAGCACCTTATAGCCCTACAATCTTTCGCCATATGCCCTGCCTTCCCGCATTGAAAGCAGAGATTCAGCCCCCAGTTACACTCTCACGTATGCTCCTTCCCGTACTTACCACACCGCTTCATCCTCGTACCTGCCGACACTACCCTCCGATCATCCACCCTTGCCTTTTTGTTATTTGGAGTGAAACCAGCACGACCAAAGCATTTCCGGTTCCAGTTTCTATCACCACCACCCTTCTTCCTCACCTCTACTACTGCCATCTCCTCCCTGTCATCATAAAGTCTCCCCGCCAGATCAACCACCGACCTAAACGTACTCGGCCGAGCAGCGATCATATGCCTACGGATATCTGTCAGCAGACCCTAGATGTACCTCTTGATCTTTCTTGACATGGGTGTCACCTAATCTAGCACCAGCCTTGCCATCTCATTAAACTTAGTTGTATACTGCTGGTGTGTCATGGTTCCCGCTTCCAACTGTAGGAACTCCCTCTTAATCTTGTCGAGTTCCCTGTGAGGACAAAACTCCATGATCACCATCTTCTTTAGTTCACTCCACCTCATTCTCCCAATCGACCTGTTACCCTCGGCCTGGACAATGTTGTCCCACCAGCATAAGGCCGAGTCCACAAATGAGTGGGTAGCGAACTTCACCTTCTGATCCTCTCAACACTCGCTAATATCAAGTACCGCCTCCATCTCTCTCACCCATTGGTGAGCAGCAGTAGCCTTCCCATTCCCATTGAAGGTCGGGGGCTTGCATCTTTAGAATGCCCCATAGCTACACCCCTTTGCAGTTTCTTTCACTGCTTCTTCTTTGTCTTTATCACTGGAGACAACCATCTCAGTCTCTAGTTGTTTCCCTTCACCAAAACCTCTCTCCTTGCCCCCTCTCCCAACGGTCTTCCTCCTCTCCTCCTTCTCTTTCTTCTCATCCTCTCTCACGGCTCTAATAACCTCAATCACCACAGATGGCAGAATCGTCTGCATGACCTGATGAACTTACTCCACTATTGCCTCCATCACAGAGGCTCTCAGATTAGCACTCTTATCACCGCCTTCGTGATGATAAAGCTCGGGCTCTGCAGGAGCCGTTTCGGTTGTCTTAGCCCTATTCCTCGTGGCACGCGGTCCAGCACCACGACCACCACATACTCCACCTCGAGAAGCCTTCGAAGATCTACCACTAGCCATCTCTAAACACTATAAGATTCAAACACCAACACGGTCATTCAAGGTAATAGCTCAGATTATGTCAAGTATAGTAAGTCCCTAACTACAGTGGCCAGTTATGATTAGCCACTTACTTTACTCTTCACCCCCCAAGTATTTCCTATCCTGACTACATCAGTATCCAAATCTACTAAGAGCAGATAAATCAAGCAGCACACGCACAAAATACCAGTTAACTTCATGAAAATTTACCTGATGGCACGCAGCTACTTGGACTGGCATCCTTCCATTTAGTCCTATTCTCAGTAAAAGTTTAGGTTTTGAAAATAATTTACCCAATTCTCTTAAACTTTGGCTCTGATACCAACTTGTAAGGCCCCGAACCCGGAAGCCCCACAGTTAGTCATTCATAGCAACATTCATTATTAAAATCTCATTCTAATATATATTTACATAAGAAAATATTACAGCGGAAGAATTATCAAAAACCATTTTATGCATTTATAGTTACTTTTGCCAGGTAATACATTGTTGGTTAAAGTTACAAAAGAATATTTAGTTGCATTACAAAACAACAATATTATATCTGCATGAGATGGATGCCAGTCTTTGCTTGCCAAGTAGCTTCACCCCCGTACCATCCTCAACAACATCATTACCTGCCAAATGAAAGTTCATATAAAAAGTCAGCGTTGCAGAGTGAGTTCTAGTTTTATAAATAATACACTTTGTTTATATATAAATATCCTTTACTTTCGTCCATCATTACACATCATACGTACATTTAGATAATATTCATATATTATCTTTCATCATCATTCGTCATCATTCGTTCTTTCATTTATTAACATCGTTCCACTTTCTTATATGGATCCTGTCACATGTCATACCCCCATGTCATGCTAAAAAGCTGGTACTGTGCCGGGGTTTATCAATAAACCCCCACGTCAAGCTAAAAAGCTGACACAATACTGGGGTACGTGACAAGGATCCCATCATGGTCAATCACAAAGATTAGACCCCAATGCGCATTTCATGGGTTAGCTAAACCGCACACAGTTGAGCAGACAACTACCTCATTGAGTTGTGAACCTCCTTTGTATGGCTTGTAAATATTTCATTCTTTAATTATTCCACTTTTATTAACTTCATCTTTCACTTTTATTATGATAATACTTTACGTACAAGAGTATTAACACACCATGTAAAGTCACATAATAATACGTAATATAGAACATCAAAAACAACCCCCAATCATTCATAACATCAACAGGCATAAACCACCAAAACATTTTAGAACTTAAACTACTTTCTATTTCCCAAGATTCCAAAGAAATCCTAAGGGTCCAAAGAAATACGGATGAAGTATCTCAGAAAATATTCTAAGTGTTTAAAGATATGCGGATGAATAAAATGCAGATGAACAAGTCCAAATGCGGATGAACAAGTCCAAATGCGGATGAACAAGTCTTAATGCGGATGAAAAAGTCCAAATGCGGATGAACAAGTCTTAATGCGGATGAACTAAAACTTGCTTTTGAACATACAACCAAAGCGGTTGAAGTTCAGCAAATGCGGACGCTGATGAACACATACAAATATGGATGAACAAAAATACTTAGACTATTGAACATAAAACCAATGCGGTTGAATGTTCTGCAAATGCGGATGCCAATCAGCAAATGTGGATGTACACATTACTTAGACTATTCCACCAGTTCCAAATCCTCGTTCTAACGCACTCATTACATTGATCTATCGTGCAGCACACTTAGAACAAAGCATACAACTTTGAAGAAGACATTCAGAACATACATCGCACACAATTCAGGCACAAACATAGAAAATTCATCTTACGGTCGCAAAATTGCAGTTAATATGTACATCAGCCCCAAACTAGTTTAAAACAAGTAAAATAGGGGATCTAGAACTTACCTCTAACAGCTTTCGAGTAAGACTTCTTCAAATCGAGAGCAAACGGGAGTTCTAGCACCTAAACACACCGAAACAAGCAGCCAACATAAGAAACACGTAAGAATCGGTCCAGCAGCTCGAACAGCTGAAAACTGAGCAGAAAATACAAGAAAACCTCACCTTCTAGGAGAATTCAACTTTCTCACACTAAAATCCGGTTGAAACTTCTTCTCCTTTTCTTGCAGCCGAAAGCAGAATGGTGAAATAAAGGGGGGGGGTGTGCGGCCATCCCCTGCTTTTTGAACCCATAATAAACAAGTTTGCCACTTGCACACTTTAACCCCCTTTACTTTGAAATGTTTCACTTTTCCTTCTTTTTACTCTTCTTTTCTTTTCCTTTTAATAAATTTCCAGGTGTTACATCAACAAACTCGAATAAGTACAAAATAGGTGTCATGACAAGAACACCTTTGCAAGACAGAATTCTCCACTAAAGGGAAAGTGTCAGAGTTAACTTTACAAAGCATAATCTTTTCCTTTTATCACAATAAGGAAAGGTCAATACCTACTTATCTGGGTATAGCTACACACAACTGTAAAAGGCTGAAGGATGCTTTGCCAGATGTCAACCTGTTATACAAAAAAGGAAACCACTTAGAAACTAAGGTAAGTTGAGGAAACCCACAAAGATAAACCTGCCCAAGATGGAAGGAGTAGAATCATAAGAGGGTTTCTAAGCATGAAGCTCTCACTATAAATACAAGATCATATAATAGCTTTGGGGCATCCCATTTGCCTGTGAAACCACCCATACTTGGCATCTCATCTCCTCTCCCTCCAGAGTGCTAGCTCATTCTTCTTCTTCTTCTTCTCCTATCTCTGCTAGACTCCATCCATGCTATATTAACAAGGCTATCTCTAATCCTTCATCAATTATACTTGTCTATTAATTTGTCTCACATATATTCTATACTTGACAATGCTATACTTGGTACTAACTTGAGCGTCGGAGTGCCCTCGGGGTCAAACCCCCTGGACCATCTAGTATAGATCTTCTTTGTTGTTACAACTTAGTTTTGAGTTCGAGGATGAATCATGTTGGCTAGGCTCAGCAATACACGACGATGATGTCGATCCATAATCAGATGTAGCAATAAGTGGCTCCTACCGTAGGGCTGAGAATGTCAACATGCATGAATGTCTCATGCCCGCTGTTCTAGACCAAAGTGATTGGATCTGCTTTTTTCTTATGTTCCATGGGATGCTCAGATCTATATTCTCCACTCTAGTCAACAGGTTCTAAATATCTCCTTACCTTTGCAAAATGCTTGTTGGAAGTCTCACCTTTGGTCGCTAATACTGGGCCACAACTTATGCATGCACACTTTTTGTTGTATGAATGGCTTTTTTGTTTTCTTAGGTTCATAAAACACTTTTCAAAATGTTTTTTAGTGAACCATAGGCTCTATTTTCAAAGGATATGCAACCAAAGTTATTGTATCTCCATTTTTGTGATACGTTAAAACTTTACTATCCATGATGCAATAGTACAATACATTTTTGCATGATTGAAAACAGTACCATCCATGGTGCATAAGTAGTATTTTATCTGGACCTTTTTTCTTTCATATTATTCTTTTGAGATGGTTACTCTAACAAAGTACTTCACCTTTATGAAAAATCTAGAATCCACTTGAACAACTCTATTAAATGGTGATATTTGATAAAGGTTGTTCGTAGCAAAAGACAAAGGCGTGGACATGTATGTGCGAAACAATATCTAAAAAAAGAAGGTAAAAATGGGGTCAAACCTTATATTTCAGCTAAACCCTAATAGGTTTTTTACTTGACTAGAATGTGCTGTCCTTTAGTGGTCAGAGAAATGTCACATTACTTTTTACCGCATATGCTTTGCCAGTCTGTTCTGCAGACTTTACCTACATTCGTAGGTAGGTTTTTTTAAAGACTCTATCAGCTTTAAATGACTTGTACTATCAAAAGGATCACCCATTAAGATTTTAAGTCCCATGTTGCTTAGTATACCCCTTGCTTGGCCGAGCAAGTTGCGTCATCTGACCAAGGGTAACCCATTTTTTTGTAACAAAGCCAAGTCGCCTTTCATGGGTAGACCATCTTTCCTAAAAAATAAAATAAAAAATAAAACATAAGAAAATTATTTTATCTTAAAACCACTCCTGGATGGGTTAGTGACCCGGTAATACTAGCCATGGCCAAATATGCTCCCATGAGCCAAAACCTCATTTCAGATAAGTTTTTATATCAATGGTCTCCCCAAAACTTCTATCCAACCTATAATGGTTCTTCCCAAGAATAGTCATTGATAACATAGAAAGAAATATAGCAAAATCACAAAACCAATAGAATTAATAAAATAAGCCTAGAATATGTACATGACCCGCCCAGAAATCTAGCCGAGCCAGGGCCGTAAGCCGAGGGTGAATCTATAGATCTTGGTCCTGTCTAAGATAACATGATGGAAACAAGGGTCAGTCCAAGCCAAAGAAAGAAGGCAGCCACCTGACATAGGATAAAAGGAAAAAACCATGTTACCTACCTTTTATCATAAAATGGAAAGTCAGCGCCTACTCTGACAAAACAATAACCCTCAACTATAATGTAAAAAGTCAACTTATTTCACCTGGGAGGAAATAATTAAGGATACCTAGAAAGGTTAGCAGAATCATGCAACCTCCCTTTCCAAAAGGAAAGGAAGCGAAGCTCTAGGAGGATACGCCAAGGATACTCCATTCGAAAGGTACACAACCATCTCTTTACATACAAAAGCATCTGGAAAGCATGCATAATTAAATACACCTGGCAAGCATGAACATAATTTTGGAGAAACACAAGTCAGTTGATTTCATAATATTGCTTTGGCTAGAAAAAAAAGTATCTATCAATGTTGTCCTAGTCTAGATTTAAGGACGCTGAAAAACCACAAACATGATATGTTAGTTCTTTTAGTGAAAAGCTCTAAAAAATAAACGAGACTAAAAAATTGGTGTACAAACTTTGCTTTAAATTCATTCGTAATTGTTTAATCACAAGGGTTTTTTTTTGCGACTTTCATGATGCATACATCAAAAAAATGCCAAAGCCTATGGACCTATTTGATGCATTTATCTACAATAAATAATATTTACCTTTACTCGTAATACATTATTGGGTTTTTTCTTTAAACCCACGGCACCACTAAATAAATTTCGAAGATGTATGAAGATATATAGATTTTAAAAATAATTTCCTTGCAAGAAATAGTATAATACATTTGTAGTTAGTAAAGCTTTTATATGGCATTGCCTATATGGACCTAACAACATCATGTGACAAGAAAGGTATAATATACAATTGTTTAACTTCACCAACCTCTTGTTTTGTTGACTACCACAACCATTACTCATGCTTTCGCAAAATATTAGATGTTTCCTGATAGATCTTATTATTTGTTTTCCTAGCACTTCTTACCTCTACTTTGACTTGCTAGGTGATGTGAAAAACCCTTTCAAGGTTTTACCTTAAGCTTGTCAAGAACTAAATCTTATGTAGCTTGCTAGTAATTGTATAGATAGCCTTGCCTCAGCTTGCTAAATAACCGGGCTGAGCAGACATCTGGCCAAGATTCGATTCCTAAATCAATTGAAATTATAAGCTTACATCTAATCAAAACATCTTATATAGCTAGAATGTCATAACCATTCAACGTATCTTGCCAAAGTCCTAAATCATGACCATATAGCTCTATTAAATGTCAAGACAACTTATCAGGCCAAGCCTAACTAGATTGTGTCGTTCTCAAAACATCAAGTGTGCATGTGTGGTTAGCCAAACCCTAAAGTAATTGTCACATACCCTTGTCAGAGACCAAGCCAAAGGCTAATTGAAGCTACATTATCATACTAAAGCTCCAAGGTAAATGAGCTTGCCTGGATAAAAAGTAAGCCAATTTATCTTACAAGATTCTCAAGCCAAGATATACATTTTTGCTGAATACCCAATTCAGGTCGATTTCAGCTCCAGACTAAGACCTGTTAAAGTTTCTCGTCAAGGCATGCCAAGGCATAAATCAAACTGTAATGCCTTGCTAGAGATCCAACTCAAGACAACTTGTCTGGCCAAAACTCTCTGGTAAAGACTACGTAGCCAAGCCATAGCTGAAACACAAGTTAGCCTACCTAGTCAAAGAATGAATCACCCTATTTGGCTAAAACCTGGTCTAGTTATGTAAATAGTAACATGGCTAACTGTATTGGCCAGGTATCAAGCCATCAAGCTTAATCACGAGACATGTTATCTTGTCAGGTCAAAAAAAGGTATCTTATTTGACAAGAGCCCATGTCTAGCCACTTTACATGGCTGAAACTTAGACCATGAGTTGTATACTAAAGCCTTATACCAAGGCTCAATTCACCTTGTTTGATTTCATAATCGGGAGTCATATAAGTCGGACACGACTATACCCCATATAAACAAGACTGTCAGTCTTAGTTCTAATTAAATTCCTTAATAAACAAGGTTTCAAACAAATCACCAATGGATGAATGAAGAAGTCATCATATGAGTTGATTTACCTACCTCGGCACGATTAATGCCAGAATATATACATTATCGTATCATATTACATATGGGTGAGCACCTCATAATGACACTCCATGAGATCCGGCCTTAACCTACTCATGTAAAGGCTGAGCACCTAATACGATATTGCTCCGTGGGATCCGCCTTAACCTACTCACGTAAAATAGCGCACATAAACAAAAAATGTCCAAGCTTTACGGACTATAAATTATTCACAAACTTGAAAAAATTCTCTAGCTAAGAATTAGTCATATTTATGGAAATAAGACAATGCTTGCATTTCCAAAGATCTGGATAAAACATGTCTTGGTTACATATCACAAAGCTTTGTATCTGCTCATTTAGACTAAAATCTAAATACCTAGTCGGATGTCGCGTCCATAAGGTACATCTTAAACTTCTCGTTACCATAGGATGTACTCCTTACCTAGGTCGCCTTTATAAGTTACAACTTTAGTAGGCCTTTTCAAAAAGGTTAAACACTTTTACATAATGTTGCATCATAAGGTTTTTGATTTCAACTTATCATTGTCATGAAGCTAAGAATCTCACCTGATATTACATCACGAGGTCCATGCTAAGCTCAAGTTTTCATGAATGCAAAGCATCTTCTCTGATGTCCTGCTATAAGACATACATTCAAGATGAATATCCTTCTTACTGCCATATTGCTATGTTTGAACATCACTCATTCTTTACTCTAGTCCAGCGTATAGCCTTATGATATCCTACCTTGTTTAACCTTAAATAAATCAATTTACCCAACCTACTAGCATGGGCACTCACCATAAGTGCTTACTTGGCTAGAATACCAGAAGAATTTTACCCGGCCAACGGTCACAAATCTTACCAACATCATCGGGCCAAGAGAAAATTACCTTGTTGTGTGTCATGAAAAATCATAAATTACTACATATAAGGAGGACTTTACGTAACATACATTAGAAAAAACCTAAGGCTAATGGAGGGTTAGATAATCTATTTCACCCCATCACTTTGAGTTATCTCGAATGAACAACCAATTTGACTGGTGGTACATTGAATATAGTTTGCTACTACAAATTATCATTGAAAATACACAACAATGAGCTTTTATAAATTTAGCCAATCCTATTCTAGGCAAACATGTCTCGGCCAATCTGGCCATTGCCTAAGCACTCAGCGTCAAATCTAACATGTTCAAACCCTTTTTGATCAAATGTTCCATGGTCATGCGCGTCAACGCTAAGATCTATTTCAGCTAACCCTATTAGGGCCACATCTCCATCACCTACCCGAGTTTATATTGTTTAAGCTACAAACCCAAATCATAACACATGCGAGGGCTTCGCCTCAGAAAATCGACTACTTGTTTACACCCTTTCCTAGCCAAAAAGAAAAAAACATTTCTAGTGTATCGCTTTATCTCGAGACCTTGCCAAGAGTCGAGGACGAAGAAAAAGACGATCAACCATACCATCGCACCCCTTGGCAAAAACAAAGTAAAAGGAAGCCTTAGTGCAAAAGAGTCATACAAAACCAACATTGATAATATATTAGACACTTTTCAAAGATAAAAAACACAACCAAAACAACTAGGCATAGCTATAGTCTACCACAAGATATCACAAGAGTCATTCGACAAACAGCGAGTCCAATTACAAGTATTAAACAAGCACACGAAGGTGCAACTAAAACCAACCAAAATAAAGATGTCGAATTCAATGACTACTTCCTATCATCACTAACTTGTTTCTCCGAAGTTGTCGTACCAACCATAGCCTCACCTGGGTGCTATTGTCACCAATCTTGGTCAAAGCACCTTCACACTCAACATTCTCGGCTTGAGTTTGTCTTCCCCAAATTCTTTCTTCCAATAGCAGAGAAGCTACTCTGACCAAAGCTAGCAAATCCAAGAGTCTTAGAAGAAAAGGAGTTTAGATTAGGGGACAAAGGTAAAGGTCTTGAGGTTGAACCAAGCAAAGGTGAACCAAAACTTGGTTGACTCTCGTTAACCCAGCCATCAAGAATTGTTAAGGGAGTAGATCCATTCGACCAAACAACCAGTCGTAACTTCCTAATAACAGATAAGGGTTTATCAGAACAACCAGCTACTGTATCAAGATAGAGGTACTTGGTTTTTTCAAAACTAAGGATACCATCCTGCAAAGCCCTTTAAGCATCCGAGCAATAGTAGGCAGCTTTATTCAAAGGTTTATTCTAAGAGCAGCATTGATATCCAACCTTGAGTCCTACAAATAAGCCGAGCTTATGAGCAACCTTCTGAACAATAGCTAATGGAGACAAAAACTAGGTGCTATGATGTAATAACCTAGTAACATGATGAAATCCCTCACCAATCAACCATCTCCTAACGAAAGTAACACAGTCAAGCTGCTTCTTGATATCTCGGTTTGCCAGTAACAACTGACCCATAGAAGCCTTCATACGAGATTCGTCCTCCTTAAATTGTTTTTCTTTTCTACCAAGGCTAGGATCCCTTGCTCAAGGGGTTTTTCCTTCCTCCAACTCTGTCTTGGCAGATGCCAAGGAATCTAACAACCTACACTCCCTATATTGATAATGATGTTTCACATCCTCTAACTCTTGAGCACACTTTTTATTCTTATTCTTTAGACTAGAAATTACTTGAGCATTATCATGAATCCTTTTTTCTCATAATAGAAATCTTCTTACAAGCAACATCATGGAAACAAGTACAAGATTTCCATCTAGCAAGTATCCTAGACAAACAACCTTCTAGCTCAGTCTATGATGTATAAAATTTGGTAGAATCATTAAGCGATTAGGTGACAAAATGCTGGCCGGTATAAAAGAAAATATTAACAACCTTGCCGCTAATAGCAGGGTCCGAAAGCAGGTTTTTCTTTTAGATACCTAGTCGGGAAAAAAAAGTAAATCCACTACCTCAGGATCAAAACTAACTTCATTATCAACGAGTTGAGTAGACGAGCCCTCGGTTATCTCAGTGACATGACCTTACCTGGATGATAAAGAAGAAGTTTAAAGACAAATATGAAATCATGACTAAAACCTAAATAATCAAAGCCACACCATCATGACACGTAGTTTTGGTTGCAAGAATTCGTTAAGAGGCATAAGTCGGGGCACGCTTTAGATCTCCCCTCTACAACGCCTCCATCTTTCCTTTTGTAAGAAAGTCTGGTAGCACTATGTGCTAAAACTAGGAAAGTCTACGCCTTTACATAGGGGCCAGCAGCTTCCAAGAGTTCACTGATGTATTCGCCACCATCATAAACAACTTTTCCATGAGAGGCAACAACATCCTCCTCTCCCTATTACAAGGGTCGACAAAGAACTTCAACATCAAAGTCACCATCAAGCTCCATCATGCTAAGAAGATACATATCGGCGAAAGGACAAAGAAAAGAAAAAAAACTACGAAAGTAGTTGTAAGATCAATAAAGCATGACTAAACATACCACGACCAGACCGCCTAAAGATCGGACACGAGTTCACAGGAACCCATCCTCGGCTTAACCTGGACAACAACAACACACTCTCCGGGAAGGGGCGAATCCAAGTAAGACGGTTAGAAAGCAAATCAGAACAAGAATAATCAAAGGAATGGTCATGAAGTACACCCTCAGTAACAACATCATAGGGTTCCACTTGGGCATTTTGAAGGGCACAAGACACGAAGAAACCCAGAAAAAATAGGTTTTACACCTTTTAATCAAAGGACTAGAAGGATGCACACACTAAGGAGCAGCTTCTTTTCACCAAGTTATGGTGCACTAATCACCATTCTTAGTCTGGTGAAAGAACCTCCTACAACCCCACAGTTAGTGTTATGCCAAATGCCTTTCACGCAATCTCAAAATGCGTAATCTTACTAACCCCAAATGGGAAAATTGAGCAAGACTTAGTTGATAATACTCAAGTATGTTTAAAAAGAACATGGCTAAGGGTATCCTAAGATTTGAAAACTCAAAAACTTGAGTATAATGGACGATCAAACATGGTGGGTTACAACGAATGGATTTAGTGGAAGCGGGGAAAGATGGTCTAGATTTCAGATAGATTCCACAACGAGAACGAAAAGACTCAAATTCTTCGCTGGTCATCATACATAACCGACGAGACATGTCATAGTGGTCGGTTATGACAAGTAAATAAAGAACAAGAATAGAAGGATGGAGAAGCAACTAACCTTTATTGGATGAAAAGCACCAATATGCTAAAGATGAAAAACCTAAGGAAAGTGATGCATGTCATATTCATAGAAGGAAAAGGTGAGATTAATGATGGTAAAAAGAAACACAACGCGACCACAACAACCTTGTCAAATCAAGGGGAATCTAATTATTAGCTTAGGGAAATGATGAAGCATTAAAAAATCCTGAAAAGATCCCGAATAAATTCCTAGCACACGCATCCATGTAACAGCTTAAATAATGCTAATTAGTAGTGAGTTAAGAGATAGTCATGATTAGAATCATAACCACCCCTAACTGGGGGGTTGATGACTTAGGTACGTTTATACCTTCACTGAAGTTGGCAAGGAATATAAAGTGACATCCTTGCTAAGGTCATATGACAAAGACAGTAGTATAAGGAAAGAGTAGCACCTAGGTCCTTAGGTATAAAGCCAGCCTTCCCATGTTAGTGGTTTGCTTTTATGAATTCAATGTATAATGTATTAAAGATATATAATATGTAAACTACACAAATAAGTGCGAGAGACAACAAATGAACTATAACAAAAGCGCTTCATAAGAGAGAGATAGTGGCCATCGTAGACAAGGATGGTGTCCAGGAAGACTGAGAAAGGTTGATATTATCCTTGACAAAAAAGGACACTAGGGTCCTTTTCATAACAGTCAAAGAACCCCTTTCTGTCAAGAAGATAATGGTGATGGTAGGGAGATTATTGTAAGAGGGAGATAGAAGAGATGCTGATAGAGGGTTTTTGCTACTTAAATGAGATAGGTTTGGATGAAGGGAAACCCTATATTTATAGAGGAGTATGAAACCTTAATAGGATTCGCTAGTATGGGTTTTGGGTCGGCCCACTAAGTTATTCTTATCGGGTCATATGGTTGGCCCATTACGAAACATACGTCATCAGCCCCCAGTAAGGTGCAAGCTTGATTTTAAGCATGGATATGTCTGACTTGGTCCATGTTTACTGGCTCTAGTCTTTCACTCTATTCTTCTAATTATTATCTTGTCGTGGGAGTCAATTTGAAATGAGCGTATAGGCGATTATCCTTATAACATGTCATTCTCCCAAGATACGTCTAACAGATCGTTGTATCAATTAGTTGGATCATAGTCTCTTACCATAAAAATGGTTGCATGCGCAGCAACACCAACTAAATTAAACAATGAGAAAGTTGTTTAATTTGTCCTACCTTTGCATAAAGTTTTTTTGACACTTACTTATGAATATGCTTTTAACATGTGATTAGTTGATGACATAGGTACGTTTATACCTACCGTTAAGTTGGCAAGGAATATAAAGTGACATCCTTGCTAAAGTCATATGAAAAAGACAACAACATAAGGAAAGAGTAGCGCCTGGGTCCTTGGGTATAAAGCTAGCCTTGCCATTAGCAAGGAAGTCATTCCACACGATAAGGATGATGCCATTCTTATCATCAACAAACTCGAATAAGTACAAAATAGATGTTATGACAAGAACACCTTGGCATGACAGAATGCTCCACCAAAGGGGAAGTGTTAGAGTTAACTTTACAAAGCATAATATTTTCCTTTTATCACAATAAAGAAAGGTCAAAACCTACCTATCTGGCTATAGCTACACACAACTATAAAAGGTTGAAAGATGCTTTGCAAGATGTCAACCAGTTATACAGAAAAGGAAACCACTTAGGAACTAAGGTAAGTTGAGGAAACCCACAAAGATTAACCTGCCTATGATGGAAGGAGTAGAACCACAAGAGGGTTTCCAAGCATGAAGATCTCACTATAAATACAAGATCACATAACAGCTTTGGGGCATCCTATTTGCCTATAAAACCACCCACACTTTGTATCTCATCTTTTCTCCCTTTAGAGTGCTAGCTCATTCTTCTTCTTCTCCCATCTCTGCTGGATTCCCTCTATGCATATCGACAAGGCTATCTCTAATCCATCATCTCTTATACTTGTTTATTCATTTGTCTCACATATATTCTATGCTTGACCATGCTATACTTGGTATTAACTTGAGAGTCGGAGTGCCCTCAGGGCTAAACCCCTCTAGCCCTCTAACGCAGATCTTTTTTATCGTAATAGCAAAGTTTCAAGCTCGGGGATGAATCATGGAGGCTAGGCTCAACCATTCTCAATGATGATGCCTGTCCTAAAATCAGATGTAGTAACATGTGGTAAAATCTTTTTGGCTTAGGCTAGGTAGGGTTCAACTAACCTATGCCAAGTAAGGTTCCTCTAGAACACGGTAATGTAAGGTTCTCATGATATAATTAAATGAGGAGAAGATACACCTAACTGATAAGAAGAGTGTTTTAACAAAAGATATGGTTCCTTTCAGATAGCTAGCATTTTAAGTGATTATATGTAAGTAGATGGGATTGAGCTCCCTACATATGTTTGATTGAAGTCCTATTTTTTGGAATAATAAGTCGACTCTCCCTCCTTAGGGTAAGCTTGGTGCTATTCTTAGTGTTTTTCCCTATTTTTCCCATTAAACACTTTCTATATATGATGACTTTGTGATTATGATGTTGTTACTCTTTACTTTATAGTGAGGTTACCATTCATGAGCTTAAACGAGACTACTTAACCTTAAAGTTAGGTGGGGCTTATTTACTTGAGGTTAGGATTTGATGATTATCATATGACAAGGTTATATATGACTTCCTAGAATGAGGTTGGTCCCTTGATTCCAAGCTCTTGTCATGTGGCGTGAAAATTGTTTCGCCAAGGGGATAAAACAAAGATAAAGTAAGGCATCTGGTTAGGGAGCTACTTGCCTAAGGGATGCTTTTGGTATTGGTAATAAAGAATTAATCCTGGAAGTTGCTTGTCAAAAAGATTATTTTAGCTAGTTAGACAATACTTGCTAAGGGGATGTTACTGGCACTAGTGATATCGCCAAGAAGTTGTTTGCTGTAAAGAGATTCTTAGTTATCATGACAATGAGCCTAGCCAGGAAGCAACTTGCCAAATAGATGTCCTTAGCATAGGTGACAATGTTTTTGACCAACTACTTATTGTCGATATATTCTTGGTAAAGGTGATGGGGAAAAGATAACATAACCGAATGCAATTAGGAAAAGATGGCATGTCATTATCCATGAACAACATAATGTAATGTAGCAGAAAATAACTTAGCTAAATCTCATTAAGATAGCTACAGGTGGTGAGGATGACGTACCTAAACTAATCAATCTTTAGAAACATGTTGAATGTCATGGAAAAAACTAATTTTTTTGACTTACCTTGACTTGTGGTTAGTTAATGTTTTCTTAACATAAAGTCAAGCAAGAATTCCATAACATATGGGGAGATAAGTTTTTTCTTACATGTGGCTAAGTAAGGCAATTAAGTTTTCCTAAAATATTAGTAGACTTAGGTTTCTTACCATATTGCCAGGAAAAGATTTTCTACCATATAAACAACTAAGTTATACAAGGTTTTACCATATGATCAAGTGAGGTAGGTAGGGTATTACTTGCATAAGGAATGCATGGGTTTCTTACCATATTACCAAACAAGGTTTTCATAGATAAGATGAGGCAAGTCATCCTAGTTATGATTCCTATTATGGGATCAAGTAAGTCTCCTTAGTTGAAGCTAAGCTAGGCAAAGTTACCATATGGCAAGGAAATGAAACACTACACAAGAAAGGGTAACTTGAGCAAATAATAATTGTGAAAGTAAAATATGAAGCTAATCATAAAAAACAAGTGTCATAGAGCAAGGAAAAATTAACTTAGTAACACTAACAAGGCATACGATATCTTTTGATCTACATGATAATCATGTAAAATTACCAACATGAGTAGGTGTGCCACATAGTATCTAGCTTTCTTAACTATAAGTTCAATTCAGACCCCTTGATTCAGTACTAGGTAGGGTACTTAGTATGTATGTCAAATTAGTCATCTTAATATGATAGAAAACAAGGTATCATACCTTTGGTGAGATGGAGTTAAAGCTCTACCTTATAAGGTAAGGTGTTTAGGCTTTTATAAGAATGGGAGAACAACATCAAACAATATACGCAAGGATCTCAAAGGCACGAGGTATACTAGCAAGGATCTTGAGGGAAAGTGGCATACTGGCAATTTTTTTGTTTTCTTATACAAGGGAAAGCTGGTCTATCGCATCTTATTTCACATTTTGCAATCTTGATACACGTATTATTTGACCCATGTACTAAGCAAGTGGAAGTTTCTCTAAGACAAGGCCCTTACATCTTTTGGAATGGAGTTTTGAATCTTGGTTACACTTTTTGGAATGGAGTTTGAATCTTGGACTAGTGTTGGACATTTGGACATAACATGTTTATCCCTGATAGGTTTGGCATTGACAGATGTGACTACATCACATATAGTTAATATAGGTTTGATACTAACTAGTCAAGCAAGGACTATTTTAGCTAGGAAATGTTTGGCTAAGATAGGTTTGACTAAATTCAAAGCATCTAATTACTCCACACTTTCAATAATAATTCATAGTAGCCAACTAGATTCCAAATGCAACCAATTAAGTTAGTCATTCATTAAAGATAACTCAAAGTAATTGGGACAAAATAGTTTGACTAAACCTCTCTTAGTATGGGGTTTTCTAACATATGACCAGGCAAAGTTTTCCTCAGATGTAATCTTGTATGAATTTGTACGATATGCAACCATGTAATATTCCCTTGGCTCCATAAAGTTAGCCCACATATGGCAAGATAAGGTTGCACAAGCAAGTATCTTCATGTATTCTTGCTAGGTAAGCCCTTATGGTGGGTGCTAATGTTATACGGTTGGGCAAAAATGCCCAACTTAGGATTAAGTAAGGTAAGACAATGTAAGAACATGTGTTGCACACTATGCGCCACTCTAGAGCAAAGAACGATTAAAGTTTAGAACTGTGACATGGCATCAAGGGGGTTGTGTTTTTTGAGTTCATGTCTTCTTGATCATGGTAGGACATGAGGACCGCTTAGCATTTACGAAAGAATATGTTTAGGGTGGACCTTATGATGCTATATGAGTTGAGGTGTTTAGCCTTTTATAAAGGATAAGTTGAAATAAAACATCACGATGCAACTTCATAAAAAAGTATTAAACCTTTTTCAAAGGATGAATTTAGGTTGTACATTATGGATGAACCTCTTATGAGGTGTTTATCCTTTTAACAATGACAAGTTTAAGTTGTATATTGTTTATACAACATGTGATGTTTAGATTTTTATCAACATAAGCAGATGTTATGCCTTATGTCATGTTCTAGGCCATGTTTAAACTGGATGTTTGGACATCTTAGCATTGTGTTATTGCCTTAGATATAACTAATTCTTAGCTAGAGAATTTTGTCAAGCGTTTGAGTATGTTATAATCCATCAAACTTGGACATTTTTGTGTATGTGCGCTATTTTAATTGAGTAGGTCAAGGCCGGATCTCATGGAGCAGTATTGTATTAGATGCTCACCCTTTACATGAGTAGGTCAACGCCAGATCTCATGGAGTGTTATTGCATTAAGCGCTAACCCTTTTCATAAGTAAGTCAAGGCCGAATCACATGGAGCATTACTATAAGGACACATCTATAGGTAATATGCTATAGTAATATGTGTTTTCTTAAATTGATTATGCATAAGTAGGTGGATCCATTTGAATGATATGTTCATGTCTTGATGTTTTGTTCAAGTCATTGTATTCTTTATAATAATCTTCGAACAAGGACTAGTAATATGTTCATATAAATATCATCTCATCCAACCTTGAATTTTGGTTAATATGATTTGTAGTCAGGCAAGATGACTCTTCTCCTAGTCAAACAAGATGACTTGGACTGAAGCTCAGGCTTAGAAACATTACTTGACATTCGACCTCTAGCTAGACTTACTAGATTGACTTAGACTCTAACCAGGTAAGGTAACTTAGTTCTCGCCATGTAAGATTACATATCTTCTAGCTGATGATGGGACTTGATCTCTAGTTGGACAAGTTGATTAGACTTTTGCCAAGAAACTTGACTCGTCTTGTCTTGGAGCTTTGCTAAGATGAGGTGAAATAACATGTACTTTGATTAGGACAGTTGACTTAAGCCTTGGTTTGAGACTCTAGCCAGTAATGTAATTTGTGCTCTAAGTTCTAGCTAAGCAAAATGGCTTGACTTTGTAGACAAGGTAACTTAGGATTTGGCCAAGCAAGTTGACTGAGCTTTACCTGCCATTATCTAGACAATGTAACTTGGGGTCTTGCTAGACAAGTTGGCTTGGGCTGCACCATGCAGGATAATATGATAGGGTAACTTGGACCTTGGCCAAGCAAGTTAGCATGTTTTGGAGTTTCAGCAAGGCTAAATGGCTAATTTAGGGCTTTGGGTATGAAATACAGTTTGCTTTATTTCAAGGAAAAAGATTTTTCTATAACTCTTTAAGACCTTTTCTCGAAATGCGTTAGAGAAAATTGACTTTGCCTATCATTAAGCGAGATACATTGGCTACTACCAGGTCAGGTGATCTGGGATGCCATTAGGTAAGGTGACTTGGCCTGTTGTAGGACAAGGTGATTTGGCCCCTTGTAAGGCAAGAGGCCTTTTATTCCTCGTTGATGCTTCCTTAGTCTCATAAGATGGTTCGACTTTTGTTTTTGGCCTCTGTCTTTGTCTTTAATTTCTTCCTCGCCATATAATCTTCTGTTATTTGTCCTTTTAGCCTTGGCTGCTTCTTTGAAGGGGTAGGAGGGAACCCCCTTCGCTTGCTCCCAACCTCCTTGTTATTTGTACTGAAGGTTGTTATGTTAGTGAAGATGATACATATTTAAAGTAAGTTAACAAACTTTGGAAAATATGGGTTCTTGTCAGGCTGAGATGAAGTTAACTTTAGAAAAGATGGAATGATATTGTCATGTTTAAAAAAACAATGATCATTTTCTTTTTATTTAAAGTAGGGTAACTTATTCTCTTGACTCCGATCAGGTAAAATGCTTGACATGGATTCTGGTCAAGTGAGGTAACTATGTTATTGCTCGACATAGTGACATATCTCTTGACTAAGTTTCATGACTTGAACTCTAGGTAAGCAAGGTGGCTTGCTCTCTAGTCATGTAAGTTGACTTGATTCTAGCCAAGCAATGTGATTTATTTTCTGACAAGGAAGGATGACTCGTGCTTAAAGCTCTAGCATAACTCCTTTACTTGGGACTTTTGGTAAAAAAAAGTTGATGTGACTTGGGTCTCTAGCAAGGCAATTTGGCTGACGCGGTGCCTTGGCTAGACAATGACTTGATTTGGAGCTTTGGAGAGGCAAGGTAATCTAACTTGAGGCTTCAAAAAATTGTCCTTACTTGGGACTCCTTTAAGATAAGTTAACTTGATTTAGGTTCTTTAGCCAGGCAAGTCATTCATATTGAAGCTTTAGCATGACAATGTAGCCTAAGTTAGACTTTTCCAAGGACTCCGACAAGGCTATGTGAACTTGAATTTGGACTTTGTCCAGTCAAGTTCTCTTAACTTGGAGCACTAACAAGGAAAGGTGCCCTAATTTGGTGGTGTGACTATGCAAGTTGACTTGATTCTAGCCAAGCAAGGTGCCTATACAAGATAACCTAGGCTCTAGCCAGGAAGTTGTCTTGGGCTTTACCAAGCAAGATAACTTGGCATGTTGTTAGGAATGTTGACTTGGGCTTTAGTTAAATAGGGTGACTTGCCCTGCTACAAAGCAATGTTCATGTCAAGCTATAGCTTAGGAGAGCATCTAAACTTTGGCTAGCTTGTGACGTCTATATAATAGTCTTAGACCTTAAGCTTTACCTGGAAAATCTTTTTGACAGTCTACCTAGAAAATCTTTTTATTTTCTTTTATTATGACATTTTCTTATAGGTTAGATCAAGATCTTCCTTGGTTTGTTTTATGATGATAACGTATCTCTCATATAATGATCATGAGTAGCCATTTTCATGTACTTCAATCAAAACAAACTTCTCAACTTTATAAAGCATATGATAGCCACTTTGAATATATATATAGCCCTACTGTTATAGCCTATAAGGCTATAGAGAGATAAAATGATGGTTACAGACATCATGACTTCATAGCCTATAAGGCTATAGAAAGACAAAGTGGTGGCTATCAAAGTTAATGGTGCTCCTTTTGTCTTTGACTATCATAAATATATACTCAGTTATTTACACACAGGTTGATGTGGTAAAATGAATTAATAACATTTTCTTTTTGTTCTTTTTCTATTTGGAATTATCTATATATGTGAAATAATCTCTTTACATGACTAAAACTGTTCTACACGTGAATTGTAAACTCCATAGTTTTATACACTATTTAGACATCACAAACTTAATACGATACCCACATTTAAATTGATTTGAATGGCAAACATAAACGCTTGGTGTATATGATAATAAGACACAAACTATTTTTGAAGATGAGACTCGTTAGAAGAATTTGACTCTTTTAGGCACTCATCTAGACATGATAACTCGTCCAGACATGTAACCCGTCCAACAATTTGGGCAGGCGATTCCTTGATCATTTCCAATGAAATAAATTTGTATGTTTTTTCGAATGCCATTTGCGAGTGTATCGTTGCTTAATGTTTGCTCAAAGCATATTATATATATATATATATATATATATATATATATATATATATATATATATATATATGTGTGTGTGTGTGTGTGTGTGTGTGTGTGTGTGTGTGTGTGTGTGTCTTCTCTGACTTGTATTGAACAAGCTATTAATGAAGTGTTGCAACATGTTAATAAAGCATATATATACACTAAATAAATGTCTAGGTTGTGTGTGTAAGAATTTGGTTTCTAAATCTCTATGCATGCATGCATGCATAGAACAAGTTATTATATGTAGTAACCATTATGTACTTGCTAACATTTCTTGTGGCTTTGTGACAACTCGCTCATTTTTCACTGTAATTGTTATTATTAATTATTATTATCTTTTTAGTGTGTGGTCATATCAACTCTTGTACCTTATAAAAGTAAAAGTGTATAGGTTAAAAAGCATAGTGTACAATACTAGATATTCTTGACAATAGTGTTTTATAATGTCTATGTTTATCCTTATCTTCAAGTAAAAATATGCACCTATATTTTATAAATATTACTTTTTGCTCGAAAAACTAGACAAACTGGGTTGTTTGAGCATAATTTTTAAAACTGAGTCTAATAAATGATAAAGTTTATTGACTCAACACAAACCCATAGGTAAACTGATATGTCTGTATAAATGATTTTTATTAATAAATATATATTTTAAAATTGCTTTTGCAATGGTTTATTCTAATAAGTAATTTATGTTTCTCTTTTCAGATGAGCTCTCAGATATGCAAATATATAAAGATACAGGACCTGTCATCTTGGAGTAGAATCTATTGATCTGGATACAAAGAACGCAAGTCTAACCATTATGATTGAGAACACAATGCAAGTTTTGTTCAGGTTCCCATGGATGGCACCACTTGTTGCTACAATCAAATTTGGGTCAGGCTTAATGCTGAGTTGAACAATGCCTAGCTATCCTGAGCTTAGATCTGAGCTACGACAACAAAGAAAATCTATGTTAGACGGCTTTAGGGGACAAGCCCCGAGGGCACTTCGACACTCAAGTTAGTATTATGCTTATATGAATTCAACATATAACATATTAAAGATATATAATATGTAAACTATATAAATGAGTGTGAGAGACAACAAATGAACTATAATGAAAGAGCTTCATAAGAGAAAGTGTAAGGCTCCGTTCCCGGGAACCCCACAGTTGGTCATTCTTAGCATCATTCGCTATTAAAAACACCTTAAGTCACATTATTATAGGAAAACAATCGCAGCGGAATAACTTGACCAAAAATCATTTCTTGCATTAATGATTACTTTTGCCAAATAATACATTATTGTTAAGTGTTACAAAAGAATATTTAGTTGCATTACAAGACAAAAATATCATAATTTCATAAATGGATGCCAGTCTCAATCCACCAAGTAGCTTCAGTCCCGTGCCATCCTCAGCAACGTCCTTACCTGCCAACAGATATGCATATAAAAAGTCAGCGTTGCTGAGTGAGTTCTAGTTTAATAATATAGTTCATTTGGTGATCATTCATCAATATACATAATCAATCATTAAGAGATTCATTATCTTTCTTTCTTTATCTTTCTCTTTCATTATCTAGGATTTCACAAAGCAAGAGCCTACATTGTTGGTTGGCAACAGATGCCGAACCCCTGTCGGCAAACGTTTATCATGGTAGCTAACCCATTGACAGTTGATCCACACTGCTAGGCACGAAGCCTGCTCATGAACTAGGATCCCATTCATTCATTGGTCAATCCCCAGGATTAGACCCCTGATGTACATCCTCATGAGCTGATACAACCATACATTAGTTTGAGCAAACAACCTCCTGGTCGTGAACCTCCATTCATTTGCTTGCAAGGCTTTTCATTCATCATAAGGGCCCAGGGATAACATTCATTAAGTTTCACTGTTCTTCTTTTATTCCTTTGTGTCCACTTGTTATGGATAATACTTATTAAGATGCTCATTACTTAATCACATAACATGAAAACATGATTGACATAGTAAAAGCAGCACATAAGAAAGAACCAAGCATAATAATCCTTAAACAAGCATAATCTTTCCTTATACAGAAGTTCTCCACACTTAAATTCTAGTCCCAAAATTTCAGAAAAATCCCAAGTCTTTAGACAAATACGGATGAACTTAGACAAATGCGGATTAACATAACAAATGCGGATGAAAAAATGCGGATGAATATTCGCAGGAAATGTTCTAAGTGTCAGGAAGTGCGTATGAACCGAATGCAGATGACTAAAGCAAATACTCATGGACACCGTAGCAAATGTGCATGGACAAAAAAAATGCGGATGAACACTTTGGCTGTACTAAAGGCAAATACGGATGAACACAGCAAATGCATATGAACAAACACTTATGCGAATATTCAAGTCTAAGTGCGGATGAACTAAACCAACCTGCAGTTACATCTTATGCTATATTTAGTTCTGATAGGATCAAAATGGATTGATCTGTGATGATATTGTGATACAATTAAATCAAAACAAACACAAGTAATCAAATCTAAACAAACGTATCAAAAATTCATAGTTTCATTGATAGATTGCATAGAAAGTACAAGTGTAGAGAGAAAAACAGTTACAATTCGTTACTGATTTCTAAGTGCTTTCTTCTAGTGCTTTTAAGGCCTTACCTACACAATACCTTATCTATGCTATTTATACTATCAATACAAAAAGAACATATATTTACAAAATAAGTCCCTACACTATGACAAAAACTATACAAAGACTAATAAAGACTAAATGTTAATCTTCAAGAGGCTTCTACAATACTCCCCCTAAGATTGACATTGTCGTCAGTCTTCAAAATCATCAATCTTCTGTCTTCAGATTTTCAAATTTCTTCTGTCTTCGGTCTTTATCTTCAATCTTCTATCTTCAATCATTAATCTTCTTTATTTTATCTTCATACATCAAAGAAATCTTCTGGTTCTTCTTTAATTTTGAAAATCAGCTTCTCTTTATACATTTTCTGCTCTCTTAAGGCTTTAGCAATGGCAGATTTGAACTTGCTTGCTAAAATTCCTTGTTCTGGTTTTGATTCATTCGTCTTGATTTCCATTTTATTTGTCAATTTCATAGATTTCAGATGACTAGGTTTCATAAGCCCATATAGCATCCCAATCAAAATCGACCTTTAACCTTGAAATTTGTATGAATTTGATCATGTACTCACGTTAAAATCAGAAATGAACACTATTGACGTAGGTTTTGAACACAAATAAAACAAAATCAGATTATCAATGTTAATAAAGGGACGGGTGTGAGAGTTCAGGGGTTTTGAGTGAATGAATCGACAGAAATCACAAAGTGTTGTATTTATACTAAGTAAAATTTTTAGGCGCGTGAGCACTGTTTGTGCGCATGGAGTTGAATTTTACACTAAGTATTTAGGCGCATGAGCACTGTTTGTGCGCATGAGATTAGGCGCATGAGCATTGATCAGACGCATAAGCACTGTTCAGGCGCATGGGTCTAGCTGAAACACCCAACACTTAGTAATTTTCTACTTGATACGCCCAACTCTTGAAAGTCTGGTACTGTGCAGGCGCATGAGGATGGATGAAACGCCCAACACTTAACCATAAATTTCAGACTTATGACAACTGTTTAGGCGCATGTGGATGTCTGAAACGCCCAACACTTGTACAAATTCTGAAAAATTCATCATGCTCCTACTTGGACATTTGAACACTGTTTAGACGCATGAGATAACTTTCATGAGTCTAACACTTGTAATTTTCAAGTCTTCCACCTGAACACTATTTAAACATATTAGTACTGTTCATATACTAATTTTTTAAACAATTTGTCAATTTTGACTTTCACCCAAAATTTTCATAATTGACCCTCAATTTTTAACTTTTGATATTTCAAACTTTTATTTTTTATTTCAAAAACAAATAGTCTCTAATTTTCAAACATTTGATATTGTTTTTTTAATTTTTTAAAAATAATTTCCCGTCATTTTAGTCTCCAATTTTAACAAATAGTCTCATATTAAACTTTTACAAGAAGCTTTTCCACTTTAAAATGTTTTTTAGGTTTATTTTTACATTATGTCAAACACACACATGCTTGAACTTTTTAGCTTCATCCTTTCCATTCAAAACACTAAATTTTAATTTTTCATATCTTGAAATTTGAATTATCTTCTCTTTGACTTTTTACTCTTTTTACTCCCCCTAAATTTTAAGATTAACAAAACTTAGAAGTTTCTTGAATTTGTCACATGAAGATCACACTAATCATTGTTAATATGCCTGCACACAGAAAACATGCAAAAATCAAAATTAAAGCAGAATAAAAATCTAATATTTACAATTGAATCAATGTCTGCAGTGAGATAATATCAGTTAAGATCAGCACATTAAACTTAAATAAATTGATGGATAGTCATAGACTGTGAATAAATCCTGATCAAGTATGTTCCAGGTCAGCATTTCTGCAGCAAAGGAGACACGAGATCTAAAGACAGAAAATGAGTGCATTTAGCAAGATATTCAGCACACTTACTTTTTGAATTCTTGGATCGATTAAGATACAATTAGATATGACATTATGCAGTCACACTTAGACTTAGAGAGGTTAATTCTTATAAAGATATGCAAGAAGTCACTTTTTGCAACTTGTTAACCTGACATATACTATAACCACATCTTATTTGGTGTTTGTGCATATTGGCATCTTATTGCATCAGTGAGAATATCCAGGTCTGTAATCACTTACAACAAAGAATATCTCATCACTTCAGGTCTATGATGACTCATAAGAGAGAAGTGTTAGATGCTTTAAATAATTTAGAGTTCAATGGTTATTCATATCACCATCAGGTGTGAGATTATATCTTAACTAGCAATCAATTTGAGAAATCAACACTACTCATTAGTGCTAAGATAGACAGACATGAATGCATGAGTGATTTAGTTTAATCACAAGAATTTACTTTTTCAGTCTAATTGCATGAACTTACTTGCACATCATATCTGATCACGTCAGACTTTGTTATTGAGTGAAGTATGCAACTGATCATACTAATGTATCTATCATTTCTCACACATTGCAAAGACAGATTCATCCTAAATAATGAATTAATAGAGAAAAACTCTATTTTTTTAGTTTTTGTTTTATATTTTTATCTTTTGATTTTTCAATTTTCTATTTTTGTATTTGGTTTTGCTTTTTCTAAGAAACATGCACACACAAAATACAATCAAGCAATTAACTTAGACAGTTTCTCTTGCAGTGTCCTATTCAGGTAAGGGAGGGTTCTGATCATATTTAGACTCAATTAACTGAAATACTCAAAAACTAGTTTTTAAATATGGTTAATAAGACCAATTGACTCTACCAAATACTCAAACCATCCTGGTAAGAAGGCTTTAGTAAAAAGTTCAGCCAACTGTTTTTCGGTTGCAATTTGAATCAGAATGATTAAACCTTTGTCAGAGTTATCTCTGAGAAAATGATATCGAATCTCGATATGTTTTGTTTTTTAATGTTGGACAGGATTAGCTGTAATGAACATAGCAGCAGTGTTATCAATGTAAATTGGAGTTTTAAGAAAATTGAACCCGTAATCCAACAGTTGGTTTTGTAACCAAAGGATTTGAGAACATCCTGCTGAAGCAGCTATGTATTTAGCTTCTGCGATTGACAACAATTAGTGGGATTCCTTCGGGTCGGATTGATACCTGGAACAAACACAAACAACATACATTATGTCAGGTCTAGATGCAGTAAGATACATCAATGAACCAACCATAGATCTGTATAAAGTTTGGTCTACAGATTTTCCTTTCGGATCAGGCTCAATCTTGGTGTTTAAGTCAGCTGGAGTTCTTATGGACTGACAATCTTGCAGTTAAATTTCTTCAAGAGTTTGTCAACGAACTTCTCTTGATTTATGAATATTCCATCGGCAGATTGCTTGACTTGAAGTCCAAGAAAGAATTTTATTTCTCCTATAGAACTCATTGAAATCGAGATTTCATTATTTCTTCGAATTCATTGCACAATTTTGGACTAGTAGAACCAAATATGATATCATCAACATACACTTGGACATATAAAAGATCATCAGCATCCTTCTTGATAAACAGAGTCGGATCGATTTTCCCTCGCGTGTATCCATGTTGGATTAAGTGTTGTGATAATGTTTCATACCAGATTCTAGGAGCTTGATGGAGTCCATACAAAGCTTTGCTAAGCTTGTACACACGATGAGGAAATTCTGAATCTTCAATACCCGGTGGTTGCTTTACGAACACATTATCGGTGATTGGACCATACAAGAATGCACCTTTTACGTCCATTTGATACACTTTAAATCTCATGAATTATGCATAAGCCATGAAGACACGAATTGATTCAAGTCTTGCAACTGGAGCAAATACTTCATCATAATCTATACCTTCTTCTTGTGTCCTTGTGCAACAAGTCTCGCTTTATTTTTGAATAACAATTCCTCTATCATCAGTTTTTTGTTTCTGAACAACCATCTTGTGCCTATGGCATTTTCTCCTTCAGGTAAATCCATAAGATTCCAACCTTCTTGTTGCGAATTGCAATATTCTTCTTGCATAGCCTCAATCCAACTATTGTCCTTTAACGCTGCAGGACCAGGTAAGGGTACTTAACCCTTATCTTCACATTGTGGAGAGATCTTAGATCACTTAACAATTCAAATAGGGAACTGGTAACTAGAGACAGATGATACTAAGAGCACAAGTAAATTAAAGAGACAAAACTAAGAACAACACAAGAACACAAGATTTGTTTTCAAGGATGTTGTATATTAATTTCAAGTTCTTTTACAAGTGTTACAAAGCATACTTAAATTACAAGGACCTGAGACACTTTTATACTACAACCTAAAACCGTCACTTACATGTAAAGACAGTTGGGATTTGACTTATCTAGACAACAAGGTCAATCTACAATCAAAAGGCAGATTGCCTTTTGACTAGTGACTATAACATGCCATAGATTACTGACTTTTCCTAATACAAAAAGTCTATAGAAACAAGGTAAGTTACAAACAAAGACCATTCCTACTTTTTGATAAAGCATGGAAGTTTCACCAACTTGTGTAAAGTAGGTGAACCACCAGAGCAGGCAGCGGAGAGTGTGTCAGCTTTATCAAAAGTTGATTCAGAGAAAGCATATTTTCTTTGTCCTCTGAAGAAATCAGTCTTCACAGCTTCGGAAGACTTTGTCTCTAAAGCTTTGAAAGATTTCATCTTTGGCTTCGGAAGATGCTGGTCTTTGGCTTCGAAAGATTTCACACATAGAATATTTTTTCTGGTTGAGTGTGAAACTTCCGAAGTAACTCCTTCTGAACTGTTAGCTTCGGAAGATCTTACACTTAGACATATTTGAGAGTGTAAGACTTCCAAAGCTATTTCATCTTTGTTCCTTAGTGCATGCATGGAAGACTTGGTTGTTCTGGCTTGTTGGTTGCATCAGCCTCATATTCTTCAGATGATCTTACAAACTCCCTTTAGGCTGATGCTACCAAAACAGAGAAGTTCTTTAGATTTTAATAGTCCATATTAGGATCCTCAGCATACATTTCTTCATCATTGGGTCTGGATCCTTCAGACTAACATAGAACCTTCTTATATCAAAAGATCATGCAGAGGAAGATTGAGCAAGTCTTCTGAGGAATAGACATGCATGCCTTCCTGATCTCTTATGACATACAATCTGTCTTGATCTTCATCATAAAACCATGACATAATTTGTCTTCCAACAGCAAGAGGTTCTACTATGATTGGAGTTTATTGAGAGACCTCTTCATGCACTCCCTCAGGATGCTCTGACTCATCCTGAGGTTGGGAGGTGGATGCCTTTCTTCTTTTTTCTCTTTGAGATTGATCTTCTGGCCATCCTTTTTCTTCTCCCTGATGATTTTAACTAAGGGGACTGGTCTTGAGTACCAGGTTGTTCATTGAGTCCCCCTCAGTTGGGATCTCTTCTCTCACAGGTTCAGAAGGAGAGAGAGGAGGACCCTACTATGGATCAGAAGATGAAGTTGGCTGAGATGCAGTTGCAGGTTCAGGTTGTGTTGTCTCAGTGGGTTCAACCTTCACCTCAACTTCAAGTTGAGCTGGACTTGGTGAGAATGCAAGTGCACTAGCTCTCCCTTCTTTATCTTCTGCTTGATTACCCTGATATGCTCATCCATTATGGATAGAGACATAAGGCCAAGCCTCCTTCCAGAGAATCCATACAACTTCAAGAAGCTCATCATCCTTTATCTATCAGCAGACTTCTTTTGGTTTTTATAGATGATGGCCCTTGACTTTGTAGCTTCTTCCCTTAATCTTTTCTTTTTAGCTTGTTTTTCTCTTTTAGCTTTTCTTCCATCTGCTTATTGTATTCAAATAATATGTATTCAGATGGTAAGGGAAGAAGTGCATCCACCTGATAGAGACCTGTGGCACTCAGGTAGCTGATCATCTTTAGTCTTTCTTCTTCAGTTGCTACCTGAGGTTGTTCAATAGCCATAGTCTCTGGCTCAGGACTTTCTTGAACTGGGGGAGGACAGGAATGTTCTTGTAGAGTCTTTTTAGCCTTATTTCTTCCTTGTGTTTGAAGAGCAATGCTGCATCCTCTGCTTCCTTCCTCTCCTTTGACAACTCTATGTCAGCCAGTTCATTGAATTCATCTAAGGGGAGAGAGATGAGTTTATCAACATTATAGTTTCTAGTTCCCAGGTAGTTTAGCCTGGCTGCCCTTAACTCATCTTCCTGAGTGTTTAGCCTGGGGGCAACCCTGATTGTAGCTTCCATAAACCCTGGGAACCACTTAAACTCTCTCCCCTCAGCTTTCTCTTCCTCTCTCTCTTCTCCTCCTCAATCTCCTTAAGAGTCATATTCCTTTTGCCTTTGTCATCCATAGGCTTTGGTGACTCAGGCTGGAGAGAGCATTGGCCTTCATTGCTTGGTTTAACTGTCAAGCTCTAGCCAGAGAGAGGTTGTGAAACACCATCACCAGCTGGTGTTTCACTGAGGGTAATGGGTGCAGAGGGAGATCCTGTCTCAAGGTTCACAGGTTCAACCTCTGGGCCTTCAATCAAGGTTTTCCCTTCAAAGCTAATCTTTGGGTCTACCTCAACATCCAGTTGACCAAAGATCTCACCTGCTAGCCTCTGTCTATATAATTTTGATCGCAATTTAAACTCCTCTAGTATCCTGTCTTGAATTCTTTCTACCAATCTTGCTGCTTGTCTATTATTGCTTGGGTTGACAAGTGGCAGATCTACCAAGTTGATGCTCTCATAGAAACTCAGGTGTGAAATGTTGAGAACTTCTAGTTGACCCTGAGCTTTAGAGATCACAAGAGCTCTCCTATTGCTGTCTTACCCCCAACCCCAGATTGGGTTCTCAAAAGGGGCAGACATTGCTCTTGGTATTCCCTCCTTAAACAATTATTGGATGAGCAAGTTCAGATCACTGTCCAGAGGAGGTTGCTGAGTATGAACAACTGCAAGAGAGGATGGTGATTCCTTTATGTCCATACTCTGGGAAGAACTCCCAGGTTTTGTGATTGTCAGAATCTCCTCCCCTTTTTGGTAGCATGACTCTCTTGCATAGGTGAGCTGGGAGATTGATCCATGACTTCCACAGGTTCTTGTGGACCTGGATGAGTTATCCTCATGGGTCTCTCAGCCATCTTGCCCTTGAGATCGGTGATCTCAAGTTGCTGGTCATTGACCCTCTTCTGTAAGATAGTCACCTGATTTCCAGGTGAGCTATCTTTGAAACAAAATAGGTGCAAAGATGTGACAGTTTGTGCACCTTTTGTTGCAGACTCCCCTCATCTTCAGATGAAGAATCATTGGGGGATGAGAGAATTGGACCTAAGTCTCTTCCTCACCACCAGCATAGGTTTCTTTGCTGCTGGATTTCCCCTGCCTAATGACAATTTCCAGAGAAGTGTCAAGAGGCTGGGTTGCCATGGTAGAGGTCCTAGTAATGTTATCACTTGCAAAAGTGATAGCCTCTACCATATGGATTTCCTGAATAGGTTCAGGACTATCCACCTCAGTAGGGGGTTGCTGATGTGGGCTAGAGATGGGGAAGCAGGAGTACTCATCTCTCCTTGAGTGTGGGAAAGAGAAGAGACTTATGGTACTCACTGAAGCCTAAATCTTCATCAAAATAGAAGTCAAGGCTGGGAATGGGGCAGTTTAGATCAAGAGGTTGGGGATGGTAGCTTTCCCCAAAAGGTTGATCACTAGAGTGTCGAGACACAGAGTGACGGCTTAAGGCTGTTTGTGGGGTTGTGAGCTCATCAGGCTGAGCATGAGGAACCTCAGCACTGACTGGTTGAAAGATGGGAGTGGTCTGCTCCTCAGGGGAAGTGGGAGCTCGAGATTCCACTTCCTCCTATATGGGTTCTGATATGGGGGCCTGTACATGCTCAGTAGCAAGTGCAGGGGTTTGTTGGGATTTTCTTTTGTAGGTGATGGTGATGGTAGGCTGTGTTTGAGGTGGTTGAGAGGTGGAGGGTGTTGGTTCAACACTAGCTGGTGCTGCTAGGTTTTCACCCTGAGCAATGAGCTCAAACATTTTTGGGACAAGGGCTGTTTCTACCCCAGAGAAGCCAACGGTTGGCTTCTTCAAGATTTTGAAGATGTCGGGCCTCATTTGTTCTATTTTAAGAATATTACATATTCCCCTCAACTATGGTCCCAACTCATAGTTAAGAATGTGTTGAACATACCTAGGGAACATATAGTACTCTAAGGAGTCCAAGTTTGTAAGTAAATTAGTATATACAAACTCAGAGTACCTGAACTTGACCCTTTGTACTATCCTATGGACTATAAAGGAGAGGTCTTCTGGAACTTGATCCCATCCTCCATGTTTGTTAGAAAGGCTGTGAATGATGACATGGAGGAGGTATTTCCATTGAGATGAGACCTTCCCCTTCCTGAAGGTTTTGACTGAGAAGTCACCTTCATAGCCCATCTGCTGAAAGGAGTGGTTGACAGTAGATTTGGAAGGACAGCTCACCTGCTTCATCATCTAGCTGCAAATGGGTGTTTATGATGCCGGAGTGATGAAACTGTCCTCCCCTGCACTGTAGCAGACAGTGCCTTCTCCCCGTCCATGGTGACCTCTTGACAGGTCTCTAGAACTCAAGCAACTGATCCTCATAGAGAGGAGAATCAATTGTAAGGGAGGTGAAGTAGTGCGACGAAGAAAGGTACCTACACACATCTGAGAAGCTTGGATCCTTCTCAGAGTGTAACAGGGAAACCTGATTGTGTTGCCTGTGTAGGTGCATGGAAAAATCAGGTCGTTGCGACGATCAATGTTGGCCATTTGAGGAAGCTTTTGCAGTGAAGAAAGAAAGAAGAAGATGAAATTTGGGGGTAAATTTAGGTAAGGATCAGTGAGAGTAGAGACGAAATAGAACCGTTTGGAAGATATATGTCGTGGATTTGAGACAAAGTTATGACAAAAGATAAACTTTGAAATCCGTAAGTGGGTCCTACTTCTGAAAAGTGCGCCCAAAAGTTAGTTTTCTTGGAAGTTGTAAAACTTCCGAAGGAAATTTTGGCTTCGGAAGCTTTGTAGCAAAGCTTCCTAGGCAAGTTTTGCTTCTGAAGATATTTCAAAGAATTTTGAAAATTTGGCTTTGGAAGAAGTGAACAAGTCTTCTTTGACTTAGTTGCTTTCGGAAGATATTTCTTATTTGAATACATTTAAGTACTTATATACAAATTTAAGCTTCGGAAGATACTCCAAGAATTTCTTTCGAAGGTAAATCTTAGATAAGCTGTTATATGATTTAAAGACATAAATTTCTTCCAAAGGCAATTTGAGTTCTTCCGAAGGTAAATTTTCACAAATCTGAGGAATATCAGTTAAAAGTTAGTTTTCTTCCAAAGAGAACTGGGCTTATGAGGTGATCTAATAGACAACTTAGGACACACAATTTTAGGAAATAAAGTTGATTAAGTTATTAAGGAAAATCTATTCAAAGTTAATCATCCCAATAGCTGATACAAGAAATTTAAATCTATGTTCATCAAATGCCTTTATGAACAGATTAGCATATTGTTCATTTGTGTTAACTTTGATTAGTTTGATCAATCCCTTTTCAAAATTATCCCTAATCAGATGATACCTGATGTTGATGTGTTTGGTCCTTGAGTGCTGCATAGGATTTTTTGTAATGGAGATGGCACTGTTGTTGTCTATGTGGATGGGAGTCTCCTTAAAGTTGAACCCATAGTCTAGCATCTGATTCTGAATCCAAGCACTTGAGCACAGCAGCTTGCAGCAGCAATGTATTCAGCTTCAGCAGTTGATGCAGACACACAGGATTGCTTCTTGCATTGCCAAGAGACTATCCTTCCACCAGGAATTGACATCCCCCAGATGTGGACTTTGCAGTCATGTTGCAGCCACCATAATCACTATCTGTATAAGCATATAGATTAAAGTCTGAATTCTTTGGATACCAAAGGCCTAGATTTGGAGCACCTTTGAGGTATCTGAGAATCCTTTTGAACAGTGATTAGGTGTGACATCTTGGGTTTGGCTTGATATCTTGCACATATACATGTGGCAAACATAATATCAGCCTGCTAGCAGTAAGGTACATAAGTGACCCAATCATAGCCCTATAGAGATGTTCATCAACACACTCCCCCTCAAGATTAGGACCAAGGAGTGGTTTCTGGCTATGGGTGTCTTTGCAACCTTACAGTCAGTCATCTTGAATCTTGTAAGTATGTCCTGTACATACTTTGACTGACTAATGAAGATGCCATCTTCAACATGCTTCACTTGAATTCCTAGAAAGAAACTGAGTTCCCCCATGGCACTCATTTCAAATCTATTCTTCATCAGCATCTCAAAGTCTTTGCAGAGCTTTGGATTAGTTGAACCAAAGATGATGTCATCTACATATTTGAACTAGCAGTGTGTCATTCCCTATTTCTTTGATGAAGAGAGTCCCATCAATAGTACCTCTTTTGTATCCATGATGACAGAGGTATGTTGATAGTGTCTCATACCACTTTCTTGGAGCTTGATGCAGTCCATATAGAGCTTTATCAAGCTTGCAGACATAATCAGGATGATCTGGGTCTACAAAGCCAGGTGGTTGTTTAATATAAACTTCTTCATCAATCACCCCATAGAGAAAAGCACATTTCACATCAAGTTGGTAGACCTTGAAATCCTTGGATGCAGCATAAGCCAGAATATTCTTACAGCTTCAAGTCTTGCAACTGAGCAAAAACATCAGTGTAATCGATCCCTTCTTCTTGAGTGTATCCTTGGACAACCAGTCTAGCCTTGTTCTTGATATAATCCCTCTATCATCCTTCTTGTTCTGAATACCCATTTGGTACCTATGACAGTCTTCCCTTAGGAAGAGAGCATAAGTTCCACACCTTCTGTCTTCTGATTTGAAGCAGCTCATCTTGCATAGCTTCAATCCAGCTTCCATCCTTCAAAGCCTCATCAACTTTGTTCGGCTTTATCTAGGATAAGAAACAAGAATATAGACAAACATGGCTGTCATGAGTTTGTCCTCTTGTTCTTACCCCTGAGTCAACATTTCCAATGATGTTTGTGGTGGAATGTGACTTGTGGATCCGAAGTTGAGGGATCACAGCAAGTTGGTTGGACAGATCTAAATTAGAGAAATTCTGTTCTGGCAATGAGGTGTCTCCCACCACCCAGCACACTTATCAAGAGAAACTTGATCCAATGAGTGTGTGACATCATTCATGTTGTCTTCAATGGAGTGGTTATCAGCATCAAGAAATTCTTGATCACTGTCACCACCTCCTATTCCTTCTGCATTAGAAGTTCCTTCTCCTGAATTCGAAGCCTCTGAGCTGGAATTTGAAGGCAATTCAGTTGAATCAGCAGTATTTGTCATGCTTATGCTGATAGGAGCCTCAATTACAGGGTTAGTCACCACTGGAGCTGAAGTAGTCTTCTTGGTTGGTCTTCTCAGCTCAAATCTTGGATCAGGTTGTTTTGTTGATCTGTTATTTGTAGATCCTGAAACATTCTCACAAGACTTGTTAAAATAGTTGGTAACTAAATCAAGATCAAACAGCCAATCCAGACCAGAACCTTTCACATAGGGTATGTGTTCATTGAAAGTCACATTAGCTGACTCCTCAATGATTCTAGTTCTGAGATTGTATACTCTATAAGCCTTAGCTTGAGAAGAGTATCAAACAAAGTGTCCAATATTTGATTTCTCAGTAAACATGGCTATTTGATCTTTGGTATTCAAGATGGTGCAAGGACATCCAAATGTTCTGAGAAAACCAATTAATGGTCTCCTTTTGTGCCACAATTCATAAGGAGTCTTACCATATGTCTTAACCACTAAAACTTTGTTCTGCACATAGCAGGCTGTGTTGATAGTCTCTGCCCAAAAGGTGATAGGCAGTTTAGAGTCAGACAATTCTAGCAGCTTCAATAAGTGTCTTGTTTCTCCTCTCAGCAACACCATTTTGCTGAGGAGTCCTGGGAGCACTATATTGTCTTGAAATACCATTTTCATCACAAAATGTATCAAGGATTTGGTTTTTAAATTCTTCCTTGATCACTATCAAGGATTTGGTTTTAAATTCAGTTCCTTGATCACATCTTATGGTCTTGACCTTATGATCAGATTGATTCTCAATTTCAGAATAAGTTCTTTAAGATTTCAGGGGTTTCATCCTTAGTTCTAAGGAAAACACCCAAGTGAATCTTGTGAAATCATCTGTGATCACTAAATAGTAAAAGGTCCTTCCTAGACTCATTACACTGGTGGGGCCAAACAGATCCATATGTAATAAGTGTAAGGGAGTGGTGATAGAGTTCATTTCCTTTGGTTTGTGAGACTCTTTGTGTTGCTTCCCTTTCAGGCATGCAACACAATGGTCATCACTTGTAAACTCTTTCTTTGGCATTCTAGTTACTAAATCATTCTTAATCAATTTATTCATGTTTTTAAAGTTTACATGGCACATTCTTTTATGCCAAAAGAAAGACTCATCACTATTTCCTTTAGACAGAAAGCAAGAAACTTCTCCAGAGGGAGATGTTTCCTGCAAATCCATTTTGTACATGTTCCCTCTCCTGGGGGCTCTGAGCAGAATATGCTCTTGAGGAATATCAACCCTGGGCTTGAGAACAATGCACTCATGCTCAGTAAAGAGCATGTGATATTTTTGGTCACAAAATTAGGACACACTTAGAAGATTGTATCCAAGCTCCTTGACAAAGTTTACCTTCTTAATGCTGAGCTTACCATTTGTAACCTTGCCCTGCCAGTAATGTAACCTCCTGCATCTCCTCCAAAAGCAACTGGTCCTCCATCAAATCTTTCAAAGTTTTAAAGTAAGGACTCATTGCCTGTCATGTGCCTGGAGCAGCCACTATCAATGATCACACATTTCTGTTTGCCTTTGGCTGTCCCTGCACAAAGGAGATGATTTAGTTACATTTGGAAACCCAAGCCTCATTGGTCTTGGGCTTGTTAAAATGATTGAAGGCAATGAAACAGTAAGTGATCCTATGTTCAGGCTCTGAGGATCATTTGCTGTTGCTGATGAAGAATCTTCAGTCACACGGTCTTCCTTCATCTTCCACACCACCTTTGGAAATTTGGCTTGACCTTCAAGCTTCGGAAGCTTTTACAGTTTCAGAGATTTGGAGACTGGACCTTCGGAAGATCTTGCTTTCACTGCAGCAAGCTTCAGTACTTCAGAAGCATTCCTTTCTTTCGAGACCAAATTTTTTTTCTAAAGCAATTTTTCAGTTGCCTTCTTCTTCATTTTGGAGCTTCTGAAGGAAACAGATTTTCCTTCCGAAGCTTTCTTTTCCTTCTTCTTCCCAGAAGCCATTTCTTTAACCATGTGATTGTAGAAGCAATCCTTAGCCAGATGAGAAGTACTACCACACATGATGCAGTCCATTTGCTTACTTCTGGGAGTCTTCTTCTGAGAGCAAGACTGAACATGAACACTTTCTTTCTCCAGTTTCTTCTTCACAGATGATGCAGTAATTTTCTTAGGGAGAGAATTGCTCTTGGAGAGGATGATTCAAACTGTGTAATAGTGGTACACAACAATTCAGCCTTCTCTTTGCTGGAATGAGTTGGAACTGTACTAAAACTCCTGGTACTAGAGTTTGTAGTTGATTCCTCAGCTTTTACCACTTCAAACCCTGCAGAGATGAACACTTGTTTCTGCTTGGCTTCAAAAGTGGCCTTGATCTCTTGAGCCTTCTTTGATCTTCTCTTTGCTCTTCTAATCAAGTTTTTCTTCTTTGTCTTTGTCATACCAGCCTTCTTACTCTCCTCAGGAGCATGGTGACCCTTTTTGGATTGACTCTTTCACTCATTTCAGAATCATCCCTCACCATCTCCTCTTCATCCTCTTCAACACTAGGGTCTATAAAGGGAAGCTCATCTTCACCAGTTCCACCTTGGAGATCTTACAGATAATAGAGTGTGTGGAGGAGCTATCTCACAAGATCCCAGTCCTTGCTTATTCTGATAACAAACTTTTGCATGCAGAGATGAGGATATTATGTTCTTGAAGGTCTCTTCTTCAAGAACACACTTTTCTGCCCTGGCTTTGCTGATCACAAGCTCAGCCTGGCATTCAGTCAACTTAGTAACAAGATCTTTTATTTGAGTCTTGTAGTTTGTTTGCTCATGTTTAAGAGTTGAAATTGTTTTCTCTAGATCTTCTATTTTAAGCTTATAATCATTTTCAGCTCTCTTAAAATCAGCTTTTAAATGTTTAAAGACTCAATATCAGATCTCATTTCTAAGTTGTAGGACCTGTATGTTTACTTTAGCAATACATTCAGGAGAGCAAAGATGTTCTAATACCTTGGCTTTATCATGGTCAGCCACAGTGCATGATTTGGAGAAGCATCTTCAGCTGGAAGCTCCAGTCAAAGCCTCCTTCTTCAACAACAACTGCAGCTTGCTGTCTTGGCTTCTCATTCTGGTGCCCTCCTTCAGTGTAGTTTGGCCTGGATGATGCTTGGCCACCATTTGACTTAGGTGCCTTGCATTCTCTGGCAAAGTGTCCCATCTGGTTACAGTTGTAACACTTTACTTTGCTTTTGTCCAGCCCAAACTTGCCACTGGCTGCATTGCTAGGAAACCTTCTCCTAGTCCTCTTGTAAAACTTTTGGGCTCTGTGAGTGAGAAGAGCCATCTGCTGGACTATCTCCATATATTCCAGATCATCTGGATAGATACAGTCCAGGTCTTCAAGAGTGAAGAGAAAGTTGCCTGAACTTTCATCAGTAGAGACAAAGGCTTGAGAGGAACTTGTCTCTTGGAAGGGACTTCCTTGGATGTAGCTCTCTCTGGGTGTCTCTGGGAGGTGATGAAAGGACCCTTTTGTGAAGTTTTAGGGTAGCAGATAAGATGATGCTGTGGTTCTCTGCTATCCCTTTCACACCCATATGAAGGGCTGAACTCTGGTGAGTATTAGAGTTACCAAATGAATTTTGCATGTTCATCTCCATCTGGTATCCACTGAGTATCCCATACAACTCAGTGAGAGTAAGGGTCTTAAGGTTTTCAGTCCTTTTAATGACCACATAGTAGTGTGTCCATTGTCTGGGAAGAGAGGACATGAACTTCCTAACAGTATCCCTATTCTCAATAGTTACTCCAACATCAGCTAGAGTATTCACAATCTCAACATACCTGGAATATTGTTGAGTCATGGTTTCACCTATCTTGAAGGTGAAGTTTTCAAACTATTGCTTCAGGAGGTCCTTCTTGTTTTCCTTGGCTTCATTGGACCCCTCATACATTAGTTTCAGTGCTCCCATTGCTGTTTAGCGGTCTTGTACTTCTTGAAACCTCTATAGATGGAGTTTGGAAGAGCAGTTTGGAGGGCTGTCATGGCTTTCTGATCAATATCAATCCTTTTCCATCTTCATCATAAAAGTTAGCCCTCTCCTTTGGTATCATGCCACCACCAGCAGCAGCTGAAGAGGTGCATGGTACATGAGGTCCAATTGACAACAGACTCCCACATCCTAGAATCTTGAGACTTGATGAAGCCTTCCATTCTTTGGCACCAAGTGTCAAAATCCTAGGAGTGATCAGTGGGGACTTTGTCATAGTTCTAGTTTCCATATCAACCTTAGAGATAGCTGCTATTTGAAGAGTTAAGTGATGTGTGAAGCTAAGAGGATTAAGATGGTGAGATCTTACAATCAGAGCCTGGAATGCTCTGATACCAATTGCAGGACCGGTAAGGGTACTTAACACTTAGTTCACACTGAGAAGAGATCTTAGATCACTTAACAATTCAAATAGGAACTAGTAACTAGAGATAGATGATACTAGAAGTACAAGTAAATTAAAGAGACAAACTAAGAACAACACAAGAACACAAGATTGGTTTTCAAGATGTTGTATATTGATCTCAAGTTTCTTTTACAAATGTTACAAAGCATACTTAAAATTACAAGGACCTGAGACACTTTTATACTACAACCTACAACCGTCACTTACATGTAAAGATAGTTGGGATTTGACTAATCTAGACAACAAGATCAATCTACAGTCAAAAGGAAGATTGCCTTTTGACTAGTGACTATGACATGCCGTAGCTCACTGACTTTTCCTACTACAAAAAGTCTACAGAACAAGTAAGGTAAGTTACAAACAAAGACCATTCCTACATTTTGATAAAGCATGGAAGTTTCACCAACTTGTGTAAAGTAGGTGAACCACCAGAGCAGTTAGCGGAGAGTGTGTCACTTTATTAAAAGTTGATTCAGAGAAAGCATATTTTCTCTGTCCTATGAAGAAATCAGTCTTCACAGCTTCGGAAGACTTTTGTCTCTGAAGCTTCGGAAGATTTCATCTTTGGCTTCGGAAGATGCTGGTCTTTGGCTTCGAAGATTTCACACTTGGAATATTTTTTTTCTGTTTGAGTGTGAAACTTCCGAAGTAACTCCTTCTGAACTGTTAGCTTCGGAAGATCTTACCCTTAGACACATTTCTTTGTCCTTAGTGCATGCATGGAAGACTTGGTTGTTCTGGCTTATTGGTTGCATCAGCCTCATAATCTTCAGATGATCTTACAGACGCTTCGGTAATGTTTTTAGGAACAATTTGAGAAAGAAAACACGAGTATAAGCAAAGATTTGCTTGTTCTGATTTACTTCTCGTTGTTTTCTCATTCAATGGACCAATAATCTGAGACATTGGATGGTTCTTGTGAATACGAGATGTTGGAATCTCATCTCCTTGAATATGAACATCCAAATTTATTAGGTTCAAGTTAGAAAGCTGATGCAATAGGTTCGAAGAATGTGGATTAAAATTGGGAACTTGAGTAAGTGAGTTGATGAAGTAATCAAGATTACCGGTATCAACTGCATCACCAGAAATAGATGACGTTCTAGACTCGGGTTGAACAATTTCTATACCATCATTAGGAATAGGTTGTGAAACTTATTGATTTTCTAAAATGGATTGATCTTCATCTTGTTGAGAGAGATCATCATTTTCATCAAATCTAATTATTGAATCTTTGACAAAAGAGAAAAATGGATAATCTGGGCTTGAGTCATCCATATCATCAGAATCTGAATCATCACTGAAAGAACTGAGATCTCCTCGAGATTTCTTCTTACCTGTAGAATCAAGCAAGTTAGATTGATGAAACAAGTTAGATTGAAAAGAGTTTGACAATGAATCTGAATAAAATAACCAAGCTGGACCATTTGAAACTGATGGAAAAGAATTTTCAAGGAATTTAACATTGAATGTTTTAAGTATAACATTCTTCCTAGAGTTATAAACTCGATAGGCTTTTGAAATAGATGAATATCCAACGAAAAATCCTTCATCAGATTTTGAGTCAAATTTTCCTAGCTGATCACTTGAATTTAAGATCATAACTGGACAACCAAAAGATTTAAGAAAATCTATGTTTGGTTTCCTGCCAAACATCAACTCATAAGGAGTTTTTAGTTTGTTTTTCATAATTAAAGTACAATTCTGTACAAAACACGCAGTAGATATGGCTTTATCCTAGACAGTGATAGGAATTTTTGCATCTGCTAACCTGGATCGTGCAGCCTCAATCAAAGTTCTGTTATTTCTTTCAGCAACTCCATTTTGATGTGGAGTTCTGGGAGCATTGAGCTAATGAGCAATTCCTTTTTCTGCATAGAACATGTCAATATTAGCATTTTTAAATTCCGTTCCATTATCATTCTTATTATTTTTACTTTTTGTTCTAATTGGTTTTCAACTATTGTGATGAATTCTTTTCATAATTCAGCCGTTTTAGATTTAGCATTCAGAAAAAAACCCATGAAAATCTTGTGAAGTCATCAATGATAACTAAACAATAAGATTTTCTTCCGATACTCTTCACATTTATTGGTCCGAAAAGGTCCATATGCAACATCTGGAGAGGTTTGGAATTTGAGTTTATTTTCTTGGGCTTATAAGACGCTCTGTGTTGCTTCCCCTTTAAACATGCTGAGCAGAGATCAGCAGTGGCAAACTTCTTTGATGGAAGGCTGATAACATGATTTCCTGCTACAAGCTTGTTCATATTCTTGAAGTTGAAATGTCCGAGACGTCTATGCCATAGCTGACTTTCATCATTTGATGCTTGAGCAATAAGGCAAGTTGTTTCGGTAGAAGAATCAACTTGAGACATATCCAGCGTGTATACATCTCGATCCCTAATAGCTTTAACAACTACCCAGTCTTTGCTAATCTGAAAACCTGGCTTCAAAATGTAGCAAAAAGAATCATAAAAAGAACAGAATATGATTTATCATAAATTTGGGAAACGCTTAACAAATTAAAGTGCAAATGTGAGCAGAAGTTGACTTTATCAAAGCTTATTATCCTGTTGGATACTGTTCCCTCGCCCGTGATTTTTCCTCCTGCATCACCACCGAAGGCGACATGTGTACCATCCTTTAACTTAAAATCTTGAAGTAAGGCATGATTGCCCATCATGTGTCGGCTACACCCGCTATCCACATACCATGTGTTAATTGGTCTTCTCAGGCGTACCTGCAAGACAAAGAAATTAAGTTGAGTTAGCTACCTAAGCCAAAATGGTCTTGGGCTTGCCAAACTTATCAACGATGGTAAATTGTTTAAAATGAAGTCTATTCACATCAGGCTTGTTTTTGATGAATTTACCAATTCTATTATTCACAAATTTTTGATCATTATTAAGAAAATTCTTACCATTGGAATGACCAATTTTTGAAAAAATTTTATTTCCAAAATTTTTATCATTCATTCTCACAAACCTTGGAATGAATTGATCTTGAATGTATTGTTTTGGTCTCACAGAGTCATTTCTTTTGAAAGATCTCAAGCCTAAGAAAGGTTGATTAGTTAATCTTTGAAAACTGACAGTTTGATTTCTTTCAAACTGAGGATTAGCATAACCTTTGCTCAATTATGTATTAGCAAATCCTTTCCTTGGCGAACTCTTTCTAAAGTAATAGTTTTCTATATTGTGAGTCATTTCATCATAGAAGGTACAGTACTTATTAAAATAACAATCTGCTGTTGAGTGATTTCTCATACCACATATATGATAGTACTTGTAGAAAAAGCATTTAGCAGTCTTATGATTATACATGTCCCAGATTTCACAGTACCTTTGTGGTGTGTTAAACAAATGTTTGTTAACTTTTGATGTTGACGCAACATTTGAACCTTGTTTAGATTTAGGCATCGAAAAGTTAATCTTTTGTTTTTGATTTGGCAATTTGTTCTTTTGTATATTTGGTTTTGACTTTTGTACATGAACGACATTCTGAAAATCCTTTGAAACAAATCGTTTAATGACAGTGGAAGTCTTCGAATTTGAACCTGTTTTCAGATCAGAGTTTGATTGGTTCTTAGGAGTTTGTTTAACTTCTTGAATTAAGTTCATGTTCAAATTACCAGCAGACACAAATTTTATTGGTTTAAATTGACTTGCTTGATGTGTTGTTTTTGTGTGATATTCTTGACTCTTATTTTGATCAGTTTTAGCTTTAGTCAATTTTCTTCTTCTTCTTTGGTTCCTTGATTTTGTAGAACTTGATTTTATCTGAGATTGAACATCTTCAGGTGAAGATTCTTTTTCAGTTTCTGGATTATTTAGACCATAAGAGTTTGAATCTTCTGATGTTCCTTCTTCTTGTTATGCTTTATCTTTGTTTTTGGAGTTTTATTTGTGGTTTTTAATGATCACTTCTTCAAACACAGATTCTTTTGGAACAAATATTTTCTTACTTTTCGGTCGTGGTTCATACGATTTTACTTTTACTGGATGACCGTTTTTGATCTTTTCAAAATCTTTTTCTTCAAAGATTTCAACATTGGTTTTCTCTTCTTCACTATTAGAAATCTTGTTTTTGTTTTGGAAAGCTTTAAGTTTAGCCTTATTTTCAGGAGAATGATCATACGTAGTGAAGTTTTCTAGTAAAGTGTTAGTTATAGATTCAAGCATTGGTTCATGTGTGAAACCTAAGCCTGCTTTTTGTTTGTCCTTTCATTCACTTACCAGTTGTTCCACAATCATTTTGGAGCTTTTTACTTTTGCTAGATCAACTTGTGTAGCAGCATGTGCTATTTTCTCCTGTTTCAAGTTCTTAGTCATTTCTTCAAGTTGTTTGGAAACAATTTCTAATTCTTAAAGTTTTGTTCCATGAAGTTTGTAGAGAAATGATCTTTTCATCTGATATTTTGTGAATTTTTAGTTTATTATGCATTAATTCCTCTTGTTTAAGCTTTTCACAGATTTTATAAGAGTAAGTTCGATAATATTCTACATGTTCAAAGCAAGATTTGGTGCATAGTTTTTCTCTTACTTCAGCTGGTATTTCAGGATATTTAGGTGAAGAAGTCTCAGATTTAGAAGATGAATTTTCAACCTTTGATTTATCTGACTGTGCCATTAATGCAACTTCTTCTGAATCCTCTTTAGGATCAAATTTATCACTCCAGTCATATTCTTCTTCCTTATTCTCAGAATTACCTTCAACTTTAGGATCACTATCCTCTGACCAATCTTCTCCTTGAACTTTTGCAATAAGAGATAAACTGGAAGTTAGATCAGCAGTAAATTGCTCTGCATAAGCACTCCAATCATATTCGTCCTTAATGCTAACAACTAGAGCTTTCTTTGGCTCTTCAGATGACTTAGATTCATCTTTAAGTTCAGGCATTGGTAAGCTTTGGTATGGCTTTTGAATTGTCTTTGGAGATGATTGTTGAAACCTTTGATTGCTTGAACTCGATTGGCTATTTCCTCCTTTGTTTTTGGGAGCTTTGCATTCCCTTGAAAAGTGACCATAGCTATTGCAGTTGAAAGACCTTGACTTAGACTTGTCAAATCCAACAGTCTTGTTAGCACTTGTCTTGTAGTTCCTGTTGTCATAAGAGTGTTTCTGAGTCATGTATGCAATCATCACCATCTGCCAGTTTAGATCCATTTCCTCCACATCATCTGGATCCATTTCAAATAAGTCCTGCAAAACAAGATCTAATTTACCTTGATAAGCTTGAAAACTAGTCATAAAAGTAGTAAAAGCAGATTTGGACTCTTCATCCTGTAATAGGATGTTAATGACATCTTTAACTTTGCTAGTTTTAGCATAATTAACAGATGGAGTCTCAGTTTGAGGTTTAGAGCTTTGAAGTTTAGGAGGAGACTGAGGTTGAGGTTGAGATGCATAAGCAGGAGCACTTGTATATGAAGAATCTGTAAAGAACCCTGCTCCACCAAATACATCACCCTCTTCTTCTGGTAAATTCTCATTCTTTTCCATAAAGGCATTCTCCACGGTGCTAGCTGGAGATGCAACATACTTGTATTGAGACATTGATGCTGCTCTATCATTGTATCTTGAGCTTTCATCTATCTCAACTGACTCAATTTTTGCAATCAACAGATCAAGATCCATAGGAAATTTCTTAGTATGCTTTAACAGTGTTACTGTTTGTTTCCATGAAGATGGAAGAGCATTGAGAAGCCTGAAGTTTAAATCTTTGAGATCATTTTTGATGCCAGCAGTTGACATCTCAGTTGTAAGTTGCACAATCTATTCATCATTTGGATAATAGTTTCACCAGATAAATGCTCAAACACCTCTAACTGCCTCTTCAGTTTCTGCTTCTTAAGATCTTGAATCTCCTTGCCACCTTCACAAATTATCTTTAAAGCTTTATACATGGTATATCTCGTTTGATATCCATCAAGTCTAGTTAAGACTTTAAGTGGTAATCCTTTACACATCAAAGAATATGCTTTAATGTCATTCTTTACTTTCCTAAGATCATCACCTTGTAACCCATCTCCAGGATATAGTTCTGGAGAGTCTTTAGTATAAACAAACCCTCTATCAGGACCATCTGAAGCGATAGGAATATGCGGTCCTCTTTCTATTGACTTCCACAAGTTAATGTCAATAGAATTAAGATGATGTTTCAATCTAAGAGACCAGTTCTTAAAATCAGCTATGTTCTTCAACTTAGGAACTCTGTTCTCAGAATCTTCTGACTTCACCATTTTATATTTTTGATTTTAGAAAAAGATTTGTTTTTGTTGTTTTTTTAAGTTTTTGAATTTAAACAATGAATTGAAAATATTTTTGGATTTTTAAAATTTTGAAAAATTTCTAAGTGTTGAGTTTATGTACCTAAACAGTGATGAAGTACCCAAACAGTTGTGAAACTCCTGACTTTGACTGAAACGTCTAAGGGATTGCCTTAGAAGAATTCTCAAACGCCTAACTTTTAATGTGCCTGAACAGTTGTGAAACGCCCAAACAGTGTTCAGACGCCTGGGTGTCAAAAACGCCCAAACAGTTCATATGCGCCTCAACAGTGGTAATGTGCCTGAAAATACTTAGTTTCTGGGAAGTTTCAAAGTGTCCACATAGTTGTAATGAGTCCCCACAGTGGTAAAACCCCTAGACCAAAAACGCCTTAACAGTTGTGAAACGCCTGAACAGTTGTCAAGCGCCCAAACACTTAGGCAATTTTCAGTAGTGTTTTGACCTAATACGCCAAATTAAACAGATTCAAATGAACTCAGATCTGCTGAAAATCTTCAAAATTTGTTCAATTGCTCTGAAAACTTCCAATTAGACTGTAATTTGATCGAGTAACAGTCCTTCATCTTCAATTTCATCAAACAACAACACAATTCGATCTTTAGATTGAAAAATCAGTTCGAAACATTGAAGAACAGTTCGACTACTGTTTTGATCAATTTCTCAATTTTAGAACGAATTGAACTGCAAATTGTGATTCAATTCATGTTTCTGATGATGAAACACAACTAAAATCAACAATTGTTAGATTGAATTGCTTATCAATCACAGATTCAAGTGATTCAAAAGTTCGACAGTTTGACAAACTCAAATCACTGAACCAACAGCTCCAATACCATTTGATAGATCAAAATGGATTGATCTGTGATGATATTATGATACAATTCAATCAAAACAAACACAAGTAATAAAATCTAAACAAACGTATCAAAAATTCATAGTTTCATTGATAGATTGCATAGAAAGTACAAGTGTAGAGAGAAAAACAGTTACAATTCATTACTGATTTCTAAGTGCTTTCTTCTAGTGCTTTTTAAGGTCTTACCTACACAATACCTTATCTATGCTATTTATACTATCAATACAAAAGGAACATATATTTACAAAATAAGTCCCTACACTATGACAAAAACTATACAAAGAATAATAAAGACTAAATGTTAATCTTTAAGAGGCTTCTACAAGTTCCATATCCTCATTCTTATACATTCTCAGCACCGATCTAGCATGCTAAACTCTTAGAACAACTACACAATCACACAAATCGATCAAGTATTCGAAACACACACTCACACGCATAACAGGTGCAAAGCACACAGATTAGTTTATATTTTCGTTTGTAAAGCAGTAGGTAATATGCATTTCAGCCCCAAACAAGTTAAAAACTAGCAAAAACCGGGGATCTAGAACTCACCTCTAACAACTTTCGAGTAAAACTCCACCAACCCAAGAGCACCTGGAGTTCTAGCACCTAAACACGCAAGAACAAGCAACCAGACACAAAGAAACACAAAAAAATCGGTCCAGCAGCATGAGCACAACTGAAAACCGAACAGATATACAAGAAAACCTCACCTTCTTGAAGAATTTCAGCTTTCTTACACTAAAAAATCCGGTTGAAGCTTCTTCCTCTGTTTCCAGCCAAAAGTAGGTGTGAGAAATAAGGGTGTGGGCGGCAATACGTGCTTTTGAACCCATAATAGACAAGTTTGCCACTTGCACAATTTTAACTCCTTGACTTGGAGCATTTCACCTTTCTTTCTTTTTCTTTTGCTGAAATTTTCCGGGCGTTACAAGTCCACCCCCCTTAAATGGGTTTCGTCCTTGAAACCTGTCATTCCTCGAACAAATGTGGGTAATGTTGTCTCATGTCTTCCTCAGTATCCCACGTAGACTCGGATCCCTTCCTGTGCCTCCATTGTATTCGTACCAGTGGAATCGCCTTATTCCATAATCTCTTCTCTTTTCTGTCGATGATGGCCACTGGCTGCTCCACATAATTGAGTTGTTCATCCACCTCAATGTCCTCTAGTGGCACTATCATATCTTCATCGGCTAAGCATTTTCTTAGGTGAGATACATAGAAGGTTGGATGAATTCCATTTAACTCATCGGGTAGCTCCAACCTATAGGCCACCTCTCCCACACGGGCTACTATCTTGAAAGGCCCAATAAATCTAGGGCTCAATTTTCCTCTCTTTCTGAATCGAATTATCCCTTTCCAATGGGACACCTTCAGCATCACTCTGTCACCGACGTTAAACTCGATTTGTCTTCGACGTTTGTCGGCATAGGATTTTTGCCTATCTTTGGCGGTTTTCATATAGGCTTTAATTCTGCCTAACTTCTCGTTGGTCGTTCCGATAACCTCGATACTCGGCAACTCCTTCTGTCTGATTTCCCCCTAACAAACAGGGGTTCTACATTTCAGGCCATAGAGCATCTCATACGGGGGCATACTAATACTGGCATGGTAGCTGTTATTGTATGAGAACTATACCAAAGGTAGGTGGCTATCCTAACTTCCACCAAAGTCTATGGTACATGCTCAAAGCATCTCCTCTAAGGTCTGGATAGTTCTTTTGGATTTGCCGTTCGTCTGTAGGTGGTATGCTGTACTGATGTGCAGTTTGGTTCCCATCGCATCATTGAACTTCTTCCAAAATTGGGATGTAAACCGCGTATCTCTATCCGAGACGATCGACACCGGCACACCATGACGGGTACTATCTCATTAATGAACAATTCGGCTAGCATTCCGAGTTATACGTCTCTCAGATGGGTAAAAAGTGAGCACTCTTCGTCAGTCTCTATGAACCATATGGCATCATAACCTTTAGCCATACGAGGTAGATTCATTATGAAATCCATAGTAATATGCTCCTACTTCCATTCGGGAATTTCCAAGGGTTGGATTTTCCCGTATGGCTTCTGATGCTCGGCCTTAACCTGGTGACAGGTTAAGCATCTTTCTAAATACCTGGCCACCAATAATTCTTCTTTAGATCCTGGTACATCTTATTGGTTCCCGAGTGAATAAAGTAGTGAGTCTTGTGAGCTTCATCCAACACTTTCTCGCAAACTTCCACGTTCAGGAATCCACATGCGCCCAAACCTCGTTTTGACACCATTGGTGTTTTCTTCCAGGCTCGCGATCTGCCCTTTCATCCTTTCTTCATTAGCGTGCTCAGGCTTTAGAGCCTCTTCTTGAGCTTTGCCAACTTGATTTATCACACCAGGAGTCACAATCAACTGGTAAGATCTCACCAGAATCGGTTCCCGGTTTTCCTTCTGGCTTAGAGCATCAGCTACCACGTTAGCTTTACCCGGGTGATAATGAATCTCACAATCGTAGCCTTTTATGAGTTCCAACCATCATCGCTGTCTCATATTTAGATCCTTCTGCTTGAAGAAATACTTTAAGCTTTTGTGATCAGTGAAGATGGTGCACTTCGTCCCGTACAGGTAGTGCCTCCAAATCTTTAATGCAAAGACCACAGCCGCCAACTCCAAGTCATGAATAGGGTAGTTAGCCTCTTGGATCTTCAACTGTCTGGATGCATAGGCTGTAACCCTTCCCCGTTGCATCAGCATACAACCCAATCCCGAATAAGAAGCATCTAAATAGATCACCAAGTCTTCATTCCCTTCAGGTAAGGTCAAGACAGGAGCTTGAGTCAATCTTGTCTTTAACTCTTCGAAAGCATTCTCCTGCACTTGAGCCCATACGAACTTCACATCCTTTCGGGTCAATTTTGTCAATGGTCTAGCTATCTTGGAGAAGTCTTGGATAAACCTTCTACAGTAGCCCGCCAAACCCAAGAAACTGCGGATCTCGGATGGCGTCTTTGGATTCTTCCATTGCATAACCATCGCCACCTTAGCCGGATCCACCATAATCCCTTTAGAATTAACAACATGACCCAAAAACTAAACTTCCCGCAACCCAAAGGCGCATTTGGAGAACTTAGCATACAGCTTCTCTCTTCTAAGCGTCTCCAATGCCTTGCAGATGTGACCGGTGTGCTCTTCTTCACTCATCGAATAAATCAGGATATCATCGATTAACACAATCACTGATTTATCCAACATCGGTCGACACACCCAAATCATCAAATCCATAAAAGCAGCTGGCACATTGGTTAAACCGAAAGACATAACGAGGAATTCGTAATGCCCATATCGTGTTTGATACGCGGTCTTCGGGATATCCTCTTCTTTAACCTTTAGCTGATGATAACCAGATCGGAGGTCTATTCTTGAGAAACTGGTGCCTTGGAGTTGATCAAACAAGTCATCAATCCTCGGTAGTGGGTACCTGTTCTTCACCGTCAACTTGTTCACCTCACGGTAGTCGATGCACATCCTCATGCTACCGTCCTTCTTCTTTACAAACAAGACTGGAGCACCCTAGGGAGAGATACTCGGTCGGATGAATCCCTTGTCTAACAACTCTTGCAACCGGGTCATCAATTCCTTCGTCTCGGAGGGAGTGAGATGATACGGTGCCTTTGCAACAAGTTGGGCACCAGTTGGGCACTAGGTATCAGATCAATCTAGAAATCGATCTCGCGGTCAGGTGGTACCCCTGGTAGGTCTTCGGGAACATATTGGGGAAATCGCATACCACCGGCACGCCTGACAGCTGAGGCACGATAGCATCCACATCCTTCACATAGGCCAAGTAAGCATCACACCCGCGTCTCATAAACTTCTCTACCATGATCATCGAGATTACTCGCGGTGTAGTGCACTCCTTGTCTCCATGTATCGTAACCAAACTACCATCATGCGCAGTCAGACAAATCGTCTTCTTTCGGCACACGATGTTTGCTTCATAGGCCGCCAACCAGTCCATCCCTAACACCACATCAAAACCTCCTAGGGCCATCACATACAATCTAGCAGGAAACTTATGACCGTCCAACTCTATGAGGCAATCGTCTATCACATCAGTCACTTTGGTAGACTTTCCTATCGCTGTGTCTACATAGAAGGGCACGTATATCTTCTTATTCTTACCATGCATTTCACGACAAAAGGTAGTAGATACAAAACTTCTACCAGCACCCGAATCGAAGAGCACAGAAGCATACATTTGCTTTACCAAAAACATACCTGAAACTACTTCAGGGTCCATTCTGGCTTCTTCTCGGGTCATATTGAATGCCCTTGCATTGGCTTTGGTACTCTCACTTCTCCCTTTGTCACCCATAGTCTGGGTCCCTGAGCTCCCTGCTCCACCCTTCTTGCAATCTCGACCCGAGTGGCCTACCTCCCCATATTGATAACATTGCGGTACCCTGCACTCTTTAGCATAGTGGCCTTCGCCTCCATACTAAAAACACCGGTTTGACCCCACTCTACATTCACCCATGTGAGATTTTCCATACTTCTTACATTCCCTCCTATGATTCCCCTTACTTAATCCTGAGCGGCGATCGTCAATCCTCATCTTCTTTTCCCCGCTCCCATAGTGGTCACCCCTAAATCTCTTTCTATTACCGTTCTTGTTCCAACTCTTCTCAACCTTCCCCTAAATTGGCACCTGATCCCTCTCATCATACAACCTCCCGCCCAAGTCTACTGCAGACCTAAAAGTGCTCAGTCTAGCAGCTATCATGTTCCTCTTGATATCCATGGGCAGACCCTGCATGTCCCTCTTAATCTTCTTGGACTCTGGAGTTACCAGATCTGGCACCACTCTTGTAAGTTTATTGAACTTGGAGGTATACTCTTGATGAGTCATGTTTCCAGCCTCCAAATGCAAGAACTCCTTCTCAATTTTGTCCAACTCCCGATGTGGACAATACTCCTCCAGTACCAGTTCCTTCAAATCCGACCACCTTATCCTTGCAACAGATCATTTCCCCTCGGCTTGGACAATGTTGTCCCACCAGCATAATGCCGAGTCAACAAAAGAATGGGAGGCAAACTTAACCTTTTGATCCTCCCGGTACTCCCTGATGTTTAAACCACCTCCATCTCTCGAACTCAACGATGAGCAGCAATAGCATTGCCGTTACCGTCAAAGGTCGGGGATTTGCACCTCTAAAACGCCCCATAGGTGCACCCCTTAGTGGTCTCCTTCTCCCCCTCACTATCATCATCATGAATTACCACCTTGGGACTAGATGGCTCTTCCTCAACTTTCTCCTTCTCCCCTGCATCTTTGGTCTTTTCACCATCCTTTACAGCCCTCAACACCTAGGTCACCACTGAAGGTAACACGTTTTGCGGGACGTTGTAGACTTCGTTAGTGATAGCTTCCTTTACCATAGACTTGAGGGTGGCTGATCCTTCACCCACTTGGTGGCTATGAAGATCCGTGTCCTCATGAGTCATCTCAAAGCCTTAGCCTTGCTTTGGGTGACACGTGGCCCAGTAGTACACCCGCCAAGAGCACCGCCTCGGGTTGCCTTCCTAGGTTTCTACCCGCCATAAGATCTACCCCCTATAAGATTCAAACACTAACAAGGTCATTCAAGGTAATAGCTTGGATTTTATTAAGTATAGTAAGTCCCTAATTACAGTGGCCAGTTGTGATTAGCCACTTACTTTACTCTTCATCCTCCAAGCATTCCCTATCCAGACTACATCAGTATCCAAATCTACTAAGCACATAAATCAAATAACACACGCACGTAATGCTGGTTAACTTCCTGAAAAATTACCTGATGACATGTAGCTACTTGGGCCGGCATCCCTTCATTAGGTCCTATTTTCAGTTTAAGTTTAGGTTTTGTGAAAGAATTTACCCAATTCTCTTAAACCTGGCTCTGATACCAACTTGTAAGGCCCCGTTCCCGGGAACCCCAAAGTTGGTCATTCTTAGCGTCATTCGTAATTAAAAACACCTTAAGTCACATTATTAAAGGAAAACAATCGCAGCGGAATAACTTAACCAAAAACCATTTCTTGCATTAGTGATTACTTTTGCCAAATAATACATTGTTGTTAAGTGTTACAAAAGAATATTTAGTTGCATTACAAGACAAAAATATCATAATTGCATAAATGGATGCCAGTCTCAATCCACCAAGTAGCTTCAGTCCCGTGCATCCTCAGCAATGTCCTTACCTGCCAACTGATATGCATATAAAAAGTTAGCGTTGCTGAGTGAGTGCTAGTTTAATAATATAGAAAAATACACTTTTGTAAACTTCATTTGGTGATCATTCATCAATATACATAATCAATAATTAAGAGATTTATTATCTTTCTTTCTTTATCTTTCTCTTTCATTATCTAGGATTGCATAAAGCCAGAGCCTACATTGTTGGTTGGCAACAGATGCCGAACCCCTATCGGCAAACGTTTATCATGGTAGCTAACCCATCCACAATTGATCCACACTGCTAGGCATGAAGCCTGCTCATGAACTAGGATCCCATTCATTCATTAGTCAATCCCCAGGATTAGACCCCTGATGTACATCCTCATGGGCTGATACAGCCGTACATCAGTTTAAGCAAACGACTTCCTGGTCGTGAACCTCTATTCATTTGCTTGCAAGGCTTTTCATTCATCATAAGGGCCCGGGGGTATCATTCATTAAGTTTCACTGTTCTTCTTTTATTTCTTTGTGTCCACTTGTTATGGATAATACTTAATAAGATGCTCATTACTTAATCACATAACATGAAAACATGATTAACATAGTAAAAGCAGCACATAAAGAAGAACCAAGCATAATAATCCTTAAATAAGCATAATCTTTCCTTATACAGAAGTTCTCCACACTTAAATTCTATTCTCAAAATTTTAGAAAAATCCCAACTCTTTAGACAAATATGGATGAACTTAGACAAATGCTGATGAACACAACAAATGCGGATGAACAAATGCGGATGAATATTCTTAGGAAATGTTCTAAGTGTCAGGAAGTGCGCATGAACCGAATGCGGATGACTAAAGCAAATACACATGGACATTGTAGCAAATGCGCATGGACAAAACAAATACGGATGAACACTTTGGTTGTACTAAAGGCAAATGCGGATGAACACAGCAGATGCGCATGAACAAACACTTATGCGAATATTCAAGTCTAAATGTGGATGAACTAAACCAACCTGCAGTTACATCCTATGCTATATTCAGTTCCAAATCCTCATTCTTATGCATTCTCAGCACCAATCTAGCATGCTAAACTCTTAGAACAAGTACACAATCACACAAATCGATCAAGTATTTGAAACACACGCTCACACGCACAACAGGTGCAAAGCACACAGATCAGTTTATATTTTCGTTTGTAAAGCAGTAGGTAATATGCATTTCAGCCCCAAACAAGTTAAAAACAAGTAAAACCGGGGATCTAGAACTCACCTCTAAAAGCTTTCAAGTAAAACTCCACCAACCTGAGAGCACCTGCAGTTCTAGCACCTAAACATTCAAGAACAAGCAACTAGAAACAAAGAAACACATAAAAATCGGTCCAGCAGCATGAGCACAACTGAAAACCAAACAGATATACAAGAAAACCTCACCTTTTTGAAGAATTTCAGCTTTCTCATACTAAAAAATCCGGTTGAAGCTTCTTCCTCTGTTTCCAGCCGAAAGCAGGTGTGAGAAATGAGGGTGTGGGCAGCCATACGTGCTTTTGAACCCATAATTGACAAGTTTGCCACTTGCATAACTTTAACCCCTTGACTTGGAGCATTTCACCTTTCTTTCTTTTTCTTTTGCTGAAATTTTCCAGGTGTACAGAAAGATAATGTCCATCATAGGCAAGGTTGGTGTCAAAGCAGATTAAGAAAGATTAATATTATCCTTGACAAGGAAGGACACTAGGGTCCTTTTCATAATAGTCAAAGAACCCCATTCTGTCAAGAAGATAATGGTGATTGCTGGGATATTATTATAAGACAGAGATAGAAGAGATGCTAGTAGAGGGTGATTGCTAATGGAAATGGGATGGGTTTGGATGAAGGGGAACCCTCTTTTTATAGAGGAGTATGAAATTGTAATGGGCTTGGGTAGTTAGGGTTTTGGGTGGGCCCACTAAGTTATTCTTATTAGGTCATATGGTTGGTCCATTACAGGACATACATCATCAGTAATGATGGTACTATCAATCAAACATTGTACCAAAACCTTATAGGGATGAAATACTTGTAAGCTATGTTAAGTGATTTAAAATTTCTTTTTCGCATGGGCTTAGCGAAATGCGAGTTGGTGAAGACAATAAAGTACCTGCATCAAAGCTGCAATAAGAACATGTTAGTTTAGTTAACTAGCCTATTTATAAATGTTAAAGATTATTATTTCATTGAGTTTAGTGAGTGCAACTTAAATATGCATATGTCAGATAGACTCTTGGGGAGGAGATACATTTTTAGGGCTACGATGATAGGAACTAGATATATGTCAGATAGACTCTTGGGGAGGAGATACATTTTTAGGGCTACGATGATAGGAACTAGAAAACTCAAGTTGGCAGTTGATTCACTTAAATGACTTGGCCCAATCCGAGATGGGAAAAGTGGTACAAGAGCATCCACGGGCTTACATACGGGTTTTTTGTTTGATGTTCAGTTTGACCTGGGCATCCACAAGTTGGTTGGGTGATGTTTAGATTGACCTGGGCATCCAAAAATGTATCTCCTCCCCTTGAATGTTCATATAAACTAACCTTGATGTATAGTTGCTAAATACTTGAGTGGCTATTATCGTTCTACCATCAGCTATTTCTATGGCATACTTAGAATTCAAGTCGGTAGGTACTACCCCTAGTACTTTACTATACTTATTAGACACATAACTCTTATCAGCACCATAGCCAAATAACACAGAGGCATAACAACCATTTATAGTGAATTTACCAGATGCTACACTAGGGTCATATCGAGCCTCACCTGAGCCAATGATGAAAGCTCTGCCTTTGCCACTACCGCTTCCGCCACTGTTGTTGTCCTTTGGTTTGTCAGCCATACCATTGTTACTATTTCTCCTAAGCTTCAGGCATTCCCTCTTAAAGTGACCAGATTGTCCACATTCAAAACACACAGTCTGATTATTGTTTTGCTGTTGCTGCTGCTGAGGTGCTTTTGCTGAGAGGTTTACCCTGCAATTCTTCGCAGCATGCCCAAATCTTCCACGCCTCTTACAAGTGTTCTTCGTGCATTACCTGTTGTGATGAAACTTACATTTGTTTCATTTTGGAAGGTTGCCATGGTAACCACCAAAACTACCTGAGTCTTGAGTAGGTTGTTATTGGTTGAATTTCTTACTTTGCTATTGTTGGGGAGTGGAGGATGAAGATTGTTTCCCATTGGCAGAAGGTTCCTATTTTCTCTTGTTGTCATTGGAACTGGATGCAACACCGCGTGAGGGCAGCTTATCCTGCGCGAAAGCTTGATCCGTTAGCTGGTGCGCCAGTCTGATCACCTCCTGTATGGTGTTTGGTCTTGAAGCAGTGACCATGCTCTGGATTTCTAGAGATAACCCATGCAAGTATCTCTCATTCCTCAAAGAAGGAGGGTTGATCATATTAGGGCAAAGAGTGGCGAGCTCATGAGAGCGAGTGGTGTATGCGTCGATCTCTCAGAACCCGTCATCTTCAGGTTCTAAAATTCCATTTCCAGCTTCTGCACCTCGTCACGGGGCCAGTATTCTTCCTTCATAAGCTTTTTAAAATCTTCTCAGGTGGTCTGATTGGCAATCTCGATACCTAACATTTGTACCTGGGTGTTCCACCAGGATAAAGTAGCTCCGTCCAGAGTGTCGGTAGCGTACTTCACCCTACTCTCAGCAGGGAAGTTGCACATCTCGAACACAGACTCCAATTTTTCAAACCAGCAGAGCAGTCCCACTTCTCCTTTTGTTCCCTTGAATGGGTTAGGCTTCCAGTCCATGAAGGAATTGAAAGTACAGATTCCTTGACCTCCAACAGTTTTTGATCAGGACCTTGAAATTTTAACGGATGTTATAATTCAATAGAATTGACGGAAGGTTAACGTCAGAAATAATGTTGGTATAGCTTACCAATTGGAGCACGTAGAGGGTTAGGGTTGTGGTTAGCCAGTGCATCAGCCACATGCCGATTGATTAGTGCAGCCAATTCTACTGGAGTCATGTTGATCGTACCACGACCACGTCCTCGTCCGTGTCCAGAGATTCTTAACATTCACAACATACGAAAATAAGTAAATATGCAACATATCAACTTCATTTAAGTATAAGAAATTAAAAGAATTTAGCACACACAACTAAAAGTTCAAATAATAATTTCCGGTAAAAAAAATTGTAAATACATCTACAATTAATCAAACCAAATATCAAGATTCAAAAACATAAGTCGGATAGAAAACAACCCTTCCCATCTAGGTGTGAAATAAATGAAAGTCTGATAAATGAATAGAATGAATAGAAAAAGGAACTCAATGTGAATCGACGGATCCGGTGCTATCCTCAGGCTCATCCTCGGGCTGTTCCTCAGGTTCCTCTTTTGGCACCTCCTCTGGCTCCTCTTCTGGATCTTCCTCAATAGGCTCCTTCATTGCGTTCAGTGTGTTGACTTGACCCTCAAAAGTATCGAGTCGCTGAGTATTAGTAGCGATGTCCACCTTGTCGCCAATTACACATTCAAATAAGTCAGTCACACGGCCCACATGCTTGTTATGACAATCAACCAACACGTTGAGTAGCTTCTTCAATTCCTTGATCTCCTTGGCTGATTTGCGCACTACTTTCTTTAATGCTCTGTTATCGTTCCACAACTTGGCAACATGGTTACGCTCGAGGTGTAAAGTGGCTGCCATAGCAGCGATCGCCTGCTCGGGAGGATAGGGAAGGGGAGGTACATTAGGGGCATTAGGATTCCTAGCCGGAGTGGACCTAGTACGAGGCCGGCGTTCAGGAGGTAGAGGGACATTTTTCTCCTAAACTAGACTGGTCATATACTGGGGATAGTATTCCCACTTATGAACTGGTGGGTACTATGGTAAGGTAAACGGATGGTCGTAATCAAACTCCTCGTTATTATTAGGGCGCACGGGCCAGTCGTACTGACCCGTAGGTGGAGGTATAAAATCATAATGAAGGGGTCTATTTCCTCGAGAAGAAGAAGAAGGAGGTGAAGAAAAAGTAGAAGTCATTCTTGCAAAGAACCGCTCACAGGTTTGAGCAACAACAAGTAATCCAGCAAGTTAAGCAAATATGCAAGAACAACTAGTGAAGCAAAACGTGTCTATATGCGTGTAACTAAGGCATCATGCTATAGTCTAAATATAATGCAAATGAAATGCAAATTTATTTTATTTCGCTGTAACCATTGGCTCTGATACCAATCTGTCACACCCTCAATTTCCATAAACGGGGTATTACTGTTAGGCGTGTGACATACCAGGATCTCAGCCACTAGTTACACCAAACGACACATCAATTACAAAACATAATTTCTCGTTAACATTTGAAAATTTCCAAAAACAGAGTTAATAATGTAAACATGAAAATAATTGCAAAAGCGTAAACATTTATAAATTAAACAGCGCAAACACTCGCAACCCAAAGGAATGTAATTTGTAGAAAACATTGTTTAACCGTTCAAAATAACTAGAATGTATGCAAAGATGAGATGCTCCTAGTCATACAAACCTTAAGGACTTGAAAGAAACATGCTAAAGTGTAACCACAAGGTTGATGAGTTCACAGGTTTAACAGAAAACATTAAGTAATAGTATTGAAATCCAGATTAAGTAATCAAAGCATATAAGTAGGTAGGTAGCCTACAACAAGTCACTATGTGTGCGAATTTCACGACCGAACGGACAGTAATAATATAATGAATGCCACGGCTATGGATACCATACCACAGCACAGTAAAACAGTCTAACCATTCACCCGTTTGACCTCCAGTCAAGCTAGCGCGGCTAGCCCAGGCGGGGTTTGTCAAACCCAGTAGATCTACTAACAATCACCTCGCTAATAACATATTAGCGGTCTGAATGAGGCGTAGTGGTATTAGAATAGTAAACCAGTAATGCAGTATTACCAATCTAAAGTACCGTATAGTTTATAAAAAACAACATGTTTCTCTCCCCTAAAAGAGAGTATAGTATGAAAGTGGGGCGGTAAACTCACCTTAGGGTGCACGGCAGACAAATGAAACCAAATACCACAATGGTAACCTTAACCTATTATACAAATAGGTTCATAAGTTTATGCACAAAACATGCTTACGATGCCCAAGCCGTATCACACAATGTCCAACCCAATCCAATGCATAAAATCAAGCTTTGATAACAATTCACACAAGAATTCATCACAAATCATCAATACACTATTTTGAGTTGAATCCACTTGGAGGTGCTCCAAGACTCACGGGGTTACTTCCCAAATCATTTATTTTGACCATAATCACATCAAAATACCAACCATGTATCAAAACACTTGACCCTCTTTGATTGCTGTCAAAAAGAACAGTTTTGATCTACCTTCACTAAAAAGGCAATAACCATAGTTTTACACGTCCAAAATGAGTGTGGTTGGACTTTCTGGAAACTGGACTCAAAAATACACAATTTGGACTCAAGAAACGCAGTGATTGAGTTTATTTTCATCAAGTTACAATGTGCACAAGTTGACTAACAGAATCTGCCAGAATTCTGAAATATTCAAGTTTATTCCAAACAAGCATCCTAACATTAACCAATGACTTCACAAGACCATTTTATCATCTAAAAGAAGTTTGGACACTCATCCAAGTGTCTTTGCACGTTCATAGGCTTTTGCAAAACTCAAACCATATGATTTATATTCAAACTCTTTCCAATGATCATTACCCGACCTGATGACTTCATTAATACAAATCGATCGACAAACACAACCCATTTACCCCCACATTAATCGATTTCCAGCCCCAACATCAACCCAAATCTGAAATTATCAACCCTATTACAAACCCATGATTTCAAACGAGAAACCACACAAAACATGGTACCATCAAAGAAAAACACACAAGAACAACAAAACGCAGCCCCAAGAAAACGATTTTTACCTTATAATTCGAAGTGGGCAGAAGGGAAACATGTTGTAATGGCTTGAGGATCAAGAGAGTGAGTGTATGAGAAGAGGAGATGGTCTATTGGGGAACAATTGGTGATGATCACGGCGGTTTCGGATGGTGGAGGAGGGGATCGACCGAATGTTAGAGGGGGGGGGGGGGGTTCACGGTCGATGAAGGGGGGGGGGGGGGGGGGAATTAGGTTCTTGCATGGAGTGTGTATTATCTTGCATGTAAAAGGTCCTTCGTGGGCTTTCAGGTTGGGCCGGGTTTACATGTGATGACAACAAGCACATAACTTCTACTATCAACACTTTACCACGCTCGATTTCATTCTTCCGAATTTGTTTAGTTGATAATTACAATAGCAATTATTTATTTATAATAAATAATAATTATTATTTAATAATTGAAATTTGATTAATCATAGTTTAATAAATCCTATCATAATGGAGGAAGGTTAAGTTAAGGGAACGAGGTTAACCTGAAACTAGGGTTGTCACAGACAAAGTCTTCCAAAGCCAAATGTTATGAAGACTGATTTCTTCCGCAGACAGAGAGGACATGCTTTCTCTGATATACTTTTTCATAAAGCTGACCTACTTTCTGCTGTAACTCTGAAGACTCACCAACTTATACAAGTTGTTGAAAAGGTCCATGCTTTTGTAAACTATAGATTATGGTCTTGGGTCTGCAACTTCCTACTTTGTACCTGTTATCCTTTTTATAATATAAAAGGATGTGAGCTATGGCATGTCATAGTCACTAGTCAAAAGGCAATCTGCCTTTTGACTCTACATTGATCTTGTTGTCTAGATTAGTGTTTTCAGATGGTTTTCAAAGTATTGACGATTGTAGGATGTAGTATAAAGTATCTCAGGTCCTTGTATTTCTTTTTATGCTTTGTAACACTTGTAATAGAACCTGAGAGCAATATACAACATCCTTGAAAACCATATTTGTCTGTTCTTGTTCTTAGTTCTGTCTAAGTTACTTGTGTTCTTAGTATCAACTACACAAACCCGGTTTCCCATTTTATCTGTTAAGTGTTTTGAAACTCTCCTCATTGTGAGACTGATTGTATTGACCATCCCTTTAACCAGTCCTGCACCTATCCATGTACATTTGAAGGAACCCTGTTTATGTAAAGAATTTGGGTCGACATTAACAGGGCAAGCCCTAAAATGGCTGCTCAACCTTCCACCTTATTTTATTACTTCTTTTGCACACCTAATTAATATGTTTAACAGTCAATTCTCCTATAGTAGAGCATTTGAATGACTAACAACTGATTTGTACAGGGTGGTCCTTAATCGCGGAGAATCCTTAAGAGATTATGTTAACAGATTCAGTAAGGAGGCTCTGGATATCCCAAACCTTGATATGCCGATAGTAGTTCAAGCCTTCAAAATGGGCTTGCCAAAAGACTCTGCTTTCTATGAGGATCTTGTGATGAATACTTGCGGGAATTTGGACGAAGTCAGAAACAAGGCTCTAAGGTTCATAAGGCTCGAGGAAGACAAGAAGATCCAACAGAGGATCGATGGATCCGCAGAATATGAGAATCCCAACAGGAATCAGAATCCTCTTCGAAATATTACCATCCTAAGCCATATTCCCGCAATGATGGCAAGAAAGTGAACTTTATTTAAGATGATAAGGACGATTAGGAGTATCCAAAACGTACTGATTATTGTTTTTCTGTGTCTACTATAGAATTAATATCTGCTATGTAGGGTCTTGGAGAGAAAGCTAGGTAGCCTCGGAAGAATGAGAAGAATCCTGGCTGGAAAGACAAGTCTAAGTGGTGTGCATTTGACGAAGACTTTGGCCATACCACTAAGGATTGCATTGCTTTGCGCAAAGAAATAAGTTACTTGTTGAGCAAAGGGCACCTGAAAGAACTACTGGGAAAGAAGAAGGCTAAGCACCAGGATCCTGATAGGATTCCTGATCAGAATCCAAATGGAAATCCTAAGAGAGCTGCTTCTCCTCCCCTAGATGCTTCTATTGTTTATTTTATTCAGGTGGATCTGACATATGTGGAACATCATACTTTGCTACCAAGAGACGTGACAGAAGCCAAATCAGAGAAAGGAGATAGGCCGAACTCTAAAACTACTTTGACCCAAGGGAAAACCATATCCTTTGATGATGATGACATGGATAATGTGCAGGATCCTCATCATGATAGTTTAGTTATAACTCTATATATTGCTAACCATATTGTGCGCAAGATATTGATAGATAGAGGGAGTTCTGTGAACATTATTCAATTGCAAACTTTAAAGAAGATGAACATCCTAGATTCATAAATCACTTCAAGATCCTCAATCCTTGTGGGATTTAGTGGGGAAACAAAAAGCAACATTGGAGAAATTAAGCTTCCAGTCTATGTAAAGGGAGTAAATTCTATGCAAAAATTTTGTGTAATGGATTGTTTGTCTTTTTATAACATCATTTTAGGTAGGCCTTGGATTCATGAGATAAAAGTCATACCTTCAACATACCACCATTGTGTAAAGCTCCCTACACCTTTGGGTATGGTCAAGATTGAGAGTGACCAGCAGGAGTCCAAGGACTGTTATACAGAAATAAAAGTGTTGATGGGAGCAAATATCCCTCAGGATATTGAGCAGGATATGATCTCCTTCCAAAAGAAAAGAAGACACATTTTCTTGGAGACATGAAGACATGACAGGTATTTCCAAGGATATTATAACTCATAAACTTGGTTTGGATGTAAAGTGCAGGACAATTCACCAAAAGAGGAGGAAGTTTGCACTCAAAAGAAATCGAATCATCCAAGAAGAAGTGGAGAGACTACTGAAATCTAGGATGATTAGAGAAGTGAAGTTTCCAAGGTGACTTGCAAATGTGCTAATGGTCCAGAAAATGGATGGAAAATGGAGGGCGTGTGCGGATTATACCGACATCAATAAAGCTTGTCCAAAAGACCCATTCCTATTGCCACACATTGACTCTATGGTAGATGCTACTACTGGCCATGAAATACTGACTTTCATGGATGCCTCGTCAGGATTTCAATAAATCTAAATGGAGCCCTAGGATCAAGAAGACACAGCCTTCATGACCCTAATAGGTATTTATTGTTATATTGCCATGCCTTTTGGTCTTAAAAATACAGGTGCTACATACCAAAGGCTGGTCAACAAAATGTTTAAAAACAAGCTGGGGGACACCATGGAGGTCTATATTGATGATATGGTAGTCAAGTCAAAGTAAGCTGAGGACACCTCCGGGATGTTAAAGAAGCTGTCGATATCCTGGACCAATTTAATATGAAGCTGAATCCTGCCAAGTGTCATTTTGGTGTGGGGTCAAGAAAGTTCTTAGGATACATGGTCACCAAAAGGGGGATAGAGGCCAGCCCAGAGCAAATTAAAGCTATCATGAACCTGAAATCCCCAACTAATATCAAGGATATCCAAAGGTTAACCGGGAGAGTTGCAGCCCTAAACATATTTATATCAAAATTCTCTAAGAGATGCAAAGAATTCTATGTATCCTGAAAAAGAATAAGAAGTTTGAGTGAGGATAGAAACATGAAGAGGCTCTTAAAGCTCTTAAAGAATACCTTGCCTCAACCCCTCTATTGATGAAGCTCAAAGATGGAGAGCAACTGTCATTATACCTGGTAGTATCCCGGACCACTGTAAGTGCTGTTCTTGTTAAGGATCATGATGGGAATCAGCATCCTGTGTATTATATGAGTAAAAGTCTACTTAATGCTGAAACCAGGTATTCTCATTTGGAAAAACTTATCTTAGCTTTGATAATGGCTTCTACTAAGCTTAGGCATTATTTTGAAACACATAGGATATGTATTAAAACAAATTATCCAATTAAAAATGTGCTTTGAAAACCTGAAATGTCTGGTAGGATGGCTAAATGGTCTGTAAAGCTTAATGCCTTTAATATAATATATGAGCCTAAGACTGTTATAAAATCCTAAGCCTTAGCTGATTTTGTGGCAGATTTTAGTCAAGATATCTAGCAGGAAGTAGACTTAGAAGTTCAGAAGTTAGAATCTAATAATGAAATATGGACCTTGCATACTGATGAAGCATCTAATATAAGAGGAATAGGACTAGGAATCATCCTAAAATCACCACAGGGGGACATACTACCCCATGCCATTAGATGTGAATTCCAGGCTACGAATAATGTATCGGAATATGAAGCCCTCAGAGTAGGATTGCAATTGGCTAGAAATATTAATATCAAATGTTAAGAAATTAGCAAAATTTTCTGAAATTTTCTCCATAGAACAGGTAGTAAGAGAAGATAACGCTGAAGCGGATTCTTTAGCTTATCTTGGATCGACTGTTAGGATACTGGAAGGGGTAAAGATACCTATCACCCATATCTTGAAACCAGCTATAAATGATGATGAACTTGTTGCTGAAAATGTCTAGGGAGTGATGACCACTGAGGATGAAGAGCTTCAGGATCCTGATCAGGATACCAAATCTTGGACTCGTCCAATCCTAAACTACATAAGGAATGGGGACATCCCGAAGGAAGAAACCCAAGAGCCTTCAGAGCCAAGGTATCCCGATACACTATTATTGATAATATATTATATAAGAAATCTCTTGCAGGTCCTTATCTGAGATGCTTGGAGTATCCCGAAACCAATGGAGTGCTTAAGGATATCCACGAAGGTGATTGTACGAATCATTTTGGAGGCAGGTCATTATTCTTAAAGGTATTGTGAACAGGATACTTCTAGCCCACTATAAGGAAGGATGCCATGATATATGCTAAAAAATATGATGCTTGTCAAAGGCATAGTAACATTCTCCATCAGCCTGTTGAGCCTATGTACCCAATTGTATACCCATGGCCTTTCATGAAATGGGGGATGGATATTATAGGAAATTTTCTAAAAGTTCCAGGAGGAAAGGTATTTATGCTTACAATGATAGATTACTTCTCCAAATGGATTGAAGCAGAGGCATTTGCTCAGGTTACTGAAAGAAAAGTGGTGTCCTTCATCTCTAGTCCATCCTCAAGCTAATGGACAAGCAGAATCCTCAAACAAGTTTTTGTGAAAGCTGGGGAATAAAGATGATAACTTCAACTCTAGTCCATCCTCAAGCTAATCGACAAGCAGAATCCTCAAACAAGATCATCATCAAAAACTTGAAAAAGAGATTGAAGGAGAAAAAAGGCAAATGGGCAGAAGAATTACCATTTGTACTTTGGGCTAATAGGCCAAACCCTATTCTTATTGGTATAAGGGGCTGAGGCCATGATCCCGACTGAAATGACCATCCCGACAGCAAGATCCAGCCTGTAATCCACTTAGGATAATGACTAGAATATGATTGATCATTTGGAAGCCCTGGATGAGCTTAGAGATGCTCCTAAAGTCAGAATAGCAGCTTATCAGCAAATAATTACAAGAGCCTATAATAAGAACTTGAGAACTAGAAGATTCCAAGTAGGTGATTTGGTGTTAAGAAAAGCATTCCAGAATACTACTAAGGCAAGCGATGGGAAGTTAGCACCAAAGTGGGAAGGCCCTTACATGATTGATTATGAGGCTAGAAAATGAGCATATAGGTTGGCTACCTTGGAAGGAGATATTCTGCCCAGATCTTGGAATGCAATTTATCTTAAAGCATATTTCATGTGAGGTAAACCAAGATTCCTTGGAATCAAGACTGGTACGTTTGTTATCCCTACCAATATTCTCAATCATATTCCTAGCTATATCCTGATGTATATTCTGTTTTAATGTTTGATTATTATTGTCAAAATCATTACTGACTTAAGCATCGGAGGGGTGTTAGCCTGGTTAACACCCACCTCACCAAGGTTTGAAGTGTTTTGCAGAAAACTCCTAAAGATATTGCTTAAGATACCAATTCAAAAGATTAGAGGTTTGGCCCCCTCTCTAAGTTTAAGATATCTCAGATAACTTCTAAAGGTTTAAAGGTTTTCACCTTTCTCAGAAATTGAGTGTAAACACTCCACCTGGAGCGCACGAATATTTAGGTATGGTTGAGATTGTGGAATCGGTTCACGCTTGAGTGGCCGGCAAATTCATGATCCTCACTCATATTCCAAATTGGATGAACAATGTTTATACACATTGTCTACTGGTTTTAACACTTACGTGTTAACTCAAGGCTTAAAGGTATTCACCTTTCATCTGTGGCTTGTCCCAAGGAAATGCTAAGGTTTTGGCATATACGTGTCACTAAAGTGGTTTATCCCAAGTTATATCCTGAGTTATATCCTAAGTGATATCCTAAGTCTAGCTTGGCCCACGTTATTCTTGCTTGGCCCATGTTCTTCTGGCTTGGCCCACGCACTTCTGGCTTGGCCCACAATTAAAATGGCATTGCCCACGTTTAAAAACTTAAAAATGGTTTTTGTCCATTCACTTATGTTTTTGCAGAAGTAACACATGCTGGATTACCAACCTATATCCTGAAGCATATTCCTAGGCTATATTGGGGACAATATCTCAAAGGGTATTCGAAGACATAAAGGTTATGTTATATCCTAGAAGCAGACTAAGTCAAAGAATTCTAGTATGACTCTCCTACTAGTTTATCTTTGGATACTAATAAATTCTAAATTGAAAGTACTCTCAAATTTTTCTAAGTACGAAACCATTTTTGAAAAGTTTTTCAGGATATCAAATCCCAAAGCCTTATTCATAACCAATAAACAATTTCAAATATTAACATAATAGAATAAAGATAAGGGTAATATATCCCGGCTTTACCCAAAATAGGGCCCATCTACCCGGGATACCAGGCAGAAAATGATACCCCTGTTGGGATACCCAGAGTTATCTTAGATATTATTCTAACTAAATTGGGGCTTCATCCTGAAACCCAGGATCCCTTCACCTTGATTTTTGTTCAAAATGCAGGAAATTACAATTATCGGTGCAGGAAAGTTAAATGATGAAACAGGAACTTGACATCAAGATATCTATAACCCGGATTCTAGAAAATAGGTATCAAGATTTTCTTCAGTAACAGAAGCCTTAAAGGCGGGATGTTCTCTTAACAATAGGGATCTCCTGGAACTGGTCTGTAATGGAGTTTTAAAAAATTAACAGTTGTTAATGGTTATAACAATTGTTAATTTTTGGGGACAATTGTTGTGGGTGAAAATCTTTTGTAGTATTCTGCCTAGTATTCCGGTGCTCAGGATATCCAGACAGGTTTGGTATCCTGAACCTTATTCCCAGCAAATATCCATGACATATTCCTTGCATATATTTTCATTTTTAATAGAGGAAATAATTGCATGACTAGGTCCTAGCTAGAAGATCAGAATGTGATTAAATATATGAACGTTGAACACGTATGAGAGACTTCCAATGGTCATTTATTGAGTTATAATGAATAAATGGTTGTTGTAAAAGCTAAAGACTTAGTCTATGCTGAAGACCCAGACTTAGAGTTGTTAGAAACACGTAACAAAGACTTGTAATGGTTAAGAGGTGAAGAAAACATGTTCAATTAGAGGGATAACGGCTAACTAGTCAAAGTAACTGCTGAGAATCCCGGAAATCTTGTTGAATATCCTGAAAATATCTCACATTTTTTTATTTCATGTACTATATATAACGAGGCTTGACTGATCGTTTTAGGTCACTTATTCACGTTAAAACACCTGATCTCTGCTCACAAACACTCAAACACACTCAAATAATCATTCTAACACTTAGATACAATCATTCAATCTTTTGAGTTGTACTTTTTTTTTTATTAATCAAAGAACTGGCCGCTAACGTTTTGCCAGGTGCCAAAGGGTTTTTTGCGCCGGAGATCACTTTGATCAAGGGCTTTTTGCCCTTCAAAAATTCATTGTCTTTGTTCTTACCTAATTTGATTGTTCGTTTCTGTAATATCCTGATTGATATTCTGGTGTTGGTCAGATATTTTAGTTAGTATTCTAATATAGCACACTACATCACTTGACTAATTTGTTCACTAATTACCTTGCTAATTTTTGACCAAAACATATAACACTGGGAGTGTTTACCTGATATGATTGCTAGCTGAATCTGGGAGGCATGCATACCCCTTCCCTTTACTGCTGACTCAACTGCTTCTACTCCTGCATTATGACCTAGACCTCACCCAATTGAGTAGTCATTCTCCGCCTTTGTGGCAAGGATAAACTGTATGCTTCGTATTATGTGTGAAAGAACCGGTAAGCTCACTAGGATACTATAGCATGAGACCACAACTGGTGAACATTTGGAGACACTCAAGGAAGGTCTGGCATAGATAGGCTAGATGCATAATACTTTTATTGATGTAATTAAGGAAAACATGAACATGCATAATTTGTTTGATGGCATAGTTGAGAGAACACTAGATAAGATTAACACCCTCAATGCTACACTACAGAATATGTAGCAAAGATTGGTACTATCAGAGTTGAGATTATATAGGCTAGAAGCCCAAGCAGCAGTTGTTAACATACCTAAGGAAGATCCGAAGGAAAAGTACTATTCCTAGAATGAAGACTAGAACCTAGAAAAGGAATTTGGGTATAAATATCGAGAAGTATACGAGTCATTCACACAAGTTGGCTACTTTATGTAATGGCAACTCCATCCTACAAGCGTATTGAGATGTACATCGATGGGTTAGTACCCAGATACAAGCAAGTGTCATCATCTTTAATCCTATAACCATTCAGTAAGCTATTCGATTATCTTACAAGCTCACTAACTTGGTATGGCGTAGGACACTCTGTCTAAGTGTGATGTTGTTGATAGTTCATCTGACAGCAAACATGAATAGGATGACTCTCAGTGTAAGTCTTCCACTCCAAGCACTCCTCAGCATTAGCAAGTCAGAAAGTTTGATAGCTCCAAAAACTTCACACATACCAAGCAGAACAACAATATGGTTAGATCTTGGGTAGCTATGCTGGCAAATACCCAAAATGTAGTAAGTGTAATTTTCACCATCATGGTCAGTATCATCATTATCGTTGCCAAAGATGTGGCAAGATGGGCCATGCAACAAAAGACTGTAAGCTAGAGTTAATGACCAATCAGTAATAACCCAAGTACCAACGACAAGCCGAAGCATCATAAGGTTGCTTCGAATGGGGAAAAAATAGGAAATTCAGAAGAGATTGCCCTCAACTATAAAATGGCAACAAGTAAATAACAACAAAAAGGAACAATAGGAAAAGTGACAAAGGTCGGGCCTTTGTGATTAGCTCTAGCAAGGCAAGAAATGAACAAAATTAAATTAGCAATACATTCCTCTAAAATACTTTCTTGCATTTGTAGTATTTGATACCGGTGTTGATAAGAGCTTTGCCTTTGTGAAGAAAATTAACAAGGGTTGAGCCTTTGTGATTAGCTCTAGCAAGGCAAGAATGAACAAAATTAGATTAGCAATACGTTCCTCTGAAATACTGTCTTGCTTTTCTAGTATTTGATACCGGTGTTGATAGGAGCTTTGCTTTTACGATGTTTAGCAAACTTCTAGATGTAGTTCAACTGGAATGAAACCTAGATACACCATACAGTTAGCTGATGGTAAAGTAATTGAAGCAATTCACATTCTTAAGGGGTGTAAATTAGGATTATACGGACATAAGATAGATATAGATCTTATTCCTATTACGCTTGGTAGTTCCGATGTGACTGTCAACATGGATTGGTTGGTCAAGAACAAAGTTGAGATTGTCTGTTGCAAAAAGGTCATCAGTATACTGCTTCGTAGTGGTGAAGTCTTATTTGTTCAGGGCAAGAAAAGTGGTGCAGTCTCAGGCATCATATCTTATATGAAGGCCAAGAAGTACTTACGCATGGGTTATACCGTTATTTTAGCTATGATCACCGTAAAGGCAACTGCGGAAGAGAAGATTGAAGAGATCCCTATGGCTTTTGACTTTCCCAAGGTTTTCTTAGAAGACTTACCTGGTCATCCACCTCACCGACAGATCGAGTTTCATATCAATTTGACACCAGAAATAACACCTGTCACTAGAGCATCATACAAATTAACTCTGAATGAACTACAAGAACTATCTACGTAACTATAGGAGCTGTTGAATAAAGGATTCAACCAACCAAGATGGGGAGCTCCAGTCCTATTTATCAAGAAAAATGATGGAACTTTTTGTATGGGTATTGATTACCATGAGCTAATCAGAGTGATAATTAAGAACCATTATCTTCTTCCACGCATCGATGATCTTCTTCACCAGCTTCAATGGTCGAATTTCAATTCCAAGATAGACCTAAGGTCATGATATTATCAGTTGAGGGCCCTAGAGGAGGACATATCCAAGACAATATTCAGAACTTGGTATGGTCACTACAAGTTTTTAATTATACCATTTAGGTTGACGAACACACCAGCGGTTTTCATTGATCCCATGAACCGAGTGTGTAAACCCTATCTGGACAAGTTTGTCATTGTTTTATCGATGACATTCTACTATATTCCAAGAACAAGGAGGAGCATGAGGAACATCTTAAACATATTTTGGAACTACTAAAACAAGGTGATCTGTATGCTAAGTTTTGAAGTGTGACTTGTAGATTGGTTAGCTCTTGTTTTCTATGGTTCGAACTTTTTTCTTGTTTTTTCCTCTTTTTTCCTTTTTTTCCCCTTTAAATCCTGTACTACCCTTCTCTTTATATCTCCTGGTGATTTGTGACAGTCTTTTTTCCTTTAAACCCCAAGAGCTGGTTATCGCCTTTACAAAAAAGTTCAAACATTTTCTTCTTCCGGCTTTCAAAAATATTTCTTCTTGCATAGCTTTTAAGGGGTCAACTTTCTTGAAAACCTACATATAGGTTTCTAGTTATTTTTATAATTTTATAGAATGAGTTTGTCATCAAACACGCCTTTCATAAAGATTCATTCGTAGATGACTGCATATTTGAAGATTCAATTCTTTAAATTAAATATCAACCACATTCTAATATGTCCCACTTCCTCTTTTTTCGTCTATCTTCTATCATCAAGCTATCTAATTTTTTTCTTATTACTTATGTCCTTGAATTCATGAGTTTTTTGTAAACATTTGATGTTGAGTTATGTTCACCGGATTGATTGACCTATACATTTTGTGTTTGATTACAGATTATTTGATGTTGAGTTATGTTCATTGGATTGATTGATCTATAAATTTTGGGTTTGATTGCAAGTTTGACAAAATTAAAATAGCTAATCTGGTGCCTTAAAAGGAGAGCCATATCAACATGTATTCAGCGATTAAGTATCTAATTTAAATCTAATTTAAATGTTTAGAATCACAACAGTTTTAGATTGCTCATAGAAATACACATCATTTTTAATGCAACTAGATTTAGTTTTCCTTTTGAAACTCCAGATTTGCTATTTCAGGAGTAGCTATTCTCAAGTCATCCTTGTTACACACCTGCCACTTCAGTGTATATGCAAGTTCTTCCTCCTCTGGAAGCAACACATAATCGCTTAAACTCAATAGGCAAGCTTCATCCTTTGTAGCCTTGGCTCTTTTACTTTGCTATCATGTAATACTTGGACCAGAACCAGAGGACTTGCCTCCCTTAGGAGGAAGAGAAAGGGTAGTAATCATTATATAGTTCATCGGTTACCAATTCACGTATTTTAGAACAAGAAGAATGTTTGACCTTAAAAACTTGCTGAAATATCTTACAATCAACATTCATAACAACTCTTTGGCACAACCTTCAAGCAATTGTTGGAGCTTTGTCTAAAAGCATTGACTTCAAGATAACATCTTAGATAGCAAGGAAAATGCCTAAGTAACCACTCTTAGAACAACAAACCCTTTGTGTATGAATCAAGATTCTGGCATTCCATGGTCTAAATCCATTGAAGAACATTCAACATCCGATGTATCTTCAAACATAAATCAAAAAGCCCACGCACATAATACTGGTTAACTTTAAGAAAATTACCTGATGGCACGTAGCTACTTGGGCTGGCATCCCTCCATTTTGTCCCATTTTCAGTTTAGGTTTTGAAAATAATTTACCTAATTCTCTTAAACTTTGGCTCTGATACCAACTTGTAAGGCCCCCTTCCCGGGAAGCCATAGCACGTTATACATTAAAGTGAGAAATCATGGCAGCGGAATAATTAAACAAAAACCATTTCATGCATTAATAATAACTTTTGCCAAGAAATACATCGTTGTTACAAGTTTCAAAAGAAAATTTACTTGTATTACAAGACAAAAGTATCATCTCTGCATAATATGGATATCAGTCTTTATTTGCCAAGTAGCTTCAACCTCGTGCCATCCCCAGCAACAGCATTACCTGCCAACAGATATGCATATAAAAAGTCAGTGTTACTGAGTGAGTTCTACTTTGATAATATAGAAAATATACTTTTTTGAAAACTTCACTTGGTGATCATTTATCAATATACATAATCGTTCATTAGGAAATTCATTATCTTTCTTTCTTTCATTATATTTCACTTTTATTGTTTAGGATTGCACAAAGCAAGAGCCTATATTATTGGTTGGCAATAAATGCCGAACCCCTGTCAGTACACATTTATAAGTGGTAGCTAACCCCGGACAGTTGACCCACACTGCTAGGCACGAAGCCTGCTCATGATGTCGAATCCCATTGATTTATTGGTCAATCATAAGGATTAGACCCCAGATGTGCATTCTTTGGGCTGAAACAGCCACACATCAGTTAAGCAAATGACCTCCAGGGTTGTGAACCTCTATTGGTTTTGCTTGCAAGGCTTTCCATTTATTATAAGGGCCCGGGGGTAACATTCATTAAGTTCCACTGTCTTCTTTTATTTCTTTGTGTCCACTTGGTTATGAATAATACTTTTAAAATATTCATTGCCTTATAATCACATAACATGAAACATAATAAATATTATCAATAATAGTAGGCCATAAGAAAAGAATCAAACATTAGAAACATTAAACAAGCATAATCTTCCTTTATACATAAGTACTTAACACTTAAATTCTATTCCCAAAATTTCAGAACAATTCTAAGTGTCCAATGTGCATGAGTAAGTTATACAGCGGACGACTTAAATACTAAGTGTCCACAGCATATGAGTAAGTTATACAGCGGATGGCTTAAATGCTAAGTGTCCACAGCGCATGAGTGAAACTCTAAGTGTGTCCATAACGGATGACTAAAACACTTAAGGGTCCACAGCGGACGGTTTAGGTCTACAACGGACAGTCATGAGATCTCTAAGTGCCCACAGCGGACATGCAAAGTCCACAGCGGATGTGCAAAGTCCACAGCGAACAGTCTAAATATTTAAGTGTCCACAGCGGACACTTCATGTCCACAACGTACAACATAAAATCTCCAAAGTGTCCATAGCAGATAGTCTATATGGATAGTTTATATGCCTAAGTGTCCATAGCGGACATGCAAAGTCCACAGCGGACATGCAAAGTCCACAGCGAACGTGCAAAGTCCACAGCTGACAGTCTAAATATCTAAGTGTCTACAGCGGACACTTTATCCATGATCAAGTGTCCACAGCGGACGGCTAGTGTCCATAACGGACACCAAGTCTATCACCTATGATTCAACTTATGCAGTTCCTAGTCCCAAATATCATTTCTAACATACCCTTAGCATAGATCAATCAAGATACATACTTAAACATAACAAACAATCATTCAACATCATGGAAATCTTTAAAACACATACATTTTAGTAAAAAGTCATTTTAACAGTGGAAAACACAGTTTTGCCCAGTAACATTGTTTTTCAGTACACATATCAGCCCCAATTAAGTAGAAAATCAGTAAAAGAGGGGATCTAGAATTCACCTTAAACAACTTTCGAGTCAAACACAGCAATCCCGAGAGCAACCTGGAGTTCTAGCACCTAAACACACGAAAACAAGCAACTAAACACTTAGAAACACACAAAGATTCGTCCAGAAGTTGAAACCCAGCTGAAATCGAGAAGAAACACCTTAAAAATCCTACCTTCTTTAAGAACTTTCCACTTTCTCTCTCTGAAACCCGGATGGGAGCTTCTTCTCTCTAAAACCGGATATTGTGCATGAGAGAGAGGGGTATGGGTGACCATATCACTTTTTTTAACCCATTATGGGCAGGTTTTCTCCTTGCACACTTTTAACCCCTTGCTTTGAAATAATACCCTTTTTCTCCCTTACTTGCTTTTCTTTTCTTTTTACTGAAATTTTCCAGATATTACAAGTCCACCCCCCATATATAGGTTTTGTTCTCAAAACCTGTCACTCCTTAAAAAGATCTGGGTAGTGTTGTCTCATCTCTTCCTCAGTCTCTCATGTAGACTCAAATCCCTTCCTGTGTCTCCACTGTACTCGCATAAGTGGGACCACTTTATTCCTTAGCCTCTTCTTTTTTCTGTCAATGATGGCCAATGGCTGCTCCACATAATTGAGCCGTTCAACCACCTCAATGTCCTCGAGTGACACGATCATATCCTCATGGGCTAAGCACTTCCTCAAATGAGATACATGGAATGTTGAATGAATTCCACTTAACTCATCAGGTAGCTCTAACTTGTAAGCCACCTCTCCTACTCAAGCAATGATTCGGAAAGGCCCTATGTACCTCGGCCTTAACTTTCCTTGCTTTCTTAACCGTATGATCCCTTTCCAAGGTGAGACCTTCAACATAACTCTATCGCCCACCTTGAATTCGATCGGTCTATGCCTCTTGTTGGCATACGACTTCTGTCTATCCTTCACTGCCTTCATAAAGGCCTTAATCTTTTCCAACTTTTCGATCATAGCCTCCATCACCTCAATGCTTCCCAACTCCTTTTGCTCGATGTCACCCCAACATACAGGCATTCTACACTTCCTACCATATGCATCTCATATGGAGGCATACCAATGCTGGCATGATAACTGTTGTTATATGAGAACTCAGCTAACGGTAAGTGTTTGTCCCAACTTCCACCAAAATCAATGACGCATGCTCGTAGCATATCCTCAAGCGTCTGAATGGTTCTTTCAGACTGACCATCTGTCTGAGGATGGTAAGCCGTACTGATATGTAACCTCGTCCCCAAAACATCATGAAATCTTTTCCAAAACTTAAGTAAACCGAGTGTCAGGGTCAGACATGATAGACACCGGTACACCATGACAAGTCACAATCTCTTTGATAAACAGATCCACCAACCTCTTAGATGAATACGTCTTGCGGATAACTAGAAAGTGAGCACTCTTCGTCAGACGATCAGCTATCACCCATATGGCATCGTATCTCCTTGCCGTACGTGGCAACTCCGTAATGAAGTCCATGGTGATGTACTCGCATTTCCACTCGGGTATATCCAAGGGTTGGATCTTCCCCGTATGGCTTCTGATGCTCCGCCTTCACTTGCAAACAAGTAAGGCACTTCTCACATACTCCGCTATGTCGTGCTTCATTCCCGGCCACCAGTAATCTTTATTCATATCCTGATACATCTTCGTGGAACCAGGGTGAATCGAGTATCGAGTCTTATGAGCCTCATCCATGATCTTCCTACGTAGATCTCAATAATAAGGAATTCACACCCACCCTGATCGGGTCCTGACACTAAGAGTGTTCTCCCCCAACTCGACTACTAGGCCTTTCATCCTTTTGGAGTTAATCTGATCTTCTTTTAGTGCTTCATCCTGAAATTCTTTGACCTGCTTCATCACATCGGAGGTCATAACCAACTGATAAGCCTTCACTCGTATTGGCTCGGGTCTCTCCTTTCGGCTAAGGGCATCCGCCACCACGTTGGCCTTGCCTGGATGGTAGTGGATCTCGCAATCATAGTCCTTGATAAGCTCCAACCATCTCCTTTGCCTCATGTTCAAATCCATCTGGTCGAAGAAATACTTTAGGCTTTTATGATCTGTGAAGATGGTGCACTTCGTCCGGTACAAGTAGTGCCTCCAAATCTTCAATGCGAAGACCATAGCCGCCAACTCCAAATCATGAGTAGGGTAGTTAACCTCATGGATCTTTAGCTGTCGAGACGCATAGGCTATAACCTTTACTCGTTGCACCAACACGTAACCTAAACCCAAATACAAGGCATCTGAGTATACCACCAAGTCATCATTCCTTTTGGATAATGTCAAGATCGAGGCTTGAGTCAATCTCGTCTTTAGCTCTTCGAAAGCATTCTCCTGCTCCAGACCCCATATGAACTTCACATCTTTACGGGTCAACTTGGTCAATGGTGAAGCTATCTTGGAGAAGTCCTGGATGAATCTTCTATAATAGCCCGCCAAACCCAAGAAACTATGGATCTCGGATGGCGTCTTTGGGGACTTCCCTTGCATCACCATTTCTACTTTTGCCGAGTCTACCATAATCCCTTCAGGATTAACCACATGACCCAAAAACTGAACCTCTCACAACTAGAACGCGCATTTGGAGAACTTGAACACTTCTCTCTTCTAAGCGTCTCCAACACCTCGCGGATGTGACTAGCATACTTCTATTTGCTCTTCAAATTAATCATGATGTCATCAATAAACATGATCACTGATTTATCTAGCATGGTTCAACACACCCGATTCATCAAATCCATAAAAGCAGTTGGCGCGTTGGTTAAACCAAAGGACATCACGAGGAACTCGTAGTGCCTATAACATGTGCGAAAGGCTGTCTTAGGGATATCCTGCTCCTTCACCTTTAGTTGATGATACCTCGATTGAAGGTCTATCCTGGAGAACCAACTAGCACCCTGGAGCTGATCAAACAAGTCGTCAATCCTTGGTAACGGATACTGGTTCTTCACAGTCAACTTGTTCAGCTCACGATAGTCGATGCACATTTTCATACTACTGTCCTTCTTCTTTACAAAAAAAACTGGAGCACCCTATGGAGAGATACTCGGCCGAATAAAGCCCTTATCCAGAAGATCTTGCAGTTGCGTCATCAACTCCATGAGTTCAGATGGAGCCAACCGGTATGGTGCCTTTGCGACGGGTTACGCTCATGGCATCAAGTCAATCTAAAACTCGATTTCTCTATCGGGTGGGACCCCTGGTAGGTCTTCGGGAAACACATCGGGGAATTCTCATACTACCAGCACGTCTGACAGTTGAGGCACGATAGCATTCACATCCTACACAAAAGCCAGGTAAGCAACACACCCTAGCCTCATAAACTTCTCTGTCGTCATCATAGATACCACTCCCGAAGTGATGCATTCCTTGTCTCCGTATGTCACACCCTCAATTTTCACAAACAGGGTATTACCGTTAGGCGTGTGACATATCAGGATCTCAGCCACTAGTTACACCAAACGACACGTCAATTACAAATCATAATTATTTGTTAACATTTGAAATTTCCAAAGACGGAATTATCAATGTAAACATAATAATAGTTCGGAAGCATAATAAATCTTAATTCTTAAATGGCGCAACACGCGCAAACCAATTTAATAAAGTTCATGGAAAAATGTAAATGTATCACGTGTTACGATAAATGCATGAATGATATGATCCTAAGCGTTCACATCTTGAGAACCTGAAAGAAACATGCTAACGTGTCAACACAAGGTTGGTGAGTTCACAGGTTTTGATAAACAGAACATAATAGTAACCGATGCAGTAAACAAAGTAATATCAGTAGATAACTAGTCTACTTAACAAGTTACATAGTGTATGAAATTCGCAACCGAAGCTGACAATGTAAATGAAGGCCTCGGCTATGGCTACCAAACCACAGCAATAGAAATTAGGTCAATTAAACACCAGTTCGACATGCAGTCGTGCTAGCGCGACTAGCCCGGGTGGGGTTTGTCAAACCCAGTAGATCAACTCAGAATTACCTCGCTAAAGAACACATATTAACGGTTCGAAATGTGAGGACTTAAGTTGGTACAACACTAGTAATAATGCGATAATTACAGTAATATTGATCAAATGAAAATACGATTGAATAAACGTTTCTTTCCCCCAATGAAAACAAGTAAAGTGGGGCTGAGAACTCACCTTAAATGCATAGCAAAATCAATAAGTGTAAGCACGAGCGATTATGTTTCTGAACAACCTGGATTTACGTTTATTATATAATTAATATTAAAATACTAAATATTAACAATGTGGTCGTACGGCTTCGCTTTCACAGTTCGGTTACTAGGCAATTCATCAATTCCCCCATTCACATGCAAGCACACTCGGACACCAATTTACCTTTAATACATGAGACCCAAATATTTTCACTTACACCATGTCATGTATAAAGGCACTTTTATACACTTTTATTATATGACTTTTTATTATAAAACTCATATGTTTCATAATACTTCACCCACGCAACCCAACGCTCGACGACCCAAATGAACACACACATAATATATCTTATACACACAAAATATATTTTACACATGACATGATACAAAATATTTATATACACACCCACACTCAACTCACATGCAATAACTTTAACTATGCACACACATTATGTACCTATTATATATGACACATCCCCACATTGTACATGCGATTATGTATACGCACCTGTTACTCACACGCACATGCTTATCAATACATATTATTAACTCCATCTCATGCCCCCTAACCATCATGCATAACCCATATCGAAAACAATCATATGATTACACACACACACTTTGAACATGCACCCCTATTTATATATATATATATAAACACACATACATATATGCTTATATGAACACACACAATAACATACATTAACAAACACACAAATTGCAGAGGCACACACACACAACAGAATTACATACACGCACACCCAACATGACTATGCATACAAATATACATGGTCAACACATCTCACAACCCATACTACCACTGCCGATCAATCCAAAAATTTAAGAACGCACCCAAGACCACACCCACATACCAGCCGCATATACCTTCTTGCTAAACGTACACACCGCACGTTCACACACATACCATCCGAACACACACACAAACCGGGCATGTCACCAATGAAATCGCATGAAACCGTAAATCGAAACTCGAAACTGTAACGTATTGGATTAGAATAATAATCAACGAATCATACCGAACGAAATATGGGACGGATTCAATCACCGTTCTTGGTTGCCTGTTCACTCGATCAGGGATGGAGATGTCCCCGAAGGGTGATGGAGAGGCGGACGTCGCAAGGAAGGGTCACGATCGAGGCAAAGGATCTCTATTGTAGGCTGTCCAGCTTCCATAGAGAAGTATCGAGAGGTGAACGGCAGTTGTTTGCACTGGGGTTAGCATGCGGTGGGGAGGGAAAGGTTTTTAAAGAACGAAGAGGATGAGGAATTGTAGGTGGGGCGGTTAGGGTTGATCCGAAAGGGGGAAAGGGGGTCGGTAGACCACTTTGAAGTTTAGGATGACTTGGAAATGGTTTAATTAAATATATAATTGCAATAAAACTTTTAATAGTAATTATAATTGTTTAGTGAATTGTAAAATAGTTTTCTCTTCTTCTTTTTTTTAATAATAATTATAGTTGTTTAATGATTGCTTATTTAGCAGAAATTTAAATATACGCATTTGACCATAGAATTACCGGATAACGAGGAACTATAAGTTAATGGGCAGTTGAGTTAACGGTGGTGACCCGAAATTCGGGGTGTCACATCATCCCCTTGTTGAAGGAATTCACGTCCCAAAAATTAGAACATCAGGTCCATGATGAACACCAGATTTAGCGATCTGTAACACATTAGAATAGGGTTTATGCGAATCTGGAACAAAGGCAATTGGGATGAATTGTAAAATTTCGTGAGGGTTACGACATCATCCCCTTGTTGAAGGGAATTTCGTCCCGAAATTTAAAGGAAAAGATGTCTTAAAATTGATACCTTAGGAATTGAATGCCTGATCTTTGAACAATTGCGGATACTTCTTTTTCATCTAATCTTCACATTCCCAGAAAAAATCTAGTCCACACTTTGAATTCCACCTAACGCGTACAATAGGAATGTTACTACGCTTTAGGATTTTGACTTCTCGATCCATGATCTCAACTAGTTCTTCAATGAAATGTAACTGTTCATCAATCTCCAGTTCCTCCAAGGGTACGATTAGTGTTTCATCATCTAACCACTTTTTCAAATTTGAAACATGAAACACATTGTGTATTCCATTGAGCTCTTTAGGTAAATTCAGCTGATAGGCTACTGGACCAACCCTTTTGATAATCTCAAATGGTCCCACGTAGCGTGGATTTAACTTTCCCCATTTCCCGAACCGGATTACACCTTTCCATGGTGAGACTTTCAGAACTACCTTGTCACCAATCTAAAATTCCAATGGCTTATGACATTTATCTACGTAGCTCTTTTGTTAGTCTCGTGCCTCTGCCATACGGTTATGAATTTGCATGATCTTCTCAGTTGTCTTGTGCACAAGCTCAAGACCCGTAAGTTGGCTTTCCCTAACTTCTGCCCAACAGATAGGTGATCTACACTTACGTCCATACAGTGCCTCAAATGGTGCGGCCTTGATTGAGGTGTGATAACTGTTATTGTAGGAGAACTCGACCAATGGTAAATGAGTTTCCCAACTGCTGCCAAAATCAATCACACACGCACTAACATGTCTTCCAGTTTCTGGATCGTACGCTCACTGTGATCATCAGTTTGCGGATGATACACAGTGCTCATATCCAACCGCGTTCCCTACGACCACTACAAGGATTGCCAGAAATGAGAAGTGAATTGAGCGTCACAATCTGATATGATGGATACTGAGACACCATGCTGGGAGACTATTTCCCTTAAATAAATTTGTGTCAACTTTTCCATTCGATCAGTCTCTCGGATTGCCAAGAAATGTGTGGATTTTGTTAAGCTATCTACTATAACCCAAATGGTATCGCATCCGCTAAGAGTCTTAGGTAACTTTGTGATAAAGTCCATCGAGATTTGCTCCTATTTCCACACTGGAATGTCCGGTTCCTGAAGTAAACCGGATGGTCGCTGGTATTCCACCTTAACCTTAGCACAAGTTAGACATCTACTTACGTAGGTGGCAATCTCAGCTTTCATGTTCGGCCACCGGTAAAACTCCTTCAGATCTTGGTACATCTTGTCTGAACCCGGATGGATTGAGTAACGTGACTTATATGCTTCATCCATTATCAACTCTCGTAATTCCCTATATTTTGGTACCCAGATCCGTTCCATGAAATAACGGATTCCATCAGTCTATATCTCTAATTGTTTCTCCATGCCTCGCATGGATTCTGCCTTCAGATTCTCCTCTTTTAAGGGCTCAAATTGAGCAGCCTTGATTTGCATTGGTAGATCTGAGTGGATGGTCAGTTGCAATGCGTGAACCCGATGGGGTTTCGGTGTTTCCTTTCAACTGAGGGCGTCGGCTACCACATTAGCCTTACCCGGGTGATACTTAATTGCACAATCATAATCATTGAGCAATTCTAACCACCGTTGTTGCCGCATATTCAACTCTTTCTGATCATATATATGCTGGAGGCTCTTGTGATCTGTATAGATCATGCACTTGGTTCCATATAGGTAGTGCCTCCAGATCTTCAAAACAATCACTACATCTCCTAGTTCCAGATCGTGTGTTGTGTAGTTCTTCTCATGCACCTTGAGCTGTCTAGATGCATAAGCAATGACATTGTTGAGTTGTATCAGTACACATCCCAAACCCTGGATGGATGCATCACAGTAAACAACAAAATCATCAGTCCCTTCTGGCAAAGCTAGGATCGGCGCGCTGCGGAGTTTGTCCTTAAGTTCCTGAAATGCTGATTCCTCTTTGCTGCCCCATTTGTAAATAGTTCCTTTATGAGTCAGGGCAGTCAAAGGTTGTGCCAGCTTTGAAAATCCTTTGATAAATCATCTATAGTAACCAGCCAAACCAAGGAATTGTCGTACTTCAGTAGGCGTTTTTGGTGTCAGCCATTCCTTGATTGCTTCAATCTTTGAATGATATACATGTCTACCCCTTTCGTTCACAACATGCTCAAGAAATTGCACTTCTCGCATCCAGAAGTCACATTTTGAGAACTTTGCATAAAGTTGTTCATCCTTCAACAAATATAGAATGATTCTTAAGTGTTCCTCATGATCTTCCTTATTCTTAGAGTAGATTAGTATGTCATCAATGAAGACAATGATAAACTTATCCAAATAAGGCTTGCAAACATGGTTCATGAGGTCCATGAAAACTACTGGGGCATTGGTCAGTCCAAAAGGCATAACTGCGAACTCAAAATGTCCATAGCGAGTCCGGAATGTCGTCTTTGGAATGTATTCCTCTCGAACTCGTAGCTGATGATAACGCGATCTCAAATCGATCTTGGAATTGTAGCTTGATCCTTGCAATTGGTCAAACAGGTCGTCAATGCGTGGAAGTGGATACCTGTTTTTGATCGTCACCTTATTCAGCTCTCGGTAGTCAATACACATCCTGAAAGTTCCATCCTTCTTCTTCACAAAAAGCATTGGAGCTCCCCAGGGTGAAGAGATGGGACATATGAATCCCTTTTCTAACAATTCTTGCAATTGTTTAGACAACTCTTGTAACTCTTTCATTGCCAATCGGTACGGCGCCCGAGCAATCGGAGCAGCTCATGGTGTCAGCTCGATTTGAAACTCTACTTGCCTGTGTGGAGGAAGGCCAGGCAAGTCTTCTGGAAATACCTCGGGAAAATCTTTAACAACAGGGATATCTTCCAGTCGCTTCTCTTTAGTGGTCTTCTCAGTAACTAAGGCCAAAATCACCAAATGCCCTCTTCTCAAACACTTCTGAACCTTCATGTAAGAGATAATGCCGACCATACCACCAATCCTATCGCCTTCCACCGTGAGTATCGTCCCATCAGGCAAGGGTAGACGGATGAGTTTCTCACAACAAATGATTTCGGCCTGGTTCCTAGACAACCAGTCCATGCCGACAACAACATCGAAACTACCGAGCGTAATAGATAGGAGGTCAATATCAAAATCGTGCATAGACAGACCTATGTTACAACCTCGGTATATATGAGAAGACTCTATGATCTTACCGTCAACTATTTCTACTGTATAGTTAGTATCTAAGGCTGTAGAGTTAACATCTAGAAATCGGCTGAACTTATGTGAAATGAAACTCCTATCAGCACCAGAATCAAATAGAACAAAGGCAAAACAACCATTGACAAGAAATTTACCAGTTACAGTAGAAGGATCATTACGAGCCTCACCTGAACCCATGACGAAGGCACTGCCCTTGGCACCACCATTTCCATTTCTAGTGCCATTTCCATTCCCGTTGCCATTGCGGTTGTCATTACCATTACCACCACTATTGTTTTTCCTCAGCTTTGGGTAGTTCCTCTTGAAATATCCAACTTGACCACATTCGTAGCAGCCTCTTTGTTCCCCTTGATATGTTGTCGGCCTGGCTTCTAGGTTCACACGATAGTTCTTAGCAGCGTGGCCAAACTTACCACACCTTTCGTATGTATTTTTTGTTACAAGGCCCGTTGTGGTGGTAGTTGCCTTTGTTGCACTTTGGTAACGATCCGGTGTAACCGCTACCATGTTGAGAAGATGCAGAAGCTTGGTTGGACTGGCGGATGTTGTCAACTTCCGGGACTGTTGCAGTTGTTGCTGCGAAGTATTCTATTTGTTATTAGGACCAGACTCCTACTTTCTTTTATTGTGGCCATTAGTAGTGATGGAAGAAGAACCACACGGAGGTAGATTACTTTGCGTGACAGCTTGGTCAATTAGCTTTTATGCTAGTTGGATAGCCTCTTGGATGGTAGCTAGTCTAGCTGTAGTAACCATGCTTTGTATCTCAGTTACTAGACCATCAATGTATCTTTCAACACGTTTGTAAGCTGGGTTGATCATGTAGGCACAGAGTAACCAACTCATGAGAACGGGTTGTGTAAGCTTCAATTTCAGAACCTACCATCCTCAGGTTCCAAAATTCAGTTTCCAGCTTTTGCACTTCATCTCTTGAACAATATTCCTCCTTGAGTAGGTTCTTGAAATCCTCCCAAGGTGTAGCATTTGCGGTTTCAACACCTAATATCTGGACTTGAGTATTCCACCAGCTTAGTGTGGCACCGTCCATCATGCCTGCTGCATACTTCACCCTACTCTCGACAGGGCAGTTGCACATCTCGAAGGCAGACTCCAATTTCTCAAACCAGCGGAGCAGTCCTACTGCTCCTTCAGTTCCTTAAACGGATAAGGCTTGCAGTTCATGAAGGACTTAGAAGTACAGACTGCTTGACCTGTTACAGATTTAGATCAGGACTTTGGATTTTGGAGGGATGTGATAGCTTGACAAGACTGACAGAACGTTAATATCAAGAATGAATTTGTTATAGCTTACCAATAGGAGCGGGTTGAGGATTATGGTTGTGGTTCACCAGGGCATCAGCCACATGCTGATTTATGAGGGCGGCCAATTCCACTGGTGTCATATTGATGGAACCACGACCACGTCCACGTCCAGACATTCTTAACAATCACAACATAAAAAAATAACTAAGTATGCAACATATCAACTTCATTTAAGTATAAGCAATTAAAGAATTTAGCACACATAACTAAATGTTAAAATATTAATTTTTGGGAAAATAAATTGTAAGTATGTCTACAATTAATCAAACCAAATATCAAAATTCAAAAACATAAGTTAGATGGGAAACAACCCTTCCCATCTAGGTGTGAAATAAATGAAAGTCTAATAAACGAATGAAATGAATAAGGTAAAAGAATCAATGTGAATCGACAGATCCGGTGCTATCATCAGGCTCGTTTTCTGGCTGCTCCTCCTGCTCCTCTTCTGGCTCTTCCTCTGGATCTTCCTCCTCAGGCTCCGGTACTACGTTTAGTACATTGACTTGACCCTCGAGAGTATCAAGTCGCTGACTATTAGCAACGATGTCCACCTCGTCGCTAACCACACGCTCAAACAAACCAGTGACGCGATCCATATGCTTGTTATGATATTTCATTAGTACATTGAATCGTCTCTTTATCTCCTTGATCTCCTTGGTCGATTCCCACACCGCTTTCTTCAATACTTGGTTGTCGTCCCACATATCAGCAACACGTTTACGCTCAATATGCAAAGTAGCTGCCATAGCAGCCATGGCCTGCTTAAGAGGACAGTGTAGGGGAGGTAGGGTAGGGATATCAGGGTTCCTAGCCGGAGTAGACCTAGTACGGGGCCAGTTTTCAGGAGGTGAAGGAACATTCTTCTCCTGAACTAGTTGGGTCATATACAGAGGATAGTATTCCCACTTATGAACCGGTAGGTACTAGTAGTGCAAATGGTTGGTCATAGTGAAACTCTTCATTACTATTAGGACGCATAGGCCAATCGTAGGGACCCGTAATCGGAGGTATAGAATCATAATGAATAGGCCTCTTTCCTTGAGAAGGAGAAGAGGAAGATGCAGACAATGAAGAAGTCATTCCTACAAAGAAGCGCTCATAGGAATGAGCAACAGCAAGCAATCCAGCAAGGCAAAGCAAACAAGGCCAACTAACAAAGCTAAACGTGTCTATATGCATGTAACTAAGGCATCAGGCTATAGTCTAACTACAATGAAAATGAAATGCAATGTTAATTTAGTTCGCTATAACCAATAGCTCTGATACCAATCTGTCACACCCTCAATTTTCACAAACGGGGTATTACCGTTAGGCATGTGACATACCAGGATCTCAGCCACTAGTTACACCAAACGACACGTCAATTACAAAACATAATTATTCGTTAATGTTTGAAATTTCCAAAGATAGAATTATTAATGTAAACATAATAATAGTTGCGGAAGCATAATAAATCTTAATTCCTAAATGGCGCAACACGTGCGAACCAATTTAATAAAGTTCATGGAAAAATGTAAATGTATCACGTGTTACGATAAATGCATGAATGATATGATCCTAAGCGTGCGCATCTTGGGAACCTGAAAGAAACATCCTAACGTGTCAACACAAGGTTGGTGAGTTCACAGGTTTTGATAAACAGGACATAATAGTAACCGATGCAGTAAACAAAGTAATATCAGTAGATAGCTAGTCTACTTAAAAAAGTTATATAGTGTATGAAGTTCGCAACCGAAGCTGACAATGTAAATGAAGGCCTCGGCTGTGGCTACCAAACCACAGCAACAGAAATTAGGTCAATTAAACACCCGTTCGACATGCAGTCGTGCTAGCGCGACTAGCCCAGGTGGGGTTTGTCAAACCCAGTAGATCTACTAAGAATTACCTCGCTAAAGAACACATATTAACGGTTCAAAATGTGAGGACTTAAGTTGGTACAACACTAGTAATCATGCGATAATTACAGTAATACTGATAAAATGAAAATACGATTGAATACACGTTTCTTTCCCCCAATGAAAACAAGTAAAGTGGGGCTGAGAACTCACCTTAAATGCACAGCAAAATCAATAAGTGTAAGCACGAGCGATTAAGTTTCTGAACAACCTGGATGCACATTTATTATATAATTAATATTAACAATGTGGTCGTACGGTCTTTCACGGTTCGGTTACAAGGCAATTCATCAATTCCCCCATTCACATGCAAGCACACTCGGACACCAATTTACCTTTAATACATGAGACCCAAATACTTTCACTTACACCATGTCATGTATAAAGGCACTTTTATACACTTTTATTATATGACTTTTTATTATAAAACTCATATGTTTCATAATACTTCGCCCACACAACCCAACGCTCGACGACCCAAATGAACTCACACATAATATATCTTATACACACAAAATATATTTTACACATGACATGATACAAAATATTTATATACACACCCACACTCAACTCACATGCAATAACTTTAACTATGCACACACATTATGTACCTATTATATATGACACATCCCCACATTGTACATGCGATTATGTATACGCACCTATTACTCACACGCACATGTTTATCAATACATATTATTAACTCCATCTCATGCCCCCTAACCATCATGCATAACCCACATCGAAAACAATCATATGATTACACACACACTTTGAACATGCACCCCTATATATATATATAAACATGCATACATATATGCTTATATGAACACACACAACAACATACATTAACAAACACACAAATTGCAGAGGCACACACACACAACAGAATTACCTACACGCACACCCAACATGATTATGCATACAAATATACATGGACAACACATCTCACAACCCATACTACCACTACCGATCAAACCCAAAATATAAGAACACACCCAAGACCACACCCACATGCCAGCCGCATATACCTTCTTGCTAAACGTACACACCGCACATTCACACGCATACCATCTGAACACACACACATACCGAGCATGTCACCAATGAAATCGCATGAAACCGTAAGCCGAAACTCGAAACCGTAATGTATTGGATTAGAATAATAATCAACGAATCATACCGAATGAAATACGGGACGGATTCGATCACCGTTCTTGGTTGCCGGTTCACTCGATCGGGGACGGAGATGTCACCGGAGGGTGATGGGGAGGCGGACGTCGCAAGGGAGGGTCATGATCGAGGCAAAGGATCGCTATTATAGGCTGTGCAACTTCCACAGTGAAGTATAGAGAGGTAAACGGTAGTTTTTTGCACTAGGGTTCGCATGCGACGGTGGGGAGGGAAAGGTTTTTAAAGAACGAAGAGGATGAGGAATTATAGGTGGGGCGGTTAGGGTTGATCCGAAAGGGGGAAAGGGGGTTGGTGGACCACTTTGAAGTTTAGGATGACTTGGAAATGGTTTAATTAAATATATAATTGCAATAAAACTTTTAATAGGAATTATAATTGTTTAGTGAATTGTAAAATAGTTTTCTCTTCTTCTTTTTTTTATAATAATTATAGTTGTTTAATGATTGCTTATTTCGTAGAAATTTAAATATGCGCATTTGACCATAGAATAACTGGATAACGAGGAACTATAAGTTAACGGGCAGTTGAGTTAACGGTGGTGACCCGAAATTCGGGGTGTCATATCGTAAACCGTAACCAAACTGCCATCGGGCGAAATCAGACAAATCATCTTCTTTCGACACATGATATTCGCTTTGTAGGTCGCCAACCAATCCATTCCCAGCACCACATCAAAACCTCCTAGGGCCATCACACACAATCTAGCAGGAAACTTATATCCATCCAATTCTATGAGGCAATCGTCTATCATATCAGTCACATTCGTAGATTTTCCTATCGTTGTCTCGACATGGAAAGGCACATCTGTCTTCCTACTCTTACCATGCATTACACGACAAAAGGCATCAGTTACAAAGCTCCTACTAGCACCCAAATCGAATAGCACAGAAGCATATAATTGGTTTACCAAAAACATACCTGAAACTACTTCAGGGTCCACTCTAGCTTCCTCTCAGGACATGTTGAATGCCCTTGCCTTGGCTTTGGTGCTCTTACTATTCCCTTTTTCTCCCATCACCTTGACTCCAGAGTTTCCTACTCCACCCTTCTTGCAATGCCTACCCGAATGCCCTACCTTCTTCCCATTGGTAGTATCTCGATACCCTGCAGTCCTTAGCATAGTGGCCCTTGCCTCCACACTTGAAACACCTATTTGTCCCCACTCTACATTCACCTATGTGACTCTTACCACACCTCATACATTCCCTCCAGTCATTCCCCTTACTCGGTTCTGGGCGACGATTATCAACCCTCCTCTTTTTCTCTCCAATCCCATTGTTGTCACTCTTGAATCCTTTCCTATTACCGTTCTTGTTCCAACTCTTCTCGACCTTCCTCTAGACTGGCATTGGGTCCCTCTCATCGTACAATCTCCTCGCCAAATCTACCACGGACCTAAATGTGCTTGGTCTAGCGGCTATCATGTTCCTCTTAATGTCCACTGGCAAACCTTGCATATATCTCTTAATCTTCTTGGACACCTGAGTTACTAGATCTGGCACAAGTCTTGCAAGTTCATTGAACTTAGAGGTGTACTCTTGATGAGTCATGTTCCTGGCCTCCAATTGCAAGAACTCCTTCTTAATTTTGTCCAGCTCTCGATATGGACAATACTCCTCCAGCACCAGCTCCTTCAAATCCGACCACCTCGTCTTTGCTATAGATCGTTTTCCCTTAGCTTGGACAATATTGTCCCACCAGCATAGTGCCAAGTCAATGAAATAATGGGAGGAAAACTTCACCTTCTGATCCTCCCGGCATTCGCTGATGTCCAGTACTACTTCCATCTCCCAAACCCAACGGTGAGCAGTAGTAGCATTGCCATTACCGTCGAAGGTTGGGGGTTTGCATCTCTGAAACGTACCATAGTTGCACCCCTTAGCAGTCTCCTTCTCCTCCTCGCTATCATCATCATAAATTATCACCTTTGGGATAGATGGCTCTTCTTTAGCTTCCTCAATCCTTTCAGTGGACTTTCTTGATTTCCTCTCCTCCTTCTTCCCCGTATCCTCAGCTCTTTCCCCATCCTTTATAGCCCTTAACACTTCAGTCACCACTGAAGGCAACACATTCTACATGACGTTGTAGACCTCATCAGCAATAGCTTCCTTCATCGTGGAATTGAGGGTAGCTAATCCTTCACCCTCTTGGTGGCTATGGAGATCTGTGTCCTCTTGAACTATCTTGGGATCCTTAGCTTTGCACCTTATGACACGTGGCCTAGTAGTACGCCCGCCACGAGCACCACCTCAGGTTGCCTTCCTAGATTTTCTACCCACCATAACAATCTACTTCCTATAAGATTCAAACACCAACAAGGTCATTCAAGGTAATAGCTCAGATTATGTCAAGTATAGTAAGTCCCTAATTAAAGTGGCCAGTTGTGAGTAGCCACTTACTTTACTCTTTATTCCCCAAGCATTTCTTATCCTGACAACATCAGCATCCAAATCTACTAAGCACATAAATCAAATAGCACACGTACATAATACTGGTTAACTTTAAGAAAATTACCTGATGGCACGTAGCTACATGGGCTGGCATCCCTCTATTTTGTCCCATTTTCAGTTTAAGTTTAGGTTTTGAAAATAATTTACCCAATTCTCTTAAACTTTGGCTCTGATACCAACTTGTATGGCCACGTTCCCAAGAAGCCCCATAGTTGGTCATTCATAGCACATTATACATTAAAGTGACAAATCATGGCAGCGGAATAATTAAACAAAAACCATTTCATGCATTAATAATAACTTTTGCCAAGAAATACATAGTTGTTACAAGTTTCAAAAGAAAACATTTAGTTGTATTACAAGACAAAAGTATCATCTCTGCATAATATGAATGTCAGTCTTTATTTGCCAAGTAGCTTCAACCTCGTGCCATCCCCAGCAACAGCATTACCTGCCAACTGATATGCATATAAAAAGTCTATGTTACTGAGTGAGTTCTACTTTGATAATATAGAAAATATACTTTTTTGAAAACTTCACTTGGTAATCATTCATCAATATACATAATCGTTCATTAGGAAATTCATTATCTTTCTTTCTTTTATTATATTTCACTTTCATTGTTTAGGATTGCACAAAGCAAGAGCCTATATTGTAGGTTGGTAGCTAACCCCAGACAATTGACCCACACTGCTAGGCACGAAGCCTGCTCATGAATACGGATCCCATTGATTTATTGGTCAATCACAAGGATTAGACCCCAGATGTGCATTCTTTGGGCTAAAACAACCAAACATCAGTTGAGCAAATGACCTCCAGGGTCGTGAACCTCTATTGGTTTTGCTTGCAAGGCTTTCCATTTATTATAAGGGCCTGGGGGTAACATTCATTAAGTTCCACTATCTTCTTTTATTTCTTTGTGTCCACTTGGTTATGAATAATACTTTTAAAATATTCATCGCCTTATACTCACATAACATGAAACATACTAAATATTATCCATAACAACAGGCCATAAAAAAAGAATCAAACATTAGAAACATTAAACAAGCATAATCTTCCTATATACATAAGTACTTAACACTTAAATTCTATTCCCAAAATTTCAGAATAATTCTAAGTGTCCACAGCGCATGAGTAAGTTATACAGCGGACGGCTTAAATACTAAGTGTCCACAGCGCATGAGTAAGTTATACAACGGATGGCTTAAATGCTAAGTGTCCACAGAGCATGAGTGAAACACTAAGTGTGTCCACAGCGGATGACTAAAACACTTAAGGGTCCACAGCGGATAGTTTAGGTCTACAGCGGACAATCATGAGATCCCTAAGTGCCCACAGCGGACATGCAAAGTCCACAGCGGATGTGCAAAGTCCACAGCGGACAGTCTAAATATCTAAGTGTCCACAGCAAACACTTAATGTCCATAGCGTACGACATAAAATCTCCAAAGTGTCCATAGCGGACATGCAAAGTCCACAGCGGACAGTCTATATGGACAGTTTATATGCCTAAGTGTTCACAGTGGACATGCAAAGTCCACAACGGATGTGTAAAGTCCACAGCGGACGTGCAAAGTCCACAGTGGACAGTCTCAATATCTAAGCGTCCATAGCGAACACTTTATCCATGATCAAGTTTCCACAGCGGACGGCTAGTGTCCACAGCGGACACCAAGTCTATAACCTGCGATTCAACTTATGCAGTTCCTAATCCCAAATATCATTTCTAACATAACCTTAGCATAGATCTATCAAGATACATACTTAAACATAACAAACAATCATTCAACATCATGGAAATTTTAAAGCATATACATTTTCATAAAAAGTCATTTCAACAGTGGAAAACACAGTTTTACCCAGTAACATCGTTTTTTAGTACGCGTATCAGCCCCGAACAAGTAGAAAATCAGTAAAAAAAGGGGATCTAGAACTCACCTTAAACAGATTTCAAGTCAAACATAGCAATCCCGAGAGAAACCTGGAGTTCTAGCACCTAAACACACGAAAACAAGCAACTAAATACTTAGAAACACACAAAGATCGATCCAGAAGTTGAATCCCAGCTGAAACCGAGAAGAAACACTTTAAAAATCTTACCTTCTTAAAGAACTTTCTACTTTCTCTCTCTAAAACCCGGATGGGAGCTTCTTCTCTCTAAAACCGGATAATTGTGCATGAGAGAGAGGGGTATGGGCGACCATATCACTTTTTTTGAACTCATTATGGGCAGGTTTTCCCCTTGCATAGTTTTAACCCCTTACTTTGAAATAATACCATTTTTCTCCCTTACTTGCTTTTCTTTTCTTTTTACTAAAATTTTCCGGAAGTTACAAATAAGATATTGAGTGTATGAAAAGAATCTTAGTGGTATATTTTTGTTCAGTCACTTTTGATATACCCTTCTTTCATTTGCGAGTCACAAGTTGCATTATCTCCATAGCTTGGTGTTGCATGTCTATCTTTCTCTGCTCATAAGAAGATAATATAAGTTGTATCATAGATCTTTACCATACACATTCTCTTGAAGCTTCATATAGTGTAATAACTCAGCATGATTTGAGGATGTTGCAACAAGTGTTGGTTTCTTAGAATGCCATGAAATCACAGTTCCTCTATTCTTATATACGTATCCAGTTTGAGATTTTGCTTTATGAGGATTAGATCTTTTGAGTTATTAGGATAAAACAAGCCTAAATCAATAGCACCTTTAAAATATCAAAAAAATATGTTTAATCCCGTTCCAGTGCCTTTTAGTAGAGACTAAACTAAATCTTGCTAACTTGTTAACTACAAAAGAAGTGTCAGGTCTCGTACAGTTAGTAAGATACATAAGAGCTCCAATTGCATTAAGGTTTGGTATCTATGGACCAAGAACCTCTTCATTATCTTCGCAAGGGAGAAATGTATCATTGTTAACATTGAGTGATCTAACAGCCATCTGGGTGCTTAAAGGATTTGCTTTGTCCATATTGAAATGCTTTAAGAGTTTTTTAGTATAAGTTGACTGATGAACAAGTATTCCATTATCATATGCTCAATTTACAAATCAACACAATATTTGGTTTTTCAAGGTCTTTCATTTCAAATTCTTTCTTAAAGAGAGCAATTGCCTCATTAATTTTCTTTTGCATTCTACTTATATTTAGATCATCAACATACACAGCTATGATCACATATCCTAATGTTGTCTTTTTAAAGAAAAATGCATGGACAAATAAGGTTATTTATGTATCCTTTACTTGTCAAATAATCACTCAAACGATTATACCACATCCTTCTAGATTATTTCAGTCCATACAAGGATCGTTGTAATTTGATGTAATACATTTTCTTAAGCTTTGAGCTTAATGCTTTGGGAAGTTTAAAACCTTCAGGAATTTTCATATAGAAGTCACTATCTAGAGATATGACAATATTCATAAGAGGCATCTCTAAATTTTTAGAGACTACTAAGCTGATTATCTAAAGGTTATTGCATCCATAACAAGGGAATATGTTTCCTTATAGTTAATTTCCTGGCTTTTGTGAAAAACCTTGAGCTACAAGTCTAACTTTATATCTAGTAACTTCATTTTTCCCATTTTATTTTCATACAAAAACCCATTTATATCCAACAGACTTTACGGCCTTCGGTGTTATAACAATAGGTCTAGAAACCTTTCGTTTGTTAAGCGAATCTAATTCAGCTTGCATAGCTCATTTTTATTTATCCCAATCATGTCTATTTTAACAGTCACTAACTGATTTTGGTTCAGGATCATCATCTCCACTCATGATGTCACTTGCTACAGAATAAGAAAATATGTCATCAATATTTCCATTTCATCTCGATTCCATAAGATATGTTTATGACCATAGTTAATTGACATTTCTTTGTTATTACCATCCAAATCCTTCTCATAAGAGGTTTTGGCATTTAGCGTTGCATCAAGACCATTCACTTTATGGTAAACTTCCTTTTTAAGAGTTTTTATTTTTTGAGGATTTTTATTCTTGAAACCGATTGGTCTTCCACGTTTCAAATGTCTTTGAGATTCATTAGTTATTGTGTTACCTATTTGCTTATTTGGAATCTCAAATCGAGCTAGAGCATTAGCAGCTCGTATATGAGATTTAATAACTCTACTTGTAGTAGTAAATGCATGAGGCAATTGATTTGCAACTTCTAGAAAATGTATTATCTTTTAAACCTCTGTCTCATATTCTTTAGTCCTTAGATCAAGATATAATAATAAAGGAACATACCATGAGACATCATTTTCTTGTTTTTTCTTTTATTCCCCCTAATGCTGGGAAAACTATCTCGTTAATGCATCTATCAGCAAAACATGCTATAAATACATCACCCGTTAAAGGTTTAAGATGTCATATGATGGAAGCTGATTCATATCCAACATATATTCTCAACCTTCTTTGAGGACCCATTTTTGTGTGTTATGGTGGTGCAATAGGGACATACACAACACACCCAAAATTCTATGGTGGTAAATATGTAAGGAATACACTTAGAGGCTAATACAACCAAAGAACAACCAAGAGCTCTCATCATGCAGAAATGAAGTACAAGGAAGTTACTTTAGAAGATTTGATACAACTCAGTGAATTAAGCTAAGTATCAAATCTTTCGAAGCCAAAAGACCATATCTTCCGAAGCCAAAGATGAAGTCTTCCAAAGCTTCAAGGAAAAAGTCCTCCGAAGCCAAAGACTTATTTCTTCTAAAGATAGAGAAGACATGCTTTCTCTAAATCACCTTTTGATAAAAGCTAAACAACTTTTCGCTGCCACTCTGAAAACTCACCAACTTGTATGAGTTGGTGAAAAGGTCCATGCTTTTGTCAACTGTTGATTATGGTCATTGGTCTGTAACTTTCTACGTCTGTACCTTTTATCATTTTTATAATAGATTAGGATGTGAGCTATGGCATGTCATAGTCACTAGTTAAAAGGCAATCTGCCTTTTGACTCTACATTGATCTTGTTGTCTAGATTAGTTTTTCCAGTTGGCCTTCAAAGTATGGTCGGATATAGGATGTAGTATAAAGTGTCTCAAGTAATTGTACCTTATTTCATGATTTGTAACACTTGTAAGAACTTGAGAGCAATATACATCATTCTTGAAAACCATATTTGAGTGTTCTTGTTCTTGTTCTTTTACTTGTGTTCATTGTATCATCACTTGCTAGTTCCCTATTTGAATTGCTAAGTGTTCCAACTCTCTCCACCTTGTGAAATTGTTGCATTGACCACCCTTCATCGGTCCTGCAATTGGTATCAAAGCATTTCAGGCACTTGATTGTAAGATCTCACCATGTTAAATCCCTTCAGTTTCATAAAAAACTTATCAACTCAAATGGCAGCTCTTGCTAAGGCTGATATGGAAACTGGTACTATGACAAAGTCTCAGCTGATCACTCCTGATGACTTTGATACTTGGTGCCAACGTATGGAAGGGTTCATCAAGTCTCAAGACAGCAGGATGTGGAGATCTGTTGTCGAAGGACCTCATATTCATGACCTCTTTAGCCCCTGCTAGAGGTGGCATGATACCAAAGGAAATGGCTGACTACTCTAAAGAATATTGGAGGAGAATAGATATAGATCAGAAGGCCATGACCGCTCTTCAAACTGCTCTTCCTAACTACATATACAGAGGCTTTAAGAAGTGCAAGACTGCTAAGCAGCTCTGGGATGCAGTGAAGCTGATGTATGAGGGGTCTGAGGAAGCCATGGAGAACAAGAAAGATATCATGAAGCAGAAGTTTGAAAACTTCACCTACAAGACAGGTGAAACCATGACTCAATAATACTTCAAGTATGTTGAGATTGTGCATACTCTGAAGGATGTTGCAGTAAAACTTGAGAATAGAGACATAGTGAGGAAGTTCATGTTCTCTCTTCCCAGACAATGGACTTACTACTGTGTGGCCATTAAAAGAACTGAGAACCTATCTACTCTTACTCTCATAGAGCTGTATGGTATCCTTAATAGGTACCATATGGAGATGAACTTGCAAAATCCATCAAGCAACTCTTCTAACAACCAACAGACTTCAGCCCTTCATGTGGTTGTGTAACGCCAAGAAAATTCAGCAAAACAAGAGAGAGAGAGAAAAGAAAAGAAAAAGGAGAAAAAGAGTTTTACTTAAAACAAAGGGGTTAAAAGCATGCCAGGGACAAACTTGCCCATTATAGGATTCAAAAGAAGTATGGCAGCCTGTACTTCTCTTTTCACACATACTCCTTCGGCTGCACAAAGAGAAAAAAGAAGCTGCAACCAGTTTCTAAAGAGAGAAAGAGGAAGATCTTCAAGAAGGTGAGGTTTTTTAGTGTTTTCTTCTCGGCTTTCATTGGGTTTGAACTTCTGGACCGATCTTTATGTGTTTTCTTAGTGTTTGGCAGCTTGTTTTTGTGTGCTTTAGTGCTAGAACTCCAGGTAGCTCTCGGGTTTGAGGAGTTTTCACCCAAAAGCTGTTATAGATAAGTTCTAGCTCCCCTCTTTTACATGTTTTTGTTTGTTTGGGGCTGGTATGCATATTAAACTGTTATTTTCTGCTCAAACTATGTATTTTCCATGTATGTACGACTGAATTATGATGTATGTGTGTTTGTGTGATTGCTGTGATGATTGGGTTGATGTTTAGTGTATTTTAAGTGTGTAACATGTTAGATCTATGCTAAGTATAAGTTAGAATGTTGTTTGGGAACTGGAAAATACAGATATTACATTGTAGGTGATAAGTATAATGTCCGCTATGGACATTTAGGATTTGCATGGTGTCCGCTGTGGACATGGTACGTCCGCTGTGGACACTTAGAAATATTTTGCATGTGTCTGTTATGGACTTGGTACGTCCGCTGTGGACACTTAGAAAATAATCATGCAGGTGTCCGTTGTGGACTTTACACGTCCACTGTGGACTTTTGTCTGCTGTGGACTTTACACATCTGCTGTGAACATTTAGGAATTTTTATGATTGTCCACTGTAGATTTGTTCATCCGCTGTGGACTTTGTTCATCCGCTGTAGACCTTGTTCATCCGCTGTGAACACTTAGTAAAATTTTAAGAACTATCCATTATGGACTTTGTTCATCTACTGTGGACACTTAGAATATTTTGGCTGCCCGCTGTGGACTTTGGCTGTCCGCTGTGGACACTTAGAAAATTTTAAGCCATCCGCTGTAAGATTGTTCATGCGTTGTAGACACTTAGAAATTTTTTGAAATTTTGGGAAATAGAATTTAGTGTTAAGTCTTGACGTTTTATGGTGGTTTATGCCTGTTGATGTCATGTGTGCTTGAGGGCTATTGTTAATGTTCCATATTATGTATTATAATGTGACTTTACATGGTGTGATATGTGCTTATGTACGTAAAGTATTATTGTAATAAAAGTGACAGATAAAGATAATCAAAAGTGAAACGTAATGAATAAATTAAAGTCTTGCAAGCATATTAAAAAGGGTTCACAACTTATGGGTTGCCACCTCGACAGTGTGCTGAGCGCACACAAAAAGGTCAGTCATTATGATTGATGGAAACATATGAAACGGGATCCTTGCCACTTGCCCCCAAGACTATAGTCACTTTGTGCACCAATGATGGGGCATAGTATATGGCAGGATCTAGATAGAAGTGAAAGATAATAAAGTACGAAACGAACGATTATGAACGATGATGAAAGATAATAAATGATTATTATCAAGATGTACGTATGATGTGTGATCACGAACGAAAGTAAAGGAAAGGTTTTTATTAAAAGTAAAGTAATTTGTTATATAAATGAGAACTCACCCAATGTCGCTGACTTTTTATATGCATATCAGTTGGCAGGTGATTGATGATGCTGGGGAGATGAAGGCATGAATGCATAAGCTACTGGGGACAATTCGAGACTGGCATCCATATTTTGAATATGTTAATGTATTAATACAATTTTTGGTTTGTAAACGAAATGACATGATTATTTTCATGTTTTTATATATCGATGAAAAGTTAAATTTCCGCTGCAAAATGAGATGTTTTATATTATTTATGCGATGATTGACCAACTGTAAGCGTCTCGAAAACAGGCCTGTCACACCCCAACCTTAACGGCGGAAACTGTCACACCCCAACCTTAACGGCGGAAACGTCGAGGTGTGAGGGTTAAGATTGTTCATGCCACACAACGCTAAATTAAAAATGACAGTATTATTAAATATCAAGATTCATTACATACATAACGGAAATAACATAAGTTCAACAATCAAATACATAAGTTTTCAAGCGTCATGTGACAATAAATGTCTTTTTTATTATAATCTAGGTCCAATCCTAGATGTGAACAAGTCTTCAAAAACAAGCTAAGCAGTGTCATTTCCTGAAACATGTTAAAAATAATGTCAACAATATGTTGGTGAGTTTCCATAGTTTTAGCATACATAAATATATATAAAAGATGGCAATTCACGTCATAGGTTATTGAATAAAGTAAGTAAAGATGGATGAACAAATGTAACAATCAAACCTTGACATATATGGCTATTACAAGATTAAACGATTAGCAAAGTGTATTTGGTTCCCATAGTGCTCAAGAATACGGCACTAGGAGCCGGCAATCACCTCGGCTTTAGCACCAAATAGGCTTGTCAGGCCCATAGATCTATGACGTTGCCAGGCTAGCAATAGTTAATGATTGTATCTTACAAGAGTCATCACATGATAATTACAAGTGTTCAAATAACCGTGACAACATAAAATGAATTGCACAAGTGTTACAAGATTAAAACGTGGTTACAAGTGTGGTTATGATACAAATAACATATTTCACACCAAAGTGTGAAATAAATAAAAAGGGGTATGAAAACTCACTTGGTATAATAAGGATGTCAAATAAGAAGGTCTTGTATATAATACCGAGGATTCGTTAACGTTCAACCTAAATAAACGTCGTATTAAGTTAATCATGGTGATTATAGTGGTATATTTATAAACAATTTAGTCCATGATTTTAAATTATTAAATAGATGTAGATTATTTTGGTATTTAAATGATTAAATAAGAATTTTAGTGATTAACACTATTAATAAAAGTTAAACTTTTATTATCAAATGGTTATTATTTACTATTTAATAAAATAGTAATTTTTTAAATGATTAAAACAATTCTATTAACTAACTAGTTCGTGTACATGATTCGAGCTTGGGTATGAGTTTAATTCAAATTTAACAACGATTTAATTACGAATATGCCCAAAGTAATATGTTACAAGTTTGTAATTTATTAAATTTATTTGATTTTATTTATTTTCAAGATTTAACAACTATTATGTTTATTATTATTATTATTATTATTATTATTATTAACTTAATTATCTAATAATAAAATGAATTTTAATAATTTTAAATACCAACTAAGATAAAAATAAAAGGAAATACAGATAAGCCCTCGTATTTGCATTAATGACAAAATAAGCCCTTACAAGAGATAACGACGTTTAACAAAAATACGAGAGGTCACAGAAACGTTGAGATGTGAGGGTTAAAATTGTTCAAAACCACACAATACTACTTCAAAGTGTAAATATTATTAAACATAAGGAACATATTGTAACATTACATTCATAAATCTCAAACAAACAAGCATAACATAAACTAAATTAAAACTTCTAGATTGAAAGTGAATTCTTTATTATTTCTAGGTCCAATCCTAGATGAATTCAAATCTTCAAGATCAATAATTAAGCTTGTGCATTTCCTGAAACATATTAAAAAATACGGTCAACAGATGATGTTGGTGAGTTCCCACAAAATTTTATATACATATATAAAATCTTTTAAGAGGCAATTCATGTCATAGGTTAAGAAATAATGCAAGAATATGTAGATAGCATAATGATACAACCAAACCTTGACAAAGATATGGCCACAATGAAATATACGATTAGCTAAGTGTACTTGGTTCCCATGATGAACAAGAATACGTCATCAAGAGCCGGCAATAACCTCGGCTTTAGCACCAAATAGGCTTGTCAAGCCCATAGATCTATGACGTTGCTAGGCTATAGTTAATGATTGTTTTTACAAGATGACTATCCAATAATATTCACCAATATCTCAAATAACCATGACAAATTAATAAGATGAATTGCACGTGTTTTACATGTATTTAAAGAATTTACAAGTGTATATTTATACTGTTAACATGCTTCACCCCCAAAGGTGTGAAATAAAATAAAACGGGGTATGGAAACTCACATCATATATGATGTACTTGGAATAATAATAAGACTAGAATAACACCAACGATTTCTTCACACTTTATCTCAGAGTGGATGTTTCAAGATTAGAATATAACAGGTAAAGTCAAGAGACGATTCGGGACAACTAGGGTTTCGATTGTGATCGGAGATTTCTTTAACAATTAATTTGAATTATGATGGATTTAATAACAATAATGCATAATTGTTGAAATAGAGTTATTTGACATAGTTTAAATATTTAATCTATAAGGATCGATAGGATATTGCTTAAATATTAAAATATGGAAAAATAATAAATCATCAATAAATAATTATTTAAATTGCATTAACAAAAAATCTTAATTTTTAAATAAGTGTGAAATAGTATATGTTTTGGTGTAGATTAAGGTTTAAAATAAAATTAAAAAATAAATAAATTTTTATAGCATTCTACACATTTATAACATTTAGAGAAATAAAAATATAAAATTTTAAAACCTTTAGAATTTTCAAGAATTGATTAAATCTTCCAGAATAAATTCAATTTACAAAATAATTTTTGTACTAATTAAATGATATGTACATATTTTTTTATGATTTTTGAAATCTTAGAACTATATAAAAATACTAAAAAAAAATAATGATGCGAGTGCCCGGATTCGAACTCGGGACCCTTCCGTATATGCGCAGCGTGTTAATTGGCAGGTTGGAGCACTTATGCCTATTAGAATCCCGCATTAAATTTATAAAAAGCTTTAACAGAAAACCCCCTAAGTGCCCAAGAACCCTAGAATCAAAATTGAAACAATTGGTCATCAAATCGGTGATGATAAAGAAATTAAACATAGGGCTTTGCTTCCCCATGATTAATCGAGTGTGTGGATGTTAGAATCACTTGGAATGGTTGCAGAATCAATGAATACGAGTTCGAGCTAGTGTCGCGATCGGGTCTTGATCCAATTGTGATGCGTATGTAAGTTTTGGTGAAATTGGGAGTACAGAGAGTGTAAGAAAGTCGATTGGAACCTTCCCCTCTGTTTAATAGCCTTGATGAGAACCGATTCGAGTTGAACAAGTTGGATTCAAATTCGCGGGTTTCGGGTGGGATTTGGATGTGCAAATCGCCGTTTCAAATGAAATTAATCATTCCATTGATTTCTAATTGATTAAATGAACGTGTATACTCGATTAATTGCATTAATAGTATGATTTAAGTGCAGAAATGGACTTGGTTTTGATGGGGTTCAGTTTCGTATCCAAAGGCTATCATAACTACGTTTAAAATAAAATTAAAACACATCTTCGTGTTTGAAATGGGTCCGTGAAGTGTTTAGAAGTAATTTAGGGTTTAAAGGCTGAATTTTTTGGGTGGTTTGGGGCTTGCCGGCGCCGCGCCAGAGCTTCACTGGCCGGCTGCAGGAAAATCGGGGGGAGAGAGGGCGGGTGATGGTTTGGTTTGTTTTTAAAAGAAATTACACCTTTGGTCCCTGATGTTTGTTTGATTCACATTTTAAGCAACTTTATAAAATAAGTTTATAAAACACTAGAATTTTATAAATTGTAAAATTTATAATTTTATAAATAGGACTTTGTTGTCCAATTATTTGTTTCAATTCTATACTTAAAAACTCATAATTAATGCTTAACTCTACAAAAATTTATTTATTTAATAACTAATCAAGTTATACTAAGATTATAAACTAATAGGAACATTGAGATTATTAGAAATACCAAAAAGATTAACCCCCATAGTTGTATTATTGACATAAATAGCACTTACAAGAGATAACGGAAGTAACAATTAGGTAACAAATATTCGAAAGGTCACAGCCTTACAAGTTGGTATCAGAGCCAAAGTTTAAGAGAATTGGGTAAAATATTTTCAAAAAAAAACCTAAACTTAATATGAGAATGGGACAAGAAAGGGAAAGGGATGCTACTCCTAGTAGCTACATGCCTGCAGGTAAATGTTTCATGTAAACGCTTTATGTAAATTAATGGAAAAAGAAATTATGTGCGTGTGTTATGTGAATTATGTGCTCTTAGTGGATTTGGATACTGATGTAGTCTGGATAGCAAATGCTTGGGGGATGAAGAGTAAAGTAAGTGGCTAATTACAACTGGTCATAGTAGTTAGGGACTTACTATACTTGATATAAGCTGAGCTATTACCTTGAGTGACCGTGTTGGTGTTTGAATCTTATAGTGCTTAGAAAAGGCTGGTGGTAGATTTTCAAAGGCTTCTAGAGATGGAGGTTGTGGTGGACGTGGTGCTGGACCACGCGTCATGAGGAACAAGGCTAGGACTGCTAAAACGGCTCCTGAAGAGCCCGAGTTTCATCACCATGTAGGTGGGGATAAGAGCGTTAATCTGAAGGCCTTAGTGAAGGGGGCTATAGTTGAAGGGGTTTATCAAGTCATGCACACGATTTTGCCATCTGTGGTGACTGGGGTCATTAGGGTTGTAAGGGAAGATGAGAGGAGAGGGGAGAACTGGAGTGGAAAACGTGCTGGTAGTGGCGGTTTCCCTCCCAAGGGTGAAGGTAGAGGGTGGCAAGGTGGCTGCAACCGAGTTAGGAGTGAAGGTGTGCAAGAAGTGCAGGTAGGGGCATGTAGGAGAATGTAGGTGGGGATAGAATCTATGATTTAAGTATGAAAGGGAGGGCCACATGGCAAGGGATTGTCATGTGGTGAAATGTTACAACTGTGGCGAGAAGGGGCACATGAGCAGGGACTGCAAGAAGCCGAGGGCTGAGATCTCCGGGGCAAAGAAGGGGACTGAGAAGGAGGGCAGAGGGCGAAGGCTAGGGCATTCGCTATGACTTGGGAGGAGGCTAAGGTGGACCTCGACGAGGTGCCAGGTACATTTCTAGTAAACCAAACTTGTGCTTTTTAGTGCTTTTTGATTCTAGTGCTAGTAGGAGTTTTATTTTGTTGCCTCCTATGATAAGTTGCCCCCTAGGAGTAGGAAGATTTATGAGCCTTCTGATGTAGAAACTGCCTTAGGTAAGTCGACCAGGATTTCTGATATGGTAGAAGACTGTGGCATAGAGTTGAAAGGCAATGGGTTCTCTGCTAGGTTGTTCATGATGCCCTTAGGCAGATTTGACGTAGTCCTAGGGATAGATTGGCTAGCGGCCTATGAGGCAAACATCTTGTGTCGTAAGAAGATGATTTGGTTGACCGTGCCGGATGGGAGTTTGGTGATAATCTACTGTGATAGGGTTAGTATAATCCTGAAAGTAATTTTGATAATTATAGAAGAGAAGTGTGTGAGATGTGTAAGTGGTGCCTATCTAGCCTATGTGAAGGATGTGGATGCGTCAGTACCACGATTAACGGACGTACCGGTCGCGTGTGACTTCCCAGATGTATTCCCGCAAGATTTGTTAGGTGTGCCACCGGACTGCGAGATAGAGTTCTAGAGTGATCTGATGCCTGATGCCCAATCTGTTGTTAAGGTGTCGTATTGTCTAGCTCCCCCCCCCCCCCCGAGATGAAGGAATTAATGACCCAACTGCAAGAGATGTTAGATAAGGGGTTCATTTGACCGAGTATCTCTCTGTGGGGTGCCCCGATCTTGTTTGTGAAGAAGAAGGACGACAGCATGAGGATGTGCATCGACTACCGTGAACTGAATAAGTTGACAATGAAGAATCGGTACCCGTTACCGAGGATTGATGACTTTTTTGATCAGCTTCAAGGTGCCAGTTGGTTCTCGAGGATAGACCTCTGATCTGGTTACCACCAACTGAAGGTGAGGGAGTAGTATATTCCTAAGACAGCTTTCGTATGCATTATGGGCACTATGACTTTCTTGTGATGTCTTTTGGTTTAACCAACGCGCCAGCTGCCTTTATGGATCTGATGAATCGAGTGTGTCGGCCTATGCTAGATAAATCATTGATTGTGTTTATCAATGATATCCTAATTTATTCGAAGAGCGAAGAAGAGCATGTCGGTCACCTTCGGGAAGTTCTGGATACGCTTAGAAGGGAGAAGTTTTATGATAAGTTCTCCAAGTGTGCATTCTGGTTATGCAAAGTTCAGTTTTTGGGTCATGTGGTTAATCCTGAAGGGATCATGGTGGACCCAGTGAAAGTTCAGGTGGTGATGCAATGGAGGTCGCCAAAGACACCATCCGAGATTCGTAGCTTCTTGGGTTTGGCGGGCTACTATGAAGACTCATCCAATACTTCTCCAAGATAGCTTCACCATTGACCAAGTTGACCTGTAAAGATGTGGAGTTCGTATGGGGTCGAGAGCAGGAGAATGCTTTCGAAGAGTTAAAGACAAGATTGACTTAAGCTCATGTCTTGACGTTACCCGAAGAGAATGAAGACTTGGTGGTCTATTCGGATGCTTCTTTTTCTGGATTGGGTTGCGTGCTGATGCAACGAGGAAACGTTATAGCCTATGTGTCCCGAAAGTTGAAGATCCATGAGGCTAACTACCCTACTCATGACTTGGAGTTGGCGGCTATGGTCTTTGCATTGAAGATTTGGAGCCACTACTTGTACGGGACGAAGTGCACCATCTTCACTGATCACAAAAGTTTGAAGTACTTCTTCGAGCAGAAGGATCTCTATATGAGGCAAAGGAGATGGTTAGAGCTGATCAAAGACTATTATGAGATCCATTACCATCCGGGCAAGGCCAATGTGGTGGCGGATGCCCTTAGCCGAAAAGAGAGACCCAAGCCGATTCTGGTGAAACCTTATCAGTTGGTTATGACCTCTGATGTGATGAAGCAGGTTAAGGAATTTCAGGATGAAGCGTTGAAAGAGGATTAGATTAACTCCAAAAGGATGAAAGGTCTAGTCGCCGAGTTGGGGGAGAACACTCTTGGTGTCCGGACCCGATTAGGGCGGATGTTGATTCCTGTTATGGGGGTCTATATGGGAAGATCATGGTTGAGGCTCACATGACTTGATACTCAATTCATCCAGGTGCTACAAAGATGTATCATGATATGAAGAAAGTTACTGGTGGCCGGGAATGAAGCACGATGTATCGGAGTATGTGGGTAAGTGCCTTACTTGCTTGCAAGTGAAGGCGGAGCACCAGAAGCCATACGGGAAGGTCCAACCCTTGGATATACCCGAGTGGAAATAGAAGCAGATCACCATGGACTTCATTACGAAGTTACCGCGTACGGCAAGGGGATATGATGCCATATGGGTGATAGTTGATCGACTGATGAAGAGTGCTCACTTTCTATCGATCCGCAAGACGTATTCATCTAAGAGGTTGGTGGATATGTTCATCGAAGAGATTGTGACTCCTCATGGTGTACCGGTGTCTATCATGTCTGGCCGTGACACTTGGTTTACATCTTTTGAAGAGATTTCATGACGCGATGGGGACGAGGTTATGTATCAGTACGGCTTACCATCCTCAGACAGATGAACAGTCGGAGAGGATGATTCAGACATTGGAGGATATGCTACAACCATGCGTCATTGATTTCGGAGGAAGTTGGGATGAACACTTACCCTTAGCCGAATTCTCATATAACAACGTTTATCATGCCAGCATTGGTATGTGTTGGGTCTGATAAGGATAGTCTATATTATCAACACAGTCAAAGTCAACAAAGGTCAACGTCACTGTCAAAGTCATCGGAAAAGGCAAACAAACGCGTTAGAGATGAAGAACCGAGACGAGACTTTGAAGATATAAATGACTAGGAGTTTATTGTTAATAAATATATTTTATGTCAACAAAATATATTTATTTATGTTTAAGTCATTTTTATGTTTTATATGTAATTTCTCTAATTTTCTAAGTCTAGGGGCTTAATATGTCATTAGTGAATATTATCTCTATATATAGATTAGTGACAATTAGGTTTAGGGAGCTTGAATGAGCCATTGATTGAGGGGTTTTCACTTTGTAATATCTTTAGCAATCGATTCAGATCAAACAAAGGTTTTTAGAATATTAATAGAATTTTTATTATTTATATCAATTACACTGTATCAACGATCAAGTGGACCAACATAAATGTTGTACCTGAAGAGACAAAGAAGCAAGAAGGCTCTGATACCTGAATATTTACTCGTGTTTAGGAACCCAAGCCATGGTTGACTTGAGCTATTTGTTTTCATCCAAATATGATACAGATTGCAACATCATATCTCTTTTGTTATTAAAAACACATTTGTCAACAACATCAAGCTCAGATAATTTTTCTTTAACTTTCCACCTTTTAATTTTGTCAGATTGGTGTTGTGGTAGAATTGCTATCATCAACTTGTACTAATTTTACATTTGACTTTTCTTTGTTCAATTCATTATTATTTTTAGCAAAAGAATTTTACTGATTTCATTTTAAATTTGCATTTACAAAGAAATGTTTTCTATTGTTTGAAATTAAATTATGAAATCTTTGTTTGCTTGTCAATTTATGTTGATAATGACAATTTCTAGCCTTGTGATTTGGCTTCCCACACACATAACAACACATTTTATGATATGTATCTGATGCTTGTAAATTTTGCACAAACTGTTTATGATAACTTCCATAGTTATCATAGAATCTGGCCTTAGTATGTCCTTGGCCTTGCGATTCTTTAATAGTCTCTCTTTTCTTTCTCTCGTTATGGATTGGTCGAGATGATTCTGGAAGAATTAAGGTAAGTCTCCTAGCATTTAGATTCATTGCTGATGTTGATGAAGCATGAATTGTAGCTTTATCCTTATGAATCGTTTGTACTGGAGTAGGACCAGTGTCTTTCATACCTGATCTACAAACATCTTGTTTCATAGAGTTAGAAACAATAGAAGATTTATTTTTAAAGAAACTAGTTTTGGTTTCTTTAAAAATATGATCTTCCTTATCAATGTTGCATTTTGAAATAAATCTGTCCTTGAAATCAGTTTTCAAGTCAGATATGGATGTTGTGACTTGTTTTCTTTCTTTAGTCTTAAAATCTATTTTTGATTTCAGTTTCTTTTCTTTGTTAGACATTTTTGAACAGACATTTGTATGACTGAAAACTTTTGAACTTTCATTAATAATTGATGATGAATTACATGAAGATTTTTTATTACAAATTTTATTTTCCTAAAAATCTAAATCATCATCACTTTCCCAATCTTCAACCAATCCGTCCTTCTTCACACTTTCTGTAGAAAAATTGTCATGATTAATATTAATTTTAGTTTTTATGATAGGGTCAACAGTCAGTGAAACATAGACTGGTGGTGTTAAGTCTGACTTTGGTTGAAAACCTAATCCATAGGTCTCTTCATCAGGAGTTGTATTTGATGAAGGCAAACATGTATAATCATGATTAATGGGTGGTTCAATGTTAGCATAACCAACTCCACTTTTACCACCATTAATTTTCTATGTCATTTGGGACTTGATTATACCTTCAACCATGTTTGATGATAATTCAAATGTTTCAACAATTAATTTAGCATATGAGAGTTCACTGTTAAGTTTGTTAATTTCTAAAGATAGTTCATTGTTACGTGTTGTCAAATCTTTTATATTACAATCTTTATCATGAAGATTTAGTTTTGATTGATAAATTGATTTGTTTAAGCCATCTTCTTTTCTTAGAAAATATTCTCATCGGTTTTATATTTACGAGCTTGATATTGAAGTTTTTCAACTTCTAGAATCAAGCGTTCGTTGTGAACTCTATATCTTTGTATTTTTTCTGAACAAGTACTTGAACAAAGATTAGAAAATAACTCTTCATTTCCTTCTTGCTTCTTTGTCTCTTCAGGTATAACATTTACCATGAAGGCCTTTAAATCTTCAATTCCTTCTGCTACAGATGCCTGGGTAATCTCAACAGCTTTGACATTTTCAGCACGAGCAGTTGCCCGAGTTTCCTCAACAGCATTATTTATCTTTCTTTCTTTAGCTGGAGTTAACTCAATAGATTTTCCTTTAGATTCTTCCTTTCTCTCTTCAGTCTTTTTTGATTGAGCTGGAGTAATCTCAACAGCCTTTTCAACAACCACCTGATTATCATTCTCACTCTCTTCTTCAACAAATACCCCTTTCAACAATTCATTGGACCCAAACTCATCAAGTATGTTATTATGATCATTTTCTTCAGTGGTTTGAATCTTAGCTAACAAGGCAGTAGACAACTTGATATCAAGAATTTCAATCTGATCAGACCAATCATAATCTTCATTGGTTTGTGACACCAGAGCTTTGTTATTGGATGAATTGTTTTTATCATTCTTGGTTTCTACCTCCACAGTGACCATTTTCTTTCCATTATCATTCTAGTTTGATCTCACTTCAGTGCATTCTCTGGCAAAGTGACCAGGCTTGTCACAGTTATAACATCTTAAACTTGATTTATCAAACCCAATTTTACTTGAATTGTTCAAACCAAACATCTTCCTTCCTGTCCTTCTTGCAAAGTTTTTCGCTCGATACACCACCATTGCCATTTGATATTTGATATCATTTTCCTCAACATCATCAGGATTAACTTGTTGTAAGTCATCAACTAAAATGTTAGGTGCTGTTAATCTTCCGGCTGTAAAAGCTTCATAACTATTCATGAATGTGGTGAATAGAGCCAGATGTTCTTTAGCAATTTGAATAGTTTGCTTCGAAGGATTAAAGTTTACAATAAAGGCTTGTTGTGTTGGCTCAAAAACTTGAATATGTAGTGGGGATTGTACTTGATGAGAAGCTTGAAATTAATGCATGGATAATTCCTTAACATTCTGAAGGTTGGCTGCTTGTTGTTGACACAACTGTGAATAACTGACATAATAATTTAGATTACTGGCCATTTTGGCATATAATGTCGATGCTTCAACTCCCATTGTGTTGATGTAATTAGCAGCTCTCTGTTTATCATCCATATCATAAGACTTGATGGTTGAGATGAGATCACTGAGTGACAGGGTAAACAAATCCTTGGTTCTTATGATAGTTGTGTAGTTATTGTTCCAGCTATATGGCAAAGAATTCAGCAGCTTCTTGTTTACTGAGATATTCTCCAAGGTGATCCCAGCACTTTTCATCTTCGTTATCAACTTCACAAATCTTGACATCTGAGTCTCAAGAGTTTCTCCAAGAACATGATTAAACATATTAAACTCTTGGTTTAACATATCTTTGTGGCTTTCTCTCATGTCTTTGTTTCCCATAATCTGCTCCTCCATAGCATCCCACAAATCTTTTGCCTTTCTGTAATCTTTAAACTTTTGAGCAATTTCAGTCGTAAGTGCCATAGTGATGGCAACATACGCCTTATCATCAAGTTCCAATTTCTTCATATCTTCCTCATCCCAGAGGTGTTCAAGTTTAGGCACCAACTCACCTTTGTCATTTGTGTATATCAGGATATAGGGACCCTGTTTGATAGATCTCATCATCCTGGGTTCCGTATAAATGACATGATTCTCAAAGCGATAGACCCAATCCGGATAGTCTTCTTTGCTGAGAAGTCGAGGAGGCTTCGTGCTTGTTCCGATCTCATTATCGAGATTAAGAGTGGCAGTGATATGCTTCAGATTTACCATTTTTCTCACTTAGAAATCAAATTTCTTAGAAATTCATCTAACTTGTAGTTTTCGTGCGAATGACCAAGTCCTCACGCGAAATCACACAAACTTTTAGTGTGGTAAGTTCTGAAACTAACTTTTGCGAAAAAAAGAACTTCTCGCGCGAGAGGAAACTTTTGTAACAAACTTTTCAACAAACTCTGGCGAAAACTATACTTCTCGCGTGAAAACAAATTTTTCGCAGGGATTCACCAACTTTTCACCTGATTCATTTGCTCAATTTCGAATGTTTCCAGCTTCAATCTTTCACCAGATTGTTTAAAATTTGATTAATTAAGTGTTCAATTAGTGATTAGGTTCAAATAAGATCCTTGTTGTCTCTAATTGATTCAATTAAGCTCGATTAAGCTCAAAAACATCATCAATTCTTCGAACAACACACTAATCAATTTCACCATCTTCAAATCTGATCAAATTTAGCAGAAATCAAGAAGATCTTCAACTATCAAGCAACTCAAGGTTCACGAACACTTCAAATCACTTACTTCAATCTTCAAATCAATCGATCTAGAGCATACCAAGCTTTGATACCAATTGTAAGGATCAACAATTTATAAGATCAATCTCACAACAATAACGCATAATATTATCATTGTGGAATTAAAAGATAGAAGATGAAACGAATGTAAATAACTTCTAATTGTATTGCTCTCTGACTTTGAAATGATTACAATAAGAGTGAAAATCGGGAAATGACTAAAAGATTATTAATTACATTACAAAACTTCTATATATACTAATCTAGAAGTTCTCGCGCGAATAACTTGTTTGCGCGACTTGATGTTTTCGCGTGAGAAGCAAGTAATCGCGTGGTAACTTGAACTTGTCGCTTGACTTGATCTTCTTTATCTTGATTTGATTTCCCAAGCCTCTAGGTTCAACCCTTACAAGATGGAATATCCAAGACTGACCGGTCTACTTAATCAGCAAGAAATTCTAATATAGAAGTGGGAGCAGACATCATTGAATGTCATTTCAAAGTTACCCTGAACTCTCAGCGGATGCGATACCATTTGGGTAATAGTAGATCGCTTAGCGAAATCCGCACACTTCCTGGATATTAGAGAGACTGATTGAATTAAGAAAACTCGCACCTATCTAAGAGAAAAAGTCTCTCGGCACGAGGTACCAGATTTTTATCATCTCCGATCGTGACACTCGATTCATTTCTTATTATTGAAGGTCATTGCAAAGTTCATTGGGAACATGATTGGATAGGAGCACGACGTATCATTCGAAAACTGATAGCCAGAAGGAGTGTACGACTCAGACTCTAGAAGACATGCTATGAGCATGTGTTATGGATTTTGGTAATAGTTTAAAAACCCACCCATCCTTGATTAAGGTTTCTTACGATAACAGTAACTACCAGGCGATCAAGGCCGCACTATTTGAGACACTATGGAAGTAAGTTTCGATCACCTACCTGTTGGGTAGAAGTTAAAGGAAAGTCAACTTACTGGTCTTGAGCCTATGCACAACATGATTAAGAAGATCTTACAAATTCGTAACCCTAGGGCAGCAACACGTGACTGACAAAGGATTTACGCTAACACTAAAAACCCATTGAATACCAAATCAACAACAAGGTACTTCTAAAAGTGTCACCTTGGAAAGGTGCAAGTTGTTTTGGAAAACGAGGGAAGTTAAACCTGTGCTACATTGAATCTTTTGAGATAGTCAAAAGGGTTGGACCAGTAGATTAACAACTCAATTTGCCTAGAGAACTCAGTGGAGTACATAACGTGTTACACATTTCAGACATGAAGAAATGTCTGTTTGATGAAACAGTCATCATTCAGTCAAATGAGAAACAAATGAACATGCAGCTGTGATTCATCGAGGGACTAGTTGAAATCATGGACCAAGTGGTCAAAAACACAAGCATAATTATACCTTTACTGTTAAAGTTAGTTTAAACTCTAAGTATGGACCAGAGTTTACCTTGGAACACGAGAATCATATAAAGGTGAAATACCTGCAGTTTACCTGTTTAGAATTTCAGGGCGAAATTCCTTCAACAAGGGGATGATATGACAACCAGGAAAATTTTTATCCGTCTTTTACCATAGTTAGTTAAATTTAGGGATGAAATTTCTTTCAACAAGGGGATGATATGACGCCCAGCATTTTCAGGTCACTTTTTGATCATCACAATCATGGTTTTCCAATCATACATTCATGCATTTAATCTTGTTTACTTAAATGCGTCATTTATTGCACAAACATTCACGAACCTTTCATGTAACAGTAATTCGGAGAATTGCTGGATCGCACGCGCATCTGTCCCCGAGCGTTGTTGACTTGTAATAGTTTTCAAACAATCATAATTGGTTTCAAATTATGTGTTATATGATTATGTGATTAAATGTGTAGCTTGGTTGTGAAAATTGGGAATTTTCTAACATTTATGCGTTTTTGCGCATTTTCGGCTTTTAATGCCTAATTATTATAAATATGGGTTTGAACTAGAAAAATGAATATTATTTCATGTTATTAATGTTTGTTTGATATTATATGATCATTTAGAGGTTTCGGTGTAGAAAAAGTTCAATCGCTTAGCGTTAAAATGATTTTTATAAAAGACAGGGCCTTTCTTGTATATATATATATATATATATATATATATATATATATATATATATATAACCCAACCCCCAACCCTAATCCCCCTCATTTGCGGCTGCCCCTTCCCCTTGTCCCCTCTCCATTTCGAACACACACACAAGAACACATACACACACTTTGATTCTCTTGCAATTGATGATGATTATGGATTGTTCTTGCATCAAAAACATGTTAGCTTGCATCTATGCATCATTACAAGTATGTTTTTATGTTTGATTTCATGTTCTTTGATTATCATGATGAACATGAACCCTAGAAATCCAAACTCAAGTCAAAACTTGAAATTGATTGAAATTGGTGATTGATTATATGTTAGTATTCAATATAGTGATATTTGTATGGATTGGTTTTGTGGAATTGTGTTGGTTTAATCAAAACCCAAGACATACTTATAATGGAAACTTTAATATAGGGATTTTGTAGAAATTGTATGATTTTGATAAATTGGATTGAATTGATGGTTCTAGGATGTTAGTTGATACTAATGGATGAAAAGTCATGTTTTGAACTTTTGATTTTGGTTTGGTTTTTGAGTACTTTTCATTAAAGGAAACTTTTTGGGTAAGTTGGTTTATAAATGATGATTTATGCATGTTTGACGATATGTGATGATTGTTATATGATGTTTAGAGCATAAGAATGGATTGGGAATAATCAAATGGTGAAAAACGCATCGTATGAACATGTTTGCTATTTATGAAAACTTTTGTCACTTGATGTGATGAATGATGAGTATGATATATGTAGAATATGTTATGGTGATGTGATTGATGTTGAAATAATCATAGGAACATGTTAGGAGATTTGGATGAATGTTGTGCACCATGTGTTCTTACATTTTAAATTAGGAAACTTTGAGAATGATAAAGTTTCTTGGTTATATTAACATGTTATGGATTATTGTCAGATGTGTTAGATGTATATTTGAGATGTTTGTTGTGATATTCTTTCTAATCTTGAAATGGGTTACACATGTATAACGATATCATACTTTACAAAAATAAAAACTTTCCAAAAATAGATTTCCAACATGAAACTTAATGTGAATCATTATTTGAGCATGACTAAACATTTTTTTACGTATTTGAGTCACCAACAGGTCGTCGGGTCAGTCCAGTCAACTTTTGTCAAAAAGTTAAACTTGTCAAACATTTCTCGAACACGCTAACAGTTACGTTGTTTGGATACAACGGGGTTCATCTTAACCATTATGTACATACACTCATGGACCTACATTTGTTAGGTAATGATTAGCTTTCAGCTTTTACACTTCATGTATTCATAGGCATATAAAGTGAGTCTTCACGGCCCCACTTTTACTTACTTTCCTTTTTGGGGAGAAGCATGCAAACTATTTTTATCTGGTTTTGGTATTATTAGTATATCGCCTGTTACTATAGTGCAAACATTATCATGCAAGTCCTTACACACTCGAACCGTTAATAACAAGCTAGCGAGGTAATTTTGAGTAGTACTACTGGGTTTGACAAACCCCACCTGCGTTAGTCGTGCTAACTCGACCGGAGGTCGAACGGGTGTTTAATTGACCTAGACACTTGCTATTGTTCTGTGATAAGACATGGCAAAAGGCAAAATAACTCACAAACAGTCAGCTTCGGTTTGAAACGCTAAGTAACTCGATATATAGGCTAGCTACCTATGGAATACCTTTGTTTACTTTTATCAAGAAAATGCTCAAACATATTTACTGATCTAAACCTGTGAACTCACCAACCTTGTGTTGACACATTTTAGCATGTCTTATCAAATTGCAGGCACGCTTAAGACTAGGGTTGCACATTTGAGGTTCATGCATCATCTGTACTGTTTTGAAACAAGTTCATTTACATTTACTACTTTCATTGGGCGTCTTGTTTTGCGCATTTATTACTCATGGTTTCACAAACGTTTACGTTTCCGCATTGATTACATTAAAAACTGTCTTTTACTCTAATTTACGGTCACACGATTATTTTGAAAACGCATATAGTGTCGTTTGATCTGACTGTGTTTGAGATCCTGTTTGTCACGCGTCTTGCGGTAGAACCCCGCCGGTGGATTTTGAGGGTATGACATCTATAAATTGTCTTTCTTTGTTTTCATATTTTGAAACAATATATCAATAAGGTTAACCTTTACGTATTGTGTGTAATTACATAAGAATGTTAAGAATCAAACTCTGAATACATCACATGTTTGGTCATTTTAATGTTGATTTTAATTGTTTAGACTTGGTATCATTAACTGATGTATATTTTCAATAATCATGAGACATGCCAAAACATAGAATTATATATATTTTCAATAATAATAAGACATGCCAAAACATAGAATCATATATCAGGTTGTTACAGAGGTGATGATAGAAAATTAAATCATTTCAAAACTAGGCTTGCATGCAAATTATAACAAGTGAAATAAAAATTATGCGATATTAGACTATGACTTGCATTAAATTAGGGATTATTTAGTTTTTTTTCTTTTTTTTTCTTGTTGAAAGGCAGAATCATTATATTCACCAAACCACACTAGCAAGAAGCTAGAAGTGGAAGAAAATACACCAACCATTTTACATGAAACCTGAGTAAAACTACAGATACTTTAAAAGTGAAATTCACATCATTCTTTCCAGTTAAGTGAGCTAAAATTGGATCTACATTTTACCCATAAGAACCCAGTGCTCTTAAAATCCTCCAACAAAGTTTTTAAAGAAGGGATTATTTAGTTATTGAGATTGATTTAGTCTCAATCCAGTATATTACACATAAAACCACAAATTTTAACTTTATCTTATCTGATCTCAATTTGAAAATTGAAACCAGTAGCCACTCATTGATACAAAGAAGAAGGTTCACTGTTCCTTTGAACTTTTGATTGCTAATTTGCTATGACCAAATGCTAATACTCCAGTAGACATCATAAAAGTCCGCTGCAAGCCATTTTGTTTACAATATTACATTTCTTCACTCTTCAAATCCTTAGTAAACGTATTTAACCACATCAAAGTATCAGCAGCAACGCGTGGAAGCGCAAACTAGTTTATATTACAAAGATTAATTATTTTGGTAGATAGGTAAAACTATTTGATAGATAAGTAGTATAGTAAATTTTTCTATAAATTTGACAAAGAGTTCATCTATTTGCTATGATAATAATTTCATAAAAAATATTCAATTTAATATTTTTTTCGCAATAACATTTTTTTATTATTTGTTTTCCTTGTTATTTTCGCACCAAGTGGTTCATGGTCAGATTATAATGTTTCGTTATTGCTTGTGATAAAGAACAATATATGTGATCATTGCAGCAACCCTTTTACAATCCAATTTTGTTTGTTTTTCCTTTTTGAATCCGTTCTTGCTTTAATTCTGGCGTAAACAACTATGATTTGGATTAAATAAAGATTGGATGTATGATTTGACGAAAGGAAGAGTCCTGTATTTAAATTCAAATTATATTAGGGAGAAAAGATGGAAGAGAAATACACCATAGCAAAATGACATGTGTCCCATAGATTATTATAACCTTTTATTCTAGTAAGTGATGGCATGTCTAATCAAAACCACCAAAATGATAGGCCAAAATTTTGATGCTTCGTCTAGTGAACCTTGAGTTAGCCACACTTGCGACAAAGCGAAAGTATATAATAAAGGAACAAAGATGGTGACATAGGAACTGACTGCTGATAACGATAATCTAAAGTCAACCAATATGGATAAAAATGAGAAATAGTCAACAAATGAGAAGTAGTCAACGATCCATACTTGATGCATGAGAGAACGTCAAACAAAACACTTTATCTATATTCACGCCCAACAAACTCATTGCACGAAAGATGAAAGCACCCACGTTCAAGGTAGATAGAGAGCGTTCATACGAACTAAATTAGCACCTTGAGGGTCTTCACAAATCAGATCGTACTAAGCCACGGGAGGGAGTAAGGTAGTAGAAAGATACTCCTAACAATTTAGATAACATATACACACTCTTTTACATAACATAATATGTTGTACCAGGTTAATTTTTGAAACCCATACTTAATCATTCGCCATAGGTGGACCTCCAAAGATGAGACTAATAATATTGTTTCTATTAGAAAGAAGATGATAAGCTTTAACCACCATTAGTATTAGCCACCACCATCATCTCATTCTTGTTGGGAACAACATTTACATAAATTCTATATCCAGAATTAATTAAATATAAACAAAGTTAAAACCATACCTTCCTAAATTTAAAATTATTTAACATAAAAAAGGTACGAAAAATAAACAGTAACTCAAAAAAATAAATAAATAAATAACACAGATGTCAATGTTTTTACATGTAAATTGTTGACACATAGATTGTCCACTTCAACATATTGTATCTTACATGCGTGTCACATAAGTCATAAACAAGTTATTATAAGTTATTTCGTAATTTTGTTTAAAAATTTATGTATTGAGTTGTGGGTATCTTATATTATTAAGTTTTCTACTTAAAAAAAACCATCCTGGTAATAAAATGTATATTTTATTTATATAGTTGAGGATTCATCATCATACAGACATAAGTGGTTAGTAGACATAGTTGAAAACAAAAGTTTAAAATGTTCTAGAAAAATTAATTGTTTTTCCATAGAGACCTCAAATATAGCCTTCTATTTAAATGGTGGTGGCGGTATAAAGCGGAGGAAAATGGGTTGTGGAGATCCATGATCAGCGCTCTCCCACGTATAAGAAGGAGTTGGACCCTCGTTCCCATCAACGATTCATACTTAGGTACCTGGAGATTGATTGCTAATTTGAATCTTCTACTAACTAAGTCAAACCTCTCTTTGTCTCAATCAATCATAAGGGTGTTGGGTAATGACGTGACATTAAGATTTCAAGCAGAATATTCGATTAGCTCTCCTCTATTGATGGCCTCCTTTCCCATCCTATTCAAAATTGAGTATAACAAATCTTGTCTTGTTCGAGATCGATATCGAATGTCGGGTAACACTTTAACTTTTTCTTGGTCTTGGAATAGAAATCTTTTACTCTCTTTTGAATTGCAAAAACTTCAAATATGTGGCTCTACTTTAAGTCAAATAAAGATGCAAAATGGTCCTGATAAATGGGTGTGGACAAGGAGATACAATAGTCAATTCTCAGTTAAATCAGTGCGAAACATGTTTGCAAAGCAAAGGGTGCAAGCCTTGTGTCAAGCATTTGATTAGAACAATTGGCTTCTTCTCAAGATCAATATTTTTGGGTGGCGGGCATTGGCAGGGAGATTGGTGGTTCAAAAAAGAAACATCCAGGTTACTTCAACTGTGTTATGAGCCCAATAGGTCCTCAAGTCACCGATGAAGTACCAACGATGAATCCAAAACAAACAAGAAGGAGCAGAAGGGTAAAATTACAACCGAAGATATTTGAAGATTACATGATGGGAGCCACGTCAGCTTCTCCATAACAGAATTAGTTGCCTAAGGGTATTTAAGTTAATTATTGTTGGATCATGAGGTAGGTAATATTGTTAGATCTATGATCCTTCTATTCTCCCATCCCTTTCTGTAATCTGTTCTTCTTGTCTCCTTCCTCAATATAAGCAATAAAAAGCAATTATTTCCTATTCTTCTAATCTAGTTACAACAAATTGGTGCTTTCATTGACCTTCTGCACCGATGGCGGAGGGTACCCGAACTCGTGTTATGGAGGATTCTATCAAGGTTGTTCAGGAGGAGCAAAAGGCGACACGAGAAGAGATGGACATGGTGGTACAGGTGATTTCGACACTTCAATCTTCCATTAATGAATTGATTAAACGATCGGAGATAAGCTTCGGGAAGAAGGCCGCCGGTGCTAAGTCTGAGACCAGCGGACATAGCGACGGGTTCAGTGCCCTCGGTCGACATAAACCAGCTCCGGTTTATCTATCGCGTTTCAATGGCGAGAATCCAGAGCGTTGGATTGCGCAAGCCGATCGTTATTTCACCTTCTACAACATCCTTGAGACAGATCGTTTAATGATTGCCTCTTTCTATCTTGATGACTCTGCTGGCGATTGGCTTGATTGGCTCCATCGCCACAATCAGATCTCTACCTGGGAAGCGTTCACCGGCGCTCTCACCAAACGATTCTGCTCAGACGATGTGGAAGCACCCAAAGGATTATTAACAAATTGGTTCAGACATCTACAGTGGCTGATTATCGTTCTCGTTTTGAAGCTATTTCTAATCGAACGAATGCCATTACCGGTGGAATTTCTTGTTAGCTGTTGGATTTCCGGCTTACGTTTCGACATTAAATAGTCGGTGATATGTCCCCAACCTCAGACAGTGGAGGATGCTATGGATAAAGCCCAGTTGCACGAAAATAGAATCCAGTTTGAAAAAGGTTTGGGCCGGGTTTCATTGGGCTCCTCGAAACCTTTATTACCCACTCCCAAATTTACACCGGCGACCACTCCCACCGTTCCGCAGCTTCCATCGAAACATTCTTTAACCCCAACGACTGCCTCTCGAGTCGGATTTCGACGCCTTACTCCCACCAAAATAGCTCAGAAACAAGCTCAGGGTCTTTGCTACCATTATGATGCGAAGTATATGACTGGGTTTGAGAATGATATTCTCTGTTGATGTGAATCAACAAGGACCGAATATGATGATTGAGTCAATGATTGTAAGGCGGAATCAAATAATCACAGAACATTGAATGCTGAATAATACTCATAAATGCTCTTTGTATTAAAGAAGGTGAAAAACGGTTACAATGAATGCTAGGGTTTTCAGCATGAACTGTAATGATACACCTTGAAATATTACAAAGCAAAAATATTCTGATTGTCTAATGTCTAACAACAGTCAGTCTCGGTCCCGTCTCATACGAGGATTTCTATTCTATTTATAGGCTGACATATGCCTGAACAAAAGTCTAAACTAACCCTGACCTATACATCAGAACTAGTCTAAGCACAAAAGTCTTCATCAGCATTTCTTCTGTACATCCGCATTGACTAATGCGGATGTTCTAATCTTGTCAGCATTTCTTCTTGGTCATCCGCATTGACAAATGCGGATGTTGAGTTGATCATGAGCATTGGTGTTTGGTCATCAGCATTGACAAATGCGGATGAACAAACACTGTGCATTTGTTGATGACCATTCGCATTTGTTAATGCGGAAGAACAAACACAGGCGTATTAGATCTTGGACCTGGGGAGATTTTAGCAGAACAACTATCAATCCACCAATTGAGTTGGCATGTATGATCCTTTCAGGGTCCAACAATACTCCCCCTAAGGATTATACAGCCTATTTACTTCAAGGTCTTGATGGTGGATGAGGTTGTGAGGATTTTGCTGAGTCTTGAGCAGCTTGAGGAGGGATAAGAGGTTCTGCCTGTGAGGGATCCAAAATTGCATTTATCATGTTGACAAAGTCATTGGCTTCAGTCATCTTTTCTCGGTTTAGCACATGGATCTTCATTTGGCTCATTGTGTAGATGGCTTCCATAGGCAGCTTTTTCAAAGAAATGGGTTCCCATATTGACACAGTGGACAACCCATCTCTATGGATCAACAAAGGTCGATCAACATCCACTTCTAGCTTCACTATGTTCCCCAATTGCAAGGGAGTCTTCTTCTTTCTTCTCTGCTCTCTTTTAGCTTTGATTCTGCAAAGGCCATCTTCAGAATCTTTATACATTTTAAGAAAAAGTACATGTCTTCCTCACCCAACTTATTGTTTAACTCTTTGAAGTGCCTGGTGTATATGTAGTGGATATAAGATTCATCTAGCAATCTCACTTCATATCCACTAAACAATCTAATTTCTGCACCTTCTTTTCCTTCCCATTTTCTTTCAATAACCAACTCATATGTCTTTTCATCATAATAAACATTTGAGATTGGTTTGGAGGAATGAGTTCCAGCTACCATCTTTCTCTTTAAAGATTCAGTTGGCTTCACCTTGAGCTCAGGAAACACAACCTCTTCAGGTGGTTTTGTCTTTTTCTTCTCTAGAGGGTTAACAAAGGATCTATCTTTCCTCAAACAAATAGCCTTAAGAGATTTGAAGTTTTTTGTCCTTTTGAACATTCTCAGAATGTCTTCAAACTCATAACCCCTGAACATAGCTTGATGATTGATGAGCTCCAGTTCAGCTAGTTCTTTTAGATCATGAATCTGCAGGGAGTTCACTAAAGCAGTATACTCAGTGAAGAATTGAACTAACCCTGAGATCCGTTTGACCATAAACATATTCCAGTCACTATCATACTTCCAGGCAATAATTTTCTGATCAGTCTTGCCATATGGAGTAGATACACCTTTGATCATTTCAGCAGTGGTGAGCCCCTCTTGAAGTATTAACTGGGAAGGCTCAACAAACCACTCTGGATTTCTGTGTAGAATAGGTGCCAAAGAGTCATGATCTCTATGGGAGAGCTGGATATCTTGTGCAGATAATCTTGTTTTAGGCTTTTTGATGATCTCATCTTCCATTTTCTTCAGCCTTTCTTTCTTTTCATTTATCATCCTAAGGATGGCAGCCCTTAGGGAATTAGTCTTCATATTGGCCAATTTTCTTTTAGTATACCCTTGAGCAGATAGATAATCCTTCAATTCCCTGTCAGTCATGGAATAGGGATCAGGATATAGTGATTGAGAGGCTTCAGTCTGCTTGGCTTTTGAAAAGGGTTTATCAGCTTGAGTTTTAGGAGAATAAGTCTTTTCATACTCAGTTTCAGCAGTAGGGTCCAGCAATTTGTTTAGCTTTTCTTCTTCTGCTATCATCCCCTCATATGTCATCCCAAAGACTTTATCTGGATCATAGCCATGATTGATGAGAAATAAGGCTTTGGTCATCAAATCATCTGTTTGGGCTTTATCTAACATTTCTTGGATAGAGGGTTTAGGCTTTTCAAGGCTTTCTCTGTCTATGTGTTCGTCAATCACATATCCACCCTCTATCTCTCCTTCTTCGAGGTCTATGCCCACTGACCTCATTTTCAGTTGTTCCTCAGCCTTTTCATGTTCTTCTAAAAATTGAACAATAACAACTAGGCTTCGAGGATCATCTTGATGCTTTTTCTTTGGAGGATCTTCTTCTATAGGCCTTTTACCCTTTTCCTTTTCAGACAGGTACTTTCTCTTTCTGGTATATATTTGTACTCTTGGACCAGAAGAGGCTTCAGCTATTTCAGCTTCTTTAGGCGATTTTTCAGCTTCCTTTTCTTCAGCAGCTGATGGGATTTTCTCTATTGACTCTAGTTCTGATTCTTCCTTTTGTTGTTGTTGTTCACAGAGCCTTTTGATCAATTCTTTTTGCTCCTCAGTGAGAATCACAATAGGTACAAGCTAAAGGCTCAATTCCTTCTCAAGAGGGACAGGAGATTGAGATATCACTGCAATGGGCTCAGAAACTTGACCTTGATTTCTAATAAATTCCCAAAATTCATCATCAATGATGAAATCTTCAGCAGTGAAGCTATCAAGAACCTTGATCATATCACTGAACTCTGATTCTTCAGTGTGTGTTTCTTCATGATCTTTGCTGGTGTACAGTACCATAGCCAAACTTTGTTCTTGTGGCTTGGATCTACTTGATTCAGCTTCTTTTTCAGGCTCAGAAGATCTCAATTTCTTAGCAGGAGGAGAATCATCATCACTCTCTTCTGAGGAACTTTCACCTCTTTCTTCTTTGTCATCATCTTTCTTCTTGCCACCCTCATCTTTATCACCTTCATCATCCTTTCTTTTCTTTTCAACCTCTTATTTATCATGATTATCAGCTCCAACTCAGAAACTCTTTTGTTCAAAGTTTCTATCTATTTTTGCATAGACATGATTATATCAATTGCTCTTCCAGCAGGCTTTCTTGTTCCTCCATTGCAATGGTTTGGATGGTCAAAGTGTCCACATGACCACTGACTTCATCTTTGAATGTTGAAGAGCAGCCTTTAGGCTTTCTATCTCCTTATCTTTCTCTTTCTTTTCAGTCTCATACTTCTCTTTCATCTCTTTTAACTCTTTTTCCTTTTCATCTAACTCTAGAAGTCTGTCTTGAATGATACTAGATCTTCTATTTAGGAGTTTCTCCATCTTGGCTACTTTTTGCAACAGTTCTGATATCATCTCATCTTTTGCATCAGGCCTGATTACCTCTGACTCAGCATAACTCTCAGATGGAGCGGCCTCAGAAGTGACTTGTCTCACAGGGATCTTCTTTCGATGATCCTCCTCATCAGATGATGATTTGGATTCTTCTGAAGAGCTGGTAGAATCAACAAACTCAACAGGCTCAGTAGAGACAGGGGATGCATGAACAGGAGATGTAGGAGAAAGATGAATTGGTGAAATATGGGGTGAGTGTATGGGAGATATGTGTGAAGAGATGATGGGCTGTGTTTGTGGAAAGGGAATTGGTGATCTTTGTGGTGAGGGGATGGGATATGGAGAGGATGAAGAGGATATCTCAGCTTCATGAACGGAAGGCCCAGTGTGAGGATCACCACCTACATCAACTTGTGGTGACACTGGCCTCTTTCCTTCTTCAGCTACATCAGCTTGCTTATCAACATTGTGTTGACTAGGAGCAGCTTGCTCTTCTTCATGAACAGGCTCAGCATCAGAACCCTCTTAAGCTCGTTCCTCAATATGCTCATTTTGGTTGATCTGTTCCAGCATCCAGGGTAATAGAGGAGCAAATGTGCCACTGTAGAAATTCCTGGGGTCTCTCTTCTTTATGTACTGATAGGACTTTGCATTGTAGTGAGGAATATCATCACTGGTCCTTCAGGTATAATCTCAGGGAAAGCTTCATTGATGAGACACTGCGAAATCTAGGATACATGAGGAACTTGTATCTTCTACCCTCCTGAATGTTTGACACCAGACCATTAAACACATAAGTAGACATGTTGAATGGCCTGTTTGTGCACAGAGCACATATAGCAGAAGAGGTGGTCACTGATATTTCATTCCATCCAGTCTTTCTTTTTGATAGACAATGTTGGTAGAGATGAATGAGGAATCTCCATTGCAAGTCAACCAACCCCTTGACGATCTACTTTCCTTCATAACTTCCCTCATACCCAATGTTTGCAAAGAAAGTTATGATTTCATCATCTTCTAATTCCAGAGGAGAGTTTGCATCATCACCAAACTGCAGACACTGTCTCACAGTCTGTTCAGTAATGGCCAAATTATGATCAGGAGTTATTCTTCCTGACAGAGTCCTTACACCATCTATCTCTGTCACCTCAGCAGTGCTCCAGAATGACCTTATGAGTCTCTCATAGATGATAGGCCTAACTGTAATAGCATGAACAACTCTGGTAGTTAAGAAGAATCTGATCATGTCTCTCAAACCCTCTGCCTCTGTAACATCAGGATCAAGATAGCCACTAACATTATGGAGCTTGCTCCATGTAATATTAGCCATTGAAACCTGCATTAGAGGCATATGAATTAGAAGATGCAACTATAATTGACAGATAGTAATACATAAATCAAGGTGTGTTCTTAGTTTGTCTTTTAATGGTCAAAGTTAAGTGAACATGTGTACCATAGGCAACTTGACTTTGTCATGTATAATCACTCTTATATGTTTTGCAAGTTTATATAGATTATTCATATGGTTTTAACATCTTTTAATCATTAACATCAGGTTTTGACATTCACTTTTTCAGAATTGATTGTCCCCTGTTCTTGACATGAACAAGGTTTTGTAATCCGATTGTAGGAGGTTAAATTCTTGTTATTGATTAACATTGCCTTTGAAAATGTCATTTAAACCTTGGTTTAATGTTACTTTTGGTGATTGATTCTTAACCTAGAGTTCTATGTTCAAAATCAGTTTTTTCGACTGTTCGATGTTTTAGGTTAAGAACTTTGAAGAAACTCACCTTTTCTTCGATAATACTATTGTAATGAATCGAAGATGAGAAGCTTTTGTGGTGAATGAGTCTTAGATCACAGGTGATGAATTTTAGATGATAGGGATGAACAAATGTGAAGACCGCTCGTCGCACTGTAAAGTCTCTTTGAAAAGTATTAAATGACCTTTTAAATTCTGGTTTAAAAAGAAGATTTAATGACCTTTACAAATATTACAAGTGTTGAAAACAAATGCGAATGACCTTTTAAAAAAAACACTGTAGCAAATGCGGATAAGAATTTGTTCATCCGCATTAGTGTACTGTTACAAATGCGGAAGAGTAAAAAAAGAAATGCGGTAGAACAAAGGTTTACCCGCAAAGACAAATGCGGTTGAACACTTTGTCCGCATTAGTTTCACTTTGTTTTAACTGGTATGAAAACAATTACCCGCATTGGTTATATGCCAGGGATACCTTCATCCGCATTAACCAATGCACTTACCCGCATTAATATTTGAACTTAATCAAAAATTAATGTTTTTGTAGATTGAATTCTTTTCTGTTTTCTGATGAACTGATGGCTGTTATGAAGAACTGTCTATACTTTTCACTTGTTTCTTATGGAGTTTTGACAGATGTTGGGATTGTCAATTCTTGCTTGGATTGACTTGTATATCAGGTTTGATGCATACAAGTTTCCCAGAGTTTGACTGATCTTGGACTTTTGTGCACCAAATGTCTGCATAAGCTGAGATACTATAGTATAACTTCTGCACCAACACAGTCAGATTTTTTTTTTGTTTTGATTTTATAAAAATTAAGAAATAAACAACCTGTACAAACTGATCAAAATTTTAAATTTCTCCCCCTAAAATTTATATCCTTATTTAGATAGAAATTTTAAGGATTTAAAAATTTTGGATCATAAAATCTCTTTAATTTTGCATGAAGTGGAGGTATACTTTTGTTATGATCATAACAATCCTACATTACACAAGTGCAATCTTTTGATTGTAAAATAGACATGTTTATGAACTTATTGATTGAAGGTATGTTTGTCCTCTTAAACTCATACTTGGTAAATATTATACTGTATGTGACATTTATCATGCTTTTGATTGATTTGAATATACAACATGTACCTCACACACAGAAACATGGGTTGATCAACCATTCTCATGTAATGCATGGTAGACTACTTTCACATCTTACATGACCAGGTTACTTAAATTATGAGATCTCAATTTCACTGATCCTCATTGGGAGTCTTTTACTTTGATCCTTTTGATATTTTGATCCACATTGGAATTCTTTTGCACTTCACTTTGGAAGGTGATCCATAATGGGATTCTTTTTGTATACTCTTTTGTTAATTCATCCAAGGTGAATGTGTTCCACATTAGGAATCTTTTGGATCATGACATCAGCACTATGTGCTTGTTTCTTCAGGTCTTTGCTCAGCAAAACAAAGAAGAAACTGATGCAGGTGAATGTGATTCATAGTTCATCATTATCTGGTGTGTTTGAGTTGCTACACACACATACACTTGAATAAGCTGATACTTACCAGTACTCTGAGATGAGAATTTCATAGTTGAATATGATTATTTAGTTCATCACAGCATGTATCTTCCTTTCCAAGTTGAGCCTACCTACATATCATGTAAGTCATGACAGTCTTTTAAATTTTGTATTAAGCACAGTGAATGATATAATGACTGTAATTATATCATTTCCCAAAAAGTATAAGCCACAAATTTCAAGAAAAAAACTTATTTTTGTGATATTTGATAAATTTTTTTTTTATTTTATTTTACTCAAGGTTAATCATGCCAATTGGTTGAACTAGGAATTCAAACCTATTAGGTTCAAATGCCTTGGTAAATAGATCAGCCAATTGATTGTCAGTATGAACTTGAATCAATTTGATTAACCCTTTTTTAGCACAATCTCTCAAAAAGTGATATCTAATTTCAATGTGTTTTGTTTTTGAGTGTTGAACTGGATTATTAGTAATAAACATTGCAGCTGTGTTGTCAATGTGAATTGGGGTGTGCAGGAAGTTAAAACCATAGTCAAGCATCTGGTTTTGAATCCAGAGAACTTGAGAGCAACAAGCTGATGCTGCTATGTACTCAGCTTCAACCGTCGATACTGACACATTGGTCTGTTTCTTGCACTGCCAAGACACCAGTCTGGGACCAAGAAATTGACAACCGCCAGATGTGGATTTTCTGTTGAAATTGCATCCCCCGTAGTCACTGTCGGTGTATGCATAGAGATTGAAGTCTCCATCCTTTGGATACCATAGTCCAAGAGCATGTTTGCCCTTAAGATATCTGAATATCCTCTTGACTGCATTCACGTGAGATTCCTTGGGATCTGCTTGATACCTGGCACACACACAAACACCAAACATGATGTCAGGCTACTGGCTGTTAGATACATAAGTGAACCTATCATAGACCGATAGAGAGTCTGATCCACTGATTTGCCTTCTGGATCTGGACCAATCTTCACTTTTGTATCAACCGGTGTTCTGATGGACTGACAGGCTGCAAAGTGAAACTTCTTCAACATTGATTCTACATATTTTGACTGGTTGAAGAAGATTCCACTGGAGGTTTGTTGTACTTGAAGACCTAGAAAGAATGTGAGTTCTCCCATAGCACTAATCTGAAATTTTGAATGCATAAGATCTTCAAAGTCTTGGCATAGTTGTTTGTTAGTGGAGCCAAATATGATATCATCCACATAAATCTGGACAAGCAGCATCTCATTCCCTTTTCTCTTTCTGAATAAAGTCTGGTCGATCTTCCCTCTTTCATAACCATGTTCAAGAAGAAATGATGACAGAGTCTCATACCATTTTTGAGGGGCTTGATGTAAGCCATACAAAGCTTTATCAAGCTTGAATACCCTGTGAGGGAAATCAGGATCCTCAAAGCCTGGAGGTTGACTCATGTAGACTTCTTCAGAGATCTTTCCATACAAAAATGCACACTTTACATCCATTTGATAAACAGTGAATTTCATGGATGCAGAGTACGCAAGAAATAGTCGTATGGCTTCTAGTCTAGCAACAGGAGCAAACACCTCGTCATAATCTATTCCCTCTTCTTGTGTATAGCCCTGTGCTACCAATCTTGCTTTATTTCTGATGACGATCCCTCTGTCATCACTCTTGTTTCGGTACAGCCATCTGGTGCCGATAGGGTATTGTCCTTCGGGGAGGTCTACCAGTTGCCATACTTCTTGTTTCTTGAATTGTAGCAACTCTTCCTGCATTACCATACTTCTACCAGTTGTCATAATCTATTTTCTTGAAGAGCCTCTTTGATGTTTTTGGGTACTGTTTGACAGAGAAAACAAGAGAACAAATAGATGTTTGCTATGCTCGACTTGCTTCTTGTCACCCGTTCATTAAGATCACCAATGATGCTTTCAACTGGATGATTCTTGTGTGTTCTGGTGGTTGGAATTGATTCACCAGCAATGGTTACATCAAGATTGGAGAAATTTAGATCATCTTGGTGAGAGGCCGATTCATCTTAAACTGTGGGATAGTTATGAAAATAATCAAAACCGGTTTCAGTTCCTGCTTCAACATCAGCAGCATTTTGATTACTTCCATCATTTGAGGTTCTTTCAGGTTCAACTGAAGGAGTAGCTTGATTTTGATCTCTGACTTCAGATGAAGGATCTTCTGAAGGAGATGGTAGTGTGCTTGGACCAGCTTCAGTTGAAACACATTGATTTTGAGATGGTTGTCTGACAGGGTCAACTTGTAGTGGAACATCTTTAGTTAGTTGATCAGTAGAAGTTGGAGGAATCATTGGAAATTCATCTCTTCTTTCTACTCCTGAAGAGGATTCTGCTGAATGTAGATTTCCTGCATCAGACAAATGAAATTGATCAAAAGATTTTGTAAAAGAGTCAATATCAAACAACCAGTCAGGACCATTTGTAGATTTGGGAAACGAATGTTCCTTGAATTGAACATTTGTTGATTCATCAATAATATTTAATCTAAGATTAAATACTCTGTAAGCCTTTGAAACAGAAGAATAACCTACAAAGAATCCTTCATCAGACTTAGATGAAAATTTTCCCAAATAGTCTCGGGTGTTTAATATCGAGACAGGACAACCAAATGACTTTAAAAATCCAATAAATAGTTTTCTGTGAAAAAGAAGTTCATAAGGCGTCTTGTTGGTTTCTTTTACAATCAAAGTTCGATTTTGCACAAAGCACGATGTATTAACTGCTTCTGCCCAAAAGGTGATTGGCAGTTTAGCATCAGCTAGCATGGTTCTTGCTGCATCAATTAGTGTTCTATTTCTTCTTTCAGCTACCCCATTTTGTTGAGGAGTTCTAGCTGCACTAAATTGATGAGCAATGCCTTTGGTTGTACAAAATGAACTCAGATCTTCATTCTTAAATTCTGTCCCATTATCACTTCTAATTGTTTTGACCTTATGATCAAGTTGGTTTTCAATTTTTGTGATAAAATCTTTTATCAATTGGGACGCTTCGTTTTTATGAAGTAGAAAGAAGACCCATGTAAATCTGGAAAAGTCATCAATGATCACCAAACAATACTGTTTCTTTCCAATACTCATAACATGAGTTGGTCCAAAAAGATCCATATGAAGCAGCTTCAATGGAGAGTTGTTTGTGTTCATTAGTTTTGGCTTGTGGAAGACATATGTTGTTTCCCTTTGAGACACGCTGAACAGTGATCAATAAAATGGAATTCTTTTTAAGGTAAACCAATGACGTGGTTTTCCTTAACTAATCTGTTCATGTTTTTGAAGTTTGTGTGTCCCAATCATCTGTGCCAAAGCTGTGACTCATCAAAGGATGCTTTAGACAGAAGACATGTTTCTTCTTTTGGAGTGGCAGAATTAAGGTTTAAGACATATGTGTTATTCTTCCTTGGTGTTTTTAAGACAACCTATTCTTCAGGAATTTGAAATCCTGGTTTCAGAATATAGCAATGAGTGTCAGTAAAGTGAGTAGAATATTTCTTGTCACAGATCTGAGACACGCTGAGCAGATTGAAATTCAGTTGTTCATAGTAGTTCACTTGATCAAAGCTCAACATCCCATTTGTCACAGATCCTTCACTCATGATTCTGCCACCTTGTGAATCTCCACCGAATGCCACAGAAGTTCCTTGAATATGCTTTAAATCATGAAGGAGGGAACGATCTCCAGTCATGTGTCGGGAGCATCCACTGTCCACGTACCATAAACTATTGGACCTGTATGAATGACCCTGCAAGCCCAACAGAACTTAGTTAGAATGTGGAACCCAAGCCATGATGGTCTTGGGTTTCCCGTTCCTATCCATGATAGTAACTTCTTGGTACTTTTCCCTGAATAGTGACTTTGAGTGAGGTGTTCTGGGAGATTGATGATATTTTGCATGTTTTATCTTATCAATTTCAGTTGAAGAGTCAGAAGAATAATGAAACCTTTGATCCCTGTTTTTTTAAGAAACCTGACCCGTTTTTGATTATCAAACATCATTTTTGAATTATGAAAATCATGTGTTTGGTTGATGTTATGACATTTGTTTCCTCGTATTTTCCTTGACTCGGTTGTGTTATCCCTATCCCGATCAGAAATGACAGTCCTGAATTGAGTATTAAGAAAGTGATTTCTGATTTTGGGTTTCACAGATGAGATTGGTGAGATGTGCTTATGTTGAGGAATTCTCAACCCTTTTTGTTTGAAGAAACAATCAGATGTATTGTGGTTGGTCATATCACAGACTGAACAATATTTATTAAAATAGCAGTTTTTGGTGGAATGATTGTTCATGTCACAGATTAAGCAATATTGATTGAAAAAGCATCTATCTGTACTATGATTTGAAATTTCACACACATCACAATACATGTGTTTGTCTCTTGAAGCTGATCTTGATGTTGAAACCTCAGTAGATTTACCAGTTTTGACTGAGTTTCAACCTTTGATTTTGGTGAGGAAGTAGAATCAGCCTTTTTAGTAGCTTGTTTCATAACTCTACTAGGTTTGTTCTTCCTAGATTGTTTATGCTTTCTTACCATTTTCTTCAATTCCCTTTCGAATTGATCTACATGTTCTTTATTAAAAATATCAAAACCAACTCCTTGCTTTGGTTTTGATGATTGAGGGTCAGCCTTGATTTTGATTTTTGAAGTTTTTGGAGTTTTGATGTTCTTTGGAAGTGAAACGGTGTCTAATTTGATTGAATTGTTTGGAGATTTGATCTCACAATCAGAACTGCTTTCAGCAGAAGGTTTCACTGAAATCTCAGCTTTCTACTTTTCTTTCGAAATTGCAGGAACAAATTTCACAAAAGGCACTATGGCTTTGACCGGGCTTCTTGGTTTAATGACATTCACTGTCTTGTCTGAGTACTCTTTGATTTTGATAGTATGACCTAACTTAATTTTCTCCTCATTTGTTTCAATGTAAACATTTGGTTTATTTTGAGGATTAGTGATTTGTGTTATTATTGTTTTAGCTTTACCAGTTTTAGGTTCAATTTTATCAGACAAAGTGACAGATTCAGGCATGACTGTGTAATTGTCATTATATGGTGGAGGACATGAATTGTATCCAATCCCAGTCAAATCATTGGGCTCCTTTTGTGAATCAAGCATCTCTTGCAGCTTAGCTGAAGACAGTTGAAACTTTTCAAGTTTCACTTCAGTAACTGATTGCTCAGCTCTGGATTGTGCTAATTTTTCAGTTAACTCTTCATTCTCAGCTGAAAGAGTGTACTTTTCACCATGTAGTTTTTCAATATCAGAAATGAGAGATTTGATTTTTATTTCAAAACTTTTGATTTCTCTTTTAAGCATCTCAGATTTTACCTTTTCTTCTTTGATTTTATCAGCCAATTTGTGATTGTGCTCACGATATCCTTGCAGTTCAGCTATGCATTTATCACTACAAAGATTAGATTTTACCTCAGATGGCATTGGATTTGGGCCATCATTGATGTGAGCCATAAGAGCATGATTCTGAAATTGAGGCTTTACTTCTTCAGCATATAGGCTCCAATCACATACTCCATCTTGTCTGATGACAAGTGCATTTGAAGTAGTTTGGCTGCTTCCATGAGCTAGGTTAGTCAGTTGTGACTGACTTTGATAGGGTTGTTGATAGTGATGCAGCTGTTGATGATTGCTGGAGTGGTAGCTTGCGCTTGGTTGTGGGGATGATTGGCCTGTGAATTTCTTTGAATACAGTGGTTGTTCCTTTTTGGAGCATTACATTCCCTTGAGAAGTGGCCAGTCATACCACAATTGAAACATTTGACTTTGGATTTGTCGTATCCAAGTTTTGTATTTTCATTCAGACTCAGCTTTCTCCCTTTTCTGAAAAACTTCTTGGCTCTCATTGCAATCATAGCCATTTGCCACTGCAGATCCATTTCTTCCACATCATCTGGATCCATTTCTTCCAAGTCTTCTTGAATCAAATGAGCAGAAGTGAGTCTTCCTCCAAGATAAGCTTCAAAACTTGCAACAAAGGCATTGTAAGTGGCCTTTTGCTCTTCAGTTCTCTTATCTTCAGATATACTTGTAGGAGTGGCAGCAAATCCAGTTGACTGAATTAAGGAGATGGCTTGGTTGTTGAGGGTGTGGCAATGAATCCTGTTGTTTTTAATTGATCTCTCGATGAGAGGAAGTCATCATCTTCAGTAATGAATGCATTTTCCACAGAATGAGTTTCTGATGGAAATTTGTATGCCTCAATGACTTTAGGTCCACCTAGATTTCTGCTCTTTTCATCAAGTTCAAGAGCTTCAATTTTAGCAATCATAATATCCAAGGTGGTGCTCTCCAAATCAAGAGTGTTTTTCAGCATGGTTACATTTTGTTTCCAACTTTCTGGAAGACTGTGAAGCATCTTTTTGTTTAGTTCTTTGACTTTATATGTAACCCCCATAATCTCTAAATCATTCACGAGCTGCACAAATCTATGCAATTGTTTAGAGATTGACTCCCCCTTAAAGTGATGAAAGGTTTCATATTGATTAACAAGCTTATCCTTGTTAATTTCAGCTACTTCACTGCTTCCTTCACACATTATTAACAGTGCATCCCACACAGCTTTAGCTGTTCCATACTTCTCAAGTCTTTTCAGCACATCCATCTTCAATGCTTGTGTTAGAATGGAATAAGCTTTGAGATCAATTTTGATCTTCTTGTAGTCATCATCATCAAGAGTGAGATCCTCAATAGGTATTCTTGAGGTTTTGTACAGTGCAGCCTGATCAGCAGAGAGTGTCACTGGGATGTGAGGCCCTTTACATATCGATATCCAATAGTTCTAGAAAATTCATGTGATTTTCCATTGTTAAACTCAGAGTGTTTAAGCATGTTTAGGAGTGTGAACTGGTTTAAATATGGATTAAATTGATTATTGTTCAACAAGTCCAAGTAGTCCAAATAGTCCAAAACAGGCTTATGTAGATAGATCTGTTTATGTTACTGGACTGATTTTATGGAAGAGAAACTGTTCACAGATTAGTTTTTAGATGGAGAATGCCGATGAACAGTGACTGTCAATGAGTTTCAGCAGATATTCAGTTTGTATACTGAATAGAGGTAGTCGAACACTCTAACAGCAACTCAATCACCAGATCTATCGAGTTCAGCTCAGATCTGAGCAGATCTGAAGAAGAACCGAGAGCCAAGGCTCGGATACCAATTGACTGGGTTTGAGAATGATATTCTCTGTTGATGTGAATCAACAAGGACCGGATATGATGATTGAGTCAATGATTGTAAGGCAGAATCAAACAATCACAGAACATTGAATGCTGAATAATACTCATAAATGCTCTTTGTATTAAAGAAGGTGAAAAACGGTTACAATGAATGCTAGGGTTTTCAGCATGAACTGTAATGATACACCTTGAAATATTACAAAGCAAAAATTTCTGATTGTCTAATGTCTAACAACAGTCAGTCTCGGTCCCTCTCATACGAGGATTTCTATTCTATTTATAGGCTGACATATGCCTGAACAAAAGTCTAAACTAACCCTGACCTATACATCAGAACTAGTCTAAGTACAAAAGTCTTCATCAGCATTTCTTCTGTACATCCGCATTGACTAATACGGATGTTCTAATCTTGTCAGCATTTCTTCTTGGTCATCCGCATTGACAAATACGGATGTTGAGTTGATCATGAGCATTGGTGTTTGGTCATCAGCATTGACAAATGCGGATGAACAAACACTGCGCATTTGTTGATGACCATCCGCATTTGTTAATGCGGAAGAACAAACACAGGCGCATTAGATCTTGGACTTGGGGAGATTTCAGCAGAACAACTATCAATCCACCAATTGAATTGGCATGTATGATCCTTTCAGGGTCCAACAGTATACATGGGATCATAAGTGTCCGTCGACCCCCCCCCCAATTGCTATTTTTCGATGAGGACTCTCCGGACTCGGCTGGGGCCTCGCCTTTACCCACGTCACCAGGTACTGATTCTCTTTTGGATGAAAAATTACAATTAGAGGAAATCCAAACTCAATCTGCCATTTCTTATAATGCTTTGTCTGGGGGGTGTTCGTCAACCACGTTACGGTTCACGGGAATGGTTAAGGGACACTCTGTTCAATTGTTATTAGATGGGGGAAATACTCATTGCTTTGTTTAGACATGAATTGCTACATTCTTGAATCTTGCTATCGAATCAATTGAGCCATTTACGGTGATGGTTAGCAGTGGTGAACGTTTGCCCTGTTCGGGTTTAGCTTGGGTTGTTGACTTGGTTATCCAAGGTCATTCCCTGGTCGTGGACTTCTATGTATTACCCTTACAAGGTTGGGATATGGTGTTGGGAGTTTCTTGGTTAGCTACACTCGGGCCGATTATTACTGATTATTCCAAGTCCACATTTGAGTTTTCTTTTAAAGGACAACAGATTACTTGGCAAGGAGATACTCCTAGTGCTCAGGCTATTCAATTTCATGGATTTCAACATTTATTACATAGTAATGGGGTTAGCCAATTGTACCACTTGACCCTAGTGCCACCCGATCCGTTAACACCCGTTTATCCACCTGAGTTACAAGCTCTTTTGGATCAGTTTAAGGATGTCTTTACTGCCCCAAAAGGATTACCCCCCCCCCCCCCGATCGCAGGATCATCATATTGAGTTGTTACCATCTAGCCAACCTGTTTCGGTTACCCCGTACCGTTACCCACACTTTCAGAAACAAGAAATTGAAAGATTGGTCAATGAAATGCTTCATCAAGGTATCATTCGACCAAGTACAAGTGCTTTTTCCTCACCGGTGTTATTAGTTAGGAAGAAAGACGGGACGTGGAGATTTTGTGTGGATTATCGAGCTTTAAACTCTATTACCGTTAAGGATCGCTTTCCTATTCCCTCTATTGACGAGTTATTTGACGAATTATATGGGGCACAATTCTTTTTCCAAACTTGACTTATTAGCTGGGTATCATCAAATCCGACTTGCTACCGATGATGTGATGAAAACAACTTTTCGTACTCACGACGGCCACTACGAATTCTTAGTTATGCCCTTCGGGCTCACCAACGCCCCCTCCACCTTTCAAAGCCTTATGAACGACGTGTTTCGACCATTTTTACGACGGTTTATTTTGGTATTTTTTGATGACATTTTAATCTATAGTAAAACTTGGGATGATCATCTCCACCACATTACTCTTACCCTTCAACTTCTGTTATATCACAGTTTAGTGGCCAAGTTATCTAAATGTTTATTTGGTCAAACACAAGTAGCTTACTTGGGTCATGTTATTTCATCCGCGGGCGTGGCAGTCGATCCCGATAAGATTAGTACCATTCAACAATGGCCCATTCCTACCAACATGAAAAAAGTTCGAAGTTTTTTGGGTCTTTCGGGGTATTATCGACGTTTCATCAAGAACTATGCTTCCGTCGCGGGACCCCTCACTGATCTCTTACGGAAGGATGCGTTTTGTTGGAATGAAACCACATTACAAGCTTTTAACCAGCTTAAACACCTCCTCAGTTCCACACCTGTGTTGCACCTCCCTGATTTTTCTAAGCCCTTCACCATTGAAACCGATGCATCCGGGTCAGGAATCGGGGCTGTTTTATCTCAAGACAAACACCCCTTGGCATATTTCAGTAAAAAGTTATGCCCCCGCATGCAACACGCTTCCACTTATCACCGCTAGATGTATGCGATCACACAAGCTATAGCTAAATGGCGTCAATATTTATTGGGCCACAAGTTCACTATCATCACCGACCAACAATCTTTAAAGCATCTTCAAGACCAAGTTATTCAAACCCCCGAACAACAGAAATGGCTCGGTAAACTCTTAGGATTTGACTTTGAGATTGTGTATCGCCCGGGAACACAAAACAGCGCTGCGGATGCTCTTTCCCGCATTCCCGATGGCCATTTAATGGCTATTTCTGCTCCAGTTCCGACTCTGTTGGCTGATATCGCAACTGCTGTATCCAACGATTTGGAATTGAAAGCCTTACTCCGCAATTACACTACTGATCCGAGCCACTTTCCCGATTATTCGGTTAAAGGTGGATTGTTACTCTATAAGGGAAGGTTAATGGTTCCGAAGGATGACGCTCTCCAACACCAATTATTCCTTGAATTCCACTCGTCCACCATGGGGGGTCACTCGGGTGTTACCCGCACTTATCAAAGGTTAGCTGCTACATTTTATTGGAAACAAATGAAGGCTGATGTTCAAACTTTTATAGCTCACTGACAGGTATGTCAGCAAACTAAACCTTCCTTTTTATCCCCTGGTGGTCTACTTCAACCCCTTCCCATTCCGAACGCGGTATTCGAAGATATTGCTATGGATTTTATTACATGTTTACCGGTGTCGCAAGGGAAGACTGTGATCATGGTGATTATTGATCGGTTATCGAAGTACGGCCACTTTATAGCATTACCCACTACTTTTAACAGCCGCACTGTGGCATCCGTCTTTATTGCTGAGATTATTCGTTTACATGGCATTCCCCTCACAATCGTTACCGATCGGGATGCTCATTTTATGACCGAGTTTGGAAAGAATTGCACCGCATTAATGGTACTACTTTAAAATTCAGCACCGCATACCACCCTCAAACGGATGGCCAATCCTAGGCACTTAATCATTGTTTGGAAATGTACTTGCGTTGCTATGTTACCGATCATCCTAATAAGTGGGTGCAATTTCTTCCTTGGGCAGAATTTTGGTATAATACATCGTACCAAACATCTTCTAAAATGAGACACCTTTCGAGGTTGTATACGGTCGCAAACCCCCTCGATTACACGTTATATTTGCGGGACTAGCTCCAATTCAGAGTTAGATGACCAGTTTTTGGAACGCGACACTGTTTTATCTTTGCTTAAAACAAATCTGGCTAAAGCTCAATCTAGAATGAAAGGGACTGCTGATAAACACCGGCGACAAGTGCAATTTGTAGTAGATGATTGGGTTTTTGTTAAGTTACAACCTTATCGACAAGGGTCGGTTCGTCTTCAAGTCATCACAAATTAGGCCATCGTTACTTTAGCCCATATCGTATCATCTCCAAGATTGGAGAGGTGGCGTATAAACTTGAATTACCGGCTACTGCTAAGATTCACCCGGTATTCCATGTTTCATTGTTGCGTAAATGCATTGGCACACCACGTACCCAGATCACCCCCCTACACTTGGTTGACTCTACTTCCACTTTAATTCTTCAACCACAAGTTGTGTTGCAGCACCGTACGGTTTATAAAGGTGGCCAACATGTTCATCAAAGTCTTATTCAATGGGAGGGCCTAGCTAAGGAAGAGGCAACTTGGGAAGATACACACCTGCTTCATCATCAATATCCTAACTTTCACCTTGAGGACAAGGTGGCTGCTAATGGGGCGGGTATTGTTATGAGCCCAACAGGTCCTCAAGTGACCGATGAAGTACCAATGATGAATCCAAAACAAACAAGAAGGAGCGGAAGGGTAAAATTACAACCAAAGAGATTTGAAGATCACGTGATGGGAGCCACGTCAGCTTCTCCATAACAGAATTAGTTGTCTGAGGGTATTTAAGTTAATTATTGTTGGATCATGAGGTAGGCAATATTGTTAGATCTATGATCCTTCTATTCTCCCATCCCTTTCTGTAATCTGTTCTTCTCATCTCCTTCCTCAATATAAGCAATAGAAAGCAATTATTTCCTATTCTTCTAATCTGGTTACAACAAACTGTATCCTATGTGGGTAATTGGAAGAAACGGTGAACCACATCTTCACCACCTGCTATGTTACGTCCTTAATCTGGCAACGTGTATTCGTCTAGTGTAAAATTCCTCCAATCTACGCTTTCACCTTAAAAGACCTTCTCAAAATTCACATGTCATCGAGCCTTGCTGAGAAACGAGAAAAGTTGTGCGATCCGTTATGCTTTTATCATGTTGGACAATCTGAAAAGCAATGAATAAACTGGCGTTCAAGAATCAACAGGCTTCTTTAGCTAACATCATGAAGAAAATCAAGATTCTAGAATTTCTATAGATCAAGAATAGGTGATGAACTCAGTTAGATCAAAGAAATCGATGCTCCTTAAAATTTAGCTTTTATGTTTTTTCTGCATCTGTTTTCTGTTGTTGTTACAATTTCAACGAAATATTACCTTTAAAAAAACGAAAAATTATTTTCCATAGATTTTATGCTACCAAAAAAAAGAAAAACATAAAAATAAAAAAGAAAGTATATACCACTTGTGATCCACTCACTGCCTTGCCTTCTACCTACTTAACACTTGACAGTCGACACAATCCACTGGCTTTCCTCTCCTCTACTCTGTGGTTGCAAATCGAAACCCATTTCTCTACCCACCATCATCATTCATCAATGTCGGTCGCTAGAGTGATGGTGTCAACAACCGCCATTGGCGCTTCATCATCTTCTTCACTCTTCAAAGCCTCTGCATCCCCCTTCTTCAAACCTCACTCTGTAAGCCTCTGCTTCAACACCACCACCACCAAATTAGCTTTCAAAAAAAGGGCTTTTGCTTGTTCGGCTCTTTACATACCTGATGTTCAGATCAAGGAGGAAGGTCAACCTGAAACCCTAGATTACAGAGTGTTCTTCGTCGACAATTCGGGCAAAAAGGTCTCTTTTCATGTTGAATTTGATCTTTTCGTGTGTTTTTTCCCATTAATGTTTCTACGGGTTTGATTGTTGTATTTGATATGTGATTATATTCTGTGTCTGAAATGAATGATTGTGGTAGTTACATACTAATTGGATTTGAAATAGGATGGTGTGAACTGTGAACTTTGTGGTTGATTGAGCTAGTTTGTGACTTTGAGTTTGAGGTTATGTTCTTGAGATGATCTAGATTACTAAATTAGGATAATGTAGGAATGTTATTCTTGTTGAAAAGTGATGTGATTCGCGGTTTGTTTATCATTACAGCTTTTTGTATTGGTTTGATTATCTTGATCAACAGAAAATGTTATCTGTGATGCTTGATTGTGGGAAGCCATGTTGATGGTGGTTATTTTGTGGGGATGATAATGTGACTGGGTTGTTTCAGGTTTCACCTTGGCATGATATACCGTTGCACGTGGGTGATGGAGCATTTAACTTTATTGTTGAAATTCCTAAAGAATCGAGTGCGAAAATGGAGGTTGCTACTGATGAGGTCTTTACGCCCATTAAGCAGGATACAAAGAAAGGGAAACTTAGATACTACCCGTAAGCCCTTTTTTTTGTTGCAACAGTTTCCAATTTCTAGTGTCCCGCATTACTATTTTTTGGAGACCATGAGAACCCTCTAGGGAAAACTCACAGGCCTAACCAAATACTAAGGCCCTGCTAACCAGTAGCATCGGCTAAAGCAACTTATGCTGAACAGGTGGCCTTCAAGAGGTTTAGCCCATATTAATTCTGGCATTAACTATTCTGGGGAATACGTGTACATTGTCATCATTACAACATGATTTTACTAAATAAGATCACTTATTTGTCATTATTAAAGTTGACCTTAAGCATCTGACTAATTGTCAAACAGTTTTACTATTGGCCGGGTTTAGTACTACAATCAAGTGAACGAGAGCCGTATCCACATCTTAGTTTCACCTCACCTTGTAGACGGGACACAGAAATAAAATTGTTAGATTGCCGAAAGGCCCAAAACCAGTAAAGCTGCTTATTGAACATTGGCCCAAAAATATCATGCACGTACAATATTTGAAGCTTGATCATTTTCTTGTGTTTTCCAGGTATAACATTAACTGGAACTATGGATTACTTCCACAAACATGGGAAGATCCATCATTCGCAAACCCTGAGGTTGAAGGAGCATTTGGAGACAATGATCCTGGTAAAGTTAAATCTAATTATGCTGTTTCTTTATTCCATTTGATGTTAAATGATTGCATCACTGATATGGTCATTTCCACTTTCCTTTCATACACTAGAACAAAACTATAGTGGGTATTCAAGCTTTATTCACTTGGTTTCTCATTTGATATTTGCAGTTGATGTAGTTGAAATTGGTGAAAGTCGTGGGAATGTGGGTCAGCTTATGAAGGTCAAACCGTTAGGTTGTCTGGCTATGATTGATGAGGGAGAACTTGATTGGAAAATTATTGCAATTTCATTGGACGATCCAAGAGCTTCACTTGTTAATGATGTTGACGATGTTGAGAAGCATTTCCCGGTATGTTTCTCAATCAATCATAGGCATACATATTACATACAGAGGTGGCAATATGGGTGGGCGAGTCGGGCTGGTTAAGTAACTAGTGAAAACAGGTTTGGACAACATGTCTGGTTGCTTCAACTCAACATGCATTATCCATCTATATGAAATGTTAATTGAAAATTTGTGTGTTTTATGTTGTGATTTAAAAGATTATATTATTAAAAATAATTTAGTCTATTGCATAGCGATTTAGTACCTATTTCATTTTAGTTATTTTTCTTAATTTTATTCATTGGCCCATCAGAGATAAAGTATATCTTGAATCGCTTGTTTATTACATTGAGACTTATAAATCAATGTTCTTTAGGGTACTCTTACTGCAATCAGAGACTGGTTCAGGGACTACAAGATCCCTGATGGCAAACCGGCAAACAATTTTGGTCTTGGCAACAAAGCAGCTAATAAGGTACACAGTTCACAACTCGGGTCACATAAATTTTGAACAAAATTTCTATATTCTTATTTTAAGTGAAGTGAATAATCTTGAAATACCCTATTTTAATTCTGAATTTACTATCGCATGAATAATAGGATTATGCTCTTAAAGTTATCACGGAGACGAATGAATCTTGGGCTAAGCTTGTGAAGAGATCAACCCCGGCTGGGGAGCTTTCACTTGTGTAGATGCTAATTCTTAAGCCCTTGTATTTTACAACTCAGAAATATTTCCTCTTAGAGCGACATTCGGCACATTTTTTTACATCATTTGGGTTGTGATGGCAACTTGAATAATTTTTCATTCAGTGATTAATGAGAACCCGTTAAATAAATCTATTAAATAAACATGAACCGGTTATGTTATGAATTTGAGAGCTGATTCCTTTCAGTTATTTACCATAAAAAATGCTGCGGTACAATTGCAACATATATACATGTTTTGGCACTTGAAGGTTTCATATTCGACTTGTTATCTTCATCACATCTATCAACACTAGGAAGAAAGATAACTGCGTAAACAAACGGCACCATATGTGTGATAATGTCAAGGGTTTCAATCGAGTAATGGGATGGAAACAGTATTGAACGCTAGGTTACACCTCACAATCATGACCTCATTCTTTACACAAGTCTATTTTGATCAGAACCGTTTTGACCAGTTACATTACGTGATCCACCCATGTTACTCAAGATCATAGTAGATGTTCTCCAAATTTCAGTTTTGTTATATGTTATATGTAAATTATAATATCTTTGCAGCTTCTAATCATCAAAATGATCAAAAACAAGTAGCAGATTTAATCAACACAAGCACGATATCGTTATAGAGATAAGGAAAGGTGATGAGTTGCAACAGCTCATATTGTTTACATTAATGTCTATGCAGTATCAAGATGTTAAGCACCCATGACATTAGGCATGCAATCGTTCTTGTTGGTAGATATGGATGAATAAAATGGATATGACGATGAATGATTAGTGAAGTGGATGCGGATGTGGATGTGGATGATTTACCATCAATGAGTTCACCCGTTTACCACATTTTGAATATTGACCTGAGTGTATTTCTTGTCGCATAAACCACATTGATAATGTTTTGCTTATTTAGGATATTATCACCATGGTGTTTTTCTAAACCTAAACCTTTTTAACAGTTAAAATGCAACTGATGTTTTACTTGATTACAAAAATGTTACCGTAATTTGTCATCTTGAAGAATGGAAAGTGTGGTTCTAATGAGGGTATCCCAGATTCGACATGTGTATTTTAGGTGAGGGTATATGTGTCTTTTAAAATCGTGATTTTGGTTTGGGCGCAACATTCCAATCACTTCAAATTACATGCAATAGTTTAAGCACTTGTGAAGGTTAAAGCCTTTAACACTTACAATAGGTATTCCCAAGTGATAAGACTATCATGTTAAACAAATTGCATGTACACTCACTCCAATATTCATGACATCAAGCATTCAAGTCTATGTTGGTCATTAATGTCACTTTAGAAAGAAATGCCTCAAACTAGGCTGTTACACATTTTTCCTACACTAGGTTAAGTTTTGACGTGATTTCGTCTCACTCCTAGCTTGCAAGCTATATGGTTCCTAGCATAAGCTTTCTAAAACATAAGTCTAGAACTGGTATGTTATGTAACATATTAAACACACAAGCGTATGATATTTACTCCTACCAATTTAGGCAATTAGGTATCTGTATATGACATACAAGCATGTATTACATAGCCTTTAGCCACTAAATCTAACATGCTATTTACACCAAACGGTGTGCTTTAAACCTGGACAAAAACATATATGATACAAAAAACCAATATGAGGTACATTACCTTAAATGTGATTTCAACACAATGAAAAAGGTTCATTAACCTCAACTATAACCCTTCAATACACAAATCATTAGACAAATAAGTGTTTATACAGTGTTGGTAACTAGAACAAGCAATCTAAAAACCTAAATTTAACAAATAAACAAACATGCCCAGCGGATCCCACCCAAATAGTAGGGTTTGTGGATAGTAAGATGAGGGCAAACCTTACATTTAAACCTTAATTTAACTCATTTGATTAAAAAAAAAAAGCCCAAACAACTAACTTAAACTTTTGCATTTACTCCCATCAATCAGCAGGTTTCATCAAGAAGTGTAAACATCTTACCCATACTTTTAAGATAGACACATTCATCATCATAGGTGGTGGTGACATTGTTTTTCAGAGGTAGAGATTGGTGATCTTGTTCATGAACTTCGGCCTTTCCCTTTTGTTTGTCACATTCAGGAAGCCCTGCCATTTTCCTGAATTTCTGAGAAGAAATATCAAACGTTCATTACTTTAAGGTTCATATATATGAAGGCGATTTTTACATGGCGGGAAGATTTGTTTTTATCGGTTTAGAATGTAAAATCGATATGTACATACCGTCTCATGTAGGCTCACTTGGGTATTAAGAGTAGTTTGAAACGTTGTTCAAAAAATAATCTTTTAACTGTTAATCGCCAAAAGTTTTAACTGTTTGTGACCCTAATATGTTTTATGAGCAAGAAACGATGAGGAATAATATTGTTTATGTGTTTGACTTGCTGACGTCGAGCATTGGCTTATATGACAGATCTATTAGTCGGTATTATTGGTAGGCCCTAACATTGTGTCAATTTTCATTTTAGCTATGATGAAGCACTGGTTGCACATGCTTTGTTGTTCAATGTTGATGGTGAACCTTAAGAATATTTGCTATTGAGGGTTATGATGACTTTGAATTTATTTTGGCTATGATTATGCACTAGCTGCACATGAGCTTGAAGGTTGGATGAATGTGTTTTGCTGTTGGATGTTAATGGATGCTCTGTACAAGGAAACTAATATAAGAGTAGACTATCCAAGACCGAATTGATTGAGGTTACCCTTCCTCCGATGGACGAATATCTAGATTTCCATGATGATAATCTTGCTTTAAAAAAGTCACAAACGGTCCAGTTCATGTTTGCATCTATAGGTTGCCCAATATAAGACAATGAAAGAACCTCCTTTTGGCATCCAAAGGCATGGGCAGTAGCTTCTAATTGATTCAATCTCTTTCAAGACCAAAAATTTAACTCTTGGATAGGTTGAAGGCATCCTTGAATCTTAGTGTTGATAACAAGAATTTCCAAGTAAGATTGTTGAAAGCTTTCTCAAATTCCAATTTTAAACATTAACACCTCCCCTTCAACTTTTTTCATCCATGATATGATTTCGTTTATCCTGTTATAAAAGCTTACTGTGAGGATGAAATAATTCATCCAATGACCTTCTTTCAGCTGATCAGCAAGGACCTTTGCAATCAGTTTGTAGATCAGTCCTACAAGGTTTATGGGGCAATAATCATGAGGGTTTTTAGGATCAGAAATTTATGCAATCATAGTAAGGTACCAGGAGCCACACCTAGAACTTATTTTTCCAGAAACATGAAAGTTATTAAGAAATACTTGCGAAATTGTTCTTAAATAGGTGAACCTTTTCAAGAATTTAAATGCGAAGCCATCGAGGCCCAGGGATTTGTTTGAACCACAATCCCATATGACATTTCGTGTTTCAATTGAGGAGAAGGGATTTAACTTTATGTGGAACTATCCTTTCTCCCTGCTTAGACAATTAATGTTCCTATCCATATATGTAGGCCCATTTACAAGTTCCTCTTGAAAGGGTAGATGAGAGCTTTAAACATTGCTTCTTTTCGCTACAACTACTTCACGAGATATAACTTAACATGGTCAATACAAGTAAGCTTATATTATGGATACCCTCAATTATCAAAACTTTTGTTGTCTGCTGGAGGTCGGTCGGAGGGTCAACAGACACTTTGGACCCTCCCCTAAATACGCAGATGATTATAACCCTTCATCATACTACTGCATTAGAGAAATAAGAGTTTATACCAAAATACGATATGTCATTTATAGTGTTGATGACTAGAACAAGCATGCTAAACCTAAATTTAACACATTTTCCTTAAAGAGAAAAGGTCAAACAACTAAAATAAACTTTTGCATAAGGTGTCTAAGGATTTATGCAATTTCAATGCAAGTTGGTGTATGCACTGCTTTACAAACTAATAACTCTTAAGCTCTTGAATTACTAATCCTTGCACATAGATAGGTGATTACCTAAGAGTCAACTAGAGCCCAGTTAGTGTGTCTCTTTGAACATATCCACACGAACACATATATATTACTGTGAGTGTTAATTGTGAAGTCAGCATAAGTTGAGGGGCTTAATGTGCCTGTTTCTATTTTGTATGGGTTAGAGTTTCATTAGGTTGTTAATGTTTGTTAATAGTTTGTTAACAACCGTTAAGGTTTGTGAGTTTAAATAGCTTCCGAGATGATTGAGTTGATCATCCACAAAATTGTTTTCTCATTTCTGTGTTGTAATCGTTCGGACATTAATAGAATTGAAGTTCTTTTGGTTTTCTTTGTCTTTGGTGTTGCTTACTTTCAACAATTGGTATCAGAGCCGGATTAGGGCTCGATCGTTGAAGACGAAGAGGGAAATCAAATTGAGAGGGGGGATAAAAACTATGGTGTCCTCAGCGAAGTTTGAACTAGAAAAATTCGATGGGCGAAATGATTTTGGGCTCTAGAGAGTGAAGATGAGAGCACTGCTAGTTCATCAAGGACTAGTAGCCGCTTTTGCTGGAGAATCAAAGTTGCCGGAGACATTAACAGATAAAGAGAAGAAGGATATTCTCGAGAAGGCACATAGTGCCATTATCCTGAGTCTGGGAGATCGAGTTCTTCGAGAAGTGTCTAAGAAAACTTCAGCTGCAGGGATTTGGTCGAAGTTAGAAAGCCTTTATATGACTAAATCCCTAGCCAATCATCTCTACCTCAAGAAAAGGTTGTACACCTTTCACATGAGTGCTGGCAAGTCATTGGAGGATCATACAGACGAGTTCAACAAGTTGATTCTAGATCTGGATAACATCGATGTCAAAGTTGATGATGAAGATCAAGCAGTCATGTTCTTAACCTCTCTACCACAAAGTTTTGAGCACTTTGTGGACACCCTGATGTACGGGAGAGACACATTGACTATGGATGAAGTGCTGGCTGCACTGAATTCAAAAGAATTAAAGAAACAAACTGATGTACAAGATGAATCAGGGGATTGTCTATTTCTTAGAGGAAGACCTGAGCACCGAACCTTAAGGGGCAAGAATGTGGCAAGATCAAGGTCCAAGCTGAAGAGATGATGTTTTGTGTGTCAGTCTGAAAAGCATTTAAAGAAAGATTGCCCGAAAAGAAAGAAAAAGAAGAATGAGTGGCAGTCTAAGTTGGGTCAAGGAACAAGCTCTCCAGATAGCTCACTTGATGGCTATAAAAGCTCTGATGTTCTGGTGGTGTCAAATGGATCAACAGATGCAAGGTGGATTCTTGATTATGGCTGTTCTTACCACATGACTCTACACAAGGAGTACTTTGCCAGCATTGATTAAAGGGAAATAGGCTCTGTAAAGTTGGGAGATGACAGGCCATGTTCTATAAAGGGGGTCGGTACTATTGTCTTGAAGTTGAACAATGAGACTGAGGTAGAGTTAGCTAATGTAAGGTATATACCAGACTTGTCAAGAAACCTCATATCCTTAGGGACTTTTGAGAACATAGGTATTGTGTAAGTCTCAAGAATGGAAAGTGCAAGGTTGTAAAGGGATCCATGGTTATACTATCGGGCACAAGGGGTGAAAACAATGTCTATATGTTGGATGGAAAGGTAGCAGGTGAAGCCAATAGTGTTGCAAGTGACAAGATGATTGGTGAAGCTACCCTTTGGCACAACAGACTTGGACATATTAGTGACCAGGGTCTAATGGAGTTACAAAACCAACAGGCTCTTGGTTCTTTCAAAGGTGCTGGTGTTGGGTTTTGTGAACACTGTATGCTAGGTAAGGCTCACAGGTTGAAGTTTGCTAGAAGGGCCCACAAGTCTAAAGGAATTTTAGACTACATGCACTCTGATCTATTGGGGCCTGCAAGAACTCAGTCAAAGGGGGGTGCTAGGTACTTTATGTCCCTTATAAATGACTTTTCCCAAAGGGTTTGGGTGTTTGTACTTAAACATAAACATGAGGCCTTTGAGAAATTCAAGGAATGGAAGGTACTAATGGAGAACCAAACTGAGAAAAAGGTAAAGAAACTCAGGACTGATAACGGCCTTGAGTTTTGTAACAAGGAGTTTGATCAGTATTGTAAGCAACATGGTATTGCTAGACATCACACTATGCCACACACACCCTAACAAAACGGTTTGGCTGAAAGGATGAACCAGACTCTATTAGACAAGTTAAGGTGTATGCTAACTGGTTTAGGATTGCCTAAGGTATTTTGGGCTGAGGCAGTGGTAATTGCAGCTTATTTAGTTAATAGGTCACCCTCTGCTGCAATTGATAAGAAAACCCCAATGGAAGCTTGGTATGGGAAAAGGCAGAGTTACAATGAGTTGAAAGTGTTTAGGTCATTAGCCTATGCACATATGAAGCAAGATAAGCTTGAGGCTAGAGCTTGCAAGTGTGTGTTCATTGGTTATCCTGAAGGGGTGAAAGGTTATAAGTTGTGGAGGTTAGAAGACATCTCACGAAAGGTGATTATAAGTAGAGATGTTGTGTTCAAGGAAGATGTTTTGTATAAGGACATTGTAAAGGGGAAAAAGGATCATCAAGGTGATGGGTGGTCTGTTGATAAACATGAAGTTCAAATTGAGGTGGAGCCTCAATCTTCCGAAGGCATTTTTAAAGCTTCCGAAGGTACTCAAGTTACTTCCGAAGGTACTCAAGCTACTTTCGAAGGCATTTCTAAAGTAAGGAAAAGTTCACAGTCAGGTTCTCACTCATCACACTCATCAGTTGAGTATAGTTTGGCTAGAGATAGAGCCAGAAGGCAGCCTGTGGTTCGTGTTAGATATAGATCTAATGATGAGTTATCTGCATTTGTGTTCATGGCTGCTGAGTTAGAAAGCACTAAAGAGCCTTTGTCATTTGAACAAGACATGTCTTCAGTTGAGAAAGATAAATGGTGGGGTGCCATGAATGATGAGATTAAGTCATTGTACAAGAATAACATATGGAGGTTGGTTGATAAGCCAAAGGATCAGAAAGTTGTGGCATGCAAATGGTTGTTTAAGCTCAAAGAAGGTGTTAGTGGTGTAGAGGGGCCTAGATATAAGGCAAGGTTAGTGGCTAAAGGGTTTACCTAGCAAGCAGGGGTAGACTATAATGAGATATTTTCCCCAATTGTCAAGCACTCTTCTATAAGTGTGATTTTGTCTATGACTGCTGTGCTTGACATGGAACTTGAACAGTTAGATGTCAAGACAGCATTCCTACATGGGAATCTTGAAGAAAAGATCTATATGCATCAACCTAAAGGTTTTGAGGTAAAGGGGAGCGAGGACAAAGTTTGTTTGCTTCAAAGTTCTTTATACGGATTAAAACAGTCCCCAAGGCAGGGGTACAAGAGATTTGATGATCATATTACTTCAAATGGATTTTTTAGGAGTAAGTATGATGCTTGTGTGTATTACAACGAGTATCAGACAGGGGATTTCATCTACTTACTTTTGTATGTAGATGATATGTTGATGGCTTGTAAGAATTCCAATATAATATTAGAAGCCAAGAAGATGCTGATGTAGGAATTCGAAATGAAAGAACTTGGAGCTGCTAAAAAGATTCTTAGGATGGAGATTGAAAGAGATAGAAAGTCTGGGTTATTAAGACTGACACAAACTGCATATATTAGAAAGGTGCTTGGGAATTTTGGCATGGGTAATTGTAAACCTGTTATAACACCTTTTGCTCAGCATTTCAAGCTGTCAATAGATGATTCACCTTCAACTATTGAGGAAAAGGTTCATATGGAAAGGATACCTCATGCAAATGCTGTAGGTAGCCTGATGTACCTAATGGTCTATACAAGGCCTGGCCTGAGCTATGATGTAAGTGTGGTTAGTAGGTACCTGTCTTGTCCAGGTAAAGTGCATTGGGAAGCAGTAAAATGGCTACTAAGGTATCTACATGGGTACTGAACAGGTGGGATTAACCTTCGAAAATGGATCAGTGGGTAAAGCAGTGCTGATGGGTTATGTAGATGCAGATTTTGTAAAAGATTTGGATAAAGAGAGGTCTATCACAGGTTATGTTTTTAAAGTGTTGAATGGGGTAGTAAGTTGGAAGGCAGCTCTACAAAGTGTTGTAGCCCTGTCATCAACTGAGGCTGAGTATGTGGCTCTTACTGAGGCTATGAAGGAAGCCCTTTGGTTAAAGGGTTTTGTGTTAGAACTGGGAATTGATTGCCATGATGTGATGGTTTATTGTGACAATCAAGGAGCTGTACAATTGTCAAAGAATGGAGTGTTTCATGAGCGCACCAAACAAATCAATGTGAAGTTGCATTTCATTAGAGATGTAGTGAATGCAAAGAAGGTGTTTGTTAGTAACATTTCTATTGATGACAACGCTGCGGATATGCTGACTAAGTCTCTTCCGAGGCCAAAGTTCAGCAAGTGTTTAGAGTTGCTTAATGTGTGCTGACTTTCAATTAAAGGTGGAGAATGTGAGTGTTAATTGTGAAGTCAGCATAAGTTGAGGGGCTTAATGTGCCTATTTCTATTTTGTATGGGTTAGAGTGTCATTAGGTTGCTAATGTTTGTTAATAGTTTGGTAACAACCGTTGAGGTTTGTGAGTTTAAATAGCTTCCGAGATGATTGAGTTGATCATCCACAAAATTGTTTTCTCATTCCTGTGTTGTAATCGTTCGGTTATTAATAGAATTGAAGTTCTTTTGGTTTTCTTTGTCTTTGGTGTTGTTTACTTTCAACAATTACATATATATTACATTGAATTGGTTTGAGTTAGTGCACGAAGAAAGAGATCACTGAGCCTATTTAGCGACCTTGTCTACTCTTGTCTATCCTAATCAACACCTCTCCTTAGATTCCCGTATTCCCATAAATGATTGTTTGTTACAGCGAAGCACTATTGACACATCCAATATTTAGTCATTACTCGTTTGGAGGCTGCTTATGCAGCAAGTAAGTTTTCCTAATTTCTTCTTATAACCACTAGATCACGGGTCAAGTGTATTTGTTGGTACCTTAATACTCACAATCGACTATTCATAGTTCTACTAGTCCTGCCATTCATGCATATGCCAATGTCAGTTGGGATGGGTGCCCGGATGATTGCCAATCCAATACATATGTGTTTTTCTTGGCTTGAGCTTTATCGGGTGGAGTTTCATGAAGCAATACGTTTTTGTGTAGTGTAGTAGTGAGGTTGAGTATCAAAGCTCTTTTTTATGCTACTGCTGAGATCTAGTGGATTATTAACTAACGCATGAGTCACGATTATCTCAGATTTATGCACCTACTCTTTGGTGTGACGACATTGGTGCTATGTATTTGATAGTTAATCTCATCTTCAATGAGGCCACCAAACATCTTAAGATGGATATGCATGTTATTCGGATGCGGTTTTTGCTTGTCTCTCATGATTCGCTATAATGCTACCACACACTGGCTCATAAACATCCTAACCAAAGGGGTTTTCAAATATGTTTTAGATGGTGTATTTCTATAAATAGACCTTTTTATACTTCATTTATCAATTCTTAGAGACATTATACCACAAAAAAATTTCTGTTTCCATGTTATTTAGCCTTTTTTAAAAAAGAAATAATAATAATAATAGTGATAATAAAATAAAACAGAACCGGGCCTTAAAAATTGCACGAAAATTTTGAGGTCTAATATTGTATCTTTATTAAAAGAGGCACACAAAACCACATTGACATATATGTATATATAACTAATATAAACTCGCATTTATACATAAAGTTTATATATCTGCACATGTGTATATGTTTGTATGTTGTAAGTTTTCATTTTAAGCAAAAATACATAAGCCTTGTAAAAAAGCTGACAATTTGACTCAGCAAAAAGGTTCCAAGCACGAAAAATTTCGAAATATACCACTTCTAGTATGGTCATCGAACATGTTGTATAATTGTGTTTGATGTTCATTAAACAAACATAGTCTTTCATATTTGGTGAAGTAATATCATCAGTCACTACGGGCAAACAAAATTTACAGTATGTTCATCGATCATTTTATATTTGTTTAAATCGTAAACTTGTGATTCCGGTATCATCAGATTCCACATCCACAGCATCAGAATTCAGAACCTCAAATAACTTCAGAGTTGTATTTTCTCGTTCAACCGCTTCCTGATTCATCCTTGAAACAATTAATGCACAATCTCTAATAAATAAATGTTTACTAGACATATAATGAAACTTTAACTCACCACAGGGACAAGCTTCCTAATTAGACTCAATGCATTCGTAATCTGCTCGTCACTGCCATATATGGTGACTCCTCTCATCCATGGTTTCCCTAAAGAAGGATTCTCACCCATATCCACCTGCATATTCACAATTTTAGTATAAAAACTACTCTAACTGGACAAAAGTATTTTAGCTAAAAGAAAATGGATCGAATGGGTCATAAGTATTGTAGCTAAAATTATTCCCAAAGTGTACTTTTTTAATTCTTATAGCTTCCTAAATCGTGTCATTTTGATAAATTAGATTACTATTAGAACATAGTTTATGTTGTTAACTATATACAAAAAATGGAAAAGACTTGCTGAGCATTTCTGGTAGATCAACTGACCTGATCTGTTTCATCACGCACTAAGACCAGCCCGTTTAACCCAAACATGTTTTTACTTGTTACCCAACTCGCCCATTTTGCCACCCTAATCAAGATTATAAGATAAGTAGTAATAACAAACCTCTATCCAAGCACCAGATAACACTTCCGTATGCAAGAGAACCTTACCATTGTTGCCCAACAACAGGTGAAGCTATATATATGCACAGACAAAAATATCAAGACTTTACAAGACCAGTATAACAACTTATGGTTTTATGCCTAAATAGGTTATTTTAGCACCTCGGAACATGGAATGGATATTTCATGATAGCAAATTCTTATTGGCATTAAAACTCTTGGGACAAGCGGCACTTGATACGTCTGCAGAAAATGAAGCACACCACCAAGACTTGAGCCATGAAATGAACATTAAATTACATTTTTGTAATGTTAGCAAAACATGGAAAAGTTGAACCTTGTAACAGATTTGGATCCTCAAAACTTTTCCAAAAACAAAAATGTAAAATATGGGTATTGGTAATTGTACAAAGCCCAAAACACTTTCAGATGTTGAAGTAGTAGCTTGACCTTGAAAGTCAAATTATTACTCTTTGGAACACTAGGAATACATAAGAAGGATTGGGGGTTGACCTTTCTGATTTCTTTTACAATGAGCTTTTCAGCAATTTTAACTTGATTATCCCTACCCAACAATTCCAGATACGCTTGATGATGTCGCCTGGTTGCTGGATCAGCTACTATCGCGATAGTAGCCCTTGAGGCATCATGAATCTGCTTTAGCCTCTCATCTTTGACCCCAAGAATACAGGGAATCTGTGAGCAGAAGAGAAAAACAGAATAAATATAATCGGTACGTCTATGACATCAAGAAAGAAAATCTGGTTAAGTTTTAGTATCATGCACATCTTTAGTACGAACCCTATGCAGACTTCTGGTCAGGTCACCTGCGATACAGAACAGTGTTTGTATATCAAAAATTAGAGAACAAATGTGACTTTCAGTTACACGCTAAAACGCATGTCAACATTTGTATGATTCTTGGAGAATTAATCGTTCTTGCAAATAAAACATCGCACATATTCATGAAGCTAGAAATTTCTCAGAGGGGATATATATCAGTCCTACCTACATGCAAATTTCATTGATGCATTTTCTCAAACACTTGAAATGCACACACATTTTCAACAACACTAAGTTTCGTATTTGTATGATTCGTGAATTCACATCAAAATGTTGCACTGTACTGTTAATCTTGCAGATAATTTACTGTATACAGATCAAGAAACACTGGCAGCTAGGGTTGCAAACGTATCACCATTGTTGGTTTCAAAATAACCAAATAAGATTACACGAATCAGATGACCAGCAAAGTAATCGATGAAATGTTCAATAAATCATCACAAGAACCATATGAATCAAAACAAGACTCGTATCAATCACTTATTCTACTTACAAACTGAATGGAATCATAATCAGCAGCAGTAACATGGGTTCATCAAGACAAGAAATGTAAACATCTTCTTACCCATACGTTTAAGATAGACGCATTCATCATCAGCATAGGTGGTGGTGACATTGGTTTGTAGAGGTAGAGATGGGTGATCTTGTTCATAAACTTTGGCCTTCCCCTTTCGTTTGTCACGTTCATGAAGCCATGCCATTTTCTTGAATTCAGGTGAAAGAGAGAATTTCAGAGCGAAATATCAAACGTTTATTGATACACTGGATGGTTCATATATACGAAGACGATTTTAAAAAGGCGGGAAATTTTTTTGTCTTAAGACAGAATGAAATGGGTGTATGGTTTGACTTGAAAATCTTGAACATCTTAAGCTCAACCTTGTTTTCGCATGTGGTGGTTTTCTTCTTAATTTTGTTTTTAGATAAGTCAATTTTAGAGCGTTAAAATCAGTATGAACTATTGATATTTCTTTTCATGATGATTCACTTAGGTATTATGGTTCAAAAAGAAAAACTGACGGAATGAAACTACGGCTTTACACTTTAGTTCCCCGACTTTCACCAATAACGCAAATGTGTCACTGTAGTATTTTAACCACCTTATTAGTCTTCACGTGAAAAATAAAAGGCATTTAAAACTAATAATAGATATTAAATAATAAAGAAATTAAACCCTAAAGAAAACATGAGTTTTTTTCTCAAAGTTGTGTAGTTACGATTCCTTAAAAAACCTCGTTTGTTTGTTTCTCACTCCTCATTTTATTGGGTAACTTTAATTTATTAAATAATAACTAATTAAATATTGGATTATTTGATATTTCAATTTTGAGAAGACAATTTTTTTAACTGATTATTGATTAAAACCTTTTAAGAATATATAAAGTAATAAATATTCCATTTTTTCAGTAACGTGAATACATTAAATTCATTATTAAAATTATATAATATTACTTTACTTTTTATATTCGTTTGTAATTGGTCTTCTCAAATTCTTTTAGATTTTAGCAATTTGATAGTTATGTTATAAGTTACTAATGAAAACTTTTGAAATATATGAAATATATAGAGAATTTATTAACAAACTCGTCTAATCTATTGGTAATGCTGGCTCGACTTATTTATCTTAACGAGATAAAATGTTAAGCTCTCTTACGAGTGATTTTTTTTCCTGAGCGGATTTCATATTACAAGTTTCTTAAAAGGCCCTATATATTAATATCAAAATTCTTAATTATAAGTTCTAAATGTAGATAAAAGAAAACACAAACTTTAAACAAATCTTCTGTTTTTAATCGTATTGGTAAATATAAATAAAAAATGAAGTTTTTTGAATAATACAGCCTAGTAAAAATATGCATTTATACTTTTAGTATCTACCGGTAAATATAAAATCAAATCTAGTCACTAAGATTATACTTTTTTTTAATAGTAATACAGTTCAACAAAAATGTTTTTTTAGAATAATACAGGTTAATAATAAAAATGATAAATTTATATGTGTATACATATGTATTTATTTTTTTTGGAAGGGGCTGGATTTGAGTGAGCTCAATATTAATATATAGTATTTAAATGTGAAAATATGTGACATAATCTATTCGTTTTAATGAAACGATGGAATATTTAGTTTTGTTCTATATGTCTTTTTAAACATTCGGTTTATAATCAAATATTCAAATTAACTATTATTTAATCAGTTGAAGTTATCCAATACAATGAGGAGCGAGAAAAATAAGATTTTGCATTAATTTCATACATAATAGACCATTTTGGTAAATATTTTTAAACCTATACCTTTTTGGTGAATAAGTTTTGTAATTACATCTTTTTGGAAAAAAAAATCTGAAAACATTGAGAAACTCCGCACCATATGTGAACCTGGGTGGCAAGTGGGGGGTGTGCACGCCAGTGCAGAGCAGCTTGCTTTAGAGTTTCATTTGCAATGGATTTTATTTAGAATGTTAGTGCACGTTTTCTCTTTGAACCCTTTAGGGTATTCAGATCGATGAAGCTAACTGAAAAAGATAGAGTGGAGCCCTATTGTTACGATGGCCATTTCATCAGATGAACATCTCTTGCGATGGCTTTGTCTTCTCTCTCTCTCCCCCCACTCCCCCCCTCCCCCCGATTGCCTCCATTATTCTCAATATATTTGTTTTAAACTTTTGGGGTTTTTTGCAAGGTCATTTAATGATGATGAGACGATTCTTATCGAGAGTTGCTTGAGTTTCTTTGATGTTTTTGACAGTTTGGAACTCTAATCTATTTTATGAGTAAGAAACAATGAGGAATAGTATTATTTTTATGATTGACTCAATGATGATGAACATTGGCCTTTTCGAGAAATCAATTAGTCGGTTTTGTTGCTAGACACCAACATTGCTTCTATTTTATTTTGGCTATGATTATGCACCGCTTGCACATAAGCTTGAAGTTTTGGATGAATTTATTTTGTTGTTTGATGTTTGTGAACCATAAAATTTTTTGGTGTTGAGGGTTTTGATGACTTCGTACTGAAGACCAACCCTCTCAGTTAAAATCATCAGGGAGGAGAAAAAGGATGGCCAGAAGAAGATCATCATCTAAGAAGAAAACAAGAAAGGCATCCACCTCCCAACCTCAGGATAAGACAGAACATCCTGAGGAAGTGCATGAGGAGGACTCTCAACCAACTCCTATCATGGTAGAGACTCTCTCTGTTGGAAGACAAATTCTATCCTAGACATTTGTTTGAAGATCCAGACAGATGGTATGTCACTATAGATCAGGAAGAACAACATGTCTACTTCACGAGTAACATGCTTAAACTCCCTCTGCATGATCTTTATGACATGAGAAGGTACTTCATGAGTCTGAAGAATCTAGATTTGCTGATGAAGAAAGGAATTCTGAAGATCCTCATGTGGACTATCCAAGTCTGAAGAACCTCTCTGTTTTGGTAGCATCAGCCTAGGGGGAGTTTGTAGGAACCTCTGAAGTTAAGAGGCTGATGCAACCAAAGGATACCAAAACAACCAAGTCTTCCAACATGCACTTTGGAACAAAGAAGAACCAGCTTCGGAAGTTTTACACACTTAAGAGAAATGCTAAGTGTAAAATCTTCCGAAGCCAAAGTTCAGAAGAAACTACTGCGGAAGCTTTACACTTAACTTAGAAAATATTCTAAGTGTAAAGTCTTCCGAAGCAAAAGACTCAACTCTTCCGAAGGTAAAAGATGAAGTCTTTCGAAGCTCTCAAGACAAAGTCTTCCAAAGCTGTTTAAAGACAAGACTGGTTTTCTTCTGAAGAGAGAGAAAATATACCTTTTCTATCAACTTTATCATAAAGCAACTTACTATCCACTGCATGCTCTGGTGGTTCACCAACTATCATCATTTGGTGAAACTTCCATGCTTTATGATAAAGTAGATAAGGTCTTTGTCTGCAAGTTTCTGTTTTTGTTCCTTTTTGGCTTTTTGTAATAGGAAAGTCAGTGAGCTATGGCATGTCATAGTCACTAGTCAAAAGACAATCTGCCTTTTGACTTTAGGCTGATCTTGTTGTCTAGATTAGTCACTTCCAACTGTCTTTTTGCATATTGATGGTTGTAGGATGTAGTATAAGTAGTCTCCGGTTCTTGTATTCAAAGATATACTTGTACAACACTTGCAATAGAACTAGAGAAGCAATATACAACTTCCTTGAAAATTTATCTTGTGTTCTTGTTCTTGTTGTTACTTGTGTTTGTCTTGTATCTTCAGTAAAAGTTTACAGTTCTCTATTTGAATTGTTAAGTGATCTTAAGATCCTTCTAAGTGTGTTAACTAAGTGCAAGCTTAAGTACCCTTTAACGGTCCTGTATTTGGTATCAGAGCATTCCAGGCTCTTGATTGTAAGATCTCACCATCTTCAAATCCTCTTAGTTACACACATCACTTAACTCTTCAAATGGCATCTATCTCCAAAGCTGATATGGAAACTGGAACTATAACAAAGTCCCCACTGATCACTCCTGAGGATTTTGACACTTGGTGTCAAAGAATGGAAGGCTTTATCAAGTCTCAAGATTCTAGGATGTGGGAGTCTGTGGTCAATGGACCTCATGTACCATGAACCTCTTCAGCTGATGCTGGTGGTGGCATGATACCAAAGGAGAGGGCTGACTTTTCTGATAAAGACTGGAAAAGAATTGACATTGATCAGAAAGCCATGACAGCCCTCCAAACTGCTCTTCCAAACTCCATCTACAGAGGTTTCAAGAAGTGCAAGACCACTAAACAGCTATGGGATGCACTGAAACTGATGTATGAGGGTTCAAATGAAGCCAAGGAGAACAAGAAGGATCTCCTGAAGCAGCAGTTTGAAAACTTCACCTTCAAGACAGGTGAGATCATGACTCAACAATACTTCAGGTATGTTAAGATTATGGATACTCTGGCTGATGTTGGTGTAACTATTGAGAACAGGGATATTGTTAGGAAGTTCATGTCCTCTCTTCCAAGACAATGGACACACTACTGTGTGGTCATTAAGAGGACTGAAAACCTCAAGACCCTTACTCTCATTGAGTTGTATGGGATACTCAGTGGATACCAGATGGAGATGAATATGCAAAATTCATCTGGTAACTCCAACACTCACCAGAGTTCAGCCCTTCATGTGGTTGAAAGGGATAGCAGAGAACCACAGCATCATCTCATCTGCTACCCTGAAAACTCATAAAAGGATCCTTTCATCACCTTCCCAGAGACACCCAGAGAGAGCTACATCTAAGGAAGTCCCTTCCAAGAGACAAGTTCTTGTCAAGCTTTTGTCTCCACTGATGAAAGTTCAGGCAACTTTTTTTTCACTCTTGAAGACCTGGACTGTATCCATCCAGATGATCTGGAGTACATGGAGTTAGTCCAGCAAATGGCTCTTTTTACTCACAGAGCCCAGAAGTTCTACAAGAGGACTGGGAGAAGGTTTTCTAGCAATGCTGCCAGTGGCAAGTTTGGGATGGACAAGAGCAAAGTCAAGTGTTACAACTGTAACCAGATGGGACACTTTGCTAGAGAATGCAAGACACCTAAGTCAAATGGTAGCCAAGCCTCATCCAGGCCAAACTACACTGAAGGAGGGCACCAGAATGAGAAGCCAAGACAACAAGCTACAATTGTTGTTGAAGAAGGAGGCTTTGACTGGAGCTTTCAAGCTGAAGATGCATCTCCAAACCAAGCACTCATGGCTGATCATGATGAAGCCAAGGTACTTGAACATCTTTGCTCTCCTGAATGTATTGCTAAAGTGAATAGATACAGGTCCTACAACTTGGAAATGAGATCTGATATTGAGTTTTTAAATATTTTAAAAGCTGATTTTAAAAGAGCTGAAAATGACTATAAACCTAAGATAGAAGATCTAGAGAAAACAGTTTCAACTCTTAAATATGAGCAGATAAACTACAGGACTCAAATTAAGGATCTTGATACCAAGTTGACTGAATGCCAGGTTGAGCTTGTGATCAGCAAAGCCAGGGCAGAAAAATGTATTCTTGAAGAAAAGACCTTCAAGAACATGATATCATCATCTCTGCATGCAAAAGTGTGTTATCAGAATAAGCAGGGACTGGGATCTAGTGAGATAGCTCCTCCACACACTCTACTATCAGTCAGATCTCCTAGGTGTGGAACTGGTTAAGATGAGCTGCCATCCATAGACCCTAGTGATGAAGAGGATGAAGAGGAGAAGGTGAGGGATGACTCTGAGGTGAGTGAAGAGAGTCAATCCAAAAAGGGTCACCATGCTCCTAAGGAGGAGAAAGAAGCTAGTTTGAGCAAAACCAAGAGAAAAAACTTGATCAGAAGAGCAAAGAGAAGATCCAGAAAAGCTCAAGAGATCAAGACCACCTTTGAACCCAAACAGAAACAAGTATTTATCTCTGCAGGGTTCAAGGTGATGAAAGCTGAAGATCCTGTCAAGAATTCTAGTACCAAGAGTTCTACTTCAGCTTCAACTCACAACAGCAACAATAAGAAGACTGATCAGCTGTGTGTCACTGCTGCACAGCCTGAACCATCCATTTCAAAGAGCAAGCTTCACCCTAAGAAGCATGCTGCATCATCTGAAAAGGTGGAGAAAGAAAAGGAAAGTGTTCAAGCTCAGTCTTTTTTAGGAAAGAAGACTCTCAGAAGGAAAGATTTGAATTGTGTTATATGTGGTAGTACTTCACATCTGGCTAAGGATTGTCAATACAATCCCAAGAGTACTATCCATATGATCAAGAAGAAAACTTCTGAGAAGAAGAAGAAGAAACAAACAGCTTAAGAAGGAAAATCTGTTTCCCTCGGAAGCTCCAAAATGAAGAAGAAGGCAAATGAAAAGTTGCCTTCGGAATGAAAGTTGGTCTCGGAAGAAAGGAATGCTTCCGAAGCACTAAAGCTTGCTGCAGTGAAGGCAAGATCTTCCGAAGGTCCAGTCACCAAATCTTCTGAAGTTACCAAAACTTCTGAAGCTTTGAAGGTCAAGCCCAATCTTCCAAAGGTGGTGTGGAAGATGAAGGAAGACCATGTGGCTGAAAGCTCATCATCAGAAACAGCAAATGATCCTCAAAGCCTGAGCATAGGATCCATTACTGTTTCATTGCCTTCAACTCATTTTAACAAGCCCAAGACCAATGAGGCTTGGGTTTATAAATGTAACTAAATCATCTTTTTTTATGCAGGGTCAGCTAAAGACCAACAGAAATATCTGGATCATTGATAGTGGCTGCTCCAGGCACATGACAGCAATGAGTCCTTACTTCAAAACTTTGAAAGAATTGATGAAGGACCAGTTGCTTTTGGAGGAGATGCAGGAGGTTACATCACTGGGAGGGGTAAGGTTATAAATGGTAAGCTCAGCATTAAGAAGGTAAACTTTGTTAAGGAGCTTGATACAATCTTCTGAGTGTATCCCAATTTTGTGACCAAAAACATCACATGCTCTTTACTAAGCATGAGTGCATTGTTCTCAAGCCCGGGGTTGACATTCCTCAAGAGCATATTCTGCTCAGAGCCCCCAGGAAAGAGAACATGTACAAGATGGACTTGCAGGAAACATCTCCCTCTGGAGAGATTTCCTGCTTTCTATCTAAAGCAAATAGTGATGAGTCTTTCCTTTGGTATAAAAGAATATGCCATGTAAACTTTAAGAACATGAATAAACTGATTAAGAATGATTTGGTAACTGGAATGCCAAAGAAAGAGTTTACAAGTGATGACCACTGTTTTGCATGCCTGAAGGGGAAGCAACACAAAGTGTCTCACAAGCCAAAGGAAATGAACTCTATCACTACTCCCCTACACTTGTTACATATGGATCTGTTTGGCCCCACTAGTGTAATGAGTTTAGGAAGGACCTCATACTGTTTGGTGATCACAGATGATTTCACAATATTCACTTGGGTGTTTTTCCTTAGAACTAAGGATGAAACTCCTGAAATCTTAAAGAATTTCATTCTGAAAGTTAAGAATCAATCTGATCACAAGGTCAAAATCATAAGATGTGATCAAGGAACCGAATTCAAAAACCAAATCCTTGATACATTTTATGATGAAAAGGGTATTTCAAGACAATACAATGCTCCCAGGACTCCTCAGCAAAATGGTGTTGCTGAGAGGAGAAACAGGACACTTATTGAAGCTGCAAGAACCATGTTGTCTGACTCTAACCTGCCCATCACCTTCTGGGCAGAGGCTGTTAACACAGCCTGCTATATGCAAAACAGAGTTTTTGTAGTTAAGACACATGGTAAGACTCCTTATGAACTGTGGCACAAAAGGAGACCATTCATTGGTTTTCTCAGAACATTTGGATGTCCTTGCACCATCTTGAATACCAAAGATCAAATAGCCAAGTTTGTTGAGAATCAGATGATGGACACTTTGTTGGGTACTCTTCTCAAGCTAAGGCTTATAGAGTATACAATCTCAGCAACTAGAATCATTGAGGAGTCAGCCAATGTGACTTTCAATGAACACACACCCTGTGTAAAAGGTTCTGGTCCGGATTGGCTGTTTGATCTTGACTTAGTTACCAACTGTTTTAACAAATCTTGTGAGAATGTTTCAGGATCTATAGATAACAGGTCAACAGAAGATCCTGATCCAAGATTTGAGCTGAGAAGACCAAACAAGAAGACTACTTCAGCTCCAGTGGTGACTAACCCTGCAATTGAAGCTCCCATCAGCACTAGCATGACAAATACTACTAACTCAAATGAATTGCTTTCAAATTCCAGCTTAGAGGCTCAGAATTCAGTAGAAGGAACTTCAAATGCAGGAGGAACTGGAGGTGGTGATAGTGATCAAGAATTTCTTGATGCTGATAACCACTCCATTGAAGACAACTTGAATGATGTCACACACTCATTGGATCAAGTTTCTCTTGATAAGTGTGCTGATGTGGTTTGGGACTCTTCTTTGCCAGATCAAAATTTCTCTAATTTAGATCTGTCCAACCAACTTGCTGTGATTCCTCAACTTAGGATCCACAAGTCTCATCCCACCACTAACATCATTGGAAATGTTGTCTCAGGGGTGAGAACAAGAGGACAAACTCATGACAGCCATGTTTGTCTACATTCTTGTTTCTTATCCCAATTTGAGCCTAAGAAAGTTGATGAGGCTTTGAAGGATGGAAGCTGGATTGAAGCAATGCAAGAAGAGTTGCTTCAAATCAAAAGACAGAAGGTTTGGAAGTTGTGGCCTCTTCCTTAAGGGAAGTCTGTCATAGGTACCAAATGGGTATTCAGGAACAAGAAAGATGATAGGGATCATCATCAAGAACAAAGCTAGACTAGTTGTCCAAGGATACACACAAGAAGAAGGGATTGATTACACTGATGTCTTTGCTCCAGTTGTAAGACTTGAAGCTGTAAGAATATTTCTAGCTTATGCTGCATCCAAGGATTTCAAGGTCTACCAGCTTGATGTGAAATGTGCCTTTCTCTATGGGGTGATTGATAAAGAAGTTTATATTAAACAACCACCTGGCTTTGCAGACCCGATCATCCTGATTATGTCTGCAAGCTTGATAAAGCACTTTATGGACTACATCAAGCTCTAAGAAAGTGGTATGAGACACTATCAACATACCTCTGTCAACATGGATACAAAAAAGGTACTATTGATAGGACTTCTTCATCAAAGAAACAGGAAATGACACATTGCTAGTTCAGATATATATAGATGACATCATCTTTGGTTCAACTAATCTAAAGCTCTGCAAAGATTTTGAGATGCTGATGAAGAATAGATTTGAAATGAGTGCCATGGGGGAACTCAATTTCTTTTTAGGAATTCAAGTGAAGTAGGTTGAAGATGGCATCTTCATCAGTCAGTCAAAGTATGTACAGGACATACTTACAAGATTCAAGATGACTGACTGTAAGGTTGCAAAGACTCCCATAGCCAGAAACCACTCCCTTAGTCCTGATCTTGAGGGGGAGTGTGTTGATGAACATCTCTACAGGGCTATGATTGGGTCACTTATGTATCTTACTGCTAGCAGGCCTATTATCATGTTTTCCACATGCATATGTGCAAGATATCAAGCCAACCCCAAGATGTCACATCTAATCACTGTCAAAAGGATTCTTAGATATCTCAAAGGTGCTCCAAATCTTGGCCTTTGGTATCCAAAGAATTCAGACTTTAATCTGTATGCTTATATAGATAGTGATTACAGTGGCTGCAACATGACTGCAAAGTCCACATCTGGGGGGTGTCAGTTCCTGGGTGGAAGGATAGTCTCTTGGCAATGCAAGAAGCAATCCTGTGTGTCTGCGTCAACTGCTAAAGCTGAATACATTGCTGCTGCCAGCTGCTGTGCTCAAGTGTTTTGGATTCAGAATCAGATGCTAGACTATGGGTTCAATTTCAAAGAGACTCCCATCCACATAGACAATAACAGTGACATCTCTATTACAGAGAATCCTATGCAGCACTCAAGGACCAAACATATCAACATCAGGTATCATTTGATTAGGGATAATTTTGAAAACGGGTTGATAAAACTAATCAAAGTCAACACAAATGAACAATATGCTGATCTGTTCACAAAAGCTTTTGATGAACAGAGATTTAAATATCTTGTATAAGCTATTGGGATGATTAACTTTGAATAGATTTTTCTTAATAACTTAATCAATATTATTTCCTAAAAACTGTGTGTCCTAGGTTGTCTATTAGATCACTTCATAAGCCCAGTTCTCTTTGGAAGAAAAACAAACTTTTAAAATGATATCTCTTAGAATGATGAAAATCTACCTTCGGAAGAAGCAAAAGTTGCATTCGGAAGAAAATTTATGTCTTTAAATCGTTTAAACAGCTTATCTGAGATTTACCTTAGGAAGAAATTCTTGAAGTATCTTCCGAAGCTTAAATTTTGGTATAAGTACTTAAATGCATTTTAGGAACAAATTTCTTCCGAAAGCAATTTAATCTCGGAAGACTCATTTATTTCTTCCGAAGCCAAAATTTTCAAAATTCTTTGAAATATCTTCCGAAGCAAAATTGCCTTTGGGAGCTTTGATTGCAAAGCTTCCGAAACCAAAATTGCCTTCGGAAGCTTTTTCTACTTCCAAGAAAACTAACTTTTTGGGCTCCTTTTTCAGAAGTAGGACCCACTTGCGGATTTCAAAGTTTATCTTTTTGTCATAACTTTGTCTCAAATCCAGAGTATATCTTTCCAAACGGTTCTATTTCATCTCTCTACTCTCATTGTTCCTTACCCTAAAATTACCCCCAATTTCATCTTCTTCTTCCTTCCTTCACTACAAAGCTTCTTCAAATGGCCAATCTTGATCGTCGTAATGACCCGGATTTCACCATGCACCTACACAGATAACATAATCAAGTTGCCCTGTTAAACTCTGAGAAGGATCCAAGCTTCTCAGACGTTTGTAGGTATCTTTCTTTGTCTCACTACTTCACCTCCCTTACAATAGACCCTCCTCTCTATGAGGATCAGTTACTCGAGTTCTGGCGGACCTGTCAAGAGGTCACCATGGACGGGGAGAAGGCACTGTCTGCAACAGTGCAGGGGATGATGGTTTTCATCACTCCAGCCATTATAAACACCCATTTGCAGCTGGATGATGAAGTAGGTGAGCTGTCCTTTCCAAAAGCTGCTGTCAACCAATCCTTTGAGTAGATGGGATATGAAGGTGACTTTTCAGTCAAGACCTTCAGGAAGAGGAAGGTCTCATTCCAATGGAAATACCTCCTCCATGTCGTCATCCACAGCTTATCCAACAAACATGGATGATGGGACCAGATTCCAGAAGACCTCTCCTTCATTGTCCATGGGATGGTTCAAGGGGTCAAATTCAGGTATTCTTAGTTTGTATTTACAAATTTACTAGCAAATTTGGATTCCTTAGAATATTACATGTTCCCCCGGTATGTTCAACACTTTCTCAACTGTGAATTGGGACCATAGTTGAGGGGAACAGGTAATGTTCTTAAACTTGCACACATGAGGCCTGACATTTTCAAGATATTGAAAAAGCCAACTGTTGGGTTCTCAGGGGTAGAAACAGCCCTTGTCCCGAAAATGTTTGAGCTCATTGCTCAGGGTGACATCCTAGCTGCACCATCTAGTGATGAACCAACACCCTCCATCTCTCAACCACCATCAAGGCCAACAATTACCCTCACCTACACTAGAAAATCCAAACGAACCCCTGCACTTGCTATTGAGCATGTGCAGGCCCCCATATCACAACCCACATAGGAGGAAGTGGACACTCGAGCTCCCACTTCCCCTGAGGAGCAAACCACTCCCATTCTTCAAAAGATCAGTGCTGAGGTTCCTCATGCTCAGCCTGATGAGCTCATAACTCCACAAACAGTCTTAAGCCATCACTCTGAGTCTTAACACTCTAGTGATCAACCTTCAGGGGAAAGCTACCATCCCCAGCCTCTTGATCTTAACCAACCCATTCCCAGCTTTGACTTCTATTCCAATGAAGATTTGGGTTTCAGTGAGTACCATAACTCTTCCCTCTCTACCCACACTCAAGGGGAGATGAGTACTCGTGCTTCACCTATGTCTAGCCCACATCAGACACCCCAAACTGAGGTGGATCTTCCTGTGATTGTCCAAGAGACCCATGTGGAAAAGGCTCTCACTGTTGCCAGTGATTACATCTTTAAGACCTCAACCACGACAACCCAGCCTCTTGACATTGTCATGGGGCAGGGGAAATCCAGCAGCCAAGAACCCTATGCTGGTGGTGAGGGAGCGGACCTCGGGTCACCTCCTTCATCCCCCAATGATTCTTCAACTGAAGATGAAGGGAGTCTGAAACTTAGGGTGCACCAACTTGAAGACATCTGCACCCAACTAGTTTCAAAGATATCTCACCTTGAATCACAGGTGACTATCTTACAAAGGAGGTCCATGACCAGCAACTTAAGATCACCGATCTCAAGGGCCAGTTAGCTGAGAGACCCATAGGACAAACTCATCCAGGTCCACAAGAACCTATGGATGTTATGGATCACTTTCCCAGCTCACCTATGCATGAGGGTGATGCTACCAAAAAGGGGGAGGAAGTTCTGATAGCCACAGAACCTTGGAGTTCTTCCTCAAGTATGGACGTACAGGATTCACCATCCTATCTTGCAGTTGTCCATGCTCAGCAACCTCCTCAAGACAGAGATCTCGATTTTCAAATTCAACATCTGTTTGAGGAAGGGATACCAAGAGCAATGTCTGCGCCTTCTGAGAACCTAATCATGGGTTGGGGGTACGACAGTGATATGAAAGCTCTTGTACTCTCTAGAGCATAGGGTCAACTAGAAATCTTAAACATTTCAACCCTGAGTTTCTATGAAGGTATAAATCTTGTAGATCTGGCACTTGTCAACCCAAGCAATAACAGACAAGCTGTCAGATTAGCCAATCAAATTCAAGACTGGGTGCTGGCAGAATTCAAAAGGAGAACAACATCATATAGACAGAGGCTAGAAGTTAAAGCCTTTGGTCAACTGGATGTTGAGGTAGACCCCAATATTAACTTCGAAAGGAAAGCCTTGACTGAAGGCCCAGAGGCTGAGACTATGAACCTTGAAACAAGATCTCCTTTAGCACGCCATTCCCTTAGTGAGGCACCAGCTGGTGATGGTGCTTCACAACCTCTCTCTGGCTAGAGCTTGACTGCTGAATCAACCAATGAAGGCCAAAGATCTTCTCAGGCTGAGTCATCAAGATCTGTAATTGACAAAGGCAAAAGAAGATGACTCCTAAAAAGATTAAAGAAGAAAAGAGAGAGAGGAAGAGAAAGCTGAGGGGAGAGAGTTCAAGTGGTTCCCCAGGATTCATGCAAGCTGCAATTCTGGCTGCCCTTGTACCAAACACTTAAGAAGATGAATTAAGGGCAGCCAGGCTCAACTATCTGGGGACCAGGAACTACAACATAGATGAACTCATCTCTCTCCCCTTAGAGGAGTTATATGAACTGACCGATATTGAATTGTCAAAGGAGAGGAAGGAAGCAGAGGATGCAGCCTTGACCCTCAAACACAAGGAAGAAATAAGGAGAAAAAGGCTTTACAAGAACATTCCTGTCCTCTCCCCAGTTCAAGAAATTCCTGAGTCAGAGACTGTGGCTGCTGAACAACCTCAGGTAGTTGATGAAGAAGAAAGATTAAAAATGATCAACTACCTGAGTGCCACAGGTCTCTATCATGCACCTGCACTCCTTCCGTTGCATTATGATTATATATTATTTGAATACAATAAGCAGCTGGAAGAGCAAGCCAAAAAGGAAAGGCAAGCTGCAAGGAAGAGGCAACGGGAAGAAGCTGCAAAATCAAGAGCCATCATCCAGAAAAGTCAGGAAAAAGTCTGCAGATAGGCAGAGGATGATGAGCTTCTTGAAGCTGTATGGGTTCTCCGGAAGGAGGCTTGGTCCCATGTCTCTATTCATAATGGATGAGCAAATAAGGGTGATCAAGCAGAAGATAAAAAAGGGAGAGATTGTGGACCTTTCATCATCAAGTCAAGCTCAACCTGAAGTTGAGGTAAAGTTTGTACCTACAGAGACAACACCACCTTCACCTGAAGTTGCACAACAGCTAACTTCATCTTCTAACCTACAGCAGGGTTCTCCTCCCTTTCCTTCTGAAACTGAGAGAGAGGAGATCCCAACTAAGAGGGAATCCACTGAAGAACTTGTTACTGAAGACCAACCCTCTCAGTTAAAATCATCAGGGAGGAGAAAAAGGATGGCCAGAAGAAGATCATCATCTAAGAAGAAAACAAGAAAGGCATCCACCTCCCAACCTTAGGATAAGACAGAACATCCTGAGGAAGTGCATGAGGAGGACTCTCAACCAACTCCTATCATGGTAGAGACTCTCTCTGTTAGAAGACAAATTCTGTCCTAGACATTTGTTTGAAGATCCAGACAGATGGTATGTCACTATAGATCAGGAAGAACAACATGTCTACTTCACGAGTAACATGCTTAAACTCCCTCTGCATGATCTTTATGACATGAGAAGGTACTTCATGAGTCTGAAGAATCTAGATTTGCTGATGAAGAAAGGAATTCTGAAGATCCTCATGTGGACTATCCAAGTCTGAAGAACCTCTCTGTTTTGGTAGCATCAGCCTAGGGGGAGTTTGTAGGAACCTCTGAAGTTAAGAGGCTGATGCAACCAAAGGATACCAAAACAACCAAGTCTTCCAACATGCACTTTGGAACAAAGAAGAACCAGCATCGAAAGTTTTACACACTTAAGAGAAATGCTAAGTGTAAAATCTTCCGAAGCCAAAGTTCAGAAGAAACTACTGCGGAAGCTTTACACTTAACTTAGAAAATATTCTAAGTGTAAAGTCTTCCGAAGCCAAAGACTCAACTCTTCCGAAGGTAAAAGATGAAGTCTTCCGAAGCTCTCAAGACAAAGTCTTCCAAAGCTGTTTAAAGACAAGACTGGTTTTCTTCTGAAGAGAGAGAAAATATACATTTTCCATCAACTTTATCATAAAGCAACTTACTATCCACTGCATGCTCTGGTGGTTCACCAACTATCATCATTTGGTGAAACTTTCATGCTTTATGATAAAGTAGATAAGGTCTTTGTCTGCAAGTTTCTGTTTTTGTTCCTTTTTGGCTTTTTGTAATAGGAAAGTCAGTGAGCTATGGCATGTCATAGTCACTAGTCAAAAGACAATCTGCCTTTTGACTTTAGGCTGATCTTGTTGTCTAGATTAGTCACTTCCAACTGTCTTTTTGCATATTGACGGTTGTAGGATGTAGTATAAGTAGTCTCCGGTTCTTGTATTCAAAGATATACTTGTACAACACTTGCAATAGAACTAGAGAAGCAATATACAACTTCCTTGAAAATTTATCTTGTGTTCTTGTTCTTGTTGTTACTTGTGTTTGTCTTGTATATTCAGTAAAAGTTTACAGTTCCCTATTTGAATTGTTAAGTGATCTTAAGATCCTTCTAAGTGTGTTAACTAAGTGCAAGCTTAAGTACCCTTTAACGGTCCTGCACCTTACAACAAGTAATGTTTGTAGCCGCACCGATCTAATAAATTTGAGCCTATAAGACTATATCATGCTTTTTATGAAATTATTATGTAATGAAAGTAATATTTTTCTTTAAAAAAACTTAAAAGAAATAAAACACAAACATATTATATTAGAATACTTCTCATTTTTATAGTTTGACCATAATATTTTCAATAAGTTTCACTTTAACCCCTCCACACTTATAGTTATATATATACTGGGTTAGTGCCCATGTATTATATGGGTGAAATAAATAAAATATATTAAAACCATTAGTTTTATGAATATTTTTTTTTTAAATGTTGTTAGCCATTGGTGAAATAAAAATATAATGAATATTTAAAGTTATACAAATAATAAAATTAAAAATTATTACTCTATATTTAAAGATAAAATATGTCTGAAATCATATAATTTAGTATGTATTAATAAATTATTAAAATAAAAATATTTATATTTTAGATGTTGTTAGAGATAGAACTCATGTATAGGTTTAGATGATAAGATCACTCTTGTAATCATAATTGTAATTATTGTTCTTGATGATATAATATGAATATATTTTATTATAATTATGTTTATGAATTAAATAACATTTATTTTGCACGTCATATATTCATCTTTGATATAATATATTTAAGAATATATGTGTGAATGTGCAGGAAACATTAAACACTATCAATTTGGAAAAATTGACCAAGTGTTGGAACAACTGCGGATGAATAAAGTGTTCTTCCATAGATGTTCTCAGAAACATAACTGGAGTGTACATCCGTAGATCTCATACGAAAGAACAACTTCAGCTGAACAAGAAAAGTGAAGCTGCTGGAGGGATTGCTGCGGAACACAAGAACTCCTGCGGAAGCACAAGAACAACTACAGTACAACAGTTGCTGTAGAAGACTAGTTACCTGCGGAAGAGTAAATTCCTGCGGAAGACCAATTAACTCAGAGGTCAACATCAGGTCAACAAGTCAACGTGGCAGAACAACAACAACATTAATGACGATGGAAGACTTATTATTCAAGCAGATATTCCACGTCACATCAACAAATTTTATCATCAGTAGAATCATTGTAAATCACGAATTCCTAAGCCGATAAACATGGCGAAAATTCGGATAATGATAATTAGCTTAATTATAGCAACAAAAGAGCTAGCAATATAACAACATTAGATCTCTATAAATAGATACGAGATGATCAACAGATGTAATCAATCAATCATATAACAACAGTTGAGATTCATTAGAATCATCAGTACTGTATTCAAGATCCACAATATCAATAGCAACAAGAAAGGATTACGATCAACATTATTGATTTCTGTCGGTTTGATTATTCTTATTTTATCTGTTTGATTGGTTGATTTTCGTATTATTAATAGATTAAACACCAAGTATTGATAATTCCGTGATCAATACTTGTTCAAATCAATTCTGATAATTCCTGAACGATCCTTGGATTCACAGGTGGTATCAGAGCTTGGTGCTCATTGATTTATATCAATTGATCTATCAGCTTTGATTAAGTTTAATCGAATTCTATTTTAAAACAAAACCTCTGTTTTTTAAAATTAACTATCATGAGTAACTCAGTTGTTGGTACTTATCAACCTCCTAAACTGGAAAACAAATCTGATTTTAAAACCTGGAAAATCCGGTTCAGGAATCATGTTAATTATACAGATTCTGACTTATGGGCTTCGATTACCGAAGGACCTTATATTCCACCTGCCTTAGGAGCGGATTATAAGGATAATAATCAGCCTATTAGTTTAAAGAATCTATCACCAGATGATTTCAAGAGAGTCAAGATTGACATCAAAGCCTATAGTATGCTTACTATGGCTTTGCCTGAAGAACTCTTGATCAGGTGTGAATCATACAAAACTGCTAACTCGTTATGGAAAATCCTGCACACTCTGTGTGAAGGCAGTGACGAGATTAGAAGTATCAAAAAGGACACTCTTCGTGCACAATATGAAACCTTCCATCATATTCCGGGAGAGTCAGTCCCTCAATAATTGCATAGATTTATGCAACTTGTTACAGAAATAAATATTCTTAAACTTAAGTACAGCAATGAGGAATTAAATAAAAAGATGTTTCATTCATTACCAGAAAACTAGACACAGACTATGTCCATGTTTAAAATTACTATTGATCTAAAAGCAATAGGACTAGATACACTAGTAGCTAAGGTAGAAGCGTTGGAGCTAGATGAAAAGACGAGAAACAAAAGTGTGAAAGCACCTATAGCTCCTTATCAATTCAAAGAACTGAATATTGGGAGTGAATTCATCTGCAATGAAGGTGAAGGCAACTCAAGTGATGAAAGTGAACCAGAAGAAGAAACAAGTTTCTATGCAGCAAAGCCTTCAAAATTAAGATCTCAAAGCAAGCAGAACAAAAAGCAAAAAGGCAAGGCTGAAGAATCCAAAAGCAAGAAGATCATCAATCAAGCGGAACCAATTACGGTGGTTCTAGAATCTGAAGAATAGAAAGCCACCTTTGCAACTTTCAGTTCAAGTTTTCAGGCATATCTAGGAAGCACCTTGACTCCTGCTCATTTTGTGTCAACAAGGATAGAAGAACTTCATCCTGATGAAGTAGAAGAGATGGATCTGCAATGGAAAATGGCAATGATTGCCTATAGAGCCAAGATGTATATGAAAAGAAACAAAGGACTATCTGTTGGAAGCAGAACAACAAAACTTGGGTTAGATAAGTCCAAAGTAAGATGCTTTAAATGCAATTTGTTTGGACACTTTTCAAGGGAGTGCAATAGCATCCAACAGCAAACAACTGACTCAAGACAGCCCAGTCAAAGGAGTTTCACACACCCACAACTAACCAATGCATCCCCACCAAACAATACAACAGGTACCTCTAACACTAAAGAAACTGGGTTGATTATTTTACAAGATGGTACTTGTGATTGGAGCATGTATGAGAAGGAAGTGCTGGCTGAAAATCAAGCTTTAATGGCCAACATGGAAAACAAAGTGCCCCCAATGGCCACTGAGGTAAGACAAAGGTTGTGCTCTCCCACTTGCATAGATGAAGTAGAAAGATATAGATCTCATGCTCAACAATTGGCTAATAAAGTAAAAGAAACCTTACTTCTAAATGAATCTCATGTAAGAGAACACAAACTTTATCAAGTTAAAATATAATTCTTTACAAAAGGATTTAGATAAATTTGTGTCTGAAAATTACAATCTAAAAGCACAAGTTGAGCATCTGACTACATCTTTAACCAAATCTATGTCAGAGCATGCATCTACTGAGGTGAAACTGTAGAAATTCCAATTGTCATCAGAACAATATGAGTAATTGTTAAACTCTCATATTGAGTCTAAGAACAAATCAGGATTGGGATTTCATGTAGTTGCACCACCAGTTAACAACAGTTACATTCCTTTACCTGATTCAATGACCAATAGTTTAACTAATCACTTTGTATCCAGTGACAAACATGAGACATCAGATAAACATGATTTGTATGAGTCATCTGAATCTAATTCATCTGAATCAGAATCAGAATTGTGAGAATTTGATTATGACAAATATGATGACTTAGATGAAGAGGATGAGACTAATAAGGCTGGGTTGAGTAAGGATAAAACTGTGTTAAAAGAATACTCAATTCCAAAGGTAATAAATGAACTTAAACTACCCTATCCACCAAAACAAAGAATTCTGCTAAAGACAATCCACACAAGAATTGAGCAATTAAATGACGGCATACATGCATTCAATAAATTAAATAAAGAAAACTCAGCAAAAAGAGGATCAGGAGATAAGAACATAACTTCCGCAGATCATCTGCGGAAGAAATCAGAACAACCCAAGAAAAAGGTCACAAAAGATACAACACAAGAACCTTTTGAAATGATGTCTGGAAGAGGAAAAGACTCATCAGCAGATAAAATTGATAAGGAATTAAAGAAGTAAAAACTGATGAGCAAGAAGAAGGCAAAGAAAAGGAATGAATCTGAAAGTGAAGATGAAGTTTACTATAAATGGTGTGACATGCACAACCCCAACACAGAAGAATGCTACTTCAGCAGCTATTGCTCAATATGCAACATGAACAATCATATGACTTCAGATTGTTACTTCAACAAATATTGTACAATATGCAACAAAAACAACCATACTACAAAGGAATGCTACTTCAACAAGAAGAACAAAACAAAGATCATCAAGACAAAGAAATTAAATAACTCTGAGTCAGACTCACAATCTTTTGAAGATGATAGAGATTCAAACCAAAAGACACAACAACAAAAACAGAAAGTTACTAAGAAAAACAACAAAGTTGCTGAGGTGAAATTAAAGAAGAAGGAGAAATCACATGTGCAAAAGAATGCACCGCACAAAAAGGTAGCACTTGAGGAAGAAAACAACTTCTTTGATCACTTTGACAAAGGCAATGATGTGCCTAAGTCCAAAGCAAAGGATGCAGAAACATTTTCTAGCAATTCCTCAGAATCCACATCAAAGAAGAAGTCTCAAACAAAAATGACTAACCAAGTTAGTATGAATCAAGAAGACATCACCTCAACCTCATCAACCAATCCATCCTCACCCAAAACTAAACATAATGAATTAATTGTAAAGTTAATCTAAAATCTTCAAGTCTTATTCATCAGAATGTTGATATATTACATAACAATGTCAAGCCCAAGACCAGCAAGGCTTGGGCTCCTAAGTCTAACTAAGTTCTTTTTTGTACAGGAACATCTAAGGAGGGCTGACAACAAGTGGTATGTTGACAGTGGCTGTTCCAGACATATGACAGGAGACTGCACCCTCTTGCAGGATTTCAAACATAAGAATGCTTCATATGTAGCATTTGGTGGGGATAAGAAGGGAGGTAAAATTACTGGTGAAGGAATGGTAACAAATGGAGTTTTAAAGTTTGAAAAAGTTAACTTTTGTGAAAACTCATAATTTAACTTACTTAGTGTATCACAAATATGTGACCAACACTACACTACTTTCTTTGATAACTCTGATTGCTACATTCTTAAGCCAGGTTTCAGAATCCTAGAAGACTGGATCCTTAAAGCACCAAGAAAAGGTAACACCTATGTGTTGGATATGAACAACACTGTACTAACAAGCAAAGAAACATGCCTGATCTCTAAATCATCAGAAGATGAAGCATAACTCTGGCACAGAAGGATGGCTCATTCCAACATGAAGAATATGAATAAATTGGTGAAAAATGACTTAGTCATTGGTGTTCCAAAGAAAGAATTTTACTGTTCTACTCACTGTTTATCATGCTATAAAGGCAAACAACATAAAGTATCACATAAGTCAAAAACAATTAACACAAACACAACACCACTAAAGTTATTGCACATGGATCTTTTTGGTCCAACCAATGTGTTAAGCATTGGCAAAAGGCAGCACCGTTTTGTGATTGTTGATGATTTCACAAGATTTACTTGGGTATTTTTCTTAAAACATAAAAGTGAAACATCAGAAATTTTAATGGAGTTCATCACTAAGATAGAAAATCAACTTGATCTAAGAATCAAGATACTGAGAAGTGATAATAGAACTAAATTTGTTAATTATGTATTGAGTCATTTTGCAGGGATAAAGGCATAGCCAGGCAATTCAGTGCCCCAAGAACTTCACAACAAAATGGAGTTGCTGAAAGGAGAAATAGAACACTCATTGAAGCAGCAAGAACAATGCTGGCTGACTCATATTTGCCAATAACATTTTGGGCAGAAGCTGTGAACACAGCCTGCACTGTTCAAAACAGAACCTTGATTGTCAAAGAACATAATAAAACACCCTACGAACTTCTGTTTAAAAGAAAACCTTTTATCGGATATCTTAAAGCTTTTGGGTGTCATGTATTTGTATTAAACACAAAAGAACAATTAGAAAAATTTGCTGAAAAGGCCTATGATGGTTTCTTTGTTGGTTATTCATCAACATCTAAATCATATAGAATCTATATTCCATATGACAACATAGTGGAAGAAACTCCTAATGTATCCTTTGATGAATCCTTATTCCCACAGTTTGTGAAAGGATCATCTTGGCTGTTTGATATAGATGTATTAACTAACTCATTTAACTCTGGTTATCTTAATGTGACAGGTGCTACGGATACATGTTACCCTTATGTTCCTCCAAATATAGGTGTACCATTGACAGCTGATCCACCAAGAGTCATTACTCCAGAAAACCAAAGTGATAATGATTCTAGTACATCAGCACAAACACACAAAGATGGTTCAGATGTTTTTACTCCATGCACATCAGCAGCAATACCCTCTACTTTCGTAGATGTCTCTACTTCCGTAGATGTCCCTACTTCCGTAGATGTCCCTACTACAGATGTTGTACGAAGACCCCCCAAAAATAAAACCATATCAGAAAATCATCCCACACCATTGTCACACACAGATATGCCTTGGACAGAGACCATAGCTGATCAAGTATCTGCTACGGAAGACATGCCCACTACCCCGGATGACATACATGTTCCTACGGAAGCTCAGTCAGCTGCACCAGAAAATGAGATGAACTATTTTGTTGACTCTCCATCACAACTACCCTCATCTCCAACAACCAACATCACAAACCTGGATTCATCCATCCAAGTTAATGATGTACCAACAGTTAGAACACATAAGTATCACCTAATTGATAACATTATAGGTGACCTCAACAGTAGAACTACCAGAAGACAAGGGGGAGCTGCAAACACTTATCTATTCTCCTGTTTTCTATCTCAAGTAGTTCCACCCAACATCACAGAAGCCTTAAAAGATATCAGCTGGATTGATGCAATGCAAGAAGAACTGCAACAGTTCAGGAAACAGAAGGTGTGGAACCTAGTTGATCTCTCTGAAGGCCAATATCCTATTGGCACAAGGTGGTTATTCAAAAATAAGCTAGATGATAGAGGAATAATAATCAGAAACAAAGCAAGACTAATTGCTCAAGGCTACACACAAGAGGAAGGCATAGACTATGATGAAGTCTTTGCACCAGTTGCAAGGATTGAGGCAATTAGAGTGTTCTTGGCATATGCATCATATAAGAAGTTCACAGTTTATCAAATGGATGTAAAATGTGCCTTCTTATATGGTAAAATTGATAAAGAGGTCTATGTATCTCAACCACCAGGATTTGAAGATCCTGATTACCCTCATAGGGTGTACAAGCTTGACAAAGCTTTATATGGACTGCATCAAGCACCAAGAAAATGGTATGAAACACTGTCCAAGTTTCTTCTAAAACATGGATACAAGAGAGGAACAATTGACCAGACACTCTTCCTCAAACATGAACACCAAGACCTCTTAGTTGTACAAATATATGTTGATAACATCATATTTGGATCAACAAACAAGAGACTTTATGAAGAGTTTGAATTCTTAATGCAATCTGAGTTTCAGATGAGTTCAATGGGAGAATTAACTTTCTTCTTAGGATTACAAGTTCATCAGAAAACAGATGGCATCTTCATCAATCAAGAAAAGTATATCCTTCAAACATTAAAGAAATATAACCTTGCAGACTGTACATCATGCAAACACCAGCATCCACTATAGATAAAATTGTACCAGATCCAACAGGGAAGTCTATTGATCAAAGATTATATAGATCTATGATAGGATACTTAATGTACTTAACTGCTAGTAGACCTGACATAATGTTTGCTGTGTGTGTGTGTGCAAAGTATCAAGCAGATCCAAAAGAGTCTCATTTGAATGCAGTAAAGAGAATATTCAGATACCTCAAAGGAAAACCATCACTTGGACTATGGTATCCCAAAGAAGGAGACTTCAAGCTTTACTCCTATTCAGATAGTGACTATGGAGGATGCAACAACAATAGAAAGTCAACAACAGGAGGATGTCAATTCATAGGTCCAAGACTTGTGTCTTGGTTGTGCAAAAAGCAAACAAATGTTTCAGTATCCATAGCAGAGGCTGAATACATAGCTGCTTCAGCAGCCTGCTCCCAGGTTCATCCTGAGTGGAAAATAAGCTATGTCATGCTTAACATAAAGCCAAGATGACTTAGTATGGATAAGTCATTGTGAGGAGTTAACAAGTAAGTCTCATCAGAAAGTACACAACTCATCACTTATGCACACTTACTATGTTGTAACACCTTATAACCTCTATCTTTGCGCATCATGACCCTCTGTTTTACGTAAGCAAAGACCTGGGTCAAAGGACACCTCTGTTTTATGTAAGTAAAGACCTGGTGCCCTGATGCTAATCATTAAAAGTTCCCAAAAAAAAGGAACTGCTCACAAAAGAATCCTAAAGAATCACATACATAGTATTCAAAGAGCATTCATAAAAGGCATTAATAAGATTTCAAAGAAATCTTAAGATAGAGCTTATAATCTAAGGAATATGGTAAGTGTGATAAAGTGATGAATTGATCACAATCTGGGAGACAGACACATCTTGCATAATGCATTCATCCTTGTTTATCTTTAATTCTTACCAAAACATGATAACTAGCCGGACATGCCCAACATACACTCTAGGTTAAACTTCAGAGGACCACCATATTTGCAATTTGCACTAGATCTAGTAGGCTTTTCTCAACCAAACTAAGTAGGAATGTGTCTGATTTATAGTATGATCCTTAGTTTCTCAACCAATTGCCTGACACAGAACACTATCCTCATGAGATTTTCAGTTACACACTCATTGATCATGCAATCTTCGTATAAATTTTTGATAAACTTATCCATAGATGATTAATCACAAATTTAGGGGGAGTAAGTATAACTGATCAATTAATTCCCTTAATCTGAGTAGTATAACTATGGAAGACATGAGCTATCTTTCGTAGATACAGTGATCTCTGAGCAGTATAACTACGGAAGACATGAGCTATCTTCCGTAGATACAGTGATCTGTTCAGTGAAATCTGTTCATCCGCAGATGTTTCTGCAGAAGACAGAATGGGTCCACTTCCGTAGATAAAGTACGGATGAAACAGAAACTATGATTTCCATGGATTTTATACTTTGCTTAATTATATGATCAATAATTGTTATTAATGATTTATTAGGCATAGTTAATAACCACGGAGGGATAAAAGGGTCCCACATCAGAAGGATAAAAAGTGTAAATGGGTCCCACATACTAGACAGCCTGTCCGAAAAGGTATATAAAGGCACGTCGACCTTTGGCCTTTCTATTCATTTTCAAAACAAACTCTAACCTAAAAACTTTTCATCCAAAACCCCCTTCCACCTCACCAAAATCAATCACTGTAAACACCAACCATCTCTGCTATCATGGCAAACAGATTCGTAAAGGACCACAATGTGTGTGCTTTCTTGAACCCAGATGTGGATGATGAGTGCAGGGTCATTATACAATACCTGAGGAGAACACGACTCCATTACGCACTAACAGCAGACCCCCTCATCTTTCAATCTCACATGATCAACTTTTGGAACTCCACACAAGTAGGAAATGAGGGAGAAGGATCGGTTATCACCACATTCATAGGGAATCTACCCCTCTGGATAGACGAAGGAACAATACGCGGAGTATTAGAATTAGAAGATGAAGAAGCAGGGCATCCTGATGTATTCGATCATGAATACATTCAGAAAGTGTTTGCCCTTATGGGGTATGATGGTGACTACGAGCATGGAGAGAAAAAGAAGGGAAGATTATGCAAGCCCTATCGATTTTTATGTCACACGTACCTCAAGTGCCTATCCAACAGGAAATCTAGTTTAGACAGATTCTCAAGGCACATATCTTCCGGAATCATCGGCATATTTGAAGGAAGGAAGTACAATTACGCCAAGTACATCCTCAATTGCCTACGTGACCACATAGGGGTGCAAAAAGAGAATAAGATGTTTATGTTCCCAAGATTCATTCAGCTCATCATTAATGATCAACTTCCGGGCGTGGAAAGAGAGGGAGATATTCTAGTACAAACACATCTAGGAAGATCCCTGCTCAATAAACTAAAAGGGCAGTATGAAGGAGGCGGTGTGGACATGTTCACTCATGTATTGGATGAACATGAGGACATTCCTCAGGAGCTGCTGTGGGAACAAGAGCAACTAACTGCTAGCTCATCAGCGCCATCTGCTACTCACTCACAGCCTCAAACACCACCACATACCTCACCTAAATCACCTCAACAAGAATCACAGCCACCACTATCACCCATCCACTTGACATCTTCAAGTGAGAATACTGAACCCATCTCTCCGGGCGAATCACCAATATCAATCAACTCTGCTTCTACTGAAGTAGTTGGTCAGGATGGGACTCAACCTTCACTCCCATAATCACTAATCTCCATAACATCAATTAATACTGGTGACACATAGCCCATATCTCCTCTACCACCAATTGAACCAACCATCTCACCCACTCCTACTGAACCCATTGACAGCCCAACGCCAACAGAAGAACTCCACCTTGATGAGGATGTTGATGAAGCTATTAATGATGAAGATACAGAAGAAGTCTGTATTGATGTAGAAGAGAAAGATAAAGAAGAGGGAGTTGAGCAAGAAGAGAGTGCTTTCATTTATATCATTGCTTACAATGAGAATGACTTGAATGAATAAGAAATCAATGTAAGCAAAAGCTACTAGTGGCCCAGTACAACAACCTTGTACTGAAGAGCAACAAGAGGATGGAAAAGCTGAGAAGGATGAAAAAGGAGATGAATGAGAAAGTTGAAGCCATTAGAAGCCTGGAGAGCAGAGTAAAAAGGATGAGGGAAGATGAAGTAATGAACAACGAAGTAATAGATGCTTTAAACAATCTGGTAGATGAGAAAGCTGTAAGTCTGAGGATGAAAGATGATGAGATTGAAAGTTTAAAGAAGAAATTGACTGAGGCTGAATAGACTAAAGGTGAAACAGCAATGATCACCTACAGCAGAAAAAGGAAGTATTTGGGGAAGTTAGCTGATGCGTCTGGAGAATCATCAAAGAAGATCAAAATAGATTCTCCTGAGGATCAAACTCCATTGAAACAAGTAAAAGAAAATGACCCTGAATCTGATGAGAGCAAACAAGATCTGCTGTCAACCAGAGACATCCTAGAGGAAAGATCCTAATCTGCCATGTTCATGGACCTAATTAATAATGGTTTTCCATATGAAATGGTAGAAAGGATGAATATGTCTGAGCTGATACAGACAATCAAAGAATTTGATACAGTGAGAATAATGATCCCAATGTGCAATTATGAATCATTCTCAAAATTCAAGGAAATGGAGAAAACAAGAAAAGAATTGAGTCACTGTGATACCTCCAAGCTGACCAGGTACAACATGATCTGTTGGCTGCAAAGTCACAATCATAGCCAACATGAGCTTAAAGGAAGAACTGTTAGAGAATTAAGGGCAATGATGGATTATGTGATGAAGGTAGAGCTGGAAACTGGTGTTAAATTCAGATCTGGAGCCCCTAATCCTGCTTATAAACAAACAACTTCTCCTCCCAAGCCAACTGTAATTCAAGTCAAAGACATCCACCAAGGCACAGAACAGATGATAATTGAGCCCAGGGGTGTGATTCCTCATAAGGTGTGGCCTCTGGGAACTGCTGTGAGGGAAATAACTGAGAAGAAAACAAGTCTAATTCAGCTATTTGATCAAATGACACTTCCAAGAGCAGCTGGAGAATAGGAGATCATAGGATGGAAATATGATGGGGAATGGGATTGCACACTCATCAAGAGGGCATCTGGAGTGGTGCAATACTTTCACAAAGTAGAAACTCTACTAGCCCTGCCAGATGATGACCTTCATACTTTACAAACCATTCCCATCACCAATTATCCCATAAGTCCAAGAGGAAGAGACTTCTCCGGATTTGTGACCAAACTGAGTCACAAGTTCAAGGGAGATGTTCTCAGGGAAGCTAGACTGATGGATACAGAGCATATAAAGAGAAAATTAAGAAAGTCTCAGCCCAATTCTTAATTGGTTGATAATAAATTTTTGAAAAGGATTGGTGCTGAAGACTCAGCTAATGCATCAGTCAAAGTGATTGAAGGAAATCAGTTTACATGCCCAATCATAGAATGGGGGTATGTTGAGAAAACAAAAGAATTGGTGCTACAGAGGAATGATCCACAGAAAAGGGGACAAAGTATCAGATTATTTGACCCTATGGAAATCAAACTCCTGCATCCAAGTTATACATCATACCTCCATGACAAGCACTTCCCAAGGCTGCAAGATCAAACTGCATAAAATGACTTATGCTTATACGTTCATCTAATTCAAGTCATAGACAAACTGCATGCCAATGCAAGTAAACAAAGAAAGTATGAAGCAGGCCAGCTAATAGGATCAGAAATCAAGCAAATCACTAAACTAAGAATTTCAGAATAGGATGAGTTGGAAGTGGTGTGAAATAATAGTGTTGTTGTAACACTCACCACTGAAAAAGATATCCTGGGCTTGAAATACAAAACTTTGAAAAGAATGAGCTGAAGGCAGATCAGTTTTAAATATGAAGATCAAAAAGCTGTTGCTAACTACTTCAAATCAAGAATTTTGGCAAGAGTGAATGAACTTAGAGTGCTAAACCAATAATTACTAGAGTCTAAACCTAAGGGGGAGTACTGTTAAGGATAGAACTCATGTATAGGTTTAGATGATAAGATCACTCTTGTAATCATAATTGTAATTATTGTTCTTGATAATATAATATGAATATATTTGATTATATTTATGTTTATGAATTAAATAACATTTATTTTGCGCGTCATATATTCATCTATGATATAATATATTTCAGAATATATGTGTGAATGTGCTGGAAACATTAAACACTGTCAATTTGGAAAAATTGACCAAGTGTTGGAACAACTGCGGATGAATAAAGTGTTCTTTCGTAGATGTTCTTAGGAACATAACTGGAGTGTACATCCGTAGATCTCATACGGAAGAACAACTTCAGCTGAACAAGAAAACTGAAGCTGCTGGAGGGATTGCTACGAAAGACAAGAACTCATGTGGAAGCATAAGAACAAGTACAGTACAACAGTTGCTGCAGAAGACTAGTTACCTGATGAAGAGTAAATTCCTGCGGAAGACCAATTAACTCAGAGGTCAACATCAGGTCAATAAGTCAACGTGGCAGAACAACAACAATATTAATGACAATGGAAGACTTATTATTCAAGCAGATATTCCACGTGACATCAACAAATTTTATCATCAGTAGAATCATTGTAAATCACGAATTCCTAAGCCAATAAACATGGCGAAGATTCGGATAATGATGATTAGCTTAATTATAGCAACAAAATAGCTAGCAATATAACAGCAATAGATCTCTATAAATAGATACGAGATGATCAACAGATGTAATCAATCAATCATATAACAACAGTTGAGATTCATTAAAATCATCAGTATTGTATTCAAGATCCGCAATATCAATAGCAACAAGAAAGGATTACGATCAATATTATTGATTTCTCTCGGTTTGATTATTCTTATTTTATCTGTTTGATTGGTTGATTTTCGTATTATTAATAGATTAAACACCAAGTATTGATAATTCCGCGATCAATACTTGTTCAAATCAATTCTGATTATTCCTGAACGATCCTTGGATTCACAGATGTTTAATAGTTTAATTTGTTTATTTAATATAATTATTATTTAATATGAGAGAGAAAAAAAAAACACAAATATAGATATATTTGTTTTAACATATTTTAGTAAAAAAGAAAAGTCAATTTGATTGTTTTAATAATTTTCATATTTATTATGAGAGATAGGTGAGAAAATAATTTTTTATATATGCTAGAATGATGATACGTATCATTTGATATGTTAAAATGATGACACGTGTCTTAAAAAACTTTTTTTTTATTATATGTTATAGATTATAGATTAATTGAAAACTTTCATGAATAAATAATTCTCACTTTTATAGTTTGGTCATAATATTTTTCAATAAGTTTCACTTTAGCACCTCGACACTTAGGTTTTGTTTGTTTTTTCTGCAGAAAAATGTCTGCAGTCTGCGGACCACATCTGCAGACATCTGCAGGAGAAGAGGTGGACCAAACGTCTGCAGTCTGCAAAAAAAAGACTATTTGTTTTTTAACATCTGCAGACTAAAAACACCACCATACTCAAATCACCACCACCACCACCACCACAACCAAATCACCCCTCAATCACTCAATCAAAACACCCAATTAAACAACAAATACAAATCACTACTTGCAAGAAACACTTCTATACTGCTCAATAAAACCCTTGTAAACTTCAATACTAAAGAACTTTATAGCATAAACACCATTGCTCAATAAAACCCTTGTAAACGCAAGCCCTGAATCAGCCACCGTGAACTCGCATTCTACAGCGGCGGTGGAGGAGGCCGGTGGAGGAGGTGCAACGGCGTCCAAAAGGGGAAGACAGAGGGCGAATCCAATGGCTTCTCTTCTGGTGAAGTTGAATGGTTGTTTGGGCTTGAGTATGCTGTGGTTGTTGGTGGAAGTGGAAGAGGATGAGGTTAAACTGATGTTGTGGAGGTGGTGGTGGTGGTGCGGTGGCGGTGATGGCGGTGAGGCGGATGAGGAGCATCTGATGGGAGAAAGGAGGGAGGAGGAGATGGTGGTGGCCATTTCTGCACCGTCAACACTCAGTGGATCAGTACAATCACCAACAACGTTCGTAGAAAAGTACCGCCGGAGATCTGAGGTTCTCGAAGGTGGTCGCGGCGGAGACGCAGGTGGTGGCGGGGACGAAGTACTACTTGAAGATCGAAGAGTTCACCAAGTCCGGTGAACTGAAGGTGTTCGATGCGGAGGTGGTGGTAAAGAATGAGAAGATGTTAGAAGATTGCAAAAGTAGATGGTACAAGTCTGCCTCATGCAGACCTCAGGAAGACTTTTTTTAATGAAAGGTATTTCGAAAAACAAACAGTCTGCAGACCTTAACGTCTGCACGTGGTCTGCGCGGCGCAGACAAAAAAAGTCAGAAAGTACTTCTGATAAAAAATAAACACCACCTTATAATTGTATTAATTAATGATTTAACAAAGGGGATTGAATTCTGAAGAGTCAACTGATTGGGGCTTTGGCTTTTATGCTAAAGAGATTAAGTAAATCTACTTGGAGGTACACGGTAAGACTTTTATGGGTTAACACACCCAACGTTTCAGAGAAAATGAACGGTTGGGATCACTAGGTGAAATCAATTTAATCATAGTGATATTTCCATTTCAACATTTGTGTATATTTTAACTTAACATACCCAACCACTATTGCAGAGAAAATGAAGGGTTGGGATCACTAGGTCAAATCAATTTAATCATAGTGATATTTACATTTCGACATTGGTGTACATTTTAACGTAAATTTTGTACCGAAATAAATCGAGTTAAATATAAAACTTTTTATTGCTTATTTTAATGTACGCTTTGGTTTATTCTGTGTTTCAATATAAGTTCATGTTTGGAAATGTGGCAAGTCAAATATAATATATTTTTGTTCGACGATATAAATCTGAATTACTTTACGTTTCGACGTAAATTAAGTTAAAAACGAGTCAATGATGTTAATCTATGCTATATCATATTGCATATGGCTTCGTTGCATGTGCTTTTGTATGTGCGATTAAGTTGGTCTACTTTTCAACGTCAGTTTTATTTGGAAATAAGTCGGGTCAAATGCTAAATGTTTTAGTCAACGGTATGAGTTCGAGCTTCTTCACATTTCAACGTAAATATAGTTCAGAATTGAGTCGGGTCGTTGTAGTCTATACTTTATCATGCGCCGTAAAATACCGCCGCTATGCGTGGCGTATAAAAAACCTAATTAATATTATAGGTGCTCCTATAAATTAGCAAGACATAATGTCTAGGCTTGGATGTATACGTTTAAAATTTTCTGCTTATATTCAAATTAACTCATGATTCTCCCACAATAGCGGGAAGGGGGGGAGGGTATATTATTTAACAAGTTTGTAAGAATATATACAAATCCTAAACAATAAGTAAAAATAATTAAATTTTATGTATTTTACATAGTACAACATCTTTCTTTTTCAAGACCTTTTACACACTTGTACTTTCCTATTGTTTTTTTAGGGTTGTACGGTTGGCTGAAAGCCTGAAATTCATTAGAGTTCAATGTAATTGGAATTTAGATTATGTTCTTCTACGTGTTTGGTTGGTTCGGAAAAAAAAATAAAAATTGCAATTAGTTCCAATATTTTGAAGGATTTCACTTGATTGTTTTTTAATACCATGAATAACCATGCCCTCTATCACTCGTCATGGCACTAACCAACATTGTTGCCCGCGTAGTCGATAGCCATCCGCTGACACCACTGCTAGAACATCACATGCCACAACCATCGATTTCAATGTTACTCGCCACCACCCATCGTAGACGTCCTGGCTTCCTACGATACCGCTAACCACCACTACCTACAAATTGTTTCCCACCCTAACTCGCTGACCGTCTCATTTTCCACCACCCGTGAGTTTAGATCCAACTCACCTTTGAATGAAATCTGTTAAATTATCGTGGTTCACTTAATCAAGTTTATCTGATTTGATTCAAGGGATTGTGTACATAAAATTTAAATTAGAATATGAAATTAGAAAACCCAATCAATAATCAGGAGTTCACACAAAAAAAATGTTTTGAATTAGAAAATCATAATCGATCTGGTAATACAAGAAATATTAAAGTTTTAAATCTAATTAAGTATATTTTAGAACAACCTAAAACTTAATAAAAAAACAATATTAAAGAATACTAGACGCGCAATGTGGGTTAGAGGGGCACAAAAAACTGGTTCGTGAAGCGAAATTGACGAATCAAATAGAAACCGAACCGATATGAAACCGGTATACTAGAAACTAGTTTGGAACCAATTATAAACCGTAGGTTTGAGACTGGTTTATTATCCTAACCATCAAAACCGGTTAGAAACTGGTTCGATACTGAATTAAACCCGTCAAGTATTGGCTAAAGCCCCTCATAACTAGTCAACAAACCCAACCAAACCAATTTGAATCTTAAACGTGTTTTGGTCTCACTGACTACAAACCTAAAAATTATTGTAAGGATATTAGAGTATAAATCGTTTTTTATTTGTTAATTTCAAGAGGTAATTTTAAATTTTTATTTTTATTTTTATTTTACATTCAAATTCCATAACAAATGTGCAACTTGTGCATACATCGGTGCATTGTCTCCCTCTCGAACCCACGTATTCATTACACTAGTAAGCTCTTTTTTTGTTTATATATTACCCAACTATGATAGAACCCTATGTATTACACAGGTTGAATAAAAAACTATTAAATAGTTGATAAATTATAAAAGATGTTTTCAAATAAGATATGTTTAAAATTACGTATAACTAATAGTTTAAAATAGAGTAAATTTCGTTTTTGTTCCCTGAAGTTTAGCCTATTTAACTATTTCAGGTCAGAAAGGAATCTTCTAACATATCAAGTCCTGAAGTTTATATTTTGTAACGGTTTTGTCCCCTGAGAATAACTCTGTTAGATTTTTTGTTAAATGTAGGGACATTTTAGTCATTTCACATCTAAAAAACTATTTATGTAAAGTAGTAAGCTTCTTTAAATATGCAGACGGTTGTTTGTGTCATTTGCTCAAAATAATAAAAATAGTAAAAAAGTAGAAACCTTAAATCTAAGTTCTTGGTTATTCCTAAAAGGTAATTGATGTAATATGTCTTCAACAATGAGTCAGCTTCCCTTAGACCAAGTGAGTGTTTGGGATTGTTTATTGAAAACTTTTTTTAAGTTTTGAAAAGGAGATAACTTGAAAGGAGGTGAAAGTGTGTTTGGATGAAGATGAAGATGTGAGAAGAAAAATAAGTTTTTAAGAAGTTAAAAATTTTAACTTCTCAAAACTTCTTTTGAGAAGTCAAAAGAAGGTGTAAATAACCAATCCCAAACATGGCCCAAGCTCACCGTCACCGGAAACAGATCAACACCACCACCAACAACAACAACAACAACACCATGAGATCTGGCTCGTTCCAAACGAGATCAACACCACCACCACCCCCACCACGATAGCAATTAATCACCGTCCCCACATTCTAACCACCTTGACCATATGATCTGACTCGCTCTAAGCTTGATTTCCCAACTTAGAAGCGACTCATCGCCATCATTAGTGTAAGTCAATAACTCCACATGAAAGGAATCAATCTATAGCAAATTAGACCGGGTAGCGAACCCTAACCTACTCCACCATCTTACCTGGAACGACATTGTGGATATGGTGGCAAAGGTTTCAAATTTCTCGATTATAATTGAGTGGGTTTTTTGCTATGTACTTCCTTGTAGATCTCGAATTAGGTTTTTAGGCTTGATTAAGTTTAGTAATTTGGAACTTTTTAGTGTTAATTTATGAAAAGAGGAATCAGGAAAATGGTGGTAGTGGTTTCCATTAGTCTTTCCACTATGGAACACTCCGGCCGCTCCAACCACTAGTGCCGCCCACCATCACTGTTAGGGAAGGGTGGTGGTTGGTGGAGGTTATGGTGGTATGTGTATATCGGAGAAGTTGAAATTGGTATTCCATCTTTTTGTTTTTTCCTTCTTTTTATTATTTTGAGCAAATGACACAAACAATCCTTGCATATTTAAAAAACGTTACTAATTTATATAAATAGTCGTTCAAATGTAAAATGTTTGAAATGTCTCTACACTTAACAAAAAAATCTAACAGAGTTACTCTCAGGCATTAAAACCGTTACAAAATGCAAACCTCGGGACTTGATATATCAAAAGATTCATCTTTGGACTGAAATAGGTAAATAGGTCAAACCTTAAGGACCAAAGACAAAATTTACTCGTTTAAAATAATATCAACTTTCTAACTTTTATTTAAAAAGACCTCTTTTTTACATTTTATTTAAAAACCTTTTTGGAAATATGTCAGTTTTCTTAAAAATATCGTTGTTTAAAAATTCCGGTTTTTTTAATTATATTCATCTTTTAAAAATTTTTATTTTTTAGAAAAGAAGTTTTCTTTATAAAAATTATAGTTTCACACAACCTTATTTTAAATATATTTTGTGTTCTTAGAAAGGTTCATTGTTAATAAAAATTTGGTATTTGATAAATTTATTTTAAAAGCGCGTTATTTTAATAGAGAGATCATAATTTTTATTTATTTAGAAATTTTGTTTTTAGATAAATATAAAATTTAGAAAACTCTACATAAATGAAAGAGATACAAAGAGAGGAAAAGAAAGAAGTGTTGTATGGTAATTAATTGCATGAGTTGATTACACGAAAGGTTCCGTTCTTACATCTAATGTCACTTTGTGTCCCTAAATGTTGGTTGAAAGGTTTGCAAAAAGGTAACAAAAGAAAGTTCCATCACACAGATGTAAAGTTAACTTTTTGTGAAAAATTTTAAATAACCAAAATACTCTTTACAAAAACACCTCACTAAATTAAAATTAAAATAATACATAATATGGTTGGACCCACCAATACCATTAACCAAACCCCTAACCCCATCTTTCTTGTTTTCCAGCAGACCACCACCATTACCGACTCACCACCACCGTCGCTCATCATCTCCACCACCACAACATCGCCACACCACTACTATCGCTCGTCATCTCTAACACCACAGCCCATTCGGCTACCAACGTCTTCATCTTCGTGATAACTGCTAACAGCTGTTGCTCCACCACTGCTTGAAACTCTACCACAACACTAACCGCCGCATAAATCAGCCACCACCACCCCTTTGAACTTCAAATAGATCCATTGGTTTGCAGCCACGATTACAGGTGGTTGTGATAATAGCAGACCACTAACTTCAGTCGATGGTGGGTTAATATGTTGGTGGTGGTTGGCGGCTGGTTTCAAGTGGCGGTGAAAGGTGGGTTGAGATGACGGTGGTGAAAAGTGGGTTCAGGTTATGGTGGTAAACAGGGAAGATAAAGTTGGTGGTGTGGTGTATGGTCCAACGATGGTGCCGAGAAAGAAGGGTTGGGCTAGATTCGAGATTGTTATTTGAAGATGATTGGGTGGTGATGGATTAATGGTAGCGGTGGGCCTACTATATGTTCTTTTTTCAATTTTTTTGTTGAGTTAAATTCGTTTTATATCCTTGATTTTTCATATAAATTGTCATTTGAATCTAAAAGTTTAAAATATTATTATTTACATTCAAAGGTATTATTAAAATTGTCATTCGAATCCATTTGGCTACATCTAACTAACACAGTTAACTTTTTCCGTTAAATTTCCAACATGAGAATTATTTTAATCAAAAAAATTACAAAATAAATAAACAACTCACGTGAGGGTTATTATATGTTTAAGCTTTTTTGATAATTACAGTTATGATTTGACTCTATAATAGTCTTTTATTATTTTGTCCTGTTAATGTATTTTAGTTTAGTAATTATGTTACTTTTACCCGTTTTATTAAACATAGATTTCTTTGGTTTAAAGCTTAGTTACGGTTACGATGATTGATGTTTTATGATTATTATTCAAAACAGTTAATGTCATATTATTAATTGTTTTTATACTTTTATGATAACCTGTCTTTTATGGTTATGATTCAAATAATTTATATTATATGACTTGTTTATTTATAAATTTTTTTGTTTTGTATGTTTTATAAAATTAAAAATAAATCACTTTTAGTTAGTTATACTTATATTTTATTTTATATAATATGATGTTCACAGATGCATTTTTTGATGAAATGAAAAAAAACTGACCTATCATTCATGGTAAATTAAAATCGCAAATACCAAAAGAGACTGAACGCCTAAAACTTATCACGTAGAGTTATTTTTTATTTTGTAATTATTTTGACTAAAATACCTTTAATTTAGGAAACTTAACGGAAAACTTAATGGCGTTAATTTGAGGTAGTTAAGTGGATTCAAATGACAATTTTTGTGAAACTTTTGGATGCAAATGGTAAAATTTAAACTTTTGGATTCAAATAATAATTTATATAAAACCTCAAGGATATAAAATGTATTTAACTCTTCTTAGTTTATTCACATAATATTTAATGGGGGACAATTTGATCATTTAAAATTTTTTAACAAAAAAGTTAACTTTTATCCATGTCAGAGACCTTGTTTGTTACGTGACCTTGTTTGTTACGTTTTCATAAACCTGTAAACCAACCTTATAATTTTTTAAATTTAATGACATAAAGTGAAATCAACTCTAAGCATATTAATCTTTCAGTTAATAACTTTATTTGTATTGCATTTTAGGAAGATAGATAAAATGATGTGCGTGTTAAATTACCTATAGCATTTATTTAAGCAAAAAAGGTAGTTTGGAAGGAGCTAGAAAAACGACATGTGATAGTGTAGGTACTTATTTATTAGGTAGTATGAATAGATTTTTTTTTGAACGACAAATGTACGACTCTGCTTCGGAGTATAGGTGTTATCTTAATCGACCCCATTTAAATAGATTAATATAGATATACAAAGATACAAATACCGATTTATATTTTTACACCACAAATACTTTGGTGAAACCGATTCCCCAAAAATATTAAAAAAGTGACCCAGATAATATATAAGATTATGGCTCCATCGCTAGCCATACCCATAATAATTATGAAATTAGTATTTCATATCTTTTAGTCTATGCACAAACTAGCCTAAAGATCCGCCCCAAAATTAAAATTGTCACTAAATACATTTGAAATGTAGTACTAATAAGAATAAAATTCTGTAATGTATAGGAAGGTAAGAATTAAAAAATATGTACAGAATAAATTACATGACAAACTTAAATAAAAAAGAAAAAACACAAAATTTTACGAATCTTCAATAATTTTTTTGCATACGACATTTGATGTTGTACTTGAAAGTTTACAATTTTCATCTAATATAACCAGCTTTAATCCATCTTGTCTTGTAACTCTTGATAATGTGACGTACAATTGTCTATGTGTAAAAACTGATTTTTTAAAAACAAAATAACTCTTGATAATGATTGACCCTGACTCTTATTTATAATTATCGCAAAACACACGGCTAGGTGGAATTGCCTTCTTTAAAACTTAAATGGTATCCTTTTGTCAGTAGCTATCAAGAAAATTTTGAGGATAAAAATACATTCTCCAATATTACTATGAGATATAATCTCTACTTCTAAGTTAGACACGTACATAATTTATAATTAAAAAAACCCGAATCAGTTAGTGGTTTGTGAAATCTAGGAAACCGTATTTTAAAACGTTTTCTTGCATTGTAGTTTCCTAAATGAAAGCAAAACCAAAAAAATATGATATCAATTAATAATATGACCATTTGACTTAATTTGTTTAACGAATATTGAACGACATAAAAAAATTGTAAATAAAAATATGATAATTAGGTCGTTTGTTTACTTTGATAACATGCATGTTTTGATTAAAATTATGTACATGACAGATTGATTATACAAAATATGAAAAACAAATATATAAAAATATTAAAATGTGAAAGGTCATTATTTTTGGAATAAATCAATGTTTGTTGAATATATTAATGATAGATTATAGTATTTAAACTATTACAATATTTGAATATAGATTTTCAATCAAAGTATAAATAAATTGTCGATTTAAATAATTGATTTAGATTCTTGATTCTAATAACTCATTCTTATTTTTTAAACCATATTGCTAAAAAGATGACATGTAGTAATTGTTTGTTGAGAATGTGTCATGTTACAATCATTGCTTAAAATTAAGCAACATTAGCAGTATGGTAAGAAATGATCTTCAATTAAAATTTTAAAAAATCCGACCGACATCATGTCAGTGTATAATGTAAAAAAGAACAACGTAGAATATGAAGAATACTTGAAAATTTTCACTAAACTCCACGGCATAATGAAGTATTCACAAAGCAAAAAAAAAAAAAAAAAAAAACACAAAGACATCAATTGTAGATGTATTTTAATGAGAATGAAAATATTTATATGTATAAGAAAGTTGTATAAAATCTGGTAATAATATAGGGTGATTATTTAAGGAAATTATGTAAAGAATATAATATTTTTGAGTTAATTTTAGCAACAACATAAAATTTAAATTTTAGATTTAAAATCTCTGTACTCTAATAAAATGTTAAGTAGAAGCGACACGTGGCCGTCCCACATTATTATCATCAAAATTTTCCCCCTTCTCTTACCTATTAAATAATCATATTAATTATTAATGATATTATTTAATTATTTTTTAGAATTAAATAGTTTTTAATATATTAATAAATATATCTTTTTATTAATGTTATTTCTAATGAAATAAATTTTTATAAAATAAAAAATTATTTTAAAACATCAAACTTCTAAAAATACAAATATTTTAAAATTGCTGTTTTAAAATGTAAAATTTTCATAAACAAAAGATAATTAAAATTAATAGTTATAAAAAGAAAGTTTTTAAAAAGAGTTAATATCAAATTTGCTCCCTAAGGTTTAAATAAAATAACTATTTTTCTTTAAGAAATTAATAACAATAATTTGCCTCCAAAAATTTCATATGTTATTTTAGTTTCACTAAAAAAGTTTTATTATTTTGGATAAAGTTGAAACAATTAATGAAACTTTAAACTGAAATTGAAACAACTTATAAAAATTTTTGAGGTAAATTGATAGTTTTAATATTTGGAAAAAAATAGTTATTTTTAATAAAACTCAAGGGTATAACTCTTTTAAAAATGGACATTTTATTAAAAGGTTTGTCTTAGAACAAAATTTTTATTCTGTTTATAATAAAAATGATTTCAATCATATCTTATATTAAATTATTATTATATAATTAATAATTCATTTTAAATAATATATTATTATTCAACCCGCGTAATACACGGATTTACTAAAGCTAGTTTTTAGAATATAACATTTTTAAAGAATGTACATTTTAGGTCATTTGATAATGAATATTCATAATCATTAATTTTGAGAGAAGATATTTTAGATGCAATTGATGAAATTGATAACTAATTATAGTTAACTAGCTTTAGTAAATCCGTGTATTATACGGGTTTAACAAATAAATATTAAATATAATAAAAATTTATTAATTATATAACGATATTTTAAGATAATATTTTACTGAAATCTTTCTTATTATAATTAGAATAAAAATTTGTTTCAAAACAAACGATTAAAATAAATAACATTTTTGAAAACTTTCTTATCATAATGCACAATTTTATTTTTGTTTATAAAATTTTATTTTTTAAAAGCACTAATTTTAAAATATTTTATATTTTTAAAAAAGTTTGATGTTTTAGAAAAAGTTATTACCTTATAATTAATTATCTTTAGAAATCATTAATAAAAAATTTTTTTTCTTAATTTATTTAAAAAATATTTTAATCTATAAAAGAATTAAATAATATTATTAGCAATTAATGTGATTATTTAATAGGAGAGAGAAGCGAAAAAATTTTGGTGAGGTGGAATGTGGTGCTACCATGTGTCCCTCCTAGTTACCATATTCCGTCACGTGTCTCTCATAGTTACCATTTTATTAGAACATGAAGATATAGTATAAATGGAAAGTAATAATAAGTTTATTAGTTGATTGATGAATAATTACAATTACCATTGAATATATATTAGAATCAAGCCACATGTCAATCGTTTGTTAAACCATATTGCTAATAAAATAACACGTGCTAATTGTTTGTTTAAAAACATGTCATGTGACAACACATTGATTAAAATCAACCCACGTGGCTGAACCCTTTTCATTTATTATACATATATATATATATTATATATATATATATATATATAATAATATATATATATATATATATATATATATATATATATGTTGTAGCTTAAATATTCGAGACTCACTAAACACCGACAATCAGGTCACCCAATACGAGGTGTGGATAAAGGTCCAGACCAATATGCAGACCCGAACATCAACGACTACACAACCATTATCATGCAAATAACTTTTTATAAGATCAATAATATTGCATTCTGTAACATGTGTAAATGATTTGAACGTTCAGCGAACAGTTAGCGAACAGTTGTTGAACTGTTTAATAGGAAGATCGTTTATATTTGTCCGTTTAATAAAATAAACTAACACAGAAAAGAGTATTGCGTTCGTTATGTTCAACGAACGAACATGAACAGATGACACATTCGTTCATTTATGTTCGTTAACGTTAGTTTATGTTTGATTATGTTTTTTTATTTAAAGATTAAATACTTTACATGTTTTATTTTACTAGTTTTAATTTTTGAAAAAGTAATTACTATTTGCATCCCTGACATTTACCTATTTTAACCACTTGCATCCCTGCAGTTTTAAAATTACCATCCGCCCCCAACGTTTCATTTTTATTTCCATTTGAGTCCAACACACTAACGTCGTTAGATTTTTCCATTAATTTTTATAAAATGAAAAAATACTCTTATTAATTAAATAAAATACCGCCTTCCCACCCCACATTTCTATCTCTTCTCTCTCTCTCTTCTCCTTTCTATGTTCACCACCATTGCCCCTGCAACCATCGTCGTCGCCGCACCACCGCCGTTGCCACACCACTGACGACGTCGCCGCACCACCGCCGCCGTCGCCACACCAATGAAAAATACAATTTGACACCGATTATGGTAAGATTTACCTCCAATTGCAAAGTATGCAGAAGAAAGTTTCTGACAATCTCCCCTTCACCCTTCAAATAGAAAGCTAAAGCTGATGGAACAAAATCTCTAATAAACACTTGATCATAATTCAACGGCACCTTATCTCTGGGATCATTCGCCGCTAGGGTTCCGACGGGGTTACCGCAGTACGTCATCACCGGCGCCCTCAACATCCGCCACGCCTCTTTCTTTGCCTTCGATTCCGTCCTTCCGGTAGCCTCACAAGATAATATCTTTTCATCTTCAACATTCTTTAACCTATATTTTTCTAATTCACCACCACCTTGCACGTAAATGCTCTCGAAATGCTTATCATTCACATGGGTTTCTAAAGTTGTTGAATAATCGGCAACGTAATTAGGTTTACTACTGCTGTCTTTGTTGGAACTACAACAGGTTGCCGGAAAAACCCTAAATTGGCCCCAATTTGGGGAAGAAACGAAATGGGTTTGTGGGTTTGATTAATTGCACATCAAAGACCCACAAATCGAGGGGCAATGACATGGTTTTATTAATCCCACCACCATTGCCCCTAGTGGTGATGAGGACTACGATGGTGTGATGGGTGGCTACGAAGGTTGTGATGGGTGGATGTCATGGTGGTGATGGGGACTGTGGTGGTGGTGGTGGTGATGAGGGCTGTGAAGGTGATGATGGCAGTTGTTATGGTGGTGATGAGAGGTAATTTAGTTTTTTTAACAATAATTTTAACTGGAAAACTAACGGTGTCAGTCATCCGGACTCAAATGGAAATAAAAATAAAACGACAAAGACTCAAATGGAAATAAAATGAAACGTCAGGGGACGGATGACAATTTTGAGACTGCAGGGATGCAAGTGGTTAAAATGCGCAAACGTAAGGGATGCAAATGGTAATTTACTCTTTTTAAAAATATACAACCCTAATTATACAATATGCCCCCGCCAACATCTTCCATTTGACCATTTTCAACTTTAGCTTATGCTAAATCTTGACAAACTTACTTAATTTTTGTGTTAATTATATTTACGATAATTATATCAAGTATGTTAAGATAATTATGTTTAGTTTATGTACTTTTGTTTATGTTCATGAACATTTATTTGTGTTTGCTCTTTGTTTGTGTTCATGCAGTAAGTGTTCATGAACAATTAATTTCTTTAATGAACGAATACAAACAAAAACATGTTCTTCGGTGAGTGTTAGTAAATAGTTCATGAACAATTTTATTTCCTTAATAAACTAACACAAACAAAGATCTATTCGTTTTCATTCGGTTCGTTTACAGCTCTAGTTATCCTTAACGGTAACTCCACCTTACCCATGCAACAGAACATTCTGCTTTGATACTTTCCATAACCAAATCTCTAATACATCAGCAACATCTATATGCAGTAGCCTTGTTTATTTATTTTAACTTTTGTTTATTCTTTGATCAATGTAGTAGATATAAACAAGTGTACAGCTCAATAAACTCATAAACAACAGTTGAACAGCGCTTAAATCTGTTGAATGCCGCTAGGCCATGTCTGATTCTTCACCGGTTTCAGTATTTCTTCAACCTCGGCTAGTGTTTGCTCATCTTTATTACCCTCGGCAAGTTCTGTAGCCGCTGCAACATTAAGCCGCACCTGTTTGAGGGAAGAAGATGAGGACGCTTTCAATAAACAAAATATACGATGGATGACAGTCTAGACCAGGCAGAATGGGTGGGTTAGACATGTTTGGTAACGGCTCAAACTGGGTTCTTTTTAGGTCTGGACCAAGCATGCCGAATCGGGTTGATTTGCCAACGCCATTTTACATATAATGAACAGAAACTATGTTACTCAAATTATAATCTGATTTAAAAAAAACATGGTTAAGAGGTTGTAAACATATAAATATCCGTTTGACATATGCCTTCTTGGGCTAACATTTTTTATTCGACCCGTTATCAACATCATACATACTTAATTAACATGCTTTCTGTTAATGGTTTAAAAAATTACCACCTCTAGATGAAACTTCACCTAGAACAAATATACAAAATCAATCCCATGTCTAGTGAACGTTTTTAGCAATTTACATATGAAAAAGGGCTCATCTAAAGTTTGATATCAGAGTGAGCTTCTTGCTTAATTGGGTTAGATTAACCAACATTACTACAAGATTTGAAGTATAATATGAAACAAAAGCCGATATCTGACCTGTTCAACAGATTTCATTCCCACCAGTATGGTAGAAACATCTTTGTTACACAAACTGTATTGCATAGCTAATTTTGATATATCCTTTCCCTTCTTTTTACAGAAAGCAGCCGCAGCCTGGCACGCAGCCTGTGAACAAACAGAAAAGAATTATAAAAAACATCGACTGTATATGTACAAAATTTCTGATTACCATACATCTTTCACCATTTCAGATCCATGGTACTAGTGATAATGAACTGCTATAAACAGAATTATAGTAGAAGAAAACCTTAAGCTCAGGTGAAGCTGGGTGCCACCCTGGAGGGCCATTTTCAGTGAGAAGTCCCATTGCTAATGGGGATGCACTGATCACACCAACTCCTTTGCTTTTTAGGTACGGGAGCAGATCTTCCAGTGTTGTATCGTTAATACCATAATGACAATAAGAAAGAATTACATCAATCGTTCTTGGTGGCACGCGGTCAAGCACATAGCTAAAGATTCCCAATGGAAGTCCGGTTATACCAATGAACCGAATCTTGCCCGCTTCCTTTAACTTCTGGAGGGCAGGAATTGTCTCATTTACAATCTAGAAACAACAATTAATAGATTGGTTAGTGATTGTAACTATAAACCAATGTAATATCTATAACTCATAATGAGCACCTGATCAAGTGAGCCAAATTCAATATCGTGACACTGGAATATATCAACATATTCCATCTGTAGGCGTTCTAAACTCTCGTTGATACTCTTAGTCACCCTTTGGGCACTGAAATCAAAACCCTCTTTATACCTCCCGCACTTTGTTGACACAATGTACTCATTTCTCGGCACCCCAACAGCTTTCAAAGCTTTTCCAAGTACTTTCTCAGACAACGTTCCACCGTAATACCTAAAACTCAAACCACACAAACAATCTGAATTCTCAATTCTAAGTAAAACTCTTGAAAATGCTAGAAAAATAATACTCAAAAGTGGTTTTGTGGTATGAAAACCTGCACCCATGAAAATGCAGCATTTTGGATGTAAATAGGCAATTTTCTGATTGTAATTGTATCAAATACAATAATCAATGATGCTTAAAGGTATGCTTAACCAAACACCAACTGAAAATACCTTAACTATAGCAGATATTAAAGCTTATTCAACAAATTAAATTATTAAAGCACGTATCTTTATTAACAAGAACGCAAGAAACCATCAAAAGGGGAACCACTAGTTCTCGAATTCCATCAAATCTCCAAATACTTCCCCAATAACGCACGAAATCAATACAAACAGCGACCAATTGTAACAAATTCAAACACGAATTACTCACGGGGAAGTGTCGAAGAAGTTAATGCCGAGTCGGAAGGCTTCACGAACAGTGGCAATGGCTTCTTCATCGGAAACAGGGCCGAAGACGCTGCCGAGAGGGGATGCACCGAACCCAACAGAGCTGAGCCTGAGGCCTGTGTTTCCGAGTGGCCTGAGCTCCAGTGAGTTCTCCATGTGAGTGATCGATTGGGGTTTAGGGTTAGGGTTTCAAAGTAGAGCAGAAGGTTGATTGAAAGTGAACGTTTGAGGAAGTAGTTATTTGATGGTATTGAAGTGGATGGATAGAATGACCGGAGAGTGAGCATTTGAGGAAGTTGATGGCAATGTTGGAATTTGATGTGTAATTATCATTATCATTAGTTTGAAATAGATTTGTCTCAAACATATAAAAGATACCTAAATTAATTGGATAGAGTTATACTAAAAAAATTGTTTAATTTAAAAAAACTAAAAAAAATTGTGGGTTTCACACGTGTTCTTTTATTATTTTAAAGAGGGGGGTATTTTGGTTATTGTCAAATAAATCAGCTCACTGTTTCTCATATGTTTATTGTGTCAAATATCAGTTAATTATGTCATACATTTTACATCATTTGTTATATGTATTTATTAATGTATTTTACGTTGTAGATCATTTTGTGTTATTTCTTTCATTGTTTCTATAAATTATATAAACTTATTATCTACATTGTGTTTTACAATTAAAAATACATAATGATATACTTTCGCTTAAAGCTCATGGTGTTGAATATAACACAATAACACAATGTGTTATTTTGTCATTGTTCTTTATAGTTATATAATTTTGTTATCTATTATTATATTTTATAATTAAAAGTACACAATGATATTATTTTACCAATATATTTTTCAAAGCTTATAGTGTTCAAGATAACACAATGATAATAAAAAAACACAATGAGACATTGTGTTAGTTGTTATTGTTTTTACGTATTAGAGATACACAACAATGTTATTTTACCATTATAGTTTCTTAAAATTTATCATTTTATAAAAACACAATAGTATTCAGAAAAACAAAATAACTAACAAAAAAACATAGTGAGCTACAATAAAGACACAATAATGAGACGTGGGCTTAAAAACTTTAAAAAAATTAATTATCTTTTTATATAACAATATTGTACTCATTTTAAAAATTAAAAAACGCTTGTTTTTATGGTGTAATTTAAAAAAAAAACAATGGCGTACATAAAAATTATGAACGTTTAAAAAAAATAAAGAAACTTACAAAAAGTCAAAAAAAGTGAATATTACTATAATAACTATATAGCAAACTTTTTTCTACAAATTGATCTCAACCGTTAATTAAAAAAAATTGATGGTTGAGATTATTTCTTACACTTTTTAATTTTAAGAGCTTTTTGATTTGAAACTTTCTCAATTTAATTAACTAACAATATATGAATAAAAACAAGTGAAATGGATAGTGGATTGTTAATGGTGTCATCCATTACAAGATTAACGGTTCTATGTTGTTTTTACTACTTAAGTTTAGTACACGCTATTTAAAATTTTATTTTCTTTTCTACTTAAATTGAATGGTGTTTGGTTGTAATTACTATTTTAAAATGAAAACATTAATTTTAAAAATGAAAAACATTAATTAAATACTATTAATATTTTACATTTGAAATGATTTAAGATTATAAATAAAGGCGGCCTATTAATATACACTTTAAAAAAGGGTTTGGATATTTATACATCCCAGCATTTTAAATCAACATCCCACGATTCTATACGTAGCGTTTGGGTCTATACGTCACGTATAGGGCCAAAAAAATTCCCTGACAATTTTTGTCGTACGAGGTGTCACATTGTTGTCAGCGGAGGCTATAAGCCTCGCATGGCGTATGGCGTATGGCTTTGTTTTCTTTTTTTCCCCTAGCCTAAGTCATCTGTATGCATGTCACACCTATATGTGGCGTATGGTGCTATACGTCACGTATAGGTTTGAGTTCAAAAATTTTTTATGTCTTTTTTTATAACTCTATATAATTTTATGTCGAATAGTTTTATGTTATCACTTGTTCTTGTATTTTGACTAATCAACGAAACAAATAATACAAATATTCATAATTTAAATGAGCAATCTAGACAAATAATACAAACATTAATACAAAATGATATATAGGGTTCTATTGAAAATCACATTATAATTAAAAACTTACAAACTATTTTTTAACCATTAATCAATGTTAATCAAGGGTCAAAACCAAAGATGGTAGTTTTGTAATTTTGTTAAATATTTATGACAAGTATTAATAGTTAGGGGTAGAATGGGGAGAAATTATTTTTTTTTTGTTTTTGAAATCATTCCTATAAAAAAAGAAAACTATAATTGTTCTCTATTCTCTATTTGTAATTTTAACCTATAATTGCTTTTTCATTTTCTATAAATTGAAATTATTGATTCCACCGCCTCCATTGATACGATTGTTTTTTATGGTATTAAATGACAAACATGATTTTTAGAGCACATGTTACATATATGTACCATCAAAGTTTGCATACATAACAAAATAAAAAGTTACATAACAAAATAACAGAGTTTGCATACATAACAAAATAAAAAATTACAATTCTAATAATAATATAAAATAAGGCGAGTCTGGATAATATCGAAGCGGTGGCAACTCCAGAGGATCGATACCCGCGGCACACGCTCGCACCAAATCGAGCTGAACGTGCCACTCCATAAGATCCTCAAGTCAATCAAGCTGACGACCTTGTTCCCGTGAACTCTCGACAACCTCCTACATAAATGTCTCCATACGTGCAGGCATCCTCACATCTCTATAAATATGTCAAGGAAACTGTGGCTGATGTGGCGGCTGATGTGGTTGCGACCGCCGGTCATGCTGATGTGGCGGTGGCTGCTCAAGCGGCTACTGATCTAGTTGATGTTGCTGCTGCTGCAGATCATCAATTCCGACCTGCTGAATGTGTACCGGCTGTCAAATCTCCCCACTTCGAAAGAGAACCGTATGTCACCCAAAAACTGGTGTATAATACACATGGCGAACAGAGTATGGCGATCTAATCTCACTGGCTCGATCGCTGGAGATATATCAACAAGATATCAAGTAAGATAATTAAATGCTCGAGCAAAAGTAATATACGTGTCGCCGTACACCGCCCACGCTACTGCTGATGATAATACGAAGCAAAATACTCCTCTAAACATCTCACCAGGTTGCACATGGCCCGGTGAGCAAACAATACAAGTAGAATAAGTTGGGAATAGTGCACCACTTTCGACTCTTGTCATGTAAGGCTCCATTCCCGGAGACCTCACAGTTGGTCAATCATAGCATAATTAAATAAAAACATTACATAATTCTTAAAACAATGCAGCGGAATTAACATCAAAAACCATTCACTTCATTAATAAATGTTGTTGCCAAGCAATACATTCTTGTTTTCTTGAATTACAAAAGACCCTGTTTCGTTGCATTACAAAACAACAATATCATTAAAGATGAATGGATGCCAGTCTTGCCCTGCCGAGTAGCTTCCCCCGCGTGCCACCCTCAGCAACAATTACCTGCCAACTGAAAATGCATAAAAGTCAACGTTACTGAGTGAGTTCTAGTTTTAAAACGTTCAAAATACCTTGAAGGATTTATATATGAAAATATCCTTTTCAAGTAAATACTTCCTTTACTTTCGCACGTGAGCATCCATCATACATACATCAAGGTATAGACTTAATTATCTTTCATTAACTCACGTATTCGTTAATTTCGTACATTTTCATTATCTTTCACTTTCTATCTAGATCATGTCTCATGCAATACCCAACTCATGTCCGAAGACCGACAGTACCGGGGTACGCGACAAGGACCCCGTCTCTTTTTGCAACACCCCCGTCTCAGGTTCGAAGACCGTCACAGCACCGGGGTGAGCATCACGACATATTTTGGGTCAATCTCATGGATTAAACCCCTTACGAGTCTTTTGTGACAACACGGTCACTCACCTCAATCTTTGTTTGCAAGACTTTCGTTCTTTCATTACGTTCCACTTTTCATTAATATTAATCTTTCACTTTCTTTACGATAATACTTATGCATACGAATATAAACATACCACGTAAAGTCATATTATACATAGTATAAAGCATCAACAACGGCCTACAATATGCAAGAACCACAACAGACAAGAACCAGCAAAACATTCCAGAACTTACCCGTTACATTCTACTTCCCGAGCTTTAGAAAAATCCTAAGTCTTTAGACAAATGCGGATGAACAGAGACTAATGCGGATGAACAATAACTAATGCAGATGAAAGTCTTCAGATTATTCCAAGTGTCCAACTAAATACTGGTAGAACAAATGCGAATGACTGAAACAAATGCGCATGAACACTGTAGCAAATGCGCATGAACAAAAGAAATACAGAAGAACACTTGGGCGCATAAGCAACTACAAATGCGGATGAACAAACAACAATGTGCATGAACAAAGTACTTAAATGCGGATGAACAAACAAATGCGCATGAGCAAAATACTTAAGTGTATGTTCAGCTCTTAAATGCGGATGAACTAACCAACCTGCAAATGCACTTATGCAACTATTCAGTCCCCAATCCTCGATCTAACACATCCTTATCATGGATCTAACATGCTTAACATCTAGAGCAGGCATACAACCACGAAAACACCAACAATTCCTAACCCAACATGCGTATCCATCTGTTCGAAGCTTAAACTCAACATCCTAAGCATCAACAGTACATAAACCACCATAAAGCATAAACACAATCACCCATATACATACGGTAAAGCATAAAACAGCTGCAAAACCTTTTAAACATACATTTTCAGCCCCAAAGAAGTTTAAAGCACATAAAAATCGGGGTCTAGAACTCACCTGTGTAGCCAACAAGTAAAACTCCTCTAAACTCATGTGTATAAGAGTTCAAACGCCTAAAACAAGCAAAACAAATAACAAAACACATAGAACACTTAATAATCGGTTTTAAGGTTGAAAACCCCATAAAAACCGAACCAATTAACACCAAAACACACTAACCTTCAAAGTTTCTGCCCTATTCTTCTTCACAACCAAGAGCAACAAGATTTTCAGCCTCTTTCTTCTTCTTTTCTTTCGGTAGCAGCAGCAGCAGAAAGAGCACGGGCGACCATGCCCCTTATACATATCTTTTTGACTTTTTGGTGTACTTTTATACTTTACACCCCTCATCTATGCCCTTTCTTTTATTCTTTCTAGATACTTTCTTTTCTTTTATTTTGACAAGATTTCGGGTGTTACATGTCACGTCTCGTGATAGATGTGGTGATCATCCTATGCAAATACTTAATAAGAAAGTCCTTAATATCAGTGACCCTACCCTTAGTCCTCTGAAACAGACCGCTAACAATCTAAGGCCATCAATCTTAATCGGATCTCCTCCCTTTCAATAATACCCTCAGTGAATATAGGGGTAACAGTCTCTGGTTCGTAGTAAAGTCCCAAGATAACAACAAACTCCTCTATTGACATCTAATGTGAATTTCCACATAACCTAAATGAGATCTCAGGACGCTCATCATCCTCCTCCATCTTCCGAGGACAAATGTAAGTAAACGTGTACAAAAACTCCATTGCCATCACCCTGTAAGCAACCATGTATAGGCCCATACATGGTGTATAGGTGTCGATGGACCTACACACTCCAGCTATACATGCAGGTCTATATGCTACATATGGGGCTATACGCCACATATAGCTTTGCTGAATGACTGATTAGATATAGTCCAGTTTTGTCATCTGAAAAAGTCATACGTGATGTATGGGTCTATACGACGCATATAGACTTTTCAAAACGATTGATGTGACTTAGAATGTCAGGCATTAATAGGTGATACTTATGCGCCGCGTATGGACCTATACACGACGTATGGAGGGTGTCGATTTATAATGTGGTGTGTCTGTATATTAGGGCCCTAAAAAGGTTGGTGGCCTTTGTCACTGGCCCTTTCTCTTTCACACTTTCACCTCCTTATATCTTTTAAAAACTTTATAGAATGACATTCGGTCATTCTCAAGTTTTAATATTTCGACTTTACCATTGTATAATATTACTCAAAAGAACTAATTTTTATGTTCGTACTTTTATGTACGTGTCGGTATAAATTTGAGACTGTCTACGATTAGATGTATATTTTTTCAGATTCAATTTAGGTCAAATATAAAAATATTTCGGTGTTTATTTTTATATACACTTTGAGATGGTCTATTTTTCAGCGTCCATTGACTTTTTAACGTAAGGTTTGTTAAAAAAAAGTCGTGTCAAATATAAAATGTTTTCGTGATTATTTTTATATATGTTTTGAGTTGGTATATTGTGAGATCTAGATCTGAATCAAATATGTTGTTTGTGTGTTAGTTGTAGTAATGGATTCGTGATGCGGAATCTCAAGAATTTGAAATTGATGATGATGATTTCATGAAGAACAATGATGAGCAAGATGAAGAATTTTCTCAAAAATCTTTCATTCTCATTTATTCTTCAATTTTACCCTAATACAAACATACTATACCTATTTATAGGCATTACTAAAATATAAAAACATTAACAGTAATACCCTTATGATTACATCATAATTCTTTAATTCAAGAATAATAAAAACTTCTTCACCTGCATTTGCTTGACTTGTACTTGTGACTCATTTTCGTTCATTAGCACTTAGTTGTTTACTCGTTCATAATATTTATTGATTACTCGAACAAGACTTGGCTTCGAACATATTTGAAATACTTAATATTTTACAACTAAATGTGAAATATTAATTCACTTGAATCAGGACAAATTGTTCATCCGTATTAGATACGGATGTTCATTCGCATCAAATTCTTGATCATAATACTTTAAAAATTAATACAATCCAGCAATAGAAAATTCACTTAGGTGGTCACATCTAATTTTCTTATCGGAGGTTGAATTAATTCATCTTGAATGATATCATAAAATATACAAGACTCTCAATATGGTATGTGTATTACATAAATATTTGTTTAATGTGATCCAATCACATCAAATGTAAGTGTTTATTTTGGAATTTTTTGAAGCATATATTAATTCAAGTCTTAAACATATATGAGTTCATGTATGTTGCTCTTATAGCATCCATGTTAATTCGCTATCCTCATGCCATTTATACGGACCAATCATATTAGATTTAAGTGGTCATATGATTTTTGTGATGAAGTATTGAAATAATTGTCATGTGGACTTGTTTAACCATCCGCATTGATTTTTTCTAAATCCTCCGCATTGCAACACGAGTTCATTTGCATTGCAACTATAACAGCCGCATTGCAAAATGATGAGCATTTGCATCGAGCAAATAGCAACCGCATTGAACATAAATTAAAATGAGATGACAGGATTTGACCGCGAGTTAACATCGACTCTTTGACCGCAAGTTGACTTTAACTTTTGATAAATAGTTTCTGGCAAGCGTCATTTTTAATGAGCTGAACATCTACGTTTTCACATAAATTTGTTTGCAAACGCATTGGATGAAATATTAATACATTTTCATTCGACATTATAGATCTGAGTAACTCTATGTTTTGTCGTAAATTTAGTTTGAAAATGTGTCGTGATGATTGTAACCAATACTTTATTACACCACATAAGGGCGGCACTGCACATGTTTCGTATTATATATGTTTTGAGTTGGTTTACATTTCGACATAAATTTTATTTGAATAAGAGTTGAGTCAAATATAATACGTTTTCAGTTAATGGTATAAATTCGAGTTACTCTATTTGTCAATGTAAATTTAGTTTGAAAACGATCTGGGTCGATTATGAGGCCGCCGTAACGTGCAACAGACAAAAAATTAGTTGACTTAAAAACGATCATTATGAAAAATCTTTTTATATGGAAGTAACATAAAAGAATGAGAAAATGAGGAGAAATAGATCATTCTATGTCAAATACAACAATCACATAATAACTATTATATCAATCTTCTAATGGGAAATAATTTTTGTATTTAAATATCTGCTTTTTAACCACTTTGTAAACATATTATTGATCATTATACACTATCAACGTAATACTACTAGACGTTAGTTAAAAATATTATACTACTAGATAATGTTGGTTATATTTTGGTTTTTTAATTATATGATTGTTGTATAACACTACATGATCAGTTATATTGCCTAATTAAAACCTCAACAAGAACACCAAGTGAAACAAAATGTTATAAACAATACTCCTTTACATCCAATTACTACCGACAAAATTATTATGCAACCATCACAGCAGCCAAATTCAAGAATTAGGCAATGGCCCAACGCCAAGCATGGTATAAGTAGTATGGTAGAGAGAGCCAGGGTATGAATGAAATTGTATATGAATCTTCTAGTTCTTCCATCTCATTCTTTTTGTAATCTCATCTTCTTCTTCAGTTGAACCATAAAGTCCGTGTTGACTAATTATTGATTCTTATGTTCTATTGCTCTAAATTGGTTCACTTTATTGGTGTTTTCATTGATTTGTTAGCACTGATGACTGATGGAACCCTACTGCTTGAATTAATGGATAACCACTGCTTGAATTAATTGATAACCTTAAAGCCATGCTAGAATTTTTTTTCAAATGCAAGCTATGGATCTTTATAGTTTGGATAAATAAACTCGCTTCTTCTCCGGATAGGAGATCACAATCAACATTAGATTGATTGCTTAGACCTGTAAGCATGAATCCCTCAATGCTTTTCATTAGCGACTCAAGTGATGTTCCAAACTCACCCTTTGAATTGTACGTAGCGTTTCTCGCTTATTGTAGAGACCCCAACTGATAGGCTGACATATCAACCAAACTTAAAGCATTTGAGTGTATACGATACCAGTGTCAAGTACTTAGACTGAGTACTGAGGTTGTGGCGGTTGGTATTCAGTGGTTCGTGTGTATTCATATAGGGTTTAATTTTGGGTTTAGTCTTGTATTTGTGTGTGTGTGTATAAATATTATTTGCATAGAATAGAATTTAACTTCTTGGTTAAGTCAATTTTAGTATTCTTCGTAAGTGAGAATCAAAGTAACACAATGTGACCGTCTTACGAAGTTATTCAAGTATTCATATTGTTCTTATTTGCATTCTCAAACTACACATTGTTTAGATTCCGCATATTCAACGTGATTGTGAGTGGACTGATTGTAGTTGAAGATCAGAATGGCTATTCAAGTAAATAAAGGTAAAAACATCACCCGTAGGTTGATGGTATCAAACTTAGATAAAAATTATCGTTGTAGAAAATGAACCACTCCCAGCATACAACCTTTTTCCCAAAATCTCTTCAACCGCACTCGTAAACCTCTTCTTGATATCTACTTCACCAAATAATAATTCACACCGTATTTTATTTCGACCTAGCTTCTTGATATCTACTTCACCGAATTTATCCAAGTCAGTTGGATCCAAGATGGTATAACTCTTCTTTTCACACTCAATAACTGCCTCACCAACCACCAATGATCAAAATCTCTAAGTGAAATGGCAGGGAACATCTAGGGATCATTTTCTGCTTCTTTGTCGAAAGCCACATCATATTAGTAATATTCTTTAGGGTGCAAGGATCTTTCACTCCTTTGGCCTTCTATAATTTTGTCTCAGATGTCGTTATACCTTCAACGTTAAACATAACATGTTTATGTAAGAAATATCTGAATGCTTCAGCTTTGGCCATATTTCCTCGATTGAACTATAATGCATCATCCAACTCGTATAACTATACTTTTGTTCACAAGCTGAAATCATTTGGAAATTTGTAATACTCGATTCATCCACTTTTTGTCTTCACAACCCACATATCCTTCTCTTGATCAATTTTTCCTTTTTATCTCTTCACAACCAACATATCCTTCTCTTGATCAAACTGCCAACGGTTGATCCCCGATCTATCTCCACGTTTATCATAAAAATCCTCTTGGATTCTAACATAATGGTGTTGTATCGGTGGCCATAGTAAACCCAGCCATGATGCACGACCAGTGATGGCATTCGGGTCAGTTTGCTCAGTTGTTGGAGTAGAGGATGAGCTCTATTGTGCGTCAACTATTGTTAGAGCATTTTCAGGTAGATACACTTCGTCTTTATGTGTGTCACTGGTTGCTCAAAGACTGGATCATGAGCATTTGCATCATTATTTGGCTGAGACTCAACTATATGGCGAAAGCTCCCTCCAATATCCTTTTCGAATTCGAAATCAATCTCATTAGTTGGGTAGGTCTCAGCACCGGTTGGTCAACTCCTTTTTCTGAGTAGTACTTTCTTTCTCTCTTTGAGGTTTTTTCTAAGTAGCATCTTCTTTCTCTCTTTGAGGTTCACTAGTTCCTTAGTTTCTTCTAGGTTACCACTAGACCTAACATTTTTAATTCCTTTGTCTCGATGCAAGTGCTGGGCATTATGATGCAAGTGAAGGGTTTATTTGGGTGGTGATCGTGTCGGTGTTGAGGTTGTGCTGAATGATGGAATCAAATGGATGATAAACACACGTTAATAACAAAATCCCTTACTGCTATTAAGTGAGTTGCTACTATTTATGTAAAACGGTGGCAATATATATTTTTTGTAACTTTAAGGCTTTGTATTTTGGTTGAAGGGTCATATTTTATTATTTAAATCAAATTCCATTTAAATTAACATTTTAATTTTGTAATATATGCGTGTCACGCTGTATCGTGCGGGGAAAGTTTATTAATATTGCCAACTTGAATTTTTACACAAGATATTATTTATTTAACACTTTTTAGGTATACTATTAACTAAGACAAATTTCATCTGGTAAACAACTACAAATCCATAATAAAGAAAGTAACATATTGGGAATGCATTTTGAATCATGCTCTTTTGAATCGTGCTCCCCCTTTTATACAAACTTATATGATTGAAACACCTACTTTATAAAAAGAAAAGGTTACTGATAAAAAACATATTTAACGACTAGATAAAGATGTTTAAACTATCGCTTGATTTGAGGAATTGAGACCAACTAACGTCGTCATTGGGGGAGTCATGTAAGATGGCACTAGCATCCTTGATGGGAGTACAGGCAAGGAAGCTTCGGTGTTTAGTACATAACACACTTGTGTCATTGAAGGGCGAAGTACTGCGTTAGGATGCACACACCATAACCCAACTATAATTAGACGCTTGAATTCTTCTTTCTCAAAATCTATCCCTAGGCGTGGATCAATCGCTTCTAAAAGACTATTAGTCTCATACAACTCCCAAACCCATTTTATTAACTGTTTTTGTTTTTCTGTAGCTGTGTGATCAATGGGCTTCCTCCCACACGCAATTTCCAATGCAACAACCCCAAAGCTATAGACATCCGATTCTCTGCTTGCCTTACCGCTCACTTCGCATTCAGGAGCCAGGTAACCCAAGGTTCCAGCCAAAACCGTTGTTTGAGAGCCTTTCTCATGATCAACTAACTTAGCTAACCCAAAATCACCAAGCTTCGCATTGAAATCTGAATCTAACATCACATTACTTGATTTGATATCTCGATGCAAAACACACTTTTCCCATTCATGATGTAGATATTGCAAAGCAGAAGCCAGGCCACTGGCAATTTTATAACGTGTGCTCCATGTCAACAAGCTCTTTCCCTTCAAGAGATGTAAATCTAAACTTCCATTTTCCATGAAGTCATAAACAAGTAAGAGTTCTCCTTTCTCGTGGCACCAACCCTTGAGTTCCACGAGATTCTTGTGCCTCAATCGGCTTATGGTTTTTACTTCGGACACATACTCCTTAATGCCTTGTTTAGATGTCTTGGACATCCTTTTGACTGCAACATGCACACCTAAATCTTTCAGAAAACCTTTGTAAACCCCTCCAAAACCACCCTCCCCAAGCTTGTTTGTCTCTACAAAACCACCAGTTGCCTGAACTACTTTGTGGTAAGAGAATCTTTTAGGACCAGTGCCCATTTCAAAATCTTTGTTCATGTTCTCATCTCTTTTGTGCTTGTTCTTCCGTAAATAATATGTACAGACAACCAAACAAGTAACTACAAGAAAGGATCCAACTATTAATCCCACCATAAGTCTTCTCTTGTTACTCCCCTTCTCCGAATTCTGCCAAGTGGTTGGTGGTAGCGTCTTCGTGTCATCAACTCGTAAACTTGAACTATTAAAAGTCCAAGATTTTACGGTGATTTTCTCAAATCGACCTCCAGTTGCAGCAGTAAAACCGAATATCACCCATTCAGGCAACAAACGCCTTAGATCCACGATGTAATCAAGTTCAATTACACCATACTCAATATCAGTGACAGAAACAGTAAGGTATTTCGACATATGATCATACCTTATATGAGCCTCACAGTTTGCACCTTCTGTTATATTGATTGACCATTTCTTAAACCTCGAAGACAAAATCGAGTTGACGTTGATGCCAACATGATAACCAGTTTCGGAGATATTGGCTGGGTCCACATAACCATTCCAGAAAGTATCAAATTCGACAGCGACAAATGGATATTGAATGGCATAGGTAATGTTATCTATTGGAAGTCCAAGGGCTACACCGTCTGTTAGTACTGAATTATCTGCTGCAAGAAAGAATGTGAAGCCATCTCCATAAAAATCAGCAAACAAGCTTGACTCAATCACAAATGAGAATTGGGTAGAAAAGCTGGCTAACTCAGTAGAGTTTTTGTCCCAAAGATGAAGTGATTGGGAGTATGTGGCCCGCCCTGCTGTATTACGCGTTTCATCTGGAGTCAGTTGGATTCCACCAGTAGAGATAGAGGCAACACCAGCAGTTACTATATCGTTATAGTTTCGTGAACCGATATTTTTCAAATCAAAACTGATTGAAACTGCTTGAGGGATCAAGAAAAGAAGAAAGTATATTGAGATGGCCATTATAACTATGTAAGCCTACTACAAGATGGTACGCGTGTTTGCTGAATTTTATGGACATAACAAGCTGGTACGCGTGAAATGGTCTTCTTCCTCTCCACTTGGGTGAAACTCGGTCTACTTGCCAACATATAAAAAATGATTATGTCCCTTTTGATCGACTCACACGCTTTATAATCGTTTTCCATCTAATTGACCCACTGCACCCATTTCATTTTTATAAGTATTTGCAGACCCACTTACATCAAGTTATTGATGACATCCTTCACTCTCGTTGAAAATGGTATTCTGGATGTGATATGTAAAAGATATAATATTCTTACTTTTCTCCTTCAGATAACAAAAATCAATGATATTAGTGATCAGTTAATCAACAATAACACGAACTTAACATTGAACGAATCTAAGATACTTTGTATGGCTTAACACGTAATACGGAACTAGATTACTACATTAACTACTTGCTCCCAATCCAGTAGTTAATAAAACAGTGGCACTTGTAGGAGTTAATCTTGACGGGTCATAAAGTTGGAGTTTCATATTCTAGTCAAACGGGTGAAGTCAGGTCTGCAGTGGGTCATTAGATTAAGTCAAATATCTTGTTTCTTTAAAGTTTGTTGAGTCAAAGTCCTCCTATGTAGTTGCTGGTTTTAGGTATAGAAAAGTAGATTTACAAGCAGTAAAAATCCATCTTTTGTGTGTATTTATTCTATTGTGTTCATGTGTTTTTTACTGTTCACGTTTGTTAGTTTCTGGCTTAATCCACCAGTACATTTATTTTATGCTTTGCCTGTTTAATTTTATGCTTATTTCTTTAAACTACGTTTTATATCAGAACTTAAAAGAAATGTAAAAACTTAAATTGACTAAAGAAATTAATGTAACTTGTGACTTTATGTAAACACTTAAAATAACTAAAGAGAATTAAACATTAAGATTGTGCTTTTAAAATGTAATTATTTAATGTATGTTTGTATATTCAGTTATAAGGATGTAAATTTGTACTAGTTATTCATAATAAAATAAAACATTTAGTTTAGCATGTCTTGCTGCGTCGATTGAAAATACATTCATGTAGGGCTCCAAACGAACATAATGTTCAGCGGACAGTTCGTGAACTGTTTGACGGCAAGTTTGTTTATGTTCGTTCGTTTAGTAAAGGAATGAACACGAACAAGAAAATTTTGTTCGTTTAGACATGAAAACAAGCCATGTTTGTCATGTATGTTCGTGAACGTTCGATAATGTGTTCGTTTATATTCGTTATGTCCGTTCGTGAACGTTCGATAATGTGTTCTTATGTTCGTTAATGTTTTTGATTATGTTCTTAATTTTTGTGTTAGTTATTTTTATTACAATTATGGGCATGTGTCTTTGGATATTTCTGTTACGTGTTTACTTATTTTTATTAAATTTTACGATTAAAATGCTGATTTTATTCTAAAATAAAGATGTGATTATTTTTATTCGTTTGTGGTCATAGATTTTTTTGTGTTCGTCATGTTCATGAACATTTGTTTGTTTTGTTTGATTTTGTTTGTATTCGTTTGCGTTTGGTAAGTGTTCATGAACAGTTCATGAACATGCTCATTTTCTTAATGAAAAGAAAGAACACGAACAAGGAAACCCGTTCGGTAAGTGTTCGCGTTCGGTAAATATTCGTGAACTGTTCATGAACAAGTTTATTTCTTAATGAACGAACACGTACGGGCCTTGTTTGTATTCGTTCGGTTAGTTTGCAGCCCTATGATTCATGTACCCTTTAATATGTAATATTTATTTGTTAAATGTATTAATATTATTATTAGATCATATCTAATGGTTAGAGCCCTTAATGAATATTTTCTGCTATGTGTACGCCATTTTAGCATAAGACATTGCAGGTAAAAATGGGTGTAATTGTTAATGTCACATTCAATTATAATACTACTATTTCATTTAAGTAGTTGGTAAATAATTAATTTGAAACAGTAATATTTTAAATTAACAAAGGTATTTTAAATTTACAAAGGGTAAACATTGAGATGTGGTTGTCAAGCATTTAAAGCAACAACCTACTTTGGAAAGAGACAACCATTTTTTGCGTTATGCAGAAAACGCCGCGGCCCCTTCACGCTCGGAAAACGCCGGCAGGGGCGGTGGTGGGCGCGTTATCCGACAATAATTTTCAGTTTTGACGCGGGTGGTCTAAGTGTACTACGTTTATTTCTTTTTCATGATTGTTGGAATAATTCTGAGTCCATTTTTATTCTAAATATAATATACTAAAAAATAAACCGATGAACTATTCTCCTACCGAGATAGATACTTGTTACCAAAAAAGAGTTCCTTCTACCGGATTTGGTACTAAGGCTGAAATGCTATTGAAAATTAATTTTAATGCTGAAGTAGGTAATTATATAATGTTCCTAATTTGATTTAGTTTTTTTATGAGATTAAGGTAATTAAAATTAGCAAGATCGAGATTTTCGGGATGTAGAAATCTCATGCATAACTGTTTAGACTTTAGAGATTGAAATGGATAGTTACCTAATAATATACATTGTATTACTCACTGAGAAATTTGTAACTTTTGAAGTTGCTATTGAGATTAAAGCAATATACTTGGGGTTTGAGAGTGAATGTAGCAGTTCTTCAAGCTGTTCTTCATCTATTCTTAATTTTTTTATTGTTCGGTCGCCTTTTAATTGAGTGTAAGTGTTCCCAGATTGATTCCGATAATCTAAGTATATCGTGGTACCATCTTGTTTAAATATGAATATAAGATCTTGATCCTAATTAACAAGTGTTACAAAAATACATGTTTATATTCAATTAATTGATTCGCTATTGGTCCTTCAATCAATTACAAGCAAAGTAAACTAACATCTATCCATTTAACAAACATTTCTTAAGTATCTATATATGATAGTTAAGTTTTTCTACAAGCAAACCCCTGAGATTGACTCTAGATTAGGTTGATATGTGGAAGCTCCAGAGAAAAAAAGCTTCATTTGTTATTAGGATTTAGCCCATGGAAGTCAATTCGAGATAACCATATATTCAATTATAATGTTTCACTAAAGAGCTATAGAAGTACGTACTTAGACGCAAATAACAAGCTAATGGAGATCATTATTAGAGTCTATAACGTGTTAATAATGGCATTACCAAATAAAATCTATCATGGATTTAAATAGTGAAGAGGGCTAAAGCATTTTAGGGGGAAAGAGGAGAGAGATCCGAAGGAACGGATAATGTCAATGAGCATAGAGGGGATCTATTGGTGTTAGAACCCAAAAATCAACTTGATTAACTTTATATAAAAAGTACAGATAGAGGCTTGTTCCAGAAAGGTTCTCCGATTACAAGGCATACAAACCTTACGTTTGATAAACAAAAACCAAGAAAAACCTATATCTAGAACACAATACTTAAATAAAGCTAAATAGTAGCAGTAACCACTACAATTACCCACTAAACATAAGCTACGCATTTACACACTAGCCCCCTCAATAGCTAACTACCTTGACTGTGGTTGAATGGGTCAAACTAGACCAGAGTACCCAACTCTGTTGATCTACCCATTGGAATTGTATCAATGTTGCACACCTGAAGAAACGACTTGACCTCAAGTCGAAGATAAGAAAACTAGTTCTTGAATAAGTCATAATTGTCCGAAGGGGCTTTGACTTCTTCATTGATTTTCATATGTTTAAATCTACATAATTTAATTCAACGCGAACATAGCACCTAGACTCAAATATTGTATTTATTTGAAGAGGATTGTTGTAGTCTTTAAGCTTGTTCTAATTAACGACACGACTGCATGTACATGGACTAGTGTAAGGCCTCGTTCCCGGGAACCCCACAGTTGGTCAATCACAACCTCTTTTATATCAAAACATATTAGAATTTATTAAGTAAATAAAACCTTGCAGCGGAATAATTTATCAAAAACCATTTCATGCTTTAATAAATACATTTGCCAAGTAATACATCGGCGTTCAAAAGATTACAAAATATTAGTTAGTTGTATTACAAAACAACATTATTATTATTGCATGAGATAGATGTCAGTCTTACCCGCCAAGTAGCTTCACCCTCGTGCCATCCTCAGCAACAAGTTACCTGCCAACTAAAAATGCATGAAAAGTCAGCGTTGCTGAGTGAGTTCTAGTTTTATACAATAAAATACTTTATCTTTAGTAAAAACCTTTTCTTTACTTCGTTCGTGATCACACAACATACATACATCTTGATAATATCATTATTATCTTTCAACATTTTTTTCATCATTATCTTTCACTTTCATCTAGACGAATGTCATATTCTATACCCCAAACATTATGCACGAATCTGGTACTGCGCCGAAGTCTATAAATAGACCCCTAACATTGTGCACGAAGCTGACTCTAGTACCGGGGCAAGCAACAAGGTCCCGTTTCGTACATATTGGTCAATCACAAGGATTGACCCCTGTGCGCATCCTCATGGGTTAGCTAAAACGCACACAATTGAGCTAACAACCCCTCAATGAGTTGTGAACCTCCTTTCAGTTGCTTGCAAGACTTTACATTCTTTCATTAGGTTCCACTTCGTTAATAATGTCTTTCACTTTCATTATATAATACTTTACGTATAAGAGCATTAACACACCACGTAAAGTCACGTATTAATACGTAATAAGGAACATCAATAACAGGCCACAACATGCATAACATGAACAAACATAACCCACCAAAACATTCCAGAGCTTAATCATTAATTTCCATTTTTCCCAAAATTTTTGTAGAAAGATTCTAAGTTAACTTAGGTGCATGAGCACTATGTAGGCGCATGGGCACTATGTAGGCGCACGGACATTTGAGCACATGGGAACACTTGGGCGCATGGGGAAAAACTTAGGTGCATGGGTACTATGCAGGCATATGAGCACTATGCAGGCGCATGGGTGCTTGGGCGCATGGGAAACTTAGACGCATGAGCAACACTTAGGCGTATGGGCAGAAAAACTTTGGCGCATGGGCACTAAGCAGGCACATGAGTACTATGCAGGCGCATGAGTACTTGGGCGCATGGGAAACTTAGGCGCATAAGCAAACACTTAGGCGTATGGGTAGTTTGGGCGCATGGGCACTATACTAGTTCTATCTTTTGCAAATTTTCAGTTCCCGATCATCATCCTTACATAATCCTAGCCCAAATCTAGCATACTAAGCTCATAAAACAAGCATACAACCACATAATTCAGTCAAACATTCACAAACACACATACCCACATAAACAGAAGAACACATACAGTAAACATACTAGAAATTGCAAAAATAATAGTTTACATGCATTTCAGCCCCAAAACATGTTTAAAAGAGAAAAACCGGGGATCTAGAACTCACCTACACCAGCCTTCGAGTAACACTCCTCCAAACTCGAGAGCACTTAGAGTTCAAACACCTAAACACACCAAAAACACACAACCGAACACAGAGAAACACATAAGACTCGGTCTACAAGCTGAAAACCCAGCTGAAACCAAACAAAACACATAAAATCTTACCTTCTAGACGATCTTCTTCTTCTTCTCTCTAAAAACCGATGGAACTCTGCTTTTTCTTCTTTTTCTGCTATCGAAGGCAGTTGGTGAGCAGAAGTGTGGGCGGCCATGCCCACTTTTAAACATAATAATATTAAAGTTTGCTTCTTGCACAACTTTAACCCCTCAACTTGGGTTATTTCACCTTTCTTTCTTTATACTTCTCTTTTCTTTTCTTTTTCTCTTTTTTTTCTTCTTTTTAAAATATCCGGGTGTTACAAGTCCACCCCCCTTATATAGGTTTCGTCCCCGAAACCTGTCACTCCTCGAACAGTTGGGGATAATGCTGTCTCATTTCTTCCTTGGTCTCCCACGTAGACTCGGATCCCTTCCTGTGCCTCCACTGTACTCGTACCAGTGGAACCACTTTATTCCGCAGCCTCTTCTCTTTTCTGTCAATGATGGCCACCGGTTGCTCCACATAATTAGCCATTCATCTACCTCAATATCCTCCAGTGGCACAATCATATCCTCGTCGGCTAAGCACTTTCTCAGATGAGATACATGGAATGTCGGATGAATTCCACTTAACTCATGGGGTAGCTCCAACCTATAGGCCACCTCTCCTACTCGAGCAATAATTTGGAAAGGCCCTATATACCTCGGGCTCAGCTTACCCCGCTTTCTGAACTGAATGATCCCCTTCCAAGGTGAAACCTTCAGCATAACTTTATCACCCACCTTGAATTCAATCGGTCTACGCCTCTTGTCAGCATACTATTTTTGCCTATCTTTTGCCTCCTTCATAAAGGCCTTGATCTTCTCCAACTTTTCAGTCGTAGCCTCGATCACTTCAACGCTCCCCAACTCCTTCTGTCTGATGTCTCCCCAACATACAGGCATTCTACACTTTCTACCGTATAACATCTCATATGGTGGCATACCAATGCTGGCATGATAACTGTTATTGTATGATAATTCGGCTAACGGTAAGTGTTCATCCCAACTTCCTCCAAAATCGTTTATGCATGCCCGTAGCATATCTTCCAGTGTCTGAATCGTCCTCTCCGACTGACCATCTGTCTGAGGATGGTACGCAGTACTGATATGCAACCTCATCCCCATCGCATCATGAAATCTCTTCCAAAACTTGGATGTAAACCGAGTGTCACGGTCATACACGATAGATACTGGTACACCATGATGCATCACAATCTCTTTAATGAACAGATCCGTCAACCTCTCAGATGAATACGTCTCACGGATTGGCAAGAAATGAGCACTCTTCGTCAGACGGTCTACTATCACCCATATGGCATCATACCCTCTTGCCGTACGCGGTAACTTCGTAATGAAGTCCATGGTGATATGCTCCTATTTCCACTCGGGTATATTCAAAGGTTGGATCTTCCCGTATGGCTTCTGATGCTCAGCCTTCACTTGCAAGCAAGTAAGGCATTTGCTCACATACTCTGCTATATCGCGTTTCATACCCGGCCACCAGTAATCTTTCTTCATATCATGATACATCTTCGTAGCACCGGGATGAATAGAGTATCGAGTCTTATGAGCTTCATCCATGACTTTCCCCCGTAGGTCTCCATAACAAGGGATCCACATCCGCCCGAAGCGGGTTCTAACTCCGAGAGTGTTCTCACCCAACTCCGAGACTAGACCTGAGTTAAGGCGCTCTTCTTTCAACACCTCATCTTTGATCCCCTTGACTTGTGCCATCACATCGGAGGTCATCACCAACTGGTAAGCTTTCACTCGGATTGGCTCGGGTCTCTCCTTTCCGCTAAGGGCATCTGCCACTACGTTGGCCTTGCCCGGATGGTAGTGGATCTCACAATCATAATCCTTGATCAACTCTAACCACCTCCTTTGCCTCATATTGAGGTCCTTCTGCTCAAAGAAGTATTTCAAGCTCTTATGGCCAGTGAAGATAGTGCACTTCGTCCCATACAAGTAGTGCCTCCAAATCTTCAATGCAAAGACCACATCCACTAGCTCTAAGTCATGAGTAGGGTAATTAGCCTCATGGATTTTTAACTGTCGGGACGCATAGGCTATAACCCTTCCCCGTTGCATCAGCATGCAACCCAATCCTAAATAAGAAGCATCTGAATAGACCACCAAGTCTTCATTCCCTTCGGGCAACGTCAAAACAAGAGCTTGAGTCAATCTTGTCTTCAGCTCTTCAAAAGCACTCTCCTGTTCTAAACCCTATACAAACTTCACATCCTTGCGGCTCAGCTTGGTCAATGGTGAGGCTATCTTAGAAAAGTCTTGAATGAATCTCCTGTAATAGCCCGCTAAACCCAAGAAACTGCGGATCTCGGATGGCGTCTTTGGAGTCTTCCATTGCATCATCGCCTCCACCTTTGCCGGGTCTACCATGATTCCTTCGGAATTTACCACATGACCCAAAAACTGAACCTCGCGCAACCAGAAAACGCACTTGGAGAACTTAGCATACAACTTCTCTCTTCTAAGTGTCTCCAATACCTCACGAATGTGACCGGCATGCTCTTCTTCGCTCTTCGAATAAATCAGGATATCATCGATAAACACAATCACTGATTTATCCAACATTGGCCGACACACCCGGTTCGTCAAATCCATAACGGCAGCTGGCGCGTTAGTTAGACCAAAAGACATAACGAGAAACTCGTAGTGTCCATAACGTGTGCGAAAAGCTATTTTAGGTATATCCTGCTCCTTCACGTTCAATTGATGGTAACCAGATCGAAGATCTATCCTCGAGAATCAACTGGCACTATGGAGTTGATCAAATAAGTCATCAATTTTGGGTAGTAGATATCGGTTCTTTACCGTTAACTTGTTTAACTCATGGTAGTCGATGCACATCCTCATACTATCGTCCTTCTTCTTTACAAACAAGACCGGAGCACCCCAGGGAGAGTACTCTTACAACTGAACCATTAGTTCCTTCATCTAAGACGGAGCCAATCAATACGGTGCTTTGGAAACAGGTTGAGCACCAGCTATCAAGTCGATCTGGAACTCGATCTCGCGGTCCGGTGGCACACCTGGTAAATCTTCTGGGAACACGTCTGGAAAGTCACACACAACTGGTACATCGGAAAATTATGGTACTGACGCATCCATATCCTTCACGTAAGCCAGGTAGGCACTACATCCACGTTTCATGCACTTCTCTACCACCGTGATCGAAATCACCTTCGGAACCATAGTAACTTGATCACCGTAGATCGTCACCGAACTCCTATAAGACTCAGTCAATCGGATCATCTTCTTGCGACACATAATATTTGCCTCATAGGCTACTAACCAGTCCATCCCTAGAACCACATCAAATCCACCTAGGGGCATCACGAATAATTTAGCAGAGAACCTATGGCCTTCCAACTCTATTTCTCAATTTTCTATCAGATCAGAAATCCAAGTAGACTTACCAATGGCAGTTTCTACATCGAAGGGCTCATCAATCTTTCAACTCCTAACAAGAAAATTGGCATAGAAGGCAACAGAAATAAAACTCTTACAAGCACCAGAATCAAATAATACCAAGGCACAAGTTTGGTTTACTAGGAACGTACCTGACACGACATCGGGGTCCACTCTAGCCTCCTCCCAAGTCATCCTGAATGCTCTGGCTTTTGTTCCCTGCCCATCCTTCTCGGTCCCCTTCTTTTCCCCAGAACTTTCGGCCCTCGGCTTCCTGCAATCTCTACTCGTATGCCCAGTCTTGCCACAATTGTAGCACCTCGTCACTCCATAATCCCTTGCCCTATGGCCGGGCTTCCCACACTTGAAGCAGAGATTTGATCCCCACTTGCATTCCCCCCATGCTCCTTCCCACACCTGTTACACATCCTTGACCCAATACCTGCTGTCACCACCCTCCTGTCATCCATTCTTGCCTTTTTTGCTTTTGGGGGTGAAAACACCACTACCAAATCTTCTCCCCTTCCAATTTCCGTCACCATCACCTTTCTTAATCACCTCTACCACTGCCACCTCTCTTTCATCATACAACCTCCCTGCCAGATCAACCACCAACCTAAAAGTACTCGGCCGGGCGGCGATCATGTGCCTGCGGATGTCTGCCGGCAAACCCTGAATATACCTCTTGATCTTCCTTGACACCGACGTCACCTGATCCGGCACCAGCCTTGCCATCTCGTTGAATTTAGTCGTGTATTGCTGGTGTGTCATAGTTCCCACCTTCAGTTGTAGGAACTCTCTCTCAATCTTGTCAAGCTCCCTATGAGGACAAAATTCCTCAATCACCAACTTCTTCAGCTCACTCCACCTCATCCTCCCAATCGCTCTGCTACCCTTGGCCTGGACAATGTTGTCCCACCAGCATAAGACTGAGTCCACAAATGAGTGGGTAGCAAACTTTAACTTCTGGTCCTCTCGGCACTCACTGATATTGAGCACTGCCTCCATCTCCCTCACCTATCGGTGAGCAGCAGCATCATCACCATTCCTATCAAAATTTGGGGGCTTGCATCTCTGGAATGCCCCATAACTACACCTCTTGGTGGTTTCCTGCATCGCTTCCTCCTCCTCATCATCACTAGAGACAACCATCTCAGTCTCTGGTTGCTCCCCTTCTCTTGAACCTCTCCCAGCGGTCCTCCTCCTCTCCTCTTTCTCTTTCTTTTCATCCTCCCTCACAGCCCGAATAACCTCAGTCACCACAGACGACATGACCGTCTGCATGACCTGATGAACTTCCTCCACAACTGCCTCTTTCACAAAGGCTCTCAAATTAGCACTCTCATCACCGCCTTTCTAGTGATGAAGCTCGGGCTCTCCAGGAGCCGTCTCAGCAGCCTTAGCCTTGTTTCCGGAGACACGTGGCCTAGCATCACGACTACCCTGCACACCTCCTCGAGAAGCCTTCAAAGATCTACCACCCGCCATCCTCTAAACACTATAAGATTCAAACACCAACACGGTCATTCAAGGTAATAGCTCGAATTATGTCAAGTATAGTAAGTCCCTAATTACAGTGGCCAGTTGTGATTAGCCACTTACCTTACTCTTCATCCCCCAAGCATTGCCTATCCTGACAACATCAGTATCCAAATCTACTAAGAGCACATAAATCAGATAGCTTACGCACATAATACCGGTTAACCTTAAGAAAGTAAATTACCTGATGGCACGTAGCTACTTGGGCTGGCATCCCTCCATTCGGTCCCATTCTCAGTTTAAGTTTAGGTTTTGAAAATATTTACCCATTTCTCTTAAACTTTGGCTCTGATACCAACTTGTAAGGCCCCGTTTCTGGGAACCCCACAGTTGGTCAATCACAACCTCTTTTATATCAAAACATATTAGAATTTATTAAGTAAATAAAACCTTACAGCGGAATAATTCATCAAAAACCATTTCATGCTTTAATAAATACATTTGCCAAGTAATACATCGTCATTCAAAAGATTACAAAATAAAAGTTAGTTGTATTACAAAACAATATCATTATTATTGCGAGAGATAGATGCCAGTCTTGCCCGCCAAGTTGCTTCACCCTCGTGCCATCCCCAGCAACAAGTTACCTGCCAACTGAAAATGCATGAAAAGTCAGCGTTGCTAAGTGAGTTCTAGTTTTATATAATAATATACTTTACCTTTAGTAAAAACCTTTCCTTTACTTTTGTTCGTGATTACACAACATACATAAATCTTGATAATATCATTATTATCTGTCAACATTTTTTTCATCTTTATCTTTCACTTTCATCTAGACCAATGTCATATGCTATACCCCAAACATTATGCACGAAGCTGGTACTGGGCCGAAGTCTATAAATAGACCCTTAACATTGTGCACGAAGCTGACTCCAGTACCGGGGCAAGCGACAAGGGTCCCGTTTTGTACATATTGGTCAATTACAAGGATTGACCCTGTGCGCATCCTCATGGGTTAGCTAAACCGCACACGGTTGAGTTAACAACCCCTCAATGAGTTGTGAACCTCCTTTCAGTTGCTTGCAAGACTTTACATTCTTTCAATAGGTTCCACTTCGTTAATAATGTCTTTCACTTTCATTATATAATACTTTACGTATACGAGCATTAACACACCACGTAAAGTCACGTATTAATACGTAATAAGGAACATCAATAACAGGCCACAACATGCATAACATGAACAAACATAACCCACCAAAACATTCCAGAGCTTAATCATTAATTTCCATTTTTTCCAAAATTTCAGAAAAATTCTAAGTTAAATTAGGCGCATGAGCACTATGCAGGTGCGTGGGCACTATGCAGGCGCATGGGCACTATGCAGGCGCATGGGCACTATGCAGGCGCACGGACAGTTGGGCGCATGGGAACACTTGGGCGCATGGGGAAAAACTTAGGCGCATGGGTACTATGCAGGTGCATGAGCACTATGCAGGGGCATGGGTGCTTGGGCGCATGGGAAACTTAGAAGCATGAGCAACACTTAGGCGTATGGGCAAAAAAACTTTGGCGCATGGGTACTATGCAGGCGCATGGGTACTATGCAGGCCCATGAGTACTATGCAAGCGCATGAGTACTTGGACGCATGGGAAACTTAGGCGCATGAGCAAACACTTAGGTGTATGGGTAGTTTGGGCGCATGGGCACTATACCAGTTCTATCCTTTGCAAATTTTCAGTTCCCGATCATCATCCTTACATAATCCTAGCCCAAATCTAGCATACTAAGCTCATAAAACAAGCATACATCCATATAATTCAGTCAAACATTCACAAACACACATACCCACATAAATAGAAGAACACATACAGTTAACATACTGGAAATTGCAAAAATAATAGTTTACATGCATTTCATCCCCAAAACATGTTTAAAATAGAAAAAAACTAGGGATTTAGAACTCACCTACAGCAGCCTTCGAGTAACACTCCTCCAAACTCGAGAGCACTTGGAGTTCAAACACCTAAACACACCAAAAACACACAACCAAACACAGAGAAACACATAAGACTCGGTCTACAAGCTGAAAACCCAGCTGAAACCGAACAAAACACACAAAATCTTACCTTCTAGATGATCTTCTTCTTCTTCTCTCTAAAAACCGATAGAACTCTGCTTTTTCTTCTTTTTCTGCTATCGAAGGCAATTGGTGAGCAGAAGTGTGGGCGGCCATGCCCACTTTTAAACATAATAATATTAAAGTTTGCCTCTTGCACAACTTTAACCCCTCAACTTGGGTTATTTCACCTTTCTTTCTTTATACTTCTCTTTTCTTTTCTTTCTCTCTTTTTTTTTCTTCTTTTTTAAAATATCCTGGTGTTACAACTAGCAAACAACCCAGTTGACCTATAAATTTTCTTTCCTGGACCCACACAATGATAAAAATAGTACAACCATGATCCTAGGCAAAAATACCAACCTTGCAATAAAAGCTCCAATTTCTTCTTGCATATTTGATCATAGATGCCCATTATCTTTTAACTTTTTTTTCTGGGCTCCAAACTTTAATTCAGGTGCCATCAATTTTGTCAATTTTATCAATGAGAGCTTCGATTTCTCCTTTCCTCTTCTCATCTTGGCTACCATTTGTTATAAATATCTTAGCCGGCCCCTAAGCTTCAATTTCAGTGCCATCAATTTTGTCAGTTTCACTAGTACCCATTCCGTCACTCATTTTGTCGGCGCCCTCAATCCTATCACTAGTTACGTTGTTTCAATCTCTAAGTCTGCCACCGATACCAGATCCAAGTTGCTAAAGATGATCATGCTCTGACCCCCATAGTTCCTCCTCCACTGTGTTCTTCAAATCTCTATCTGATTCTTCACTATTACAACCATCTCCGATCACTTGAGCATTGATTTCTTCAACTTCGTCCCTCAAAGATCCAAAAATGACATTTAGTTTTGCTATAATGCTTGCTAGTTAATCAGCTAAATTCTAGGTTGTAGGCGACATTTGATTTCTGGGTAATGGAATCATTGTTAGAATCTTAAAGCTGGCTTGTTTGGGTTCAAATAAAAAGTATAGAAACCTTAATTTTGATCAATAAAAACCAAGACAAAACCGATATCTAGAATGCAAGACTTAAATAAACCTAAATTTGAGGAGTAATTTGTGTATTTCCCTATTAAACATTAGCTACTCATTTACCCACTAGCCACCTCAACAGCTAACTGCCTAGACTGAGGTTGAATAGGTTTTGACCTGACTTGAATACCCAACTTAATTATTTGACCCATTGGAATCGTATCAATTGGCCATCAATATGAATTGTTTAATCATATTAAGGGTGAAAGCATCTCTGCTTAGTTCTGTCGATACACTCATTTAATTAACAAACTTGAAGGAGCTCTTGTGAAGCTTGTGAATACTTATATTGCGATAAGATATTTTAAGATCACTACCATCAGCTTAGAACATCTATATACTTTCTATATAAAATACTAACAACTTTAAGGTACTAAAACTTGAGGACTTACGTGGAATAATGACTTATGAACTTGAAGTCTCATAAGCGGGATTCTATAAAGAAGTTTAAGCATATTCTAGGATTAGCTACTCTGATTTGAGCACTTGTTGATTCTACAAATTGTTTTAAGATATGCTTCAAATATTATTGATTACTCTTCTCCTACTACTGCTAGGCATTTTATAAGTGTAGGGTTTGCTTTATAAGTTCCTCTCATTACATATACATGTGAAGTTACACCAAACATACAACAAGATAAAAGTTCTAATCATGGCTTCATGGCCAACACACCAAACCTATTCTCATTCATTTACAAGATCTAGAAAGCTTTAATCTAAATGCCCACAATAAGTAGAGATCTAGAATTAGTTAGGTATGATATCACAAAATCCAAGAGTCTCTTTGTTAGAACTAGCAGGCGGAATTTCAAAAATGTCCCGAGAATAATTGCAATTAGTTATGATACTACAATTGTCACACCCTCAATTTTCACAAACGGGGTTTTACCATTAGGCACGTGACATACCAGGATCTCAGCCGATAGTTACACAAAACGACATGATAATTATAAAACATAGCATTTAATATTATCAGAAAATCCCTAAATATAGTTAATAATGAGTTCAAGAAAATACTTGCGGAAGCGTAATCACTTAATCATTTACAAGTTCAAATAGCGCAAAACAAGCGCAACCCAAATAAATATAATTTGCACAAAACATTGTTTAACCGTTTATATCAGTCAGAATGTATGCAATAGTGAAATGCTCCTAGCGATGCACACCTTAAGAACATGAAAGAAAATTCTAAAGTTTCAACACAGGGTTGGTGAGTTAACAGGTTTGATAATAGAAATAAGTCAGAAATAGCAGACCTAGTAAACAAAGTAGTATCAGTAGATGGCTAGTCTACATAACAAGTTACATAGTGTAGGAAGTTTGCAACCGAAGCTGAAAATATAAGTATGCCTCGGCTGTGGTTACAAGACCACAACAATAGAAATTAGGTCAATTAAACACCCATTTGACATGCAGTCGTGTTAGTGCGACTAGCCCGGGTAGGGTTTGTCAAACCCAGTAGATATACTCAGAATTACCTCGCTAAGGAACATACATTAGCGGTTTGAAAGTGAGGACTTAAATTGGTACAACACTAGTAAGCACACAATAATACAGTAATACTCATCAAATGAAGGAACATTTATAAAGAACATGTTTCTCTTCCCCAAAAAGAGTCTAAGTAAAGTGGGGCCATAAACTCACCTAGATGCATAGCGATAGATAAATGCAAGCATAAGTGATTAGGTTTCCGAATAACCTAGATTTACATTTAATCTTTATTAATAATAATTACTAATATTTCGGTCGTATGGTTTCACATTCCCAGCTCGATTACAAAATGTTCCCCTATTTACATGCAAACCCAAGCATACACAACCCAATCATACATACTGAAAACGACCCATACGTAGCACACTTATAGTAATATATGCATGCATTAATTCATTCACCCCCTTACATATACCACATTCACTACACACATATAATATGTATATATATTATATAGAAAACACACACATATATATTTTGTACCCATTGATGCACACGCACAAAACTTAGATACTCACATCCATACAATCCAGACACATACACACCAAGGTCTTACATTCATAATTAAAACTCCATGAAAACCCATCAGCCAAACTAAACCAAAAGCCATGCATCACCACCAAACCTCCATAACCAAACCACATATGTTCACATCCCTGAATTCAATGCACCCACACCCATATACTTGCATCGATGCACACATACACATAAGCTTATACTCACGCACCCTTAACCACTTGCACCACCAACTTCATGGCTCCAACGCTAAACCCACACACAACCTCCGCACACCAAAGAAAACACACACACACACCTATTATCCCATAACACTTGGTTCAACCAGGAACATCCATAAAGGAGACACGCATGCACGTCAAACCACCTACATGAATCCTTGCCCTCGGCCCACCATTCCCCTCAACATACCCATGAACACACATACTACAGAACACACACAGAACACCCGCATAACAGAATACACACGCACACATCAAAACACACGCACACAACAAGACGCATACACACACAGCAAATCGCAACACACTATGCCCAGAATAATAGGCATCAATCATAATGAAAATATAAGCATTGATAAACATGCATACGCTACTGTAAGAAATATACTTAAAGGATGATGCAACCAAAGAACAACCAAAGAGCTCTCAGCACGCACATTTGAAGTACTAGGAAATTACTTTGGAAGATTTGATATAACTTAGTGAATTATGCTAACTATCAAATCTTCCGAAGCCAGAAGACCAATTCTTTCAAAGCCAAAGATGAAGTCTTTTGAAACTTCAAAGACAAAGTCTTTCGAAGCCAAAGACTGATTTTTTCCAAAGATAGAGAAGGCATGTTTTCTCTGACATACTTTTGTCAAAAGCTGAAACACCTTTCTGCTGCCATCTCTAAAAACTCACCAACTAGCATGAGTTGGTAAAACGTCCATGCTTTTGTCAACTATAGATTAAGGTGTTGAGTTCGTAACTTTCCAACTATGTACTTTTATCCTTTTTGTAATAGATAAGGATGTGAGCTATGGCATGTCATAGTCACTAGTCAAAAGGCAATCTGCCTTTTGACTCTATATTGATCTTGTTGTCTAGATTAGTGTTTCCAGCTGGCCTTCAAAGTATGACCGACTGTAAGATATAGTATAAAGTATCTCAAGTACTTGTATTTAGAAAAAAGCTTTATGACACTTGTAAGAATTCGGGAGCAATATATAACATTCTTGAAAACCATATTATCTTGTTCTTGTTATTGTTCTTTCACTAAGTGTTTTTTGTTTCATCTAAGCTAGTTCCTTATTTGATCTGCTAAGTGTTCTAACTCACTCCACATTGTGAAACTATTGCATTGACCACCCTTCTACGGTCCTGCAATTGGTATCAGAGCATTTTAGGCTCTTGATTGTAAGATGTCACCATCTTAGATCTCTTTATATTAAAAAAACACTTATCAACTCAAATGGTAGCTATCTTTAAGGTTGATATGGAAAACGGTACCATATGAAAGTCTTCACTGATCACTCTTGATGACTTTAATACTTGGTGCCAATGTATGGAAGGGTTCATCAAGTCTCAGGATAGCAGGATGTGGAGATCTGTTGTTGAAGGACCTTACATCCCAAGCACCTCTTCAGCCACTTCTGGAGGTGGGATGATTCCAAAGGAAATGGCTGACTACTATGAAGAAGATTGGAAGAAAATAGCTGTAGATTAGAAATGCATGACCGCTCTTCAAACTGCTATTCCAAACTCTATATACTGAGGCTTCAAGAAGTGCAAAACTGCTAAGCAGCTCTTGGATGCACTAAAGCTCATGTATAAAGGGCCTGAGGAAGACAAGGAGAACAAGAAATACATTATGAAGTAGCAGTTTGAGAACTTCACCTAGAAGACATGTGAAACCATGACTCAACAATACTTCGCGTATGTTGAGATTGTGGATACTCTAATGGATGTTGGAGTCAAGCTTAAGAATAGGGACATAGTGAGGAAGTTCATGTTCTCTCTTCTCAAAAAATGGACTCACTACTATATGGCCATCAAGAGAACTGAGAACCTCTCTACTCTTACTCTCACATCCTTAGTGGTTACCAGATAGAGATGAACCTGCAAAATCCATCAAACAACTCTTTTAACAATCAGTAGAGTTCATCCCTTCATGTAGTTGAAAGGGATAGCAGAGAACCATAACATCATCTCATCTGCTTCCCTGATAACTCACAAAAGGGTCCTTTCATTACCTTCCCTGTGAAGTCAAGGGAGAGCTACCTCCAAGTAAGCCCATTCCAAGAGACAAGCTCTACTCAAGCCTTTGTGTCTGCTGATGAAAGTTGTGGAAACTTTATTTTCACTCTTAAAAACTTGGATTGTATCCATCCAGATGACCTGGAGTACATGGAAATAGTTCGACAGATGGCTCTCCTCACTCATAGAGCCAAGAAGTTCTACAAGAGAACAGGAAGGAAGTTCCCAAGCAATGTGGCAAGTGGAAAGTTTGGCCTGGATAAAAGCAAGGTGAAGTGTTACAACTGTAACCAAATGGGACACTTTGCTAGAGAGTGCAAGGCACCAAGGACAAACGGTGGCCAAGCACAATCCAGGCCAAACTACACTGATGCAGCTCCCAACTCTGAGAAGCCAAGCTAATCAAAACAAAATGCTAATGTTGCTTTTGAAGAAGGAGGATTTGACTAGAGCTTTCAGGTAAAGATGCTTCTCGAAACCAAGCACTGATGGCTGATCATGAAGAAGCCAAGGTATTAGAACATCTTTGTACTCCTGAATGCATTGCTAAAGTGAATATGTACAAGTCCTACAACTTGGAAGTGAGATCTGACCATAAGTCCTTAAACATTTTAATAGCTGATTTTAAAAGAGCAAAAATTGATTATAAACTTAAAATTGAAGATTTAGAGAAAACTATTCTACTCTTAAGTATGAGCATACAAACTACAGAACTCAAATCAAAGATCTCATATCCAAATTAACTGAATGCAGGCTAAGCTTGTGATCAGCTAAGCGAAAGTAGAAAAATGTGTTCTTGAAGAGGAAACCTTCAAGAATATAATATCCTCATCCTTGCATGCAAAAGTTTGTTACCAAAGCAGGCAGGGAATAGGATCAAGTGAGATAGCTCCTCCACACACACTCCTATCTGTTAGATCTCCAAGGTGTGAAACTTGTTAAGATGAGCTGCGTCCTATTGATCCTATTCAAAAGAAGGATGAAGATCTAGAGGAGATAGTGAAGGATGAACTTGAGGTGAGTGACAAGGATTATCCTAAGAAGTGTCAGTATTCTTTTTGAGAGAAGAAAGAACTATGGATGACCAAGTCTGCAAGGAAAATCTTGATAAGGGCAGCAAAATTCTAGTCAAAGAAAGCCCAAGAGATCAAGGCCACCTTCAACTCCAAACAAAAGCAAACCTTTATTTCTGCTAGATTTGAAGTGGTAAATACTAAAGACTCAACAATGGACTCTAGTACCAGGAGTCCTAGTTCATGTCCAAATCATCCTGGTCAAGAAAAGAAGGCTGATCAAATGTGCACCACTATGCATAGCCTGAAGCATCCAATCCCAAGAGCAAGCCTCACCCTAAGAAGCTTGCTGCATCATCTGTGAAGATGAATAAGGAAGTGGAAAGTGATCAAGCTCAGCCTTCTACTCAAAAGAAGACTATCAGAAGCATGCCAACTAAATGCATCATGTGTGATAGTACTACTCATCTGGCCAAGGATTACATCTATAATCCCAAAAGTACTATCCACATAACCAAGAAGAAACTTCTGAGAAGAAGAAGAAGATAGCTTTGGAAGGAAAATATCCTCTTTTCGGAAGCTCCAAAGTAAAGAAGAAGATAAGTGAAAACCTACCTTCGAAAGAAAATTTGGTCTCGTACGAAAGGAATGCTTTCGAAGTACTGAAGTCTGCTGCAGTAGATGCAAAAGCTTTTGAAGGTCCAGTCTCCAAAACTTCTGAAGTCATCAAAACTTCTGAAGTATTGAAGGTAAAGTCTAGTATTCCAAAGATGGTATGGAAGATGAAGGAAGGCCATGTGACTAAAAGTTCTTCATCATAACAGCAAATGATCCTTAGAGCTTGTATATAGTATCAATTACTATTGCATTATCTTCAGTTCACTTTGACAAGCCTAAGACCAATGAGGCTTTGGTTTCCAAAAGTAACTAACCATCTCTTTATGTATAGGAACAACTGAAGACCAAAGGAAATGTATGGATCATTGACAGTAGCTATTTCAAGCACATGACAGGCAATGGCTCCTTGCTTTAGAACTTTGAGAAAATTGATGGAGGGCTAGTTGCTTTTGGAGGAGAATCAGGTGATTACATTACTGGAAGGGGGAGGGTCACAAATGGTAAGCTCAGCATTGAGAAGGTAAATTTTGTTAAGGAGCTTGGGTACAATCTCTTGAGTGTATCCTAATTTTGTGATCAGAGACATAACATGCTCTTTACTAAGCACGAGTGCATTGTTCTCAAGCCTGGGGTGGTCATTCCTCAAGAGCATATCCTGCTTAGAGCTACCAGGAAAGGGAACATGTACATGATGGATTTATAGCAAACATCCCCTTCAGGAGAAGTTTCTTGCTTTCTATCTAAAGCAAATAATGATGAGTCTTTCCTCTGGCATAAAAGAATGTGCCATGTAAACTTTAAGAACATGAATAAATTAATTAAGAACAATTTGGTAACTGGACAAAGAAAGAGTTTACAAGTGATGACCATTGTGTTATAGGCAAGCAACACAAAGTGTCTCACAAGCCAAAGGAAATGAACTCCATCACTATTCTCCTACACTTATTACACATGGATCTCTTTGGCCCACAAGTGTAATGAGTCTAGGAAGGATCTCATGCTGTTTGGTGATCACAAATGACTTCACAAGGTACACTTGGGTCTTTTTCCTTAGAACTAAGGATAAGACCCCTGAGATCTTAAAGAGCTTCATTCTGAAAATTGAGAATCAATGTGATCATAAGGTCAAAATCATCAGATGTGATCAAGGAACTGAATTCAAGAACTAAATCCTTGATACATTTTGTGATGAGAAGGGTATCACAAGACAATACAATGCTCCCAGGACTCCTCAGTATAATGGTGTTGCTGAGAGGAGAAACAAGACACTTATTAAAGCTGCAAGAACCATGTTATCTGACTCTAAAATGCCCATCACCTTTTTGGCAGAGGCAGTCAACACTGCCTGCTGTGAAGAATAGAGATTTAGTAGTCAAGACTCATGGTAGACTCTTTATGAACTATGGCAGAGAAGGAGACCTTTCATTGGTTTCATTAAATCATTTGGATGTCCTTGCACCATCTTGAATACCAAGGATCAAATAGCCAAATTTGCTGAGAAATCAGATGATGGACATTTTATTGGATACTCTTCCAAAGCTAAGGCTTATAGAGTACACAATCTCAGAACTAGAGTAGTTGAGGAGTCAGCTAATGTGATCTTCAGTGAGCACACACCAGTGTGAAAGGTTCTGGTCCTGATTGGCTGTTTGATCTTGATTTAGTATTTGAGGAGTCAGCCAAATATTGTGAAGATGTTTTAGGATCTACAGGTAGCTTGTCAACAGGAGATTCTGATCCAAGGTTTGAGCTGAGAAGACCAATTTTTCAAATTACTTTAGCTCCAGTGGTAACTAGCCCTGAAGTTGGAAATCCTGTCAGCACATCCATGACAAATTCTTCAGTTGATACATCTAAGGTGCCTAAATTCTAGCATAGAGGCACAAAACTCAAATGAAGGAATTTCCAATATAGGAGGAGATGGAGGTGGTGATAGTGATCAAGAATTTCTTGATGCTGTTAACCACTCCATAGAAGACAACATCAATGATGTAACACACTCACTGGATCAAGTTTCTCTTGATATGTGTGTTGATGTGGTGGATGACACTCAATCATCAGATATGAATTTCACTAATTTAGATCTATCCAACCAACTTGATGTGATTCCTCAATTAAGAATCTACAAGTCACATCCCACCACAAACATCATTGGAAATGTTGAGATAGGGGTGAGAACAAGAGGACAAACCCATGACAAAAATATCTGTCTTCACTTTTGTTTCTTGTCCCAAATTAAGCCTAAGAAGATTGATGAGGCTCTGAAGGATGGAAGTTGGGTTGAAGCAATGCAGGAGGTGCTACTTCAATTCAAGAGACAAAAGGTTTGGAATCTATGTCTTCTTCCTCAAGGGAAGACTACTATAGGTACCAAGTGGGTATTTAGGAATAAGAAAGATGATAGGGAACTTGTCATCAAGAACAAGGCAAGACTGGTTGTTTAAGGGTACACACAAGATGAAAGAATTGACTACACTTATGTCTTTGCTCCTGTAGCAAGACCTAAAGATGTTAGGATATTTGTTGCTTTTGCTGCATCCAAGGATTTCAAGGTCTACCAACTTGATGTCAAGTGTGCCTTCTTATATGGGGTGATTGATGAGGAAGTGTACGTCAAACAACCACCTAGCTTTGCAGATCCAGATCATCCTAATTATGTCTTCAAGTTTGTTAAAGCTCTCTATGGGTTGCATCAAGATCTAAGGAAGTGGTATGAGACAATAACACAATATCTCTATCATCATGGATACAAGAGGAGTACTATTAATGGAACACTCTTCATCAAAGGAATAGGAAATGACTTGATGCTGGTTAAAGTTTATGTAGATGACATGATCTTGGGGTTAACCAATCTGAAGCTCTACAAAGACTTTGACAAACTAATAAAGAATAGATTTGAAATGAGTGCCATAAGGGAACTTAATTTCTTTGTAGAATTCAAGTGAAGCAGGTTTATAATGGCATCTTCATAAACCAGCCAAAGTATGTATAAGACATACTTACCAGATTTCATCTGACTGAGTGTAAGGTTGCTAAGACACCCATAGCCAGAAACCACTCTCTAGACCTGATCTTGAGGGGGAGTATGTTGATGAACATCTCTACAGGGCTATGATTGGGTCTCTTATGTACCTCACAGCCAGCAGGCCTGATATTATGTTTGCTACATGTATTTGTGCAAGATATCAAGCCAACCCCAAGATGTCACACCTGGTTGCTGTTAAAAGGATTTTTAGATATCTTAAAGGTGATCCTAAACTAGGCCTTTGGTATCTAAAGAATTCTAAATTTAATCTATATGTCTATATAGATAGTGACTATGGTGGCTGCAATATGACTACAAAGTCTACATTTAGGGGATGTCAATTTCTTGGTGGAAGGATAGTCTCATGGCAATACAAGAAACAATCTTGTGTGTCTGCATCAACTACTGAAGCTGAATACATTGCTCCTGCAAGTTGCTATGCTCAAGTGATTTGGATTCAGAATCAGATGCTGGACTATGGATTCAATTTCAAGGAGACTCCCATCTATATAAACAATAACAATGCTATCTTTATTATAGAGAATCTTGTGTAGCACTCAAAGTCAAAACACATCAACATTAGGTATCATTTGATTAGAGATAATTTTGAAAAAGGATTGATAAAATTGGTCAAAGTTAACACAAATGAACAGTATGCTGATCTGTTCACAAAAGCTTTTGATGAGCAAAGATTTAAATATCTTGTATCAGCCATTGGGATGATTAACTTTGAGTAGATTTTCTTAAACTAAACTCAAGATTATTTTTAATATGTATGTCTTAAGTTGTCTATATCATCACCCATATAAGCCCATTTTAATTTGGAAGAAACTTTTCAAAATGATATTCCTTAGAATTTTGAGAATTTTAGTTATGTTTCTTTCAAAAGACATCAAGTTGCTTCGGAAGAAAATTATGTCTACAAAACAAATAACTATTTCTGAAAAATTTACCTTTGGAAGAAATTCTAATTTATCTTTCGAAGCTTAAATCTGTCATTAAGTACTTATATGTCTTGAAGGACTATTTTCTTCCGAAAGCAATAAGTCTCGGAAGCTTTATTCTCTTTGAATTAAATATCTGACAATTGATATCTTCCGAAGTAAAATTTGTCTAAGAAGTAAAAAAAATCTAAGTATCTTTCTTCTGAAGTGAAATTCTTGAAAGACTAAGGAATATCTTCCCAAGCCAAATTGGCTTGTGAAGTTTTCTCAAACGTTCCAATGACAAATTACCTTCGAAAGATTTTAGACTTCTAAGAAAACTACCTTTTAGGGTACTTTTTCACAGGTGGGACCGACATCCGGATTTCAAAGTTTATCCTTTTGTATTAACTTTGTCTCAAATCCAGTTCATATAAATATAGCTTTAATGGTTCCCCCTCTTTCCCTTTCTTGTTCATCCGCAAAAGTTCATAACCTAAATTCACCCTCAAACCGCCTTTGTTCTTATCTTCCTTCACTTCTAAGCTACTCAAAAACAGCCAACCCTGATCCCTGAAACTCAACCTGATTTTTCCATGTAGTTGCACAAGAAACACAACTAAGTTGCTCTGTTATCATCTGAGAAAGATCCAGGTTTCTTAGATGTTTGCCACTACTTGTCTCTTTCAAACTACCTCACCGCACTTACCATTGACCCTCACTTGTATGAAGATCAACTTTTAGAGTTCTGGAGGACTTGCTAAGAGGTCATCTTGGACGATGAGATGGCACTGTCTGCCATAGTACAGGGGAAGATAGTTTTTGTCACTCCAGCCACCATCAACTCTCATCTGAGGCTGGATGATGAAGAAGGCGAGTTGTCCTTCCCTAAATCTACTATGAACAACTCAGTTTGGCAGATGGGCTATGAAGGGGACTACTCCGTAAGAAGCTTCAAAAAGGGTAAGGTTTCCTCCCAATGGAAGTACCTCCTCCATGTGGTCATCCATTCTTTGTCCAACAAACATAAAGGTTGGGACCAAATTCCTGAGGACTTATCCTACATAGTCCATAGAATGGTTCAAAGGGTCAAGTTCAGGTACTCTCAATTTGTTTATCAAACTTACTTGCTAACTTGGACTCCTTAGAGTATTACATGTTCTCTAGATATGTTCAACACATTCTTAACTGTGAATTGGGCTCACAGTTAAGGGGAACAGGTAACACTCTTAAACTGGGACAGATGAAGCCTGCCATCTTTAAGACAATAAGAAAGTCCACTGTTGGCTTCTCAGGGGTAGAATTAGCCCTGATCCTAAATATGTTAGAGCTCATTGCTCAAGCTGACAACTTGGCAACACAAACTAATATTGAACCCACACCTTCTACATCTACACCACCCACACAGCCACAAATCACCATCACCTACCAAAGAAAATACAAACGAACCCCTACTCAGTCTACTCAGGTTGAGCAGGCCCCTATATCACCACCCATGCAGGAAGAAGTGGACACTGGAGTTCCTACTTCTCCTAAGGAGAAAACCACTCCCATCATTTCTTTGATCAGTGCTGAGGTTTCTTATGCTTAGCTTGATGAGCTCACAACCCCAGCCTTAAGCCTTCACTCTAATTCTCAAAACTCTAGTGATCAACCTTCAAGGGAATGTTACCATCCCCGGCCTTTAGATCTCAACCAACCAATCCCAAACCTTGAATTCTATGATGATGAAGATATGGGCTTCAGTGAGTACCATGAGACTTTCTTCTCCACCCCTAATCAAGGAGAGATGAGTGCTCCTAGGTCACCCATATCTAGCCCACATCATCCACCCACAACTGAGGTGGACCTCCCTGAACATGTTCAGGAGGTCAATATGGAAGAGGCTCTCACTTTTTCAAGTGATTACATCATTAAGACCTCAACCATAGCAACCCAGCCCATTGACACTTCTCTTGAAGCTGTCATGGTACAGGGGAAATCTAGCAACCAAGAAACTCTAGCTGGTGGTGAGGAAGTAGACTTTAGTCCTGTTCTCTCACCCCTATGATTCTTCTAATGAATATGAGAGGAGTCTACAACTAAATGTGCAAAAACTATAAAAAACATGCACCTATTTAGTTTCAAAGGTGAGTCACCTGGAATCTCAGGTGGCTACCTTATAAAGAAGGGTTAATGACCACCAACTTGAGATCATCAATATCAAGGGCAAGTTAGCTGAGAGACCTATCTGGAGAACTCAACTAGGCCCACAAGAACCTATGGATGTAGTAGACTTAACCCTTAGCTCCCCTATGCAAGAGGGTGATACTACCAAAAAGGGGGAGAAAGTCCTATCTACAATCATAGAACCTGAGAGTTCCTCCCAGAGTATGGACATGGAGGACTCACCACCCTCACTTACAGTTATTCATACTCAAAACCTCCTCAGGTGCACATTGATGTGGACTCACTCATTCAAAGCTTGTTTGAGGAGGGTATACCATGGGAAATGCCTACTCCTTCTCATCCTGCTAAAAATCCAATAGTGGGATGGAGGTATGATGCTGAAAGGAGAGCCCTGGTAATCTCTAGGTCTTAGGGACATCAAGAAATCTATAACTTCTACAACCTGAGATACTATGAGAGATTCTCTCTAGTTGACCTGCCACTTGCCAACCCAAGTTAATTTAGGCAAGCTATAAGGTTAGCTGAGAGAATACAAGAAAGGGTGCTTGAAGAGTTCAAGCTGAGATTCAAATTATATAGATAGAGGCTAGCAGGCAAGACTGTTGGTCAACTGGATGCTGAGGTGGACCCTAAGGTTTGCTTCGAAGGAGAAACCTTGGTTGAAGGCCTAATAGTTGAGTCTATGAACCTTGAGACAGGAACTGCTTGAACACCCATTACCCTCAATGAGGCACCAGTTGGTGATGGTGTCTCACAGCCTCTCTCTAGCAAGAGCTCAAGTGTAGCACCAAGCAATAAAGGCTAAAGCTCTCTTTACCCTAAGTCACACAGGCCTGTGAGTGACAAAAGGAAGAGGAAAATGACCTCTGACGAGATTAAGGAGGAGAAGATAGAAAAGAAGAGGAAAGCAAAGGGAGAGTGTTCAAGTAGGACCTACCTGAGTGCCACAGGTCTATATCAGATAGCAGACCTTCTTCCCTTATCATACCAATACATTGAATTTGAATACCTCAAGAAGCTTATGCAACAAGTGCTAAAAGAGCAAAAAGCTACTAAGAGGAAGATGAGGAAAGAGGCTGCAAGGTCAAGAGCCACCATAAGAGCAAATCTGAAGAAGTCTGCTGATAGACAAAAGATGGTAAGCTTCTTGAAGCTGTATGGATTCTTTGGAAGAAGACTTGGTCCAACGTCTCTATCCAATATAGATGATCATATTAGAGTGATCAAGTAGAAGATCAAAAGGGTGAGCTGGTTGACTTGCATTCTCCACCAAGTTAGGCTGCACCTGAAGCTGAGGTCAAGGTTGAACCCCAGGAGACAACACAACCTAGACCTAGTGCTGCATCACAGCCAGCTTCATCTTTTGATCCATAGCAGGGTCCTGATCCTTCTCCTTTTGAACCTGTGAAGGACAAGGACCCAAATGAGAAGGACAAACAAGAACAATCTGGTACTGCAGGTCAGTCCTCTCAGTTAAAGTACAGAAAGAGGAAAAGGATAGCCATAAGAAGGGATAAGAAGAAGAAGAAGAAGGAGTCCAAGGCATCCATCTCTATACCTCAAGATGGATCAGAACATCCTGAGGGTGCTCAAGAAGAGGTTTGTCAACAAAGACCACTCATAGTAGAGCCTCTTGCTGTTGAGAGACCCATCTTGTCTTGGGTGTTTGTCACTAACCCAGATAGATGGTTTGTCATTAGAGATCAAGGAGGTCAAGACATTTACTTCTGGCAAAACATTCTTGATCTCCCTCTACATGATCTCTATGATATGAGGAGATACTTTAAGAGCCTGAGGAATCCTAACCAACTGATGATGAAGGGAATGGTCTTGATTCTGATGAGGACTATCAATAGATAAAGATCAAGACTCAAAGGTCTCTTTAGTTTTGGTAGCATGAGCCTAGGGGGAGTTTGTAAGGAATACACTTAAAGGCTGATGCAACCAAAGAACAATCAAAGAGCTCTCAGCATGCACATATGAAGTACTAGGAAAGTACTTTGGAAGATTTGATATAACTCTGTGAATTATGCTAAGTATCAAATCTTCCGAAGCCAAAAGACCAACTCTTTGAAAGCCAAAGATGAAGTCTTCCGAAGCTTCAAAGACAAAGTCTTCCGAAGCCAAAGATTGATTTCTTTTGAAGAAAGAGAAGGCATGTCTTCTCTCACATACTTTTTTCAAAAGCTGAAACACCTTTTCCCTGCCATCTCTGAAGATTCACCAACTAGCATGAGTTGATGAAAAGTCCATGCTTTTGTCAACTGTAAATTAAGATGTTGAGTCTGTAACTTTCCAACTATGTACTTTTGTCCTTTCTGTAATAGATAATGATGTGAGCTATGGCATGTCATAGTCAATAGTCAAAAGGCAACTCCACATTGATCTTGTTGTCTAGATTAGTGTTTCCAGTTGTCCTTCAAAGTATGACCGGCTGTAGGATGTAGTATAAAGTATCTTAAGTACCTGTATTTAGAAAAATGCTTTGTAACACTTGTAAGAACTCGAGAGCAATATACAATATTCTTGAAAACCATATTATATTGTCTTGTTATTTTTCTTTCACTAAGTGTTCTTTGTTACGTCTAAGCCAGTTCCCTATTTGATCTGCTAAGTATTCTAACTCTCTCCACATTGTGAAACTGTTGCATTGACCACCAATCTACACTCCTGCAGCTATAGATACATACACACAAAGCATACTGCAGGACCGGGTTAGGGTTTTAACAACAATTAGTTTCACAAGAGGAGAGATCTTAGATCACTTAACAGTTCAAATAGGGAACAAGAAACTTTGAAGATATAAGGAACACAAGTAACAATAAGATAGAACTTAGAACAATAACACAAATATTAGTTTTCAAGGATGTTGTATATTGATCTCAAGTTCTATTACAAGTGTTCAAAGCATAATCTAAAATACAAGGACTTGAGACTCTTTTATACTACAACCTACAACAGTCAATACTTGGAAGGACAGTTGGAATTGACTGATCTAGAAAACAAGATCAATATGGAGTCAAAAGGCAGGTTGCCTTTTGACTAGGGACTATGACATGCCATAGCTCACTGACTTTTCCTAGTACAAAAGAAAAGTCTAAATGAACAAAAGAAGAAAATTACAGACAAAGACTTTATCTACTATTCACTAAAGTATGGTAGTTTCACCAACTCATACAAGTTGGTGAGTTATCAGAGTTGCAGTAGAAAGTTGGTCAGCTTTATCAAAAGTAGATCAGAGAAAGCATCTTTTCTCTATCTTCTAAAGAAATGAGTCTTCACAGCAAAATGGCTTTGGAAGACTTTCTCTTTGAAGCTTCGGAAGACTTCATCTTTGGCTTCGGATGAACTTGGCCTCTGGCTTCAGAAGTTTTTACACTTAGGAATATTTTCTGTTAAGTGTAAAGCTTCTGAAGTAATTTCTTCTGAACTTTGGCTTTGGAAGACTTTACACTTAGAGTTTTAGAGAGTGTAAAGCTTCCGCAGCAAGTTCATCCTTGTTCCTTAGTGCATGTTGGAAGATCTTTGGTTGCGTTAGCCTCATAATCTTCAGATTACAAACTCCCCGTAGGCTGATGCTACCAAAATAAGGAGATTCTTCAGATGTTGATAGTCCTTATTAGGATCAGCAGCAAACCTCTCTTCATCATATGGTTAGGATCCTTAAGACTCTCATAGAATCTTCTCATGTCATAGAGATCATGCAAAGGAAGGGCAAGCATGTCTTGCTAAAAGTAGACATCTTGACCTCCTTGATCTCTAGTGACATACCATCTGTCTAGATTGTTAGCAAAACTCTAGGACACGATGGGTCTTCCAACTACAAGAGGCTCTACTCTGATGGGAGTTGGTTGAGCAGCCTCTTCATGCAATTCCTCAGGATGTTCTAACTCATTCTGAGGTGTAGAGGTGGATGCCTTAGTTTTCTTTTTCTTTGTAGGGGTCTTTTGGCCATCCTTTTTCTCCTCTTTGATGATTTCAACTGAGAGGACTGGTTTTTAGCACCAGATTTGTGACATCCGGTAATTTTCCGTTACCAAACTCCGTTTGTTCCGTTAAGTCTTGCATACACGTGTCGAGCACACACACTAGTTGTCGTTGAACGTTGGTGACTTAACAATAATCAGTAATGTTAAATTGATTATAATTAAGTTAACAATGTGATTATTAAGTTATGCTTATGTGATTTAAATGTTAACTGTAATTTTATCGTGTAACGTGAAAACGTGCATATTTATTTCGTGTGTTTTGTGATAAATGGGAATTATGCATGATTGTTATTTGTGATTAATAATAATTGTGTTTAGTAGTTAAAAACTATTTAAAAAACTATTCAAAAAGATTAATTTTTATAAAATACAAATTATGAGGGTTAAAAGGGTAATTATGGATTATTAAATAAAATAAAATCAAAACCCAACCCTAATCCCACCCCATCGGCCGCGATCGACCTCCTCTCTCCCTCTCCTCTTCGAATTCAGCCCAAGAACAAGCAATCATCTTCGGTTTTGGTCGATTTCAAGGCATAGAACACGTTGGAATCATCAATTGCAAGCCAGTACACGTTTAAAGGTTAGATTTTTGTATGTTTTTGATGAGTCTTCATGTTGGTCGAATGTTTCATGCGAAAACTGCAAATTGGTGGTTGATTGATGCCTAATTGTTGATGTTAATGTGTTTGTTAGATAGATTACATGTTAATTAACGTCAAGTATGCAATAAAGGTTGGATTTTTACAAGTTTTTATGGAAATTACATTAGGGCCGAAACCCTAATTCGAAACTTGCAATTGGGGATCGATTTGTGGATGTTGGTTGGCGTTATTGTGTTAGTTGTATTACATTAGGGCCGAAACCCTCTTTCTTTCAAGTTAAGCTCTAGGTTAATTCTTGCGCGCATCAGGTGAGTTCTTGCCCCACTCATTTTACATAATCTCTTTTGGGGGAGATAGCATACTGTTGATCACAAATGCTTTTATATATGAGTGTGTATAATATTGATATAGTGCTGTTTCCCATGAAAAGTCCTCACACTTTCGGATTGTTAATATTGACTAGCGGGGAAATTTTGGGTAGTACTACTGGGTCTGACGAGCCCCACCTGTGTGACTCGAGGTCAAACGGGTGCAATTTTGTCCTAACACATATTCATCACGACCTGGTAAGTCGTGACGGGAGGCAACAAACGTAACACAGTCAGCTTCGATCGCGAAATCACTATGATTAAGATTTTTAGTCCTATCACTACTTATGCTCAGGAAACTGTTGATTGGTTTATATTTTAACGCAAACTCTTGAACTCACCAACCATGTGTTGACTTGTTAGTATGCTATTCTCAGGTTAAGGTTGCCAGTTGCCTAGGAGCACGCACGTCAGCATTGTTGAGTTGTCTACATTTGCTTGTTTACAAATTTGGGATTATTTTCATATTAAACATTTGTGTTTGGGGCGCGTATGTTTTGCGCATTCTCTTTACATACTACTTGTTTTGGGTTTTCTAGTTTTAAAAACGCTTCCGCAGTATTTTAAACGTTGGTTTTGTTTATTAATCATATAGAGTTGTTCTTGGTAACTAATGACTGAGATCCTGGTATGTCACGCGCCTCGCGGTAAAACCCCGCACGCGGATTTTGAGGGTGTGACAGATTGGTATCAGAGCCATTGGTTATAGGGAACTAGGTTGCATACACACACTAGACTATAACCGCACAGTTGTTAGTTACTCATCGTTTACTCTCCTTACTGTATACTCATTGGCATACGCAACACGTACTTTGCAGCATGGCATCGTCGTCCAGAAATTTAGGCAAGAGACCTGCACGATCTGAGTCACCTCCTACTTCTCTCGTACCGGATAGGGGATTTAACTGGCCTCGACATCCTTATCCTCCTAGCGAGATAGACTGGGATCAGCCTTTCATACCTCCTGAGCTCGATCCTCCGCGTAACTGGGATTTCTACCCCACTTACATAAACCGTATGGCTTATAGAGAACGCGTACCACCAGTAGCACCTACACGACCAAGGACTAGGTCATCAACCGCCTATACTTTGCCTACACTTCCTACCTTGAGCATCCCTCTGGAGCAGGCATTTGCAGCTTTGGTAGCCACACTGGACACAGAGCGACAGCGGATTAGAGGACTCACTGATGAGAACTCTGCATTACGATCTGAGATGCGTCAGCTGCGTTACCAGGTAGATACGCTTCAGGAGCGACTTTCGATGGCCATTGGTGGACATCATACTCTGGCAGGCAACGTGGTAACACTTAGTGAGCGCATGGACGCACATGATCACCATAACATAGTGATCGATGATAGGTTTGCTGATTTAGAGGCACAGCTAGCAGCACTTCAGATTGTTGAAGCCCCTGCACCTTTGGTGGACCCTGATAAGGAAGACCCAGAAGAAGAACCCGAGGAAGCCCCCGAAGAAGAACCAGTAGAGATGGATGAGGACAGTGATGGATCTGATGTACTGGACTGATTCCACTTTTAAATGACTTAGACTATGTAGTGTTTCTTTTCTTTGAAACCTATGTGGGAAGGGTTGTTTCCCACCCAACTGACAAACTTAAATTTTGACATTGATGGAATATTTTGTGACTCAATTGCAATTTATTTATCTTTGATTATTATTTCTGTTATAAATGTTGTGGTTGTAGTGAATGCATTATTTCTTATTGTTTACTGTACCTTGATGAGATTAATGTGTTGGATGTTACTCATTATTGTAATTGTGAATTTTAAAGTGAAATATGGACGCACGTGGACGAGGACGTGGGCGTGGTCGTGGACGTGGCGCCGGAGGCCGTGGAGCCGGAGCCATAAACATGACGCCTGCGGAATTGGCGGCATTAATTAACGAACATGTTCAGGCGGCAGTGGCTGCTGCCCAACCGGGACAACCAACAGGTAAATGATAACAAGAGGTTAAACTGATTATCCTAGTTATTTGTCTAGGATATCTGACTAATGTTTGGGTTGTCAAAACAGGACCACCACCATGTACCTACAAGTCCTTCATGGACTGTAAACCCCATACCTACAGCGGGATGGAAGGAGCTGTAGGGCTTGTAAGGTGGTTTGAGAAGACAGAGTCTGTCTTCGTGAAATGCAACTGCCCGCCTGCTGATCAGGTGAAGTATGCCACCGGGACATTGGAAGGCGCAACACTTTCCTGGTGGAATGCCCAGGTACAAATGCTGGGTCAAGCCATGGCCAATGAACTACCTTGGGATGAATTCAAAGAAATCATGACTGAAGAATACTGCCCCCGGAATGAAGTGCAGAAACTGGAAATTGAGTTCTGGCAACTCAAAATGCAAGGCTCAGAAATTGAAGCCTACACAACTCGAACTCATGAGTTAGCCACTTTATGCCCAGGGATGGTGAATGAAATGCACAAGAGGGTGGAGCATTATATACGGGGATTGGTGCCCGAAATTCAAAGTATGGTAACTGCTTCTAACCCCACTACCATACAACAAGCAATCCGAACAGCCCACAGGCTGACTGACCAGGCAGTTGAGCAAGGTCGGTTACCCAAACGGGGTGCGGTGGCAAGCGTGCCCGACCAGAAACGCAAGTGGGATGGTTCAAGCAACAAGGGATCGTCATCCAGTAGCCAATCTCAACCTCAACAACAACAGCCAAGTCAGCAACAGCAACGGAAGTTCGATAACAACCGAAGCTTCAACCAGGCGCACTCAAATCAAGGACCCGGTGGGTATGGTGGAAGATTGCCGAAGTGCAACCGGTGTAACTACCACCATGTGGGTCGGTGTGATAACTTCAAGTGCCAACGTTGTGGGAAGATTGGTCATGCAGCGAAGGACTGTCGGGGTGAACTGATGAAGAAGCCTCAACAATCACAAGAAACTCCGAAAGGTTGTTTTGAGTGCGGAAAAGAAGGCCATTACAAACGCAACTGTCCCCAGCTTAAGAGGAATGGTAATGGCAACAACAATAACAACAACAATGGTAATGGCAACAACAATTGAGGAAATAACAACAATGGAGCCAAAGGAAGAGCCTTCGTCATTGGCTCAGGTGAGGCTCTAAACGATCCTACAACAGTAACTGGTAAATTTTCGGTTAATGGTCGTTTTGCTACTGTATTATTCGATACCGGAGCCGATAGAAGTTTCGTGTCCACTAGGTTCTGTAGTATTTTAAGTGATATTCCCTCAGCCTTAGAATCTAAATACACCGTGGAGTTAGCTAACGGTACACAGATTCACGTAACGCATATTCTTAGAGACTGCAAGATAGAGCTTGCTGGTCATATATTCACCATAGATCTCATGCCTGTTACACTAGGAAGTTTTGATGTGGTAGTAGGCATGGATTGGCTTTCTGATAAACAAGCAGAAGTCATATGCCACGAGAAGATCATACGGATTCCCCTTGGTGAAGAAGTCCTTACGGTCAGAGGTGATAGGAGTGGTGCGGTGATAGGCATCATTTCGTTCATGAAGGCACAAAAGTTGTTACGAAAGGGTCGACTAGCCATATTGGCACTCATCACAGATAAACAGACTGAGGAAAAGAAGGTAGAGGATATCCTCGTAGTTCGTGAGTTTCCTGAGGTGTTTCCGGAAGACCTGCCTGGATTACCGCCTCATCGTCAGGTTGAATTCCAGATTGAGTTGACTCCAGGAGCCGCTCCAATTGCGAGAGCACCGTACCGGTTAGCTCCGAACGAACTGCAGGAATTATCTGCCCAACTACAAGAGTTGTTGGATAAAGGGTTCATCCGACCGAGTTCGTCGCCCTGGGGAGCGCCAGTTCTATTTGTGAAGAAGAAGGATGGTACATTTCGAATGTGCATTGACTATAGGGAACTGAACAAGGTTACTATCAAGAATAGATATCCCTTACCTCGTATCGATGATTTATTTGATCAACTGCAAGGATCAAGCTATTACTCTAAGATTGACCTGAGGTCTGGGTATCATCAGCTGAGAGTTCTAGAAGAGGACATCTCGAAAACTGCTTTCCGTACACGATATGGTCTTATGAATTTTTGGTCATGCCATTTGGGTTGACAAATGCACCAGCAGTATTCATGGACCTCATGAATCGCGTGTGCAAACCCTATCTTGATCAGTTTGTTATCGTCTTTATTGATGACATACTGATATACTCAAGGACCGAGGAAGAACATGAGAAGCACTTACGTTTAATCTTGGAATTACTCAGAGAGGAACAACTGTATGCAAAGTTTTCTAAGTGTGATTTCTGGATACGTGAGGTACAATTCTTGGGTCATATTGTCAACGAGAAGGGGATACATGTTGATCCTGCTAAGATTGAAGCGATAAAGAATTGGTCTGTTCCTAAGACACCAAGTGAGATACGACAATTCCTTGGATTAGCGGGATATTATCGACGATTCATTGAAGGATTCTCTAAGATTGCACAACCTCTCACAGCCTTGACTCACAAGGGAACGACGTACAAATGGGGTGAGAGTCAGGAATCTGCTTTTCAGTTACTAAAACATAAATTGTGTAGCGCACCAATACTAGCATTACCGGATGGAAGTGATGATTTCGTAGTCTATTGTGACGCTTCTATTCAAGACTTGGATGTGTCCTGATGCAGCGGGATAAAGTGATAGCATACGCCTCTAGACAATTGAAGATTCATGAGAAGAACTATACCACCCATGACTTGGAACTGGGTGCGGTAGTTTTTGCCTTAAAGATATGGAGACATTACTTGTACGGTACCAAATGCACCATCTACACCGATCACAAGAGTCTTCAGCACATCTTTGAGCAAAAGGAGTTGAACATGAGGCAAAGACTCTGGGTGGAATTGTTAAACGACTATGATTGTGCTATTAAGTACCACTTGGGGAAAGCAAATGTAGTTACTGATGCGTTGAGTAGAAAAGAGACTGCTAAACCTCGACGTGTGCGAGCTCTGCAACTAACGATTAGTACGCAATTACCTGAACAAATACAAGAGGCTCAAACAGAAGCTTTGAAAGCAGAAAACATTGGGTCTGAATCGTTAAGGGGTATGGAAAAACAATTGGAAGTAAAAGCGGATAGGATTCGTTACTTCATGGATAGACTATGGGTACCTCTACACGGAGACCTGAGAGACTTGGTGATGAGTGAGGCTCACAAGTCCAAGTATTCTATACATCCTGGATCTGACAAGATGTACCACGATTTGAAGGCGCACTATTGGTGGCCTAACATGAAAGCAGATGTAGCTACTTATGTGAGTAAGTGTCTGACCTGCTCGAAGGTGAAAGTGGAGTATCAGAAACCATCTGGACTATTACAACAACCCGAGATCCCTATGTGGAAGTGGGATCAGATATCAATGGATTTTATTACTAAGTTACCTCGTACTTCTACGGGTTGTGATACAATATGGGTTATCGTGGACCGATTAACAAAATCTACTCATTTCCTAGCGATAAAGGAAACAGATAAGATGGAGAAGTTAACCCGAATTTATCTGAAGGAGATCGTTTCGAGGCATGGAGTACCAATCTCAATCATTTCTGATCGCGATTCTCGTTTCACATCACACTTTTGGCAGTCGTTGTAAAAAGCTTTAGGTACGCGATTGGATATGAGTACTGCTTATCATCCACAGACTGATGGTCAAAGCGAGCGTACTATACAGACTTTGGAGGACATGTTACGTGCTTGTGTGATTGACTTCGGGAATAACTGGGAAGTTCACCTACCATTGGTGGAATTTTCTTACAACAACAGTTATCACACTAGCATAAAGGCAGCACCATTTGAAGCTTTATATGGGAGAAAGTGTAGATCGCCAGTTTGCTGGGCTGAAATTGGTGATAGTCAATTAACGGGTCCTGAGTTAGTACACGAGACAACTGAGAAGATTGTCCAGATAAGAAACCGCATGGCCGCAGCGCGAGACAGACAGAAAAGCTATGCTGACAAACGACGAAAACCTTTGGAATTTCAGATAGGTGACAAGGTTTTATTAAAAGTCTCACCGTGGAAAGGCGTAGTTCGGTTTGGTAAGCGAGGAAAGCTAAATCCGAGATACGTTGGACCATTTGAGATAGTGGAAAGAATTGGCCCAGTGGCTTATCGACTAGCCTTACCTGATTCATTGAGTGGAATCCATGATGTATTCCATGTTTCAAACCTAAAGAAATGTTTAACGGATGAAACGATGGTCGTACCACTGGAAGAAGTTCAAGTAGATGAACAATTACGTTTCATTGAGGAACCTGTCGAAGTGATGGATCGTGAGGTGAAAACGCTTAAGCAAAGCAAGATACCCATCGTCAAAGTTCGTTGGAACTCGAGACGTGGACCAGAATTCACGTGGGAACGTGAAGACCAAATGAAGCTTAAGTATCCTCAGCTATTCGAAAGGACGATGCCAGCCGGCGAAGGTACTGATTAAATTTCGGGACGAAATTTCTTTTAACATGGGGATGATGTGACAACTCATCCAAAACTCACACGATTTCGATTTCCTTGTGCCAATGCAGTAGACCAGTGATGGAACACTCACCATGTAACGCAATTTTCGGGACGAAAATTCTTTCCACATGGGGATAATGTGACATCCGGTAATTTTCCGTTACCAAACTCCGTTTGTTCTGTTAAGTGTTGCATACACGTGTAGAGCACACACACTAGTTGTCGTTGAACGTTGGTGACTTAACAATAATCAGTAATATTAAATTGATGATAATTAAGTTAACAATGTGATTATTAAGTTATGCTTATGTGATTTAAATGTTAACTGTAATTTTATCGCGTAACGTGAAAACGTGCATATTTATTTCGTGTGTTTTGTGATAAATGGGAATTATGCATGATTGTTATTTGTGATTAATAATAATTGTGTTTAGTAGTTAAAAACTATTTAAAAAACTATTCAAAAAGCTTAATTTTTATAAAATACAAATTATGAGGGTTAAAAGGGTAATTATGGATTATTAAATAAAATAAAATCAAAACCCAACCCTAATCCCACCCCATCGGCCGCGATCGACCTCCTCTCTCCCTCTCCTCTTCGAATTCAGCCCAAGAACAAGCAATCATCTTCGGTTTTGGTTGATTTCAAGGCATAGAACATGTTGGAATCATCAATTGCAAGCCATTACACGTTTAAAGGTTAGATTTTTGTATGTTTTTGATGAGTCTTCATGTTGGCCGAATGTTTCATGCGAAAACTGCAAATTGGTGGTTGATTGATGCCTAATTGTTGATGTTAATGTGTTTGTTAGATAGATTACATGTTAATTAACGTCAAGTATGCAATAAAGGTTGGATTTTTACAAGTTTTTATGGAAATTACATTAGGGCCGAAACCCTAATTCGAAACTTACAATTGGGGATCGATTTGTGGATGTTGGTTGGCGTTATTGTGTTAGTTGTATTGTATATATGCTAGTTAACGTCGATTATGCAAGAAAGCTACGATTTTGATACATTGTTCATAGGTTACTAATAATAGTAACTTTATTTTGCATGAATTGATGATTGGTTGATGTATGAATGTTATGGATGTGTTTGTAATGATGTTTAGATGCTAGATGGTTGATATGAATGTTAGGAATTCAAGAATGCATGTTGTAGTTCATACCTTACTAAAGATAGTAACTTTTGGGTATGAAAGTTGATGAATCATGATGATTAGCTGTTGTTGATCATGTTTAAATGTTGTCATGGGCTTGAATTGGTATATAATTTATGAATTCATGAATGTAGTGGGAGTTTGATGAATTTGGGATGAACTTTCCCAAAAGGGAAACTTTAATTGTGCAAATCCTTGAATTGGATGATTTGAGCATGTTTGGGATATTAGGATCATGCTAGTGTATTCATGGATGATTTCTAAGGTAACTAAATGTGTTGTTGGTGTCGTATGAGTGTTTAGTTGGATAGTTATCTGATTTGGCCTGTTTGTGGGAATTCATGGTAATGGGTCATATGGGTATGTTAGGACTATTGTTGGGTTGTATGTTGATCATGTATGATATGCTGTTGTGTTAGTATTAACGAGTTATCACCTATAATGTCACCAACGGGTCAAACGGGTCAACTGGGTCAAATGTGTCTTGTCTTTCTAAAACCTTGAGTCTCTTGGTTTGTAGAACACTTAGGGTTTCATGTTGATTCTGTGTACATATACTTATGTACTCTTGTGTTCTAGGTGACCTTTGAAGGTTGTCTTTCCCTCTTTCTTTCAAGTTAAGCTCTAGGTTAATTCTTGCGCGCATCAGGTGAGTTCTTGCCCCACTCATTTTACATAATCTCTTTTGGGGGAGATAGCATACTGTTGATCACAAACGCTTTTATATATGAGTGTGTATAATATTGATATAGTGCTGTTTACCATGGTAAGTCCTCACACTTTCGGATTGTTAATATTGACTAGCGGGGAAATTTTGGGTAGTACTACTGGGTCTGACGAGCCCCACCTGTGCGACTCGAGGTCAAACGGGTGCAATTTTGTCCTAACACATATTCGTCACGACCTGGTAAGTCGTGACCGGAGGCAACAAACGTAACACAGTCAGCTTCGATCGCGAAATCACTATGATTAATATTTTTAGTCCTATCACTACTTATGCTCTGGAAACTGTTGATTGGTTTATATTTTAACGCAAACTCTTGAACTCACCAACCATGTGTTGACTTGTTAGTATGCTATTCTCAGGTTAAGGTTGCCAGTTGCCTAGGAGCACGCACGTCAGCATTGTTGAGTTGTCTACATTTGCTTGTTTACAAATTTGGGATTATTTTCATATTAAACATTTGTGTTTGGGGCGCGTATGTTTTGCGCATTCTCTTTACATACTACTTGTTTTGGGTTTTCTAGTTTTAAAAACGCTTCCGCAGTATTTTAAACGTTAACTCTGGTTTTGTTTATTAATCATATAGAGTTGTTCTTGGTAACTAATGACTGAAATCCTGGTATGTCACGCGCCTAGCGGTAAAACCCCGCACGCGGATTTTGAGGGTGTGACAAGATTGTTCAGTAGTGTCCCTTTTAGTTAGGTTCTCTTCTCTCACAGGTTCAGAAGGAGAGAGAAGTGGACCCTGCTGTGGATCAGAAGATGAAGTTGGCTGGGATGTAGCTCTAGGCTCTCCCCTTTTGATCTTCTGCTTGATCACCCTTATATACTCATCCATTATGGATAGAGACATAGGACCAAGCCTCCTTCTGGAGAATCCATACAGCTTCAAGAAGCTCATCATCCTTTGTCTATCTTCAGACTTCTTTTGGCTTTTGTGGATGATGGCCCTTGACCTTGTAGCTTCTTCCCTTAGCTTTCTCTTAGCAGCTTTTCTTTCTTTTATGGCTTGTTCCTCCAACTGCTTGAGATATTCAAACTCTATGTACTCAAAGGATAAGGGAAGAAGTGCAACTGCCTGATAGAGTCCTGTGGCACTCAGGTAGTTGATCATATTCATTCTTTCAGCTTCCCTATCTACCTGAGGTTATGCCTGTGCCATAGTCTCTGTCTCAGGACTTTCTTGAACTGGGGAGAGGACAGGGGCATGTTTGTAGAGCCGTTTCAGTCTTTTTTCTTCCTTAATCTTGAGGAGCAATGCTGCATCCTCTGCCTCCCTCCTCTTCTTTGATAGCTCAATGTCAGCCAGCTCTTTCAACTCTTCTACGGGGAGAGAGATGAGTTCATCTATGTTGTAGTTCCTGGTCCTCAGGTAGTTGAGCCTGGCTGCCCTTAACTCATCTTCTTGAGTATTTGGCCTATGACAACCCAGATTGCAGCTTCCATGTAGCCTGGGGACCTACTTGAACTCTCTCCCCTCAGCTTCCTCTTCCTCTCTATCTTCTCCTCCTCCAACTCCTTAGGAGTTGATTTCCTTTTCCCTTTGTCAACCACAGGCCTTGGTGACTCAGAGTGGAGAGAACTTTAGCCTTCATTGCTTGGTTCAGCAGGCAACCTCTGGCCAGAGAGAGGTTGTGAGACATCTTCACCAGCTGGTGCCTCACTAAAGGTACTGGGTGTAGAGGGAGATCCTGTCTCAAGGTTCACAGGCTCAACCTCTGGGCCTTCAGTCAAGGTTTTCCCTTCGAATCTAATCTCAGGGTCCACCTTAACATCCAGTTGACCAAAGAACTAACCTGCTAGCCTCTATCTATATAATTTTGATCTCAATTTGAATTCCTCTAGCACCCTATTTTGAATCCGGTCTGCTAATCTCTCAGTTTGTCTGTTGTGGCTTGGGTTGACAAGTGGAAGATTCACCAGATTGATGCACTTTTAGAAACTCAGGTGTGAGAAGTTGAAGATTTTCAGTTGACCCTGAGCTTTAGAGATCACAAAAGCTCTTCTGTTGGTGTCGTAGCCCCATCCCATAATTGGATTCTCAGAGGAAGCAGACATTGCTCTTGGAATTCCCTCCTCAAACAAGTGTTGAATGAGTAAGTCTATTTTCATGACTTGAGGAGGTTGCTGAGTCTGGACAATTGCAAGAGAGGTTGGTAACTCCTCTATGTCCATACTCTGGGAGGAACTCCCAGGTTTTGTGGTTGTGAGGACTTTCTCCCCTTTTTTGGTAGCATCACCTTCTTGCATAGGTGAGCTGGGGGGTGTGTCATCCATCACTTTCACAGGTTCTTGTGGACCTGGTTGAGTCCTCCTTAAGGGTCTCTCAGCTAACTGGCCCTTGAGATCGGTGATCTCAAGTTGCTGGTCATTGACCCTCTGCTGCAAGATAGTCACCTATGATTCCAGGTGAACTATCTTTGAAACTAGATAGGTGCAGGTGTTTGTCAGTTTATGCACCCTTTGTTTCAGACTCCCCTCATCTTTAGTTGAAGAATCACTGGGGGATGAAAGAACTAGACCAAAGTCTTCTTCCTCATCACCAGCATAGTGTTCTTGGCTGTTGGATTTCCTCTGCATCATAACAACTTCTAGAGAAGTGTCAAGAGGCTGGGTTGCCATGGTTGAGGTCTTACTAATGTAATCACTTTCTAAAGTGAGAGCCTCTTCCATATGGATCTCCTGAACATGTTTAGGAAGACCCACCTTAGTTGTGGTAGATGATGTGGGCTAGACCTGGGTGAGTCAGGAGTACTCATTTCTCCTTGAGTGAGGGAAGAAAGGAGAGACTTATTATACTCACTGAAACCCAAGTCCTCATCATTATAGAAATCAAGGCTAGGAATTGGGTGGTTTAAGCCTAGTGGCTGAGGGTGGTAACTATGCCCTGAAGGTTGATCACTTGAGTGTTGAGACTCAGAGTGATGGCTTAAGGCTGTTGGGGATGTGAGCTCATCGTAGCTGAGCATGAGGAACCTCAGCACTGATCATTTTAGAGATGGGAGTGGTCTGCTCCTCAGGGGAAGTGGGAGCTCAAGATTCCACTTCCTCTTGTATGGGTTGTGATATAGGGACTTGCACATGCTCAATAGCAAGTTCAAGGGTTTGTTTGGTTTTTCTTTTGTAGGTGATGGTAATTTGAGGCAGTGGGGGTGGAGTTAAGGTAGAGGGTGTGGGTTCAACACTAGCTGGTGCTGCTAGGTTGCCACCCTGAGTAATGAGCTCAAACATTTTTGGAACCAGGGCTATTTCTACCCCGGAGAAGCCAACAGTAGGCTTTTTTAGTATTTTAAAGATGCTGGGCTTCATCTATCCCAATTTAAGAATATTACTTGTTCCCCTCAACTGTGAGCCCAGTTCACAGTTGAGAATGTGCTGGAGATATCGCGGGAACATGTAGTATTTTAAGGAGTCTAAATTAGCAGGTAAATTTGTATAGACAAATTGAGAGTACCTGTATTTGACCCCCTAAACCATTCCATAGACTATGAAGGAGAGATCCTCTGGAACTTGGTCCCATCCTCTATGCTTGTTGGAGAGACTGTGTATGATGACCTGGAGGAGGTATTTCCATTTGGATGAGACCTTCCCCTTCTTGAAGGTTTTGACTGTGAAGTCACCCTCATAGCCCATCTGCTGAAAAGAATGGTTGATAGCAGCTTTCGGAAAGGACAACTCACCTTCTTCATCATCCAACTGAAGGTGTGAGCTTATGATGGCCGGAGTGATGAAGATTGTCCTCCCCTACACTATACTAGATAGTTCCTTCTCCCCATCCATGGTGACCTCTTGGCAGGTCCTACAGAATGCAAGTAACTGATCCTCATAAAGAGGAGGATCAATGGCAAGGGAGGTGAAGTAGTGAGACGCTGAAAGGTATCAACAGACCCCTGAGAAATGAGGATCTTTCTTAGAGTCCAACAGAGCAACCTGATTGTGTTGTCTGTGAAGGTGCATGGTAAAACCCGGTTGGTTTCGTCGATCAATGTTTGCCATGTAGGAAGTTTGTTGGTGAAGAAGAAGGTTAATTTTGGAAGAATTTTAGGTCAAGAATTTGTGGAAGAAGAAAAGAGTGAGAAGAAGGGGAACCATTGAGAATATATATGGAATGGATTTAAGACAAAGTTAATGCAAAAGGATAAACTTTGAAATCCGAAAATAAGTTCCAATTCTAAAAAAGCGCCCAAAAAGGTAATTTTCTTGGAAGTTGAAAATCTTCCGAAGGTAGTTTTTGCTTCGGAAGTTTTGAGAAAAAGCTTCTGAAGCCAATTTGGCTTCGGAAGATATTCTAAAGAAATTTGAAAATTTGGCTTCGGAAGAAAATTTCTTAGAGAATTTTTCTTCCGACACATATTTGATTTCGGAAGATATTAAGTCTTGGGAGTTTTATTCTAAAGAGAATAATTCTTTCGAGACATAATTGCTTTCGGAAGATATTTGTCCTTCAAATACATGCAAGTACTTAGAAGCATATTTAAGCTTCGGAAGATATTCTCAGAATTTCTTCCGAAGGTAAATTTTTTATAAGTAGTTCTTGATTTGAAGACATAAATTTCTTCCGAAGACAACTTGAAATCTTCCAAAGAAAAATATGTTTTTAAAAAATTTTCAAAAATCTAGGAATATCATTAAAAATTTCCTTCCAAAATAAAGTGGGCTTATGAAGGTGATAAAATAGACAGCTTAGGACACACAGGTTTTAGAAATAAAGTTGATTTAAGTTTTTAAGAAAAAATTACTCAAAGTTAATCATCCCAATAGCTGATACAAGATATTTGAATCTCTGTTCATCAAAAGTTTTAGTGAATAGATCAGCATATTGTTCATTTGTGTTAACTTTGACTAATTTGATTAATCTCTTCTCAAAATTATCTCTAATCAAATGATACCTGATGTTGATATGTTTGGTCCTTAAGTGCTATATAGGATTCTCTGTAATGGAGATAGCACTGTTGTTGTCTATATGAATGGGAGTCTCTTTAAGTTGAAACCATAGTCCATCATCTGATTCTAAATCCAAAGCACTTAAGCACAGCAACTTGCAGCAGCAATGTATTCAGCCTCAGCAGTTGATGTAGAGACACAAAGGATTGCTTCTTGCATTGCCAAGAGACTATCCTTCCACCCAGGAACTGACACCCCCTAGATGTGGACTTTGTAATCATGTTGCAGCCACCATAATCACTATCTGTATAAGCATACAGATTGAAGTCTGAATTCTTTGGATACCAAAGGCCTAGATTTGGAGCACCTTTGAGATATCTAAGGATCCTTTTGATAGTGATTAGGTGTGACATCTTGGGGTTGGCTTGATATCTTGCACATATGCATGTGGCAAACATGATATCAGGCCTGCTAGCAGTAAGATACATAAGTGACCCAATCATAGCCCTGTAGAGATGTTCATCAACACACTCGCCCTCAAGATCAGGACCAAGGGAGTGGTTTCTGGCTACGGGTGTCTTTGCAACCTTACAGTCAGTCATCTTGAATCTTGTAAGTATGTCCTGTACATACTTTGACTGATTGATGAAGATGCCATCTTCAACCTGCTTCACTTGAATTCATAGAAAGAAATTGAGTTCCACCATGGCACTCATTTCAAATCTATTCTTCATCAGCATCTCAAAGTCCTTGCAAAGCTTTAGATTAGTTGAACCGAAGATGATGTCATCTACATATATCTGAACTAGCAATGTATCATTTCCTGTTTCTTTAATGAAAAGAGTCCCATCAATAGTACCTCTTTTGTATCCATGTTGACAGAGGTATGTTGATAGTGTCTCATACCACTTTCATGGAGCTTAATGCAGTCCATAAAGGGCTTTATCAAGCTTGCAGGCATAATTAGGATGATCTGGGTCTGCAAAGCTAGGTGGTTGTTTAATATAAACTTCTTCATCAATCACCCCATGGAGAAAGGCACACTTCACATCAAGCTGGTAGACCTTGAAATCCTTGGATGCAGCATAAGCCATAAATATTCTTACAGCTTCAAGTCTTGCAACTGGAGCAAAGACATTAGTGTAATCAATCCCTTCTTCTTGAGTGTATCCTTGGACAACCAGTCTAGCCTTGTTCTTGATGATGATCCCTCTATCATCTTTCTTGTTCCTGAATACCCATTTGGTTCCTATGACACTCTTCCCTTGAGGAAGAGGGCATAAGTTCCAAACCTTATGTCTTCTGATTTGAAGCAGCTCATCTTGCATAGCTTCAATCCAGCTTCCATCCTTCAAAGCCTCATCAACCTTCTTCGGCTCTATCTGGGATAAGAAACAAGAATGTAGACAAACATGGCTGTCATGAGCTTGTCCTCTTGTTCTTACCCCTGAGTCAACATTTCCAATGATGTTAGTGGTGGGATGTGACTTGTGGATTCGAAGTTGAGGGATCATAGCAAGGTGGTTAGACAGATCTAAATTTGAGAAATTCTGATCTGGCAATAAGGTGTCTCCCACCACATCAGCACATTTATCAAGAGAGACTTGATCCAATGAGTGTGTGAGGAGCCTTAGCACTGATTGTTTGAAAGATGGGCGTGGTCTGCTCCTCAGGGGAAGTGGGAGCTCGAGATTCCACTTCCTCCTATATGGGTTGTGATATGGGGGCCTACACATGCTCAGTAGCAAGTGCAGGGGTTCGCTTGGATTTTCTTTGGTAGGTGATTTTGATAGTAGGTTGTATTTGAGGTGGGTGAGAAGTAGAGGGTGTTGGTTCATCACTAGCTAGGGCTGCTAGGATGTCACCCTGAGCAATGAGCTCAAACATTTTCAGGACAGGGCTGTTTCTACCCCTGAGAACCCAACAGTTGGCTTTTTCAATATCTTGAAAATGTCGGGCCTCATATGTGCAAGTTTAAGAACATTACCTGTTCTCCTTAACTGTGGTCCCAGTTCATAGTTGAGAATGCGTTTAACATACCGGGGGAACATGTAATATTCTAAGGAATCCAAATTCGCTAGTAAATTTGTAAATACAAACTAAGAGTTCCTGAATTTGACCCCTTGAACCATCCCATGGACAATGAAGGAGAGGTCTTGTGGAATCTGGTCCCATCCTCTATGTTTGTTGGATAAGCTATGTATGATGACATGGAGGAGGTTTTTCCATTGGAATAAGACCTTCCCCTTCTTGAAGGTCTTGACTGAAAAGTCACCTTCATATCCCATCTGCTCAAAGGATTTGTTGACAACAGCTTTTGGGAAAGACAGTTCACCTGCTTCATCATCCAGCTATAGATGGGTGTTGATGATGGTTGGAGTGATGAAAACCATCCTCCCCTGCACTGTGGCAGACAGTGCCTTCTCGCCATCCATGGTGACCTCTTGACAGGTCTGCCAGAACTCAAGAAACTGATCCTCATATAGAGGAGGATCGATTGTAAGGGATGTGAAGTAGTGAGACAAAGAAAGATACCTACACACGTCTGAGAAGCTTGGATCCTTCTCAGAGTTTAACAGGGCAACTTGATTGTGTTGCCTGTGTAGGTGCATGGTGAAATCAGGGTCGTTACAACGATCAAGATTGGCCATTAGAAGAAGCTTTGTAGTGAAGGAAGGAAGAAGAAGAAATTTGGGGGTAATTTTAGGTTAAGGAACAATGAGAGAAGTGAGATGAAATAGAACCGTTTGGAAAGATATATGCTGTGGATTTGAGACAAAGTTATGACAAAAAGATAAACTTTGAAATCCGCAAGTGGGTCCTACTTCTAAAAAAGGCGCCCAAGAAGTTAGTTTTTTTGGAAGTAGAAAAAGCTTCCGAAGGCAATTTTGGTTTCGGAAGCTTTGCAATCGAAGCTTCCGACGACAATTTTGCTTCAGAAGATATTTCAAAGAGTTTTGAAAATTTTGGCTTCGGAAGAAATAAATGATTCTTCCGAGACTATATTGCTTTCGGAAGAAATTTGTTCCTAAAATGCATTTAAGTACTTATACCAAAGTTTAAGCTTCAGAAGATGCTTCAAGAATTTCTTTCGAAGGTAAATCTCTGATAAGCTGTTTAAACGATTTAGACATAAATTTCTTCCGAAGGCAACTTTTGCTTCTTCGGAAGGTAAATTTTCATCATTCTAAGAGATATCATTTTAAAAGTTCATTTTTCTTCCAAAGAGAACTGGGCTTATGAAGTGATCTAATAGACAACCTAGGACACACAGTTTTAAGAAATAATATTGATTAAGTTATTAAGAAAAATCTATTCAAAGTTAATCAACCCAATAACTGATACAAGATATTTAAATTTCTGTTCATCAAAAGCTTTTGTGAACAAATCAGTATATTGTTCATTTGTGTTAACTTTGATTAGTTTTATCAACCCCTTTTCCAAATTATCTCTAATCAGATGATACCTGATATTGATATGTTTGGTCCTTGAGTGCTGCACATGATTCTTTGTAATAGAGATGGCACTGTTGTTGTCTATGTGGATGGGAGTCTCTTTGAAATTGAACCCATAGCTAGCATCTGATTCTGAATCCAAAGCACTTAAGCACAGCAGCTGGCAGCAGCAATGTATTTAGCTTCAGCAGTTGATGCAGACACACAGGATTACTTCTTGCATTGCCAAGAGACTATCCTTCCACCCTGGATCTGACACCCCCTAGATGTGGACTTTGTAGTCATGTTGCAGCCACCATAATCACTATCTGTATAAGCATACAAATTGAAGTCTGAATTCTTTGGATACCAAAGGCCTAGATTTGGAGCACCTTTGAGATATCTAAGGATCCTTTTGACAGTGATTAGGTGTGACATCTTGGGGTTGGCTTGATATCTTGCACATATACATATGGCAAACATGATATCAGGCCTGCTAGCAGTAAGATACATAAGTGACCCAATCATAGCCCTGTAAAGATGTTCATCAACACACTCCCCCTCAAGATCAGGACCAAATGAGTGGTTTCTGGCTATGGGTGTCTTTGCAACCTTACAGTCAGTCATCTTGAATCTTGTAAGTATCTCCTATACATACTTTGACTGACTGATGAAGATGCCATCTTCAACCTGCTTCACTTGAATTCCTAGATAGAAATTGAGTTCCCCCATGGCACTCATTTCAAATCTATTCTTCATCAGCATCTCAAAGTCCTTGCAGAGCTTTGGATTAGTTGAACCAAAGATGATGTCATCTAAATATATCTAAACTAGCAATGTGTTATTTCCTGTTTCTTTAATGAAGAGAGTCCCATCAATAGTACCTCTTTTGTATCCATGTTGACAGAGGTATGTTGATAGTGTCTCATACCACTTTCTTGGAGCTTGATGCAGTCCATAAAGGGCTTTATCAAGCTTGCAGACATAATCAGGATGGTTTGGGTCTGCAAAGCCAAGTGGTTGTTTAATATAAACTTCTTCATCAATCACCCCATAGAGAAAGGTACACTTCACATCAATCTGGTAGACCTTGAAATCCTCGAATGAAGCATAAGCCAGAAATATTCTTACAACTTCAAGTCTTGTAACTGGAGCAAAGACATCAGTGTAATCAATCCTTTCTTCTTGAGTGTTTCCTTGGACAACCAGTCTAGTCTTGTTCTTGATGATGATCCATCTATCATCTTTCTTGTTCCTGAATACCCATTTGGTTCCTATGACACTCTTCCCTTGAGGAAGAGGGCATAAGTTCCAAACCTTCTGTCTTCTGATTTGAAGTAGCTCATCTTGCATAGCTTCAATCCAGCTTCCATCCTTCAAAGCCTCATCAAACTTCTTCGGCTCTATCTGGGATAAGAAACAAGAATGTAGACAAACATGGCTGTCATGAGCTTGTCCTCTTATTCTTACCCCTGAGTCAACATTTCCAATGATGTTTGTGGTGGGATGTGACTTGTGGATCCGAAGTTGAGGGATCACTCAAGTTGGTTAGACAGATCTAAATTTGAGAGATTCTGATCTGGCAATAAGGTGTCTCCCACCACATCAGCACACTTATCAAGAGAGACTTGATCCAATGAGTGTGTGACATCATTCATGTTGTCTTCAATTGAGTGGTTGTCAGCATCAAGAAATTCTTGGTCACTGTCACCTCCTCCAGTTCCTCCTCCTGCATTTGAAGTTCCTTCTCCTAAAATTTGAGCCTCTGAACTGGAATTTGAAGGAAATTCATTTGAATTAGTAGTATTTGTCATGCTAGTGCTGATGGGAGCTTCAATTGCAGGGTTAGTCACCACTGGAGCGAAAGTAGTCTTCTTGTTTGGTCTTCTCAGCTAAATCATGGATCAGGATCTTCTGTTGACCTTTATCTGTAGATCCTGAAACATTCTCACAAGATTTGTTAAAATAGTTGGTAACTAAGTCAAGATCAAACAGCCAATCTGGACCAGAACCTTTTACACAGTGTGTTCATTGAAAGTCATATTGGCTGACTCATTAATGATTCTAGTTTTGAGATTGTATACTCTATAAGCCTTAGCTTGAGAAGAGTACCCAACAAAGTGTCCATCATTTGATTTCTCAGCAAACTTGGCTATTTGATCTTTGGTATTCAAGATGGTGCAAGGACATCCAAATGTTCTGAGAAAACCAATGAATGGTCTCCTTTTGTGCCAATGTTCATAAGGAGTCTTACCATGTGTCTTAACTACCAAAACTCTGTTTTGCACATAGCAGGCTGTGTTGATAGCCTCTACCCAGAAGGTGATGGGCAGTTTAGAGTTAGAGAACATGGTTCTTGCAGCTTCAATAAGTGTCCTGTTTCTCCTCTCAGCAACACCATTTTGCTGAGGAGTCCTGGGAGCACTATATTGTCTTGAAATACCCTTTTCATCACAAAATGTATCAACGATTTGGTTTTTGAATTCGGTTCTTTGATCACATCTTATGATTTTGACCTTGTGATCAGATTGATTCTTAATTTTCAAAATGAAATTTTTTAAGATTTCAGGAGTTTCATCCTTAGTTCTAAGGAAAAACACCCAAGTGAATCTTGTGAAATCATCTGTGATCACCAAACAGTATGAGGTCCTTCCTAAACTCATTACACTAGTGGAGCCAAACAGATCCATATGTAACAAGTGTAAGGGAGTAGTGATAGAGTTCATTTCCTTTGGCTTGTGAGACACTTTGTGTTGCTTCCCCTACAGGCATGCAACACAGTGGTCATCACTTGTAAACTCTTTCTTTGGCATTCTAGTTACCAAATCATTCTTAATCAGTTTATTCATGTTTTTAAAGTTTACATGGCACATTCTTTTATGCCAAAGGAAAGACTCATCACTATTTGCTTTAGATAGAAAGCAAGAAATCTCTCCAGAGGGAGATGTTTCCTGCAAGTCCATCTTGTACATGTTCCTTTTCCTGGGGGCTCTGAGCAAAATATGCTCTTGAGGAATGTCAACCCTAGGCTTGAGAATAATACACTCATGCTCAGTAAAAGCATGTGATGTTTTTGGTCACAAAATTAGGACACACTTAACAGATTGTATCCAAGCTCCTTGACAAAATTTACCTTCTCAATGCTGAGCTTAACATTTGAGACCATGCCCTTACTAGTGATGTAACCTCCTGCATCTCCTCCAAAAGCAACTGGTCCTCCATTAATTCTTTCCAAGTTTTAAAGAAGGGACTCATTACCTGTCATATGCCTGGAGCAGCCACTATCAATGATCCACACATTTCTGTTTGCCTTTGGCTGTCCCTGCACAAAAGAGATAATTTAGTTACATTTGGAAACCCAAGCCTCATTGGTCTTGGGCTTATAAAATTCAGATGAAGGCAATGAAACAACAAATGATCCTATGTTCAGGCTTTGAGGATCATTTGCTGTTGCTGAAGAGGAGCATTCAGTATCAAGGTCTTCCTTCATCTTCCACACCACCTTTGGAAGATTGGGCTTGATCTTCAATACTTCGGAAGCTTTTGTAGCTTTAGAAGCTTTGGATATAGATCCTTCGAAAGATCTTGCTTTCACTGCAGCAACCTTCAGTGCTTCGGAAGCATTCCTTTCTTCCGAGACCAACTTTTCTTCCGAAGGCAATTTCCTACTTGCCTTCTTCTTCATTTTGGAGCTTCCGAAGGAAACAGATTTTCCTTCCAAAGCTGTTTGTTTCTTCTTCTTCTCAGAAGTTTTCTTCTTAATCATGTGGATAGTACTCTTAGGATTGTATTGACAATCCTTAGCCATATGTGAAGTACTACCACACATAACACAATCCAAATCTTTCCTTCTGAGAGTCTTCTTTCCCAAAAAAGACTAAGCTTGAACACTTTCCTTTTCTTTATCCACCTTTTCAGATGATGTAGCAGGCTTCTTAGGGTGAAGCTTGCTCTTTGAAATGGATGTTTCAGACTATGCAGCAGTGACACACAGCTGATCAGTCTTTTTGTTGTAGCTGGAGTGAGTTGAAGCTGAAGTAGAACTCCTGGTACTAAATTCTTGACAGGATCTTCAACTTTCATCACCTTGAAGCCTACAGAGATAAATACTTATTTCGGTTTGGGATCAAAGGTGGTCTTGATCTCTTGAGCTTTTCTGGATCTTCTCTTTGCTCTTCTGATTAAGTTCTTTCTCTTGGTTTTGTTCAAACCAGCTTCTTTTTCCTCCTTATGAGCATGGTGACCCTTTTTGGATTGACTCTCTTCACTTATCTCAGAGTCATCCCTCACCTTCTCCTCTTCATCCTCTTCATCACTTGGGTCTATGGATGGCAGCTCATCTTGACCAGTTCCACACGTAGGAGGTCTGACTAATAGCAGAGTGTGTGGTGGAGCTATATCACTAGATCCCAGTCCATGCTTATTCTGATAACACACTTTTTCATGCAGAGATAAGGATATCATGTTCTTGAAGGTCTCTTCTTCAAGAACACATTTTTCTGCCTTGGCTTTGCTGATCACAAGCTCAACCTGGCATTCAGTCAACTTGGTAATGAGATCCTTAATTTGAGTCCTGTAGTTTGTCTGCTCATGTTTAAGAGTTGAAACTGTTTTCTCTAGATCTTCTATCTTAAATTTATAGTCATTCTCAGCTCTTTTAAAATAAGCTTTTAAAATATTTAAAGACTCAATATCAGATCTCATTTCCAAGTTGTAGGACCTGTATCTATTTACTTTAGCAATACATTCAGGAGAGCAAAGATGTTCAAGTACCTTGGTTTCATCATGATCAGCCATGATTGCTTGGTTTGGAGATGCATCTTTAGCTTGAAAGCTCTAGTCAAAGCCTCCTTCTTCAATAGCAACTACAGCTTGCTGTCTTGGCTTCTCATTCTAGTTCCCTCCTTGAGTGTAGTTTGGCCTGGATGAAGCTTGGCCACCATTTTACTTAGGTGCCTTGCATTCTCTAGCAAAGTGTCCTATCTAGTTACAGTTGTAACACTTGACTTTGCTCTTGTCCAGCCCAAACTTGCCACTGGCAACATTGCTAGGAAACCTTCTTCTAGTCCTCTTGTAGAACTTAGGGGCTCTATGAGTGAGAAGAGCCATTTGCTAGACTATCTTCATGTACTCCAGATCATCCGGATGGATACAGTCCAGGTCTTCAAGAGTGAAAATGAAAGTTGCCTGAACTTTCATCAGTGGAGACAAAAGCTTGAGAAGAACTTGTCTCTTAGAAGGGACTTCCTTGGATGTAGCTCTCTCTGGGTGTCTCTGGGAAGGTGATGAAAGGACCCTTTTATGAGGTTTCAGGGTAGCAGATGAGATGATGCTGTGGTTCTCTGCTATCCCTTTCAACCACATGAAGGGCTGAACTCTGGTGAGTGTTGGAGTTACCAGATGAATTTTGCATGTTCATCTCCATCTGGTATCCACTGAGTATCCCATACAACTTAGTGAGAGTAAGGGTCTTGACGTTTTCAGTCCTCTTAATGACCACACAGTAGTGTGTCCATTGTCTTGGAAGAGAGGACATGAACTTCCTAACAGTATCCCTGTTCTCAATAGTTACCCCAACATCTGCCAGAGTATCCATAATCTCAACATACCTGAAGTATTGTTGAGTCATGGTTTCACCTGTCTTGAAGGTGAAATTTTCAAACTGCTACTTCAGGAGATCCTTCTTGTTCTCCTTGGCTTCATTTGAACCCTCATACATCAGTTTTTAGTGCATCAGCTGTTTAGTGGTCTTGCACTTCTTAAAACCTCTGTAGATGGAGTTTGGAAGAGCAGTTTGGAGGCTGTCATGGCTTTCTGATCAATGACAATTCTTTTCCAGTCTTCATCAGAAAAGTCAGCCCTCTCCTTTGGTATCATGCCACCACCAGCAGCAGCTGAAGAGGTGCATGGTACATGAGGTCCATTAACAACAGACTCCCACATCCTGAAATCTTGAGACTTGATAAAGCCTTCCATTCTTTGACACCAAGTGTCAAAATCCTCAGGAGTGATCAGTGGGGACTTTTTCATAGTTTCAGTTTCCATATCAGCTTTGGAGATAGCTGCCATTTGAAGAGTTAAGTGATGTGTGTAACTAAGAGGATTTGAAGATGGTGAGATCTTACAATCAAGAGCCTAGAATGCTTTGATACCAAATGCAGGACCGTTAAAGGGTACTTAAGCTTGCACTTAGTTAACACACTTAGGAGGATCTTAAGATCACTTAGCAATTCAAATAGGGAACTGTGAACCTTTACTGAAGATACAAGATAAACACAAGTAAAACAAGAACAAGAGCACAAGATAAAGTTTTCAAGGAAGTTGTATATTGCTTCTCTAGTTCTATTACAAGTATTGTACAATTATGTTTTGAATATAAGAACTGGAGACTACTTATACTACATCCTACAACCGTCAATATGCAAAAAGACAGTTGGAAGTGACTAATCTAGACAACAAGATCAGCCTAAAGTCAAAAGGCAGATTGCCTTTTGACTAGTGACTATGACATGCCATAGCTCACTCACTTTCCTATTACAAAAAGCCAAGAAGGAACAAAAACAGAAACTTGCAAGCGAAGACCTTATCTACTTTATCATAAAGTATGGAAGTTTCACCAACTAGTGATAGCAGGTGAACTACCAGAGCATGCAGCGAAAAGTAGGTTGTTTATGATAAAGTTGATGGAAAAGGTTTCTTTTCTCTCTCTTAAGAAGAAAATTAGTCTTGTCTTTGAACAACTCCGGAAGACTTTGTCTTGAGAGCTTCGGAAGACTTCATCTTTTACCTTCGAAAGAGTTGATTCTTTGGCTTCGGAAGACTTTACACTTAGAATATTTTCCAAGTTAAGTGTAAAGCTTCCGCAGCAGTTTCTTCTGAACTTTGGCTTCGAAAGATTTTACACTTAGCGCTTTTTCTTGAGTGTGTAAAACTTCCGAAGCTAGTTCACCTTTGTTCCGAAGTGCATGTTGGAAGACTTGGTTGTTTTGGTATCTTTTGGTTGCATCAGCCTCTTAACTTCAGAGGTTCCTTCAGACTTGATCCAATGAATGTGTGACATCATTTATGTTGTCCTCTATGGAGTGGTTATCAGGATCAAGAAATTCTTGATCACTATCACCACCTCCATTTCCTCCTACATTTGAAGCTCCTTCACCTGAGTTTTGAACCTCTGAGTTGGAATTTGAAGGCACCTCAGATGTATCAGCTGAATTTGTCATGTTTGTGCTGATAGGATCTTCATTTGCAGGGTTAGTCACCAAAGGAGCTGAAGTAGTAATCTTGCTTGGTCTTCTCAGCTCAAATCTTGGGTCAGGATTTCCTGTTGATATATTATTTGTAGATCTTGAAACATTCTCACAAGACATGTTAAAATAGTTGGTAACTAAGTCAAGATCAAATAGCCAATCCAGACCAGAACCTTTCACACTAGGAGTATGCTCATTGAAGGTCACATTGGCTGACTCCTCAACTACTCTAGTTTTGAAATTTTATACTCTATAAGTCTTAACTTAGGAAGATTATCCAATAAAGTGTCCATCATCTGACTTCTCATCAAATTTGGCTACTTGATCTTTGGTATTCAAGATGGTGCAAGGACATCCAAATGACCTGAGGAAACCAATAAATGGTCTCCTTTTGTGCCATAGCTCATAAGGAGTTTTACCATGTGTCTTAACCACTAAAACTCTATTATGCACATAGCAGGCTGTGTTAACTGCCTCTGCCCATAAGATGATGGGCAGTTTAGAGTCAGACAACATGGTTCTTGCAGCTTCAATAAGTGTCCTGTTTCTCCTCTCAGCAACACCATTTTGCTGAGGAGTCCTAGGAACACTATATTGTCTTGTAATACCCTTTTCATCACAAAATGTATCAAGGATTTGGTTCTTAAATTCTGTTCCTTGATCACATCTTATGGTCTTGACCTTGTGATCAGATTGATTCTCAATTTTCAGAATGAAGTTCTTCAAGATCTCAGGGGTCTCATTCTTATTTCAAAGGAAAAAGACCCAAGTGAATCTTGTGAAGTTATCTGTGATCACTAAGAAGTAAGAGGTCCTTCCTAAACTTGCTACACTGGTGGGGCCAAAAAAATCCATATGTAATAGGTGTAGGGGAGTAGTGATGGAGTTCATTTCCTTTGGTTTGTGAGACACTTTGTGTTGCTTCCCTTTCAGGCATGAAACACAGTGGTCATCACTTGTAAACTCCTTTTTTGGCATTCCAGTTACCAAATCATTCTTAATCAATTTATTCATGTTCTTAAAGTTTACATGGCACATTCTTTTATGCCAAAGAAAAGACTCATCACTATTTGCTTTAGACAAAAAGCAAGAAACTTCTCCTGAGGGAGATGTTTCATATAAATCCATCTTGTACATGTTCCCTCTCCTGGGGGCTTTGAGCAGGATATGCTCTTAAGGAATGGCCACCCCAGGCTTGAGAACAATGCACTCATGCTCAGTGAAGAGCATCTGGTGTTTCTGATCACAAAATTGGGATACACTCAGAAGATTGTATCCAAGCTCCTTGACAAAGTTTACCTTCTCAATGCTGAGCTTATCATTTGTGACTCTGCCCTTCCAAAAATGTAACCACTAGAATCCCCTCAAAAAGCAACTAGTCCTCCATTAATTTTCTCAAAATTTTGAAGTAGAGAACCATTGCCAGTCATGTGCCTGGAACAGCCATTATCAATAATCCAAACATTCTTCTTGGTCTTTAACTGTTCTTGCATAAAAAGAGGTGATTAGTTACACTTAGAAACCCAATCCTCTTTGGTCTTGGGCTTATTAAAATGAGTTGAAGACAATGAAACAGTAAGTGATCCTATATTCAAGCTTTGAGGATCATTTGCTATTGTTGAAGAAGAACTTTCAGTCACATGGTCTTCCTTCATATTCCACACCACCTTTGGAAGATTGGGCCTGACCTTCAAAGCTTCAGAAGTTTTGACAACTTCGAAAGTTTTGGAGACTGGACCTTCGGAAGATCTTGCTTTTACTACAGCAAGAATCAGTACTTCGAAAGCATTCCTTTCTTCCGAGACCAACTTTTCTTCCAAAGGAAAGTTTTCACTTGTCTTCTTCTTCATTTTGGAGCTTCCGAAGGAAATTTTTTTTCCTTTCAAAGCTGTTTGTTCCTTCTTCTTCTCAGAAGTGTGTAGCAGTGGTACACAGCTGGTCAGTCTTCTTTTTCTTGCTGGAATGATTTGGAACTAAACTAGAACTCCTGGTACTAGAGTTCATAGTTGAGTCTTCAGTCTTTACCACTTCAAAACCTATAGAAATAAACACTTGTTTCTTCTTTGAGTCAAAAGTGGCCTTGATTTCTTGAGCCTTCTTTGATCTTCTCTTAGCTCTTCTAATCAAGTTCTTTCTCTTTGACTTGGTTATTCCAGACTCTTTCCTTTCCTCAGGAGAATAGTGACCCTTCTTAGGATGATCTTTTTCATTCTTCTCAGAGTCATCCTTTACTATCTCCTCTTCATCCTCTTCAACAATGGGGTCTATGAGGGGAAGCTCATCTTCACAAGTTCCACACCTTGGAGACCTTACAGATTGTAGGACCGGGTTAGGGTGTGTGGAGGAGCTATCTTAGTAGATCCCAGTCCCTGCTTATTCTGATAACAAACTTTTGCATGTAGGGATGAGGATATTATGTTCTGGAAGGTCTCTTCTTCAAGAACACATTTTTCTACCCTGGCTTTACTTATCACAAGCTCAGCTTGGCATTCAGTTAACTTTGAGATGAGATCTTTGATTTGAGTCCTGTAGTTAGTGTGCTCATGCTTAAGCGTTGAAATGGTTTTCTCTAGATCTTCTATCTTAAGTTTATAATCATTTTCAACTCTTTTAAAGTCAGCTTTTAAGATATTTAAGGACTCAAGATCAGATCTCATCTCTAAGTTATAGGACCTGTATCTATTAACTTTAGCAATGCATTCAGGAGTACAAAGATGTTCCAATACCTTGGCTTCATCATGGTCTGCCATTAGTGCTTGGTTTGGAGAAGCATCCTCAACCTGAAAGCTCCAGTCAAAGCCTCCTTCTTCAACAGCAACTGCAGCTTGCTGTCTTGGCTTCTCATTCTGGTGAGCTCCCTTAGTGTAGTTTGGCCTGGATTGTGCTTGGCCACCATTTGAATTTGGTTCCTTGTACTTCCTGGAAAAGTGTCCTATTTGGTTACAGTTGTAACACTTCACCTTGCTTTTGTCCAGACCAAACTTTCTACTAGCTGCATTGCTGGGAAACCTTCTCCCAGTCCTCTTGTAGAACTTCTGGGCTCTATGAGTGAGTAGAGCCATCTGCTGGACTATTTCCATATATTCCAGATCATCTGGATGGATACAGTCTAGGTCTTCAAGAGTGAAGAGAAAGTTTCCTGAACTTTCATCAGAATACACAAAAGCTTGTAAAGAACTTGTCTCCTGGAATGGGCTTCCAGGGATGTAGCCTTCCCTTGGTGTCTCCGGAAAGGTGATGAAAGGACCCTTTTGTGAATTGTCCGGGTAGTAGATGAGATGGTGTTATGGTTCTCTGCAATTCCTTTCAACCACATGAAAGGCTAAACTCTAATGAGTGTTGGTGTTACCAGATGAGTTCTGCATGTTCATCTCCATCTGGCATCCACTGAGTATTCCATATAACTCAGTGAGAGTAAGAGTCTTGAGGTTTTCAGTCCTCTTAATGACCACACAGTAGTGTGTCCATTATCTAGGAAGAGAGGACATGAGCTTCCTAACAATGTCTCTATTCTCAATGGTTACCCCAACATCAGCTAGAGTATCCATAATCTCAACGTACCTGAAGTACTGTTGAGTCATGGTTTCACCTGTCTTGAAGGTGAAATTTTCAAACTGCTGCTTTAAGTGGTCCTTCTTGTTCTCTTTGGCTTCATTGGACCCCTCATATATCAGCTTCAGTGCATCCCATAGCTGTTTGGCGGTCTTGCACTTCTTGAAACCTCTGTAGATGGAGTTAGGAAGAGAAGTTTGAAGGGCTATCATAGCTTTCTAATCAATATCAATTTTCTTCCAATCTTCTTTAGAAAACTCAGCCCTTTCCTTTGGTATCATACCACCAGCAGTAGCAGCTAAAGTGGTGTATGGTACATGAGGTCCATTGACAACAGATTCCCACATCATGGAATCTTGAGACTTGATGAAGCCTTCCATTCTTTGGAGCCAAGTATCAAAATCCCCAGTAGTGATTAGTGGGGACTTTGTCATAGTTCCAGTTTCCATATCAGCCTTTGAGATAGCTGCCATTTGAAAAGTTAAGTGAAGTGTGAAACTAAGAGGATTTAAGATGGTGAGATCTTACAATCAAGAGCCTGGAAAGCTTTGATACCAATTGCAGGACTGGGTTAGGGTGTTAACAACAATTAGTTTCACAAGAGGAGAGATCGTAGATCACTTAACAGTTCAAATAGAGAACATGAAACTTTGAAGATACAAGGAACACAAGTAACAATATGATAGAACTTAGAACAATAACACAAATATTAGTTTTCAAGGATGTTGTATATTGATCTCAAGTTCTATTACAAGTGTTCAAAGCATAATCTAAAATACAAGGACCTGAGACTCTTTTATACTACAACCTACAACCGTTAATACTTGGAAGGACAGTTGGAATTGACTGATCTAGACAACAAGATCAATCTGGAGTCAAAAGGCAGATTGCCTTTTGACTAGTGACTATGACATGCCATAGCTCACTGACTTTTCCTAGTACAAAAGAAAAGTCTAAAGGAACAAAAGAAGAAAATTACAGATAAAGACTTTATCTACTATTCACTAAAGCATAGTAGTTTCACCAACTCATACAAGTTGGTGAGTTATCAGAGTTACAGCAGAAAGTTGGTCAGCTTTATCAAAAGTAGATAAGAGAAAGCATCTTTTCTCTATCTTTCGAAGAAATCAGTCTTCACAGCAAAATGGCTTCGGAAGACTTTGTCTTTGAAGCTTCGGAAGACTTCATCTTAGGCTTTGGAAGAACTTGGCCTCTAGCTTCGGAAGTTTTACACACAGGAATATTTTCTGTTAAGTGTAAAGCTTCCGAAGTAATTTCTTCTGAACTTTTGGCTTCGGAAGACTTTACACTTAGAGTTTTAGAGAGTGTAATGCTTCCGCAACAAGTTCATCCTTGTTCCTTAGTGCATGTTGGAATATCTTTGGTTGCATCAGCCTAATAATCTTCAGATAGATCCTTACACATACAATCATCATTCATAACAGGGACATACATTCAAACCGTACACTTTTCGAGCCAAATCGAAACCAAAACCAACACCGTAACATAAAGGATACATGAAACCATCAGAGGAAACATACCGATTTGAGTGTGGTTCGTTGTTCGATTGCCGACCGAAGCTACCGGAAGCAAAAACGAATGCGGGAGTTAATCGGATCGAGGGAATCGCCATGAAGGGATAGCGATGGCCATAGGGTACTCACGGTTATAGGCGGAAAGGGCTGCCGGAGGTGATTTTGGCCGGTGGCAGTGGTGGATTTCGAAGGAGGGGACGGTAGCAGCAAAACTCGGTGCAATTAGGGTTACGGGAGTTGCATGGGAGTGTACGGTGGTTATAATAAATCAAGTTTGAGGAAATGACACTTAGTCCCCTCTAATTTGTTTAATCAAGTTTAATGGAGTGGCACTCAAGGCCCCTCAAGTTAATATAGTTAACTTAAACCCAATTTACTTTAATTAATTTAATTACATAACAAAGTTAAATAATTAAATAAATTATGGGAGAACGTTGAAGTAATGAAGGTTGAGTTGACGACGTTAACCTGAAAGCACGAGTTGTCGTAATAATAGCGAATGCATAGATCCAAAATGATATTTGTCATATCCCAACCGATGGTGGAATCATCGGGGTGTGACATATTGGTATCAGAGCCATGGTTATAGGGAATTAGGTTATTAGAAATGGAATTACTCAGACTATAACTAAGAACCTTGCACATGAGTCCTCTCACGTATTTTATATGCTTAGATAGGATTTTATGTGCCTATATGCTTAGACATGATTATGTGATTATATGCCTTGTGTGATTATTCTTATAACTTGAATTCAATCAATGCACACACAAATTCTAAACTCATAATCTAAGGCATTATGCCTAAATCAAATGGTTTTTAAAATTCAAATGTTGTATTGTTATTCATGGTTTTCAAATCCCGTCAAAGTCTGTGTCACACGACTGAAAACATGCAATGCTGGAAGAGTGGGATACCTATATCTCGAGGTGTTCTATCTAGGCAAGGTATTCATATAAATCGAAATCAACCGACGGATCCATTTACCTTACCTTGGAACCCTTGAGGTGAGTGTCCGCTTATAGGTACGCATGTCTTCATTAAGGTTGTGGTTGACCTAATACTTTGATAAGTCAACGTATTTGCTTTGGTTTGCAAACCAAACATTTACACTCAGAACATCTCATTGTTACTTTGAATTATTTTATTATTGATTTTGTTTTCTGGAATTTTAAACTTTATTCAATTCTAATAAGGTTTCTTAATAATCTTTCCGAATGTCTTTCCGTCAAAACAGTTTCCGTTATTGAAAACCCATCACAATTGATCCTATTATCCCAAACTGCATCCTTAATCTTAGCCAACATGATTTCCTATCGACCTTACACCAATGCAACTTGGAAATTTAGATGTCATAGTAGGCATGGATTGGTTACCATGCTGAAGCTGTCTATTTCGATGAAGTTCAAATTAATGATTCTATTAATTTCTTCTTGAAAGCCAAAGAAATAAAGCCATCCAAGCATAACCAAATTTCTATTATGAAAGTTCATTGTGAGCCTAAACGTGGCCTAGATTTTACTTGGGAATGTGAAGACAAACAAGTAACCTTATCTCTTTGCATTGGCCTACTCATGTCGGGATGAAATTTTCTAAAGTAGGGGAGACTATAACATTTAACCCACTTTCAAACTATAAACCCAAACCCAAATCCGTTTGAGTCAATCTTATAAATCAAATTCATTTTTTAGTCATTTTATTTATTTTTGTATTCGAAATACAATAAATGTGTCACTTAATTAATTTAATTTAATTTTTAATTTATGAAATAATAAAATTACAATGTTTTTATGAGATTTATAAAGTCTAAAGATTTTATAAAAAAATAAGTTGATTAAATTAAAATTAGAGTTTTAATAAATATATAGATTAAATTATAACTGTTCTTTTATTTATTTATTTTATTTAAGTTTATATTTATTCAAATTCCAATCAAACCCCCTTTGAAAGACTTGTAACTCACCATTAACATTATTCATAACCCCCTCCTAACCTCAACTATAAAAGCAAGCTTTACGCCTCACTTTTCATTTGCTTATTCTCTAAAAATCTCACTCACAAACCTTTCTTTCATCATTGGTTTTGATCAATTTCAAGAATATTTTTTACAAGTAATTTCAAGAATTTTCTAATGCTAAGGTAATCTTATATTGCTTTGGTAATCTTATATTGCTTTTATATTATGTATTTTTATATTGTTTCAATTTCCTTTATTTTATTTCAGTTTAAAGAATCATCCTAACATCCAAGCATAATCTATATCGTTGTATGATGGATGTAAGGAATATAAATGATGAACAAGTCCATCAATGATTTGTTTCATCTATTGTTCTCATGACTTTATGTTTTTACTTTTATTATTTCTTCTACTATTTTTTATATTTTAATCATGATCATTTGATCATTAACCTCCTAACAATCACTAACATTCCTAAATCAAGCTAACAACATGCTAATGTAGACAAAGAATCCCGTTTGCACATGGACGGCTATGCCACCGCATTCGGTTATTCCTCAAGATTTTTCCTCTAAATCATGACAATGCTGAAGTCTTGGAACATTATTTATAACTCAAATGGAGTCTAATATACTATATATCTATATATTAAGATTTGTGTTAAGCCGTTTCATGCTTTAACAAATTTAAAAGTGCACATAAGTACCTTACTAAAATTTTGGCAGAATGTAGTCTAACTTCATAACCATAACTTGGTCATAACAAACTAAATTTAAGTAAACTCAGACTCTACTATTAATTTCATTGAATTACCTTTTTAACGATAGTTTATACGTCTTCAAATTCAATCGGACCGCTCAACAATAGCCTTCACAATATAAGTACATATTTCAGCACCTTCTGTCTTGTGCTGCTGTTTTGACCTATTTTCGGGTCTTTTCATAAAACCTTTCCTAAGCAAAAGATGTACGGGAAACTCTAAACTAGTTTAATGTAAATTTTTATAATTTTATGAAATCGTTTGATATTTTTAAAACCTGTTCAAACACGTACCAATCTAGCTTTTGTCTTTTGGCATTCTCTAAAAGTCCTAACTTCTTGTAATGAATTCGGACCTAAAGTTATTGTTTTTTAATCCTTTAGGACATCACCATTGACTCTTGAACATCCAAGCTTTCTTATGAACCCTACAACCATCATTATACAATGTGAGTATTCATAGCGCTTTTAATGTGTTTTATATTTTGGGGAAATCATGTGATTTAATATTCAATTATTGATATTCATTGTTATACTATTTCAAAATTCAATTCAAAACATGCTATGTTATTACTTGCAATTATGTGTTCATAGTTAGATAAACTTGATGAGAACACAATCATTAATTCATGCAACCACGGTAACAATGATAGATTTATTGGTTTGACAAACCCATCCCATTTTTTTATTCGCATGGTGATTGAAACCGGAATCATACACTCTATAAGGCTTTGTCTGCGGACCGAGTCAATTCAGTCATTAGGTTTGATTGTGTTAGTTTGCCTTTTATGTTATACTATTGCATTATAAGTCTTTACATTATGATGTGAATTGAATTGTTTTCAATCTATTTAATCAATCTATAAATGTATTCAAACCTTTGTTTTCTCACCGGCTAATTCATTAGCTAACTCGTTACTTTCTCACATGATTTCAGGAAATGTTATTTAGTGGATTTATTCATGCTCACATAGGATTGGACTTAGTCAAAAGTAAACAAAACTTTATTATGTTATTTGGATCATTATTGCATTGTAATGAATTATTTTATTAGTATTATTCAATGAAAATGACATTTAATATCATTTCAATTTATTCAATTCCATGTGATATGAACAATCGATTCTTATTTGTCCACCCCGATGATTCTGCTGTTGGTCGGGGTGTGACAATATTCTGGACCAACCAAGAAGATTAAAAGATGTCTCCAAAGGATCAACAAAACAAAATAGTCTTTGCATCTCAACACGGAGATTCAAAAAATGAAGCTTATGATTAGAGCCTTTGAATTGAAGAAATCATGCATTCCTGTCATACTTTGATGGAAAATACCAACAAGCTACGCCCGCATGTATTAAGGCATCATTGCTCACTTCAATGCATGAACTAGTCACCAGTGAATCAAGAGTTATATTAGTTATATTTGATAAGAGTTAACCTCAAGAGTTAGTTGATAAGATGGAAACAACCAATGAAATTATATTTGAGTTTAAAAAGGTTAACAACTCTTATCAAGAGAGAATGGATGGTTTGAATAAAATGATTGTCAATTTAAAATATAAACAAGCCAACCTAGAAACTCAAATTGATGATTTAGTGGTGAATGTAACTTTTGTATATACTAAGTTGATATAAGCTAGTATTCTTGTTAAGGAAAATCAAGGTCAATATGAAAAGTTTCAAAACTTATTCATGGAAAAACTTAAAATCAAAATTACAAGTGGTATTGATATAATAGTGTGGCACCACCAGGTGTATAAACAACCATTTCGTGCCTAAAACATGATCAGTTCCAGATGCTTAATACTAAACTTAGTGTTTTTTCCTGCTGATGAAATATAGTGGAAGTTGTTAACACCTGTAGAAAAATCATCATAAAAAAGGATAAATTTATTAAATCTAAAATCACATCACTACAACCTTCAAACATAATTTATGAGTAAAGCTTTATTGAAATTTATATAAACAAATGTTCTAAACTTGAGTTTGAAGCTTCAACATCATAGACAAAAGTTAAGGTAATTTAAACTATTTAGCATCAAAAAACAACAAATGTTTTTGTCAAGCAAGAGTTAAACTAATTCAATCTGTTCACATCATTAGAAATGTGTGATCAAAAGCTTTAAAGTATTATCAGGCAAAAGGTTCAACAACAAACAAAATATTAAATTAATCACAATCAAAAGATATTTTAATAAACAACCTTCATAAATTTAAAGAAAACCAAGGGAGTGTTTTATATATGTGGCAAGTGTAACCATACTACCATAAAATGTTTTTAAAACTCATCAAATTGTTGGGGATTCATGACCCGTTTAATAAATTAGAATCACGTACTTCGCAACCAAGCTTAAACTTCCGTAACTATTATTGTCCCTCCAGATCTCCGAACACTTAGGATTTTCTCAAAGGATATTGAGAATGATTCACTAATTAAGTTTAAAGCATACATGTCTATGTCACATATGTCTAGGCAGTGTTCCTTCAAAGATACTCTCATTAATAAATGACTAATGAATATTTTCATAGTTAGTCAAAGATCAAAGTGTGTCAATAGTGTAAAGTATGTCACTCACCTCTCAAGGTCAATGTGCTATATGATGTGGGTGTAGAATAGGTTCATTTAAAGATATGAATGTATGAAGGTTACTCATATGAGTTGTCTGTCATTAAATTCATGCTTTATATAAGCATATGATTGCTTTGCTTCATGAATAGCATGGTCATTAGGGTCTTGCCTTATGCAAGCATTTCACTGGAGTCTTGTAATAGGCAAGCATATGATTGCTTTGCTTTTTGTAGAAATCATGATCACCGAACTCTTGCCTTGTGGAAACATGTCACTTGTGTCTTGCTTTTTACAAGCCTTGAATTGTTTTGGCTTATGCGTAGCATGGTCACCAAAGTTTTGCCTTATGCAAGCATGTTACTAGAGTTTTGCTTCATGCAAAATTGTCACTAGAGTGTTACAGTAGTATAAACATGTAAATTTGATTATTCATCGAGTCATCATATGGTATGTTAATGGAATGTCATTGTATTAATGTTACAGTATATCCCTGTTGATTATAATAGAATTGTGATCACTATTCAAGGATTTTGTGAACTTTTAAAGTATTAAAACTTATGTTTCAAAAAACTAGAACTCAATAAGTGACACTAACTTTTTAGTATGCATGTTATGTAAATGAAATGTTAGCTGGGCTAGGGTTCATGATGGTAGAATGGAGCTTATTCAGTATTAAAGACTGGCAACCCATTTTAATGTTTATGTAATAAATCTAAGACAATGTTTACCTTTTGTTATAGAAAATGTTTGCCTTTGTATTTATTGTTGAATGTTTTAAAGTTTTTAGTAGCTATAGTAATTAAATTTTCACTTTAAGGATATGAAACAAACTATAAGATCTCTAAGGAACAAGGCCTTGCACACCACAAATTCCTGTTATACATTTTACCAACCTACCATCATTCAGAGTGTAAATATCTTATCTTGGAATTAATAGACGATATGGATGGAACATTGGTTTTAGTAAAAGTAAACAATCGAGCAAAAAGAGAAAATAGGATGTTAAATGTGCAAAGAATACGAAGAACTGGTTTAATAAGAACCTGGATACACTAAGGAGCAAGTGCTAAGAAGAGGGGACAATATCAAGGCCTACTATGGAAGTGCAACAAATGCAATTATCATCCCAATGGGTCATGTGACCGTTTTGTATGCACCAAGTGTGAGAAACGAAGTAATTTGGCCAAGAACTACAATGCCAAAGCCAAACAATGGGCTTGTTATCAATGTGGTATTGTGGACCATTTGAGGAATGCATAAGTTGAACAACTATTAAAACATCAATGCAAATCCGGCTTAGGCTGATGCTATTATGATTGGAACAAGAGACGCTTGTCAAGATCCTAATGTTGTTAAGAGTAGATTCCTCGATAACGATTAGTATAGTTTATATTATTTAATACACGTGTTGATAAGAGTATTTGTTTATTAACTGGCATGAAATATATCATTTTAGGAATTTTGAGGTACTAACTCTATTTCATTATTTTATGTGAATACATAATTACTTAATTTAGGTTATAAATTAGGTCGTGATCCTCCGATGATACGAAAATCAAATTAGAATAACCACACTTTGAACCTTTTACAATTCTCGAACCCTCCTTGGCTTTCTTGCTTGCCTAGTATGGGATAGAAACAGTGTTAGTCACCATAGGAACAAAATTGGAAATGACAAGTTGTTTATGTATCAATACTTGTATCAAATGCACCAACTTTTACTTAAGTGTCTTTATAATTATATTGAAACTACATTCTAGGACAAATAGTTGTATTATATAATATTATAGATAAATAACAATTAAAGTGTACTGTTTGAAATATTATCGGTACTTCTAACAAACAAATAATACCTAGTAAAATGTATATAAAGGATGGAAATAAAATCACAACCAATATCATGTGCACTTGTAGTAAAGCTATTGTGGAAACCATCGATTCTGCCGGATGGATCGAATATTGTAATCGTATTGTTGCCGTTTATCAGATCTGTGATGCAGAATCTCACAGACCTGTTGATGATTTCAAGTGAAGATCTATACAAGATTTAGTGTATGATGATGAATGAATGATGAACAATCAAGAACACATTCATAAATATTTCATTCATTCATATGTATGATATCAAGAGAATTACAAGGGAGTTTGCAAGCACACTTTCTCTTACACACACTCAACCTTGATTTCTCTAGTGAATGCTATGGATTGTTAGTGATTGTTCTAAAGTTAGAGTATAAATGACTACACTTAGTCATTTATACTCTTTACAAAAATAAGAAAAAATTACATTTAAGCACAAATGATTACACAAATATAGTTCTAAGTCTGATAAATTCTCTATTGTTGATGTGTGACTGCCGGGTACTGACGTCATTCGGGACGACCGCTGATGTTGACTGTTGACTTTGACCACGGTTGACAAAGTTTGACCAAGTTTGACTTTGGTCAATTTTCTTCGTTTTGATCATATCTTTAGCATATCTTCACCATGTCGGTTTTGGTAATCATCATGAGATTTGGCACTTAGGTTTTTGTATGTATCATCTTCAAATAGTCCAACAATACTCCCCCTAAGATGATGCTGCCAAAACCTCATGATTATCAAAACCTTGGATGTTGATTGACGTGTAGTCTTGAAGTGCAGTCTTCTCCCCCTTTTTGGTAGCATCTTCTTAGAAGCTTCATAAAAAGGCATCGAGAAAAGGACTTTTTTCCAGCACATAAAGACTTTAGTTCGGCACTTGATGGATGTTTCATCAGCTTGATCTTCTAGTCTTTTTTTTAAGACTTGAAAATGCATCCATGTGCACACACTGTGGATTGCATAGGTAGCAATATCAGCAGCTTTATCTCAACTTCAGAAGTGAAGGAGAAGCATCAGAAATTCTTCAGACTTAACATATACTCTCCCTCAACAAAAGCTTTAGAAAGTGAGGAACTTTTGTGTATGAGACACCAAGAGGAGGATTCTTAGTTCTCAGCAACTGGCAGGAGATCTTTGAAGGAAGCAGGAGTGTTCACTTGACATCTTGAACTGAATAAGAAACTCAGGCATGTTGTGCAATTCATCACCTGCAAAAGTCTAAATCCTCTAAGTAGAGGTATTTCATGGAAGTTTCACTCATAAATCAATAACACATATAAATCTGCCAAAACTAAGAAAAATACTAAAAAATGACAAATCTTTTTGGTATTTTAGATTTTTCAAAATTAAGATATTTACAAGCATGAATCCTTCAACTATAACGAGATCATACTAATTCAAAATCCTCTACATCTAAGAATGTTTAAAGTTTGGAATAGACATAGATAAAAAACAAAGTTGATTGTAAGTATGTTTGTCCACTTAAACTCATGCAAGGATCTATTTTCAACACTTTGTGATATTTTTCATGTTTAGGTTTGATTAGATATGCTAATTGAGTACCCTACACTCGGAAGTATGGAAGAATAACTCTCCTCATGAAATGCAAGGTGGCACTTTATTGCAACTTGAACCAGGCTACTTAGAGTATAAATTCTCCTGATGTGATCCACTTTGGGATTCTTTTATATTTGATCTGCATTGAGATTCTTTCATACTTCACATTGGAAGTTGATCCTCATTGGGATTCTTTTAACTTTGATCCATATTGGGATTCTTTTTACCATCAATACTTTTAGTGCAATGACAACTAGGTCTGTGCTCAGCATAATAGAAGTTGTCCTTATGTTTACTCCAGGTCTTTATTTACATACAACAAAGGAGAAACATATGCTTTTATCATTGAGAAATTTATAAACCGTTTTCGCATGGTGTGTTTAGGTAACCACACAAGCAAACACTTGAAAAGTCATTGCTTACCAATACGCTAAGATGGTTTTGGTCCATAATGCATATTGATTTAGTTCATCACAAATATGCTTATCTTCAATCCAAGCTGAGCCTACTGACATATCAAGCAAAGTCTTAACAGTCTTTATTGATTTGAAAAATAGATGTAGAAGTTAGTAGATGAGTGTACTATCATTCCTCATGTAAATGCAGGAAGATTCAATAGAAATATTTTTGGATTTTTCTTGATTTTCTAATTTTTAGGATTTTGTTTTTTTGAGAAAATAAAGAAATGGCATATGTGTTATCAATTCAATAGAGATCATAAACAGTTAGTCCATGTAGCAATGTAATCAGACTAAGAAGATGGAATGAAACATCAGTTGTTTCTTGCATTGCCATCATAGTTTCTGTGAGTGATTTATATCCTGCATTGAATTCTAGTTAATTTCTGCTCCATTTGGCTCAGTTGTATCATAATATCATGAACAGGAAGAGCGTTCCTGTCATGAGAAAGGATCAGCCACTGCTAACTTTTCTTGGGTTGGCAGGCCTCCATAGCTATCCCTATCACACTAGCAAATCACTTAGATGTTTCAACCCAGGCCATTATTGTCCTGAGCTCTCCATTTGCATTTTTATATGTGACTTGCTCGTATGTGTATGATTTTGATGTATCTGCTGATATATCAGATTCACCTCTTGAAATTGTTTTCTTTCTCTAACATTGTTTTGTTTTTAAACCAACTGACTCAACTTTAGCTTGTTTAACAAAATGAGTTTGTTTGGTTTTTGAATATCTTTTGGTTGGTTTAGAAAATCAATTTTTCTTTTGAATGTTTTGTGGAGGTGTAGCAAAGGATCTTTTTCCTTGATAATGTTTGTTTCTTCTGGGCATGTGATCATATTCATCATAAGAATTATAATTATGATTATAATAATTTGATGGATATGATCTTCTATGATATCTATTATTCCACGTATTATTCCTATATCTGTCATACTGATGTTGTGTGTATGACCTAGGATAATGTCTTGGTGCCCAATAATTATAAATATCATAATGTTTAAAATCATACCCATACTGATATGATCGAGGAGAAGAGTAGCTGTGATGTCTATTGTAGTACTCATGCTCCGATCTTGGTGAGTATGACTCTGATATATGATAAGATCTTTGACCTCTTCTGTGTTGTGATGTTGGAGAGTTGTTGTATGAACACTCTGAAGTGATATGATTCTCCATTTCATAATTTAAGCAGTAAGGAGTAGTTCTGGATCTTCTTCCCTTAGGCTTGAAAGATGAAGTTGGATTTGCTTGGAACTTCATAGCTTTTTGTCTTGTTTGTTTGTGTTGCTTTCTCTTGTGAGGACATATATATGTATCACTCTTAGTGTTTTTACACTTTGAAGTGTTGTGTGAATCTAAATTACATGTCTCATAGAGAATTGGTTGTTGTTTTGGAGTTTCTAATGTAGCCTTTGAGGTTGATGGTTGGTTTGGATCAGGTGTAGAAGACTTGGTCTGACTTTTCCTCTTTCTTTTAGATCTGATCTTCTTCCTCTTGACTTGTTTTTTGATTTCTTATACCTCAGGCTTCTATTTATTCTTTAACTCCATCTTAATCTTTGTCTTGAGTTTAGTCTTAGGCAATTCTGGTTCAAGAAATCCTGCTGGTTTGAATTTCTCATAGAGAACCATTGCCTTTTGTTTGTTGTCAGGCTTTGCTGCTTTGGATATCCATGGTTGTGTTTGTTTTGGATTGATTTATTCAATGACATGATTAATACATGTCAATGTTTGTTTGTTTGGTTGGTTGATTTCTTCATCACTGTCATCACTTCCAAAATCTCCATCTTGATCATCATAAGAATGAAAGGTTTTATTCTGTGGTGATTCTGGTTTGAGGTACAACTTTGGTGCTGTTTCAAGAGAAGTGATTTGAGTGATAGTGGATGGGTTGTTTGTTGGATGATAATCATGCATATTTGAATCTTCTTTGATGATCATGAAATTGGCTTAAAATCATGATGAACATGAACATATTCAACATGAATAAAAGGTTGATTCCCCCAAGGATCTTTTCAATATCTCTCAAACTTCAACACACTAGAATCATGGTGCGGAAACCCATGATAATAGAGTATGAAATCAATGTGTGTGTGTTTGTGTGTGTGTGGTGTGTGTGCAAAAGCACAATCAAATAACTGCTTGTTTGTATTGAATTCGTTCAAAAGCTTACAAAGAATTAGGGTACAATGCTATTTATAGCCGATACACATAGCTATATACAATTACTGAACTACCCTTATGTAACGAATATTACATAAATAATCCTAAGTCTATAAGCTGTCCGCTGTGGATGATTAGCTGTCCGCTGTGGATGTTAAGTTGTCTGGTGTGGAAGTCAGATAGCATGTCTGCTGTGCCGTGGATGTTGTCTGTTGTGGATGAACATCCACTGTGAACACTTGTGTGTGTTTGCTTGTATGTTGTCCACTGTGGAATGTTCATCCGCTATGGATGAACATCCGCTGTGGAGAGTTCATCAGCTGTGGACTTAGGCATCCGCTGTGTGTGTTGTTCATCAGCTGTGGGCACTTGGACTTGATCTTCATCCGCTACATCTTCTTAGTCATCCGCTATGGAAAACTCTTCATCCGCTACCGACACTTAGCAAAAATTCCTTTTTATCTACAAATATGAAAAAGAAATTTAAGCTATATTAGTGTATGATATGATTGTTAATGATGCTAATGTGTTAGTTAATGATTGTTTGAATATTAGAACACATTATGTCTGATTATGTTTGATTATGGCAAGCATCATCCTTTAAAGCATTAATCCCTTAATGCACTTGTTGAGTCCAACAATACTCCCCCTAAGGATGATGTTGCCATCCTTTAATGATTGCTTGTTAATGTTTTGTTTGTTAGAAACAATGTGTGTGTGTTGGTGCTAGTTAATAATTTGTTTGTTAGGAAAATGTGTGAGTGAGTTTGATATGAAAGATTGTACTGATTGTGTGTTATCTCTTAAACTGTTTGATTGCATGATTGTATGTCATTGAAATGGTTTGTTCATTCACAACGGATGAACATTTGTTCATGCGCTGTGGACACTTGAATGAGTTTTAATTGTTCATAGCGGATGAACATTTTTTTCATGCGCTGTGAACACTTGGATGTGATGTGTGAATGTTTACAGCGTATGATTACCTGTGTGCATACGCTGTATACACTTGCACTATTTCTACAACGGATGACTTATGTTAGTCATGCGCTGTGGAATGACACTGTAATCACAGCGGATGCCTTACCAACATCATGCACCGTGAACACTTGTATGTTCACAAGTGCGTAGCGGATGTTTGTTTGTTTTGTCCGCGATATACACTTGGTGTATTTTGCATGTTATGGTGGTTACTATAGCTACAACGGATGTATGTTTGTGTGTCCACTGTGACAACAGTTTTTTTTTAAAAAATTTTAGATTTTTGTTTGTTTTGAACTAATGTCTTTTGAAGCATATGTTTGATAAAATTTTCTTCCGAAAGAACATTTGTTTGATGAAACTTGTTTAAATCAAAATGTTTGTTTAAAAAATTTGTATGTTAAAATATTAAATTTTAACATATTCAATATATGGATGATAAGATATCACTCACAAGCAATATTGTACATATGTATAAACTTGACTTGACTTGGCTTTGAATATTTTCCTGGCTTTGATATTTCCATGTTCAATTTCTCCCCCTAAATTTTTGCATAGTTATAAAAATCTTTTACAAAATGACAATTTTTTTTATGTATTTGAGTGGAAATTATCAAAGTCCAATTGATTGGTTGCTTGATAAAAGTTAGAAAGATAATGCCTTATCTAACTTATAAAGGAATGATTTTCATGTTTGAACATGAATCTTTTGCACATACCATGAGATCATACTAGTCTACATTTCTCACTGAGTTGTTTGTATGGTTTTGAGAATAGACATAGGCAAGTACAATGTTGATTGCAGATATTGTGATCCACTTAAACTCATGCATGGTATTAATGATTGACTGAAACAGTGAGTGATTATCATGTTTTGAGTTGGTTGACATGAGTTGTATGTACCCCACATCTGATTGTATGATTGGTACAACCCTCCTCAAGATATGTTAGAAAGCACTTTCAATACTTAAAACCTAGCTACTTAGGAGTATAAATGCTCAATTTGATCCATGTTGTTTGATCCTTATTGGGATTCTTTTTCACTTCACTTTGGAAGGTGATCCTCTTTGGGATTCTTTTGATTCATTCACAAGGAATGTAGTCTAAAGACTTTATTGATTTTTCATCCAAACTGGATGTGTTCCTTTTTGAGAATCTTTTTGGATCATGATGTATGTCATTCAGGTCTGTGCTTAGAACAACAAAGAATGCCTAGGTGTACTCCAGGTATATGATTATCATAACAGAGGAGACACTTGTATGATTGAGCAATTTATAAACTGTTTCACTTGGTGTATTGTAGTTACTTTAAAAGCAACCTATATTGGAAAGATTAATACTCACCATAAACCAAGATCTGTTGTTGACCACACAATCATGAGAATTTAGTTCTTAACTGTTGTATGTAATGTTAGGTGTCCCATGCTAAGCCTATCCACATATCAAACAAAGTAGTGTCGGTCTTTATTAGTGGACAAAGACTCAAGTGAAGAATTAAGCTAGTTTACTATCATTTCTCATGAGATGTATGTGTGATTCAATATTAAAAATGAATGATTTGCATGATTTCTTGATTTTGAAAAAAGTAAGTTTGGTGTTAATCTTGGACTTTGACAAAATCAAGCATGTTTGATTTTAATTTTTTGAAAAACATTAATTTGTTGATTCATAGTTGATCATACCAAGTGACTGAACCAAAAATTCAAATCTTATTGAGTCAAATGGTTTGTTAAAGAGGTCAGCCAATTGATTGTCTATATGGACCTTGATAAACTTGATCAGACCCTTTTCTGAGCAATCTCTTAGATAGTGATATCTGATCTCTATGTGTTTTGTTTTTGAATGTTGAACAGGATTGTCAGTGATAAACATGGCTGTAGAATTGTCAATATGTATAGGTGTTTTAAGAAAATTAAAGCCATAGTCAAGCATTTGGTTTTGAATCCATAACACTTAAGAACAGCATGCAGAAGCAGTTATGTATTCTGCTTCGGCTTTTGACACAGAGACATTGGCTTGTTTCTTGTACTGCCAAGAGATCAATCTTGATCCAAGAAATTGACAGCCTCCACTTGTTGATTTCTTGTTGTTGTTGCATCCCCCATAATCACTGTCTGTGTATGCATATAAAGAGAAATCTCCATCTTTGGGATACCACAAACCAAGTGCTGGTTTGCCTTTCAAGTATCTAAAGATTCTCTTCACTGCATTAATGTGTGATTCTTTGGGATCTGCTTGATATCTTGCACACAGGCAGACTGTGCCAATTGCATATTAACCTTTAGGTAGATCTACCAGCTTCCATACTTGTTGCTTCTTGAATTGCTGTAGTTCCTCTTGCATGGCTTTTATCCAACTGTTATCTTTGAGTGCTTCAGTAATGTTTTTGGGTACAGTTAAGGATAAGAAACAAAAAGACAAGCAAATGTTTACTGTATCAGATTGACTACGAGTCAATCTGGTGTTGAGGTCACCTATGATGTTTTCTATTGGATGATCTTTGTGAACTCTTGTTTTGGTGATCTAATCAACATGAATTGTTGAATCAAGATTAGTGATTGTCTGATCATGTGATGATTATTGAGCAAGAGTATTGGGTAATGTGTGATTGTCTGGTTGAGGGATCTCAGTGAATGTTTGTGGGGAATCATGAAAGAAATCTAAGATTTCATCTTCACGATGTGTGTCAGGTAGTCAATGGTAATCTTTATCCTAATCAATAGTGTGTGGATGATGTTGTTTTGGTTTGTTGGTTTCTTGTGGTTGGTTGGGTGCAGGAGATGAAGATACTGGTGAGGTTGATGACGTTCCTCTTGATGTGTTTGGTTGGTCGGGTGGAGTTGAAACTATTGTACTTGAAAGAGTGTTAGTAGATCTCCTTGGAGGATCAGCGGTCCACGGAACATCAATTGGTGCTGGTGGAACCATTGGATACTCATTGTTATCCTTGGTACCTAAAACATCAAAATAAGATATGTCAAATGAGTTGGTTAAAGCATCAATATCAAACAACCAGCTTGATCCAATGACTTTCTTAGTGATAGAATGTTCATTAAAACAACATATGTTGTTTCTTCCACTATATTCAGTCTTGGATTGTATACTCTGTAAGCTTTTAGCTTCCAGAATATCCGACAAAGAATCCATCATCTGCTTTTGGAGCAAATTTGGATAATTGTTCTCTGGTGTTTAATATTGTTACAGAACATCCAAAGGCCTTAAGAAATTTGATATATGGTTTTCTTTTAAACAATAATTCATAAGGTGTTTTGGAATGTTCTTTAATGATTAATGTTCTGTTTATATATAGCAAGCTATGTTTATGGCTTCAGCCCAAAAGGATATGGGCAATAGAGAGTCAGCTAGCATGGTTCTAGCTGCTTCTATTAGTGTTCTGTTTCTCCGTTCAGCTACTCTATTCTGCTGCGGAGTTCTTGCTACGCTGAATTGATGACTTATTCCTTTTTCTGCACAAAAAGAAGAAATGTAGTCATTTTTAAATTCAGTGCTGTTATCACTTCTTAAAAATTTAACTTTAAGGTCAAGTTGATTCTTAATCTTTGTGATAAAGGATGTAATGATAAAGGAGTTCTTGCTACGCTGAATTGATGACTTATTCCTTTTTTCTACACAAAAAGAAGAAATGTAGTCATTTTTAAATTCAGTGCTGTTATCACTTCTTAAAAATTTAACTTTAAGGTCAAGTTGATTCTCAATCTTTGTGATAACGGATGTAATGATATGTGTTGTTTCTGTCTTGTATAGTAGAAAGAAAACCCATGTGAATCTGGAATAATCATCTACTATAACAAGGCAGTATTACTTCTTTCCTATACTTAGGATGTTTGTTGGGCCAAAAAGGTCCATATGAAGCAATTTGAGTGGTGTTTGATTAGAGTTTACCAATTTAGACTTATGGGACACTCTGTGTTGTTTGCCTTTTAGACATGCTGTGCAGTGGTCTGTACAGAATAATTCTTTTCGTGGTAGACCTATGACTTGATCACCTTTAACAAGTTTGTTCATTAGGTTAAAATTAGAGTGACCTAATCCTCTATGCCATAATTAGGAAACATCTTCTGTTTCCTTTTATAATAAACAAGTTTTAGGGGTTGACGCTAAAACATTGTTCATATCAACAATGTATGTGTTGTTTCGACGGGGAGTTTTTAAAAGGATATATTCTTGTGGAATCTGAAAACCCGTCTTAAGGATGTAGCAGTTGCTGGAGTCGAATAAGGTGGCATATCCCTTGTCACAGATTTAGGATATGCTCAGAAGATTGAACTAAAGATTGGAGCAGTAGTTGACATTCTCAAAACTAATTAACCCATTTGTTATAGTTCCTTCGCCAGTTATCTTCCCACCTGATTTATCTCCTCTAAAGGCTACATTGCCTCCATGTTTGTTCTTAAAATCCTAAAGGAGGGAACAGTTGCTGATCATATGTCAAGAGCATCCACTGTCAACATACCATATGTTGTCAGGCCTTATTTGATGTCCCTATAAAATAGAAGAAATCAGTTAGTTGAAGCAACCCAAGCCAAGATGGTCTTGGGTTTTCCATTTTTTCCGACAACGCAAATTTCTTCCAAAACGGCATTGTCTGCTAGTTTTGGAACTCTAGAAACACTAGATTTCCTTTGATTTGTTTTAGCTCTATTGGGAGAAGTGCTTTGTGCTCTTCTCTTTTGTGAGCTAATGTTAGGTGACTGTCTGTTTTGAGACTTATGTCTCCTTGTTGGTTGTTTAAAGTTGTCATAAAATGTTTTGTCACTGTTTAAAATAACTTTTTGGTGAGGAGTTTGTCTTGGTGCGCCTCTTTTGTTCTTGTTAGGAACAACTGTCTGTTTCTCAGTTGATTTCTCAACTTGAGGCTGTTTGTTTTGCTTTTGGTTTTTCTTATTAAAAAAATAGTTTGCAGTGCTATGGTTATTTCTTTCACAAATTGAGCAGTAATTGTGAAAATGACATGATTCTGTACTTTGATTATTCATCTTACAGTATTTGCAGTACTTACCATATCTACATTTTTAGTGGTGTGTGTGAATTGATCACACCACTCACAGTATGGCAACTCTGATTTTGATTGTTTATTGATAACTTTATTTTTCAAATTTGATTTTGATGGGATTTCAAAAGTTACTGACTGTTGTTTTGGCTGAAAGGTTGCTTTGCCTTTCCCTTTGTTTGCCTATTTGGGAGAGGCAGTGGAAGATACAGCCTTCCTTCCACCGAAACAGATATCAAATCCTTGACTCTGTTTCATTTATTCGTTTGATGTATCAGCCACACTTGAAACCTTTTAAGTTTCAGTAATTGGCTGATCAGGCTCATCATCTAATAAATCATCCTCATCATCATTTGTTGTTTGTTTATCAAATTCATTGTTTTCCCCTTGATAAAAGTCAGTTGATTTGATTGGTTGAAGTGTTGAACTTTTATCAAACTTTATCAAAGGTGAATTTGATGATGATGATGATGATTGTTTGGAGTCCTTAGTCTTTTCATGAGGATCAAGAGATTCACTTTGTTTGTTGGTCATTGAATCAGGAAGAGGAATATAGTTGTCATTATAAGGTGGATTCACCTTATGATATCCAAGTCCTGATGGGTCCTTAAAAGTCCGTTGCTGAGCAAGAAGTTCTTCGAACTTCTTATTGCTCACCTGAAACTTTTGAAGCTTTACTTCAGTTTCAGCTTGTAGTGATTTTGACTCAGTTAATGAGATAGAGAGTTGCTCAACCTGAGCTGCCAAAGTCAGTTTTTCAGACATTAATTTGTCTAAATCTCTTTGTAATGAAAGTATTTTAGTTGCATATTGTTTATGTTCAGATTTTAAACTTTCATTTAAAATTTTTGTTTCTATAACTTTCTTTGACAGTTTATCAGCATGCTCTCTATACCTATTTACCTCATCAATGCACGCTTGGCTACAGAGGTTTTCTTTTACCTCTTTCGGGATTTCTGTCAGTTTGTCTTCAACATCTGCCATAAGGGCATGATCTGAAGATGATGGTATATCAGCCTCATAAAGGCTCCAGTCACACTCTCCATCTTGTTTGATAATCATTGCTGAAGATTTTGAATGTTGATTTGGATTGTACTGTGTGATTTGTAGTGGGGTTGGTGCAGCTGGAATGTTGATTGGAGGTAGCACTTGTTTGTTTGAATGATATCCACTGGATGGTTGTGCATGATGTGTGTTTTTGTCAACTCTGGGCTGTTGACATTCTCTTGAAAAGTGCCCATAAAGCTGACAGTTGTAGCACCTAACTTTGGTTTTATCAAAACCAATTCTTGTCTTTTTGTCCATGTTTAACCCTTGATTTCTTTGTAGAAACCTTTTGGACCTGTATGCTATCATGGCCATGGACCATTGCAGATCCATCTCTTCTACCATATAAGGTGGAAGTTCATCCAAATCCTATTTGATGATTTGTGAAGGAGTCATACTTGCTCCTAGGAATGCTTCAAAACTGGTTGAATATGCTGCCTTTTGTTCATCACTTTGAAGAATGATGGTGAGAGCATCCATGGGGTTTTCAAGTCTGTGAATATTTGGTTGTGGCTGTGATTGTTTGTTTGTTGCTGAAGAGTGAGGGTGGTGCTTGCTTTGGGGAGTGGCTTCATGAGAAGAAAGCACACCAGTCTTCTTAGACTTGTGTTTAGTACTGGATGTTTCTGAAGATGAGAAGAATGAAGTGTCATTAGAATCCAAGAATTCTTCTTCTTCATCTTTCCCAGTGCTTGTGAGGAAAGCATTGTCTGTATGTTAGGTTTCCTTGAACTTATAAGCCTCTATGTGTCTGATTTGGTTATTGTTCTTGGATTTTTCATCCATTTCCAATGCTTCAACCTTGGCTACTAGTGAGTCAAGGGATAAGGCTTCTAAGTCCAATGTTGCTTTCATGATAGATACTGACTGAGTCCAACTCTCAGGCAATATGTGCAACATTTTCTTGTTTATTTCAATAGTGTCATATTTTAGTCCATAAACTATCATTTCATTGACTAATTGGACGTATGCAACTGTTAAGGGATGGATTCCCCATGTATGTGATGAAAGGTCTCGTATTGGGTCCTCATTTTTTCTTTCTTGATTTCCCGTATCTCTTCACTACCTTCACACATAGTGTGAAGAACCTTCCATAATTCGTGTGTTGTTTTGAAATTTTCAACACGAGTCAAAATTTCAAAAGGTAGTGTCATAGCAAGAATGCTATATGCCTTCATGTCTGTTTTGACCCGTTTCAGGTCATCACCAGCTACACTCTTCAGACTAACTGGCTTTTGGATGTTGTAATCTGGTCCTAAAGTCAAGGGAATAAAAGGACCTTCAGTGATAGATGTCCATAGATCAGGATCTTGAAAAATAATCCAATTTCTGTACTTTATCTTCCATTGCTTAAACTCTGACTTGTTCTTCAACCTAGGAGGTTTTAATCCACTGTTAGAACCAGTCATATTGTCAGCCATGTTTGTTTAAATTTTAACTTAATAATAAAATTTTTTAAGTGAAATTTGTTTGTTTAAATTTTAGTCTGTTTCTAAAATTTGATTAATCCTAATTGTCTATAGGATTTGTTTGATATTTGTTAAACCTTTTTAATTGTTTACTAAATAAAGAAAATTAATTAATTAATTAATTTTCCTATGAAATGTTGCTTTCAATACCACGGTGACAAGAAAATAATATTGTGAAAAGGAATGTTCGTCATTTTTAGTTAATGTGTGGTCAACGTAGAAAAAGGTCAAAAACCCTAAAAACAAAATTTTGTCTTTTGTGAGTTACTTTTTGGATCAAAAAGTAGCTTTTCGAAAAATTTCAAAAGAAGAATACTGTTCTTCTTCGTTTCTTCAAATAAACAAACACAATTCCCTTGAATTGTGAATGTATTTTCAGATAAAAAACCTAGGGTTTTCTAGGGTTTTGATGTTTTGCGGTTCAACTATTCTTCAAAATTTCAACAAAATCGATTGTTGAATGAAGAACAAAAATGTGTTTCTAGTGAGATTGTCACCAGTTTGTGATGATAATGAACAATCTGACCGATTCAGATCAAAAATACTATTTGTTTTGAAGAAACCAATGAAACAGTGTTCAACAGTATTCGAAAATGTTTGCAAAAACCCTTTAAAACGGATGAGATTTAAAGGTTTTGATGATGATTTTGTTGTTGAAAACCTTCTGTTGAATGATGTTAACAAGAGATAAACAATACCTGTGTATTGTTTTATCTATTAAAAACAACATAAATCTTGTGTATGTGTGATGTTTCAAGCTAGAAATTCAAAAACACTTCTTCAAAATGCACAAACCGATTCTGAAATCATGTTTGTTTGCATTTAATGAATGTTATGAGTAGAAGAAGATGAGTTTGAAGATTTTGCAGCTTGAAAATGTTTGTTTTGAAGCTAATGAACAACTGATTTCATGTTTGTTGAATGAGAGGATCGAAATCTATGAATGATTGAGCCAAGGCTCTGATACCACCTGATGAAATCAGCTTAAACTCATGATGAACATAAACATATTCAACATGAATAAAAGGTTGATTCCCCCAAGAATCTTTTCAATATCTCTCAAACTTCAACACACTAGAATCATGGTGCGGAAACCCATGATAATAGAGTATGAAATCAGTGTGTGTGTGTTTGTGTGTGTGTGGTGTGTGTGCAAAAGCACAAAGGATTGGGGTAGAATGCTATTTATAGCCTATACACATAGCTATATACAATTACTGAACTACCCTTATGTAAAAAAAATATTACATAAATAATCCTAAGTCTATAAGCTGTCCACTGTGGATATTGCTGTCTACTGTGGATGTTAAGCTGTCCGCAGTGGAAGTCAGATAGCATGTCCACTGTGCCGTGGATGTTGTCCGCTATGGATGAACATCCACTGTGAACACTTGTGTGTGTTTGCTTGTATGTTGTCGCTATGGAATGTTCATCGTGGATGAACATCGGTGGATGAACATTGGGACACAGTTTCTGTGGACACTTAGGCATCCGCATGTGTACTGTGGACTTGACTTGATCTTCATCCGCTACATCTTCTTAGTCATCTGCTGTAGAAAACTCTTCATCCGCTGCCGACACTTAGCAAAAATTCGTTTTATCTACAACCAGAAAAAGAAATTTAAGCTATATTAGTGTATGATATGATTGTTAATGATGCTAATGTGTTAGTTAATGATTGTTTGAATGTTAGAACACATTATGTTTGATTATGACAAACATCATCCTTTAAATCATTAATCCATTAATGCACTTGTTAAGTCCAACAATACTCCCATCTTTGGCGGGAGTACATGTGTTGGACCAAAAGAACCAATGAGCCTGATCAGAAAAACCTTTAAGTCCCACGGACATTACAACAACTGAAGTAGTCTGCAACAGCTGAAGACATCAACTGATAACAAGGTCTGAAGACAAAGTCTGAAGTGAAAGAGCTGAAGACAAAGTCTGAAGTGAAAGAGCTGAAGACAAAGTCTGAAGACAAAAGCTGAAGACAAAGACTGAAGACCAAGTTTCAGATGTTGTCACAACAGCTGAAGAAGACCTCTTCAGTAGTTGTGATGGTTTCCTTTCAGTAGTTTTATGTTTCTTGTATCAGTACTTGTAGTTTCAGTAGTTTTAGTTTCATCTTGTACTTAGCATACTCTGAGATGTTCTCAGTTGTTGTGAACATTCTCAGTAGTTTGCTTACTTTCAGTTGTTTGTAATAATTCTGTTAGATGTCACTATCAAGTGACATCAGCAGACGTCACATTCCTTTATATAAGGAATGTTGACCTAATTGTAAGGTGCCCTGCGTAGCTTAGCGAAGCCTACGAAGCTTAGCAGCCGCCACACCGAAGCATTTGTGCATGAATGATATTATCCCTTTTGCAGAAAACCCTCTTTCTATATAACCGTGTACTGTTCCATTGAATATCTATTGTGTTCTTGCTATATTTGTCTAATTCTTGTTCTAATTCCGCTGCAATTCAACTCTAATTGATCAAACTTAGATCGCTGATCCTGACAAATGGTATCAGAGCGGGTTAATCATTGATCGGTTTAACAATTGATCATTGAAACTGCTATTTCGATATCTAAAGTTTGATCGAATTAGCATATTCGCAAGAATTGGTTATAGAGATTAATCTTCTGCTGTTTCTAGTTAGTCAATTTGAGTTTCTTCTTGGTTCATATTGAGTTTGTTGTGTTTTTGTGCTAAATCTGTTGAAACTTGATTGAATTGGTTTGAATCTGAGAATGACTACTCCTTCTAATGACCCTCACAATACTGGCTCCTCAACCAAGCCTCCGATGCTGGTTAGGAGTGAGTATAACATATGGCAACGAAGAATGCTCCATCACCTGTCTGTTAACAGTTCAGGTTGTTGGACATCTGTGGTTCACGGTCCACACAAGCCTATGGTGAACAATCCGGAGACCAACCAAATGGTTCCGAAGAAAAAGGAGCAATACTCAGATGAAGATCGTAAACTGTTTGAGATTGATGCTAAAGCCCATGGAATTCTGGCCATGGCACTGCCTAATGAAATCTATTCTGGGCTTATGCATCATGAAACTGCTCATGACCTCTGGAATGCTTTGAAGGAACAATTCGGAGGAACTGATGAGGTCTTAGCAAACAACAGAGAAATCCTCGCCCAACAATATGAGACATTCTCTCATAGGAAGGGTGAGACACTGACTCAACAGTTTGAGCGTTTCTCCTGCTTGATCTCTGAGCTGAAAATGGTCAAGCATGAGTATACTAACAGCCAGATGAACAACAGATTCCTCAGATCACTGCCTGAGAGATGGGACACATACACCATTGTCCTACGCTCCAGTGCAAATCTGGATAGCCTATCTCTCACCCAACTCCATGGGAAACTGCTTACATTTGAAAGAGAGATAGAGCAGAAAAGGAAACTGGCATCATCAGGAAAGCTCACTGATGACTTTGTACCAGGGAACACTGCCTTGGTCGGTCATGAGTCAGAATATGCTGGATCAGAAAGCCATTATGATGAGCATATAGATTTCTCTTCAAACAGTTCTGATCATGCATTTGTTGGTGTTGACAGTCATTCTGGGTGTAATAGTGATAATTTATGCTTTATCATGGATGATTTGATGGGTATTGCTGATGATGATTTAGAAGAGATGGATATTTTGAGCCAAATGGCCTTGATCAATATCAGATCTCAAAAGTTCTACAAGAGAACTGGTAGGAAATTTCCAGGACTCTCTGGCAAAACCAAAGTTGGTTTTGACAAGAGTAAGTTGAGGTGTCACAAATGCCACAGGCTTGGGCACTTTGCAAGAGAGTGTAGATCAACTGGATCTAACTCCTCTGCACCCTTTGTGACCTTTCCAAGCAATAGTTCACAAAACAAAGGGCAACATCCTGCTAGTTCTGGTCATCACTCACAACCTCAATCTCCTGCATATTTTGTCCCTCAGGGTCCAATGCCATATCCATATCCCTGCTATTACATGCCACAGCCAAATCCAGTTCAAGTTCCTATAGCACAACAACCTCAAGCCCTACCTGAGCCTCAACCATCTCCATCACAATCTCAACCTCATCACAGCTTCTTCACACCAGGAGTTGTTGACTGGAGCAGCTCACCAGATGATCTTTCTGGTTTCAATGAGCAATTATTTGCTGGTGCTGGTCAACATGGTGGTGAACATCCTTTTGGGAATCTTGCTCTCATGGCCCTGGAGTCTACTGAGGGTTCCTGCTCCAATGCATCATCTTCACAGGTAACCCAGGTATCTTCTGAGGCTAAAGCCAAGTTATGTTCTGAATCATGCATAGCTGCCTTTGTCTCTATTAGAGAGGCAAATGTAGCTTTAATCAATCAAAATCTTGAGCTTGAGAAAACTATTTCCAAAAGAAAAGCTGAGTATGAGTCTGCTCTTAATGACAAAGATGATGAGATTTACAAGCTTAAATGCCAACTTAATGATGAAAAGGCTAAGGTAGAGGTCATACTTGAGAACCACAGAAGTCTCAAAGAGACACTTGCAGCTACCCAAGTTGAGTGTGACCGCTGGGTAACATCCTGCAAGGGATTTGAAATGCTTCTCAGCAAGCAAACAGCTTCAAATGTGAAGTTTGGAATAGGTTACAATCATACTGCACCACCTACTGATTTTACTTCAAAATCAATAGTAAAATCTGAAGGTGAAAGTAATTTCCAAACCACATCATCATGTGATTCATCCTCAAATGATAATACAAAATTAGAGGATGAAGTCAGTGTTAAGATCTCAGCAAATCAATTGCCTGATGGTTTAAATGCTGATAAACACATGAAGCTGAGCAATTCAGATGTTGTCCCTCAAAGTACTCCAAGTACTGAAGGGCAAGTCACAACATCTGAAAAGCATTTCAAATCTGCTGAAATAAAAGGATTAACAACTGCTGAGGAATCTATCATACGGTCTTTCAGGACGGATAGAGAACAGCTGAAGAACAAGTCTTCAGTTGTTACCGATCCTTCAGTACTTAACACAAGTACTGAAAGGAGGAAAGTACTGAAGATCACACCTTCAGTAGTTTCCACTTCAGCAGTTGATCAATCCAAGATGAAGAATAAGCCATGTGAAATATGTGGTAAATTCAATCATCTATCTGATGAATGCTGGTACAAAAAGGGTTCCAAACTCAACAGAGATAAGCTCATTAAAGAAGAGATTAATAAAATGAAAAATGAGTTTGAGACCAAGTTTGTACCACAGTCATCTCAAACTGATAAACCCAAGGCCTCGCCAAAATCCAAAAAGAAGGATGGGGTTTATCAGAAAACAGCTGATAGTGTTCCTCATGATAAACATCAGACTAAGTCTGTGAATTTCAAGAAGGAGGAAATGGTGGGTCACAGGAACTCATCAAAAACAAGTACTGATGTGTCAAATGAGCTGAAGGCTTTAGCAACAAATCAGACACAACTTGTTATGATGGTTCAGCATTTGTTGGGGAGAGTTAACCAACTAGATGCACCTGTGATCAAACCACTGAAAAGGAAATCCAAGCCCAAATCTAAGAAATCCATTTCAGCACCATCTCCACCTTCATCAGCTGTTAATCATGAGAAACAAGTTATGGTTAAATCTGTTGATGAAAACAGACCCAAAACCAAAAAGGTTTGGGTCTCTAAAGCTAACTAGTTTCTTATGATAAATGCAGGGTTCTTCAGCATGCCAAAGAAGCATCTGGTATGTAGACAGTGGAGGATCTATGCATATGACTGGGAGCAGTTCTCTTCTTAATGACTACTCTCAAGGAAAGAAGGGATTTGTCTCATTTGGAAATGATGCTAAGGGTTACATCATCGGGAAAGGATTTGTGTCAAATGGAGAAATCAGATTTGATGATGTTAACCATGTGGAGAATCTCAAGTATAATCTACTGAGTGTCAGTCAGATGTGTGATAAAGGGCATGTTGCACTTTTCACAAGCCAGAACTGCCGGATTCTGTCTTCCAAAGTTCTGAGGCTGATTGACAAGGTATTGGATGAACATACTCTCCTGAAGGCCAACAGGATAGGAAGAGTATATGCCTTGGATTTGTCAAAGAAGATTGATTTAAAAGGTCATCCTTGCCTGTTCTCCAAGGCCTCTCCTCAGGAATCTAAACTGTGGCATAGAAGGCTGGGTCATGTTAATCTCAAAAACATGAATCAGCTGATCCACAATAGTTTAGTGAGAGGTCTACCAATAAAGGAGTTCCACTGTGATGAAACCTGCACTGCTTGTTTAAAAGGAAAACAACACAAAGTTTCATTCCCTCCTATAGAAGAACCAAAGTCCACTGCCTGCTTGCAATTACTGCACATGGATCTCTTTGGTCCTGTGAGAGTAATGAGCATGGCAAAGAAGAAATACTGTCTGGTAATTGTGGATGATTACTCCAGATTTGTATGGACCTTCTTCTTGCATTCAAAGGATGAGGCTGCTCAGACAATTATTAACTTTGTGTTGTATGTTGAGAAGCAGTATTCCCTATCAGTCAAGTGTATAAGAAGTGATAATGGAACTGAATTTAGAAACCATACACTTGATGATTTCTACCTTTCAAAAGGAATCAAGAGGCAGTATAGCATCCCAAGGACTCCAGAACAAAATGGAGTAGTGGAGAGAAAGAACAGGACCCTAATTGAAGCTGCAAGGTCCATGTTGGCTGACTCTGGTTTGCCACTGACCTTTTGGGCTGAAGCTGTCAACACAGCATGCTATGTGCAAAATAGAGCTTTAGTGAATCAGAGGTTGATGAAGACTCCTTATGAAGTTCTACATCATTTGGCTCCTCTAATTTCATTCTTCAGAGCATTTGGGTGTCCTTGTTACATTCTCAACACAAAGGATCAACTCCAAAAGTTTGATTCTAAGGTGGATGCAGGGTATTTTGTTGGGTATTCATCCACTTGCAAGGCTTACAGAGTGTTCAACTGCAGAACAAAGATGGTTGAAGAAACCTTGCATGTGAAGTTCAATGAATCCCCTAAGGACAAAATTCCACAAAACCCTGTGGAGTTGTTTGATCTGGACATACTGCAATATGTTCCTTATCAGCCTCCAGCTGTTGCAGATCATGTGAATTCATCACCTTCTGCAGCTAGTCATCCATCTGGTGGTACTGATGTTGATGATGATCCCAGTACTCACCTATTCAAGTTTAGTGATCAACTGCCTGAGTCTACTAAACTTGATGTTCCTGTAGCTTCAGTAGCACCATCCACAACAAATGCTGATGAGATTTCTGAATCCTCTACTTCATTTGACTTGCCATCTAATACTTGGTTTCAAGAATCTGGATCAACATCTGTTGCTGCTGAGCGTGCTACAAACACTTGCACAGATCTCATAGTGTACCAAGAGCTGAAGAATCACCCAATGTCTCAAATCATTGGTGATATCAATGCTGGTGTCTCAACTAGAAGTCAATTGTCCAACTTCTGCTTCTATGCTCTCTTCATCAGTCAGCAAGAGCCAAAGAACTATCATATTGCATTAAGAGACAATGGATGGGTTGATGCCATGCAGCTTGAGCTTCTTCAGTTCAAAAAGCAGCAAGTGTGGGAACTGGTTCCTCTACCCCCAGGTAAGTGTGCAATAGGCACTAAATGGGTGTTTAGGAATAAAACAGATGAAAATGGGCAAATTGTCAAGAACAAGGCCAGACTGGTTGTCCAGGGGTTTTCACAAGAAGAAGGTATTGATTATGATGAAACCTTTGCCCCTGTAGCCAGACTGGAGGCAATTAGATTGTTCTTAGCCTATGCTGCATTCCACAATCTTAAAGTTTTTCAAATGGATGTCAAAAGTGCATTTTTATATGGTAAAATAAAAGAAGAGGTTTATGTGTGTCAACCACCAGGTTTTGAGGATAATAAACATCCTGATTGGGTGTATAAACTTGATAAGGCTCTTTATGGGTTGAAACAAGCTCCTAGAGCCTGGTATGAAACACTGTCAAATTTTCTTCTTCAGAATAATTTCACTAGAGGCTCCATAGATAAAACTTTGTTCATTAAGAAAGTGGGTCAGCATAAGCTCCTTGTTCAAATTTATGTTGATGATATTATTTTTGCATCCTCTGATCCACAGTTGTGTGATGCATTTACAAAGTTGATGCAACAAAAATTCGAAATGAGTGCCATGGGAGAATTACAGTTCTTTCTAGGTTTGCAAATCAAACAAAAGGCTGATGGAACTTTCATTCATCAGTCAAAATACACAAAGAGTCTTTTGGAAAAGTTTGATTTACAAAACTGTAAGCCCTGTTCTACTCCCATGTGCAGCACCACACAACTGGATGCAGATCAGAAAGGTAAAGCTGTTGATGAAACACTTTACAGATGTATGATTGGGTCCTTGATGTACTTAACAGCTTCTAGACCAGATATTATGTTTGCAACTTGTGTTTGTGCTAGATTTCAGGCTGCTCCTAAAGAGTCTCATTTGATTGCAGTCAAGAGGATCTTTAGATATCTGCAAGGTACTCAATCTCTAGGTCTTTGGTATTCCACTGGGCACTCTTGCAAATTAGTTGCTTTTTCTGATAGTGACTATGCAGGGTGTAAATTAACTAGAAAATCAACTTCTGGTGGATGTCAATTCCTAGGCAACTGTTTGGTTTCTTGGCAGAGTAAGAAACAAACATCTGTTGCTACATCCACTGCTGAAGCCGAGTACATTGCTGCTGCAAGTTGTACATCTCAGGTACTCTGGCTTCAGAATCAATTATTGGATTATGGCATTACAGAGACTAAGACTCCATTACTAATGGATAGTGCTTCAGCTCTTTGTATTGTCAAGAATCCAGTCCAGCACTCTAGGACCAAACATATTGAGATCAGACACCATTTTATTAGGGATTGTTTTGAAAAAGGTCTGATTGATCCAAAGTTTGTTCCTAGTGCTGATGAGCTTGCAGACATATTTACTAAGCCTTTGGACAGTTCAACTTTCCAAAACCTAGTGTTAAGGCTTGGTATGCTGCAGCTAGAATAAGTGACAACTACTGATGATCTCAGTCAACAAGTACTGATGAGCATTCGTATACTATTGTCACAAATAAGTACTGATAAGTTCTTTTATCCTCAGTAGTTTTCATAACTACTGAAGACTAAATTACTTAAAAGTACTGAAGTACTCTATCTGTTGAAAAGAACTGATGTGGTTACAACTACTGATGTAGTTACAACTACTGATGTCAGTATAACAGATAAGTACTGATGACCAATGAAACATCTGAAAATCAGACAAAAAGTCTGATAAGTGTTGAGGTCAGAATGAAACAGCTGATGAGCTAAGAATTGACGACAACAGCTGATGAGAAACTTTTCTCTTCAGTTGTTTCTACAACTGCTGTTTCACTTCATACAACTGAAGCCAAAACCATGTCTTCAGTAGTTTTACAACTACTGATGACTAACACCAAATCTTCAGTTGTTTACAACACCTGAAGCCAAAACCATGTCTTCAGTAGTTTCACAACTACTGATGACTAATACCAAGTCTTCAGTTGTTACAACTTCTGAAAGTTAAAACCAGGTCTTCAGTTGTTTTCAAACAACTGATGACAGCACCAACACTTTCAGTCGTTTTATATCAGCCTTTTCTTACCCTATAAATACCTAAACCTAATTTCAAACGTTTCATTAGCCGTTTTATGTCCTTCACTCTCTCAACAATGGCGACCATGAAACTCAAACCCAGACACAACTGTGTTGCCTACCTCTCGAAATCGGCCTTTTGGAACAAATTTGATAATGCCATCGATCTTATGGTAGATTCCCAGTACCGAACCGCTTTTCTTCTGAATCCTACCATATACCCCGATTCCCTAAGCCAATTCTGGACCAACGTCTCTGTGCAAACTGGTGAGAATGATAGCCAAATCACTCTCCAGTCGTTGGTTAACCAGAAACAGGTGGTCATCACTCCAGACATCATTCGACAAACCCTAAATCTACATGATGCCACCTGTGTCACAGAATACCCGAAAGGCACAACTGATATGTCTTTCATCAATAACGGGTATGAAGGAGACTTAAGTGCTACCACCATTCTGAAGAAGCACTTCCATGATGCTGAACGTCTTATATTCCACATGGTGAATGTCTGCCTTGCACCAAAAACCTCCTCATGGGATCAGATGTCCTCCCGATGGCAACAGGTATTATACTCTATCTTTGAACGACAAAATCTAAATTTTTCTGAGATAGTTTTCATGGAACTAAAGGATCTGGCTTTGAAACCTGTGGCAAACAGATGGATATTATATCCCAGGTTTCTCATGGCCATAATTTTAAATCAGCTAAAATCAGACGGCCTTGTTGGCCTTGGAGTCCCTGCTCCGGCTGTATTGCCTGAAGTATACTCCAGGCACAACTCTGACCCTACACTGAAAGGGGCTGCCCGGCTGCTAAAACCCAAGCAGCGGGAACCCACAGCCTCCACTTCCAGATCCAAAGTCCCCACCAAACCCAACACCAAAAAGCCCAAAAAGGCTACTCAGGGAGATGAGTCCCCTGAGGATGCCCCTGTACCACCAATACAGGAAACACTTACTGGTTCTAACCCCCCAGTAGTGTCAAAGACTCCACCAGCCCTAGCCGCTCAGGCATCCTCTCAACAGGATCCTGATGCAACCATAATTGGGGATACCACAATGCTGGAACCTATCTCAATTGAGAAGGTTACCATTGAAGAGCACCAGTCACCCCGGGTGCAATCTGCTTCAAACCTATCTCCAAATGCAACCGCCCCTCAAAGCCCAACCATTATAGTTGCACAAGTGCTGAGTCAGCTGCATTCCTCTCCTCCTCCCCAGAAACCAATTACAATGGGGAGAACCTCAACAGCTGAGGAAGAGGACCAAAATGCTGCTGATAACCCACAGCACAGGGGTTATAATGTTCAATCTCCCCGTGTAGAGGAGGAGGTTAGAACATCTGGTGAGGCTGCCACTTCTACTGATTCAGCAAATGAACAGGATGCAGTTGGTAACATCTCTAAGACCTCACCAGAGGCAACTGCCGATGAAGGACTCAGTCCTGAGGCAGGAAGTCCCCAGAACCAAGAACAAGGGGCACATGCTACAACTGATCTACACTCAGGGCATGTACATCCTGATTCAATCAGGAGGTCAGGTGATTCAGCAAAGACTGATGATGACCTGGGCTTTTTCTTCGATGTCTTAGCCCATAACACAATCCTTGAGGCTGAGGTGAGCAGACTCAAAGAACTGCTTGCCAAAATGTCTCAGGATCAAAGTCCATCTGCCCCAATAAACCCACAGATGGCACCTTCATCTGAAGGTTCACCAAACACTCAGCCACTACACTCAACTGAGCCACCAGCCACTGCTTTTGGCACCACCTCTCAGGGACAGAACCCCTCTGAGCAGATGGTTGCTACCTTTCAACATTCCTTACCTCTCATCACTCCCATCATCAATGAGATTGTGCATAAAGCCATTGATGAGAGGATCTCCTCAAATCTACAAACACTTGTTGATGATGCTGTGCAAAAGAAGCTTTCTGCCATTCAAACCCCTGAACCCAATGCACCCAAAAAGGGGGAGTCTAAGGCAGTGAAAGAAAGAAAGAGAAAGAGAGTGGAAGATGAGAAACAACAAGAGAAAGAAAAGGAGTTAGAAAAGGAAAAACAGCTGATCACATACAAGAGAAAGAAAAGTGCTGAAACTCAAAAGCCTGATGAAGAGAAATCATTGGAAGATCTGATTAAAGAAGCTGATGAAGCTCACAGCAGATCAATGGACAGAATAATAGACCAACTCTTCAGACAAGGCTTTGATACAGCTACATTAGACACTGAGATCAGAAGGCTGGAGATTAAAGAGATACAAGAGAGATGGGCCAGTTACAGTGTGATGGAAAGGGAGAGGTTGGAGATAATGATCAGGTTTATTGCAAAATACTTGGGAAGATCATTAATTGAGATTAAATCATGGACCAGAGACAGTATTCTGGCAATAACCACCAGAATCTGTGCTTCTGAAGCATTCAATAAGGGGTTGATTATCGAAGCCTTAGATGAAGCAGGTGCTGGGAAGAGAACTGATATGGCCAAGCTTTCCAAAGCCAAACTTACCACAAAAATGCTAGATCAGCCTTCCCAAACTCCCACTCAAAAACAACCAACCCCACAACTCTCCAAACCAATCCCTAAACCTAAACTTAAACCAACTCAACCCTCAAAACCAACTCCCTTACCCCAAAAACCACCTCAAACCACATCCAATGATGCACCCAGAAGGAGGAGAAGGGTGTTGAGGATGGAAGAAGAAGAAGAAGAAGATGATGAAGAAGACAGTCTGCCAATCTCTGCTGTTCTAAAAATACCTGAGCCCAGAAGTCAACAAATGATCACACCAGACTTTCAGAGGCAAATGGTGAAAGTTAAGATTGAAGAAGAAGAACAGCAGAAACAGCACGATGAGCAACTTTTGAAGATGGTTGACAAAGAGTTTCCTCAGTCATCATCTATACAAGCCATGAAGAAACACGCTCAAAGGCTGTATGCTCTCAGGTATACCTTTCAATATCAAAAGGAGAGAGTAAGGATTTGGCCAGACCCCAGGGTTAGTTCTAGAATTCATAAGAAATCCATACCAAGTAGATACAATGGCCAAGTGAGAAAGACCATAGATGCTGTTATTATGTTGGCCATTGTAGTCTCACCCTGGGAGATACTTGAAGACTTCAAGAGAGCCTACAAGTCAAAGATGACCCTCAAACTCTAATGGAGAACAAAATGGTCAAGAAGGGGTTGTTATACAAGAGGCTTGAAGAGATCAAGAAAAATGAACTCCAGTTGTTATTAGAAGGGACTCACCCAGATGAATTTGCTTACAGAGAGATAACAACTGTTGAGTTGAAAAATGGAAAGACGGTAAAGTACCTATCAGAGTACTATGGCCCAGAGTTCTTCTTCGAAGGAGAAGCAGAAGAACTCACTAAGGAGGAACAAGTTGTTCTCCTTGAGGCCTACGTCAGAGAGTCTTATAGACTCATCAATGGGAAGTAGGTTTCATGGTTGGGATAACAGCTCTGTGTCCAGTTCCCCAAGACAGAGTTCCCTTCCATCCTTTGACATTCACATCTACTGAAACCTGTTCCCTGGCCTGTGCTTATCCGATATCTCTGAAGCTGATCAAGAGAGTATTTCTGCCAAGAATAAGTGGGACCTCAATAAGCTTAAAGGTTTTGGCTGCATTGGTTCAGGGGGAGTTTGTTGGACCAAAAGAACCAATGAGCCTGATCAGAAAAACCTTTAAGTCCCATGGACATTACAACAACTGAAGTAGTCTGCAACAGCTGAAGACATCAACTGATAACAAGGTCTGAAGACAAAGTCTGAAGTGAAAGAGCTGAAGACAAAGTCTGAAGTGAAAGAGCTGAAGACAAAGTCTGAAGACAAAAGCTGAAGACAAAGACTGAAGACCAAGTTTCAGATGTTGTCACAACAGCTGAAGAAGATCTCTTCAGTAGTTGTGATGGTTTCCTTTCAGTAGTTTTATGTTTCTTGTATTCAGTACTTGTAGTTTCAGTAGTTTTAGTTTCATCTTGTACTTAGCATACTCTGAGATGTTCTCAGTTGTTGTGAACATTCTCAGTAGTTTGCTTACTTTCAGTTGTTTGTAATAATTCTGTTAGATGTCACTATCAAGTGACATCAGCAGACGTCACATTCCTCTATATAAGGAATGTTGACCTAATTGTATGGTGAGATGCCCTGCGTAGCTTAGCGAAGCCTGCGAAGCTTAGCAGCCGCCACACCGAAGCATTTGTGCATGAATGATATTATCCCTTTTGCAGAAAACCCTCTTTCTATATAACCGTGTACTGTTCCATTGAATATCTATTGTGTTCTTGCTATATTTGTCTAATTCTTGTTCTAATTCCGCTGCAATTCAACTCTAATTGATCAAACTTAGATCGCTGATCCTGACAACATGCAAGGGAGCTTCTACGTAACATACTTGTATCATTAAAGGTCGAAGTATTGCATTAGGGTGCACACACCATAACCCGACTATCATTAGACGCTTGAATTCTTGTTCTTCAAAATTATTCCCTAGGCGTGGATCGATCGCTTCCAAAATACTATGATTCTCATACAACTCCCAAACCCATTTTATCAATTGTTTTTACTTTTCTGGAGCTGTGTGCTTGATGGGTTGTCTCCCACATGATATTTCTAATGCAACAACCCCGAAGCTATATACATCTGATTCTCTGCTAGCCTTACCACTCACTTCACATTCAGGAGCTAGGTAACCTAAAGTTCCAGCCAAAATCATTGTTTTAGAGCCTTTCTCATGATCAACTAACTTAGCTAACCTAAAATGACCAAGCTTCACATTGAAATATGAATTCAACATCACATTACTTGATTTGATATCTCGATGCAAAACGCACTTCTCCCATTCATGATGTAGATATTGCAAAGCATAAACGAGGCCGCTAGCAATTTTATAATGTGTGCTCCATGTCAACAAGCTCTTTCCCTTTAGGAGATGCTAATCTAAGCTTCCATTTTCCATGAAGTCATAAACAAGCAAGAGTTCACATTTCTCGTGGCACCAACCTTTGAGTTCCATGAGATTTTTGTGCCTCAATTGGCTAATGGTTTTCACTTCAGACACATATTCCTTGATCCCTTGTTTAGATGTGTTCACTGCTACAAAGTTGTTAATAGATGACGTCTAAAAGATGACGCGTGAAGAAAGTTGACGCGTATTTTTGCGTGTAAAAAAAGTTATTTCATATTTTAAAAAATTTATAGAAAAAATGACATGTATTTTTGTGTGTCATCTTTGTTCATCATCTTTTAAAACGCGCACCCAATATATTTTAATTCGCCCCTGCCCGCTTCTAACCTAATTGATTGAAGCCCTAAATTCTCCAAGCAGTTCACGAGACACCACCACCCCACCATAATTCTCGCATTCATGCCAACAATCACACACATATATATAACCATCGGAGGGAGATACATAGATGATTGTATTGTTTTTGGGCTTTGTAGAGTGATGGAGATGATTTGCGAAAGGGGATCGTCGTCGATGACGGCAGTGGGGGACGCGAACGGCTGAGGAAGCCGTCTTGGAGAGAGAAGGAGAATAATCGAAGGAGAGAGATAGATGACAAATGATGACTGTAAGAATATATATATAATGGGTTGAGAGCACAAGGGAATTATGATTTACCTAAACATTGTGATAACAATAAAGTGCCGAAAGCTTTATGTAAAGAAGCTGGTTGGGTTGTTCTTCCTCATGGCACCATATTTTGCAAGGTATTTTGTTTATTGATTGTTTGTATAATGATTCTACTAGTTGTTATTTGAAATCAGAGACTGAATTTGTATATCATGATTGATTTTGGTAGTTTTTGTTCTTGAGTAAACTAGGGTTTTGTTGATTTAGTAGTTGTAGTGTCGTTGAATCTTCGTTACTTCGTCATATTTGATCATATTCATCTGGTTTGAGGGATATTTGGCTGGTACCGATCACTAGAGTTCATTTTCAAAATCAAAATAGATTTCATTTTGTCAATCATACTAGGGACACATTTATTGAACTTTATATGTCTAGTTATCCTATCTAAAAGACTTATGAAATGGTTTTGTCTAAATATTCCAACAGATGGTTTGTCAAAATTCTTTTAGTTACCTTTAGGAAGACATTGCTATTGTTTTATTTTGACAAAGACTTAAGTTAGATTTATTTAGGCTAGGTACAAGGGATGAATTAGCTAATGAACTGAAAGAGGGAGAATGGATCCCAAATGAGGCTCATGAAGCAATTGATGAATGTGGTGTTGCTACGAATGAGGCTCATGTTTTATGTCATTAGCTAGTCATTGCACTTACCTTATATATATATATATATATATATATATATATATATATATATACATACTAATGTATAATATACTTATGTTTGACATATAATGTTTGATGTTACGATGGGAAAATAGGATGATAACATTTATAGATGGCAAGTATGTGATATCCGTCACGTAAATAGGTGCATTGACCTTTGACTTGACATTTTGACTTTGAGTCTTTGACTTTGACTTGGTCTTAATGTGGTCTTTGACTTGGATGTTTACCTATTATGGGATTGATCTAAGTATAATACATTAGATGCGTTTGAACATGTTAAGTTCTAGAACTATATATTATAGGCTTAATATATTCTAATGAGTCTAGGATAGATGACAGGTTCACTTGTCTGATTGTAGTACGATATGTATGTGCTTTGGTCTTGATCAAGGCTTGGAAAACTGTAAAATATTAGAATTTACATTAAGAACGCAACAAAAATCAAACATGTGGGTTTTACCTAAAGCCTACTAAATAAACATAATTTAATTTAAAAATATATAATTTAAATAATTTATATAGCATATCATAGTCCGTTGGAATCGTATTAAAACGTAAAATTTAAAAACGCAAAATTATGATGACACACGAATCGGGACAAGACGGAATTGGACGAGACGAGCAACGGCGGGAGGCCCACTAATGGCCCCCTGGCCAAATTCCTTCAAAAAGGGGGGATTTCCCCCTTGTTTTTTTTATTCTTTCATTTTTGCAAGCTTTCTCTCCAAGTTTTCCCTCTAGAGAAAACCCTAGCAGCTGTCATCCATCCTCTTCTTGTTCTTCATTCCAATTGATCACCATCATCATCAATTCCTTTGATTTTGATGATATTCTAGCATTCAAGGTTGATTTTTGTGCATGACTTGATCATCTACACCTTCTCCGGTAAGAAAACAGCTTATTTTGATGATTTATCTTTTCTTTTTCATGTTTTTGTTGTTATTAATCATCTAACATCAAAATCATCACCTAATAATCTTTCATTCTTGGTTTTGGGCATTGAATCATGAAGAATTAGTGTGCCGGACGTTGATTCTTCGAAATTGGTAAAGGTCTAGTTTTTGATGTTCACATGTTCTCGGATATATTATATTGAGTTGTAAAATTGTGAGATCTGGACTTAATGTACATCTGGGGTTCATAATCTCTTTTTAAAAAATATTAATCTTGCTTCTTGAATCGATAGACGCGTTGGGGAATCAAAACTATGTACCGATTAACTAATAATGTGAACCGAAAGATTAAAATCTAAACTAACTGTTTTGGGATTGAAAAATTGGGATAATTCAAGTGTTTGATTCAATATTTAGGCAATGAAAACATGGAATAAATTTTCTTTAAGTACTCGGGTCAATAAAGGTCAAATATGGGGGTTTGGGATGCAAAAGAACAAGACTAATGAACTGGGCAGTTTGCTGTCAGAGAAATAGGGTGTTTTGTGCAGGTCATAAATTGGTAATAATAAGTCCAAATTTGTCAAAGTTTTCATCTAAAATAAATTTCAGAGAGTCATCTAACTAACACAAGTGGTCTCGTGTCGTTTCGACGTCGTTTTGTCCTCCAACCACAATAAACAAAATGAAAGGTCAAAGCTGTTAAATTCGGGTAGAATGTTAGGCTGTGTTTGTTGAGTCATATCTCCCTCTTACTTGATCCATTTTAGGTTATTGTTTTTCGAAAAGTTAGGATAGGGTCTTATCTTTCAAACTGTTCTTGTTACGCAATTTTTCATTACTGTTTCAACGTCCAAACAGTCTACGTAAAAGCTGGTGCGCGATCAGCTGTACAAACTGAAATATTTTTACTAAACTTAAATGTTAAGACTTGGGGCTAATTAACTAAAATGTTAAAATTTGGGTTCAAATATTGATTCTAAGCATTAAAGTATAAGAACATATAAGGTTTATATGTCAACAAACTTGAATTAATAAATATACATTTCGGAACATCAATGACAATGGTACATGTTGAGGACATGAAAACTAAAATGAATCGGGATTGGGAATTAATGTTGGACATTGGATTTGAAATAATAAATGAAATAAGGTATTACTAAAATGAAAACCTTGATGGGTATTAAGGACCGGATTACAAGGATTTCACCCATATTGGTTACATTGACCTTTATTAATTCTTTTGTGCCTATTCTATCTATAGTTACTTGCTATACTTGTTGTGGACTTTGGATTGTGCTATCATCGAGGTGAGTTTCATAGCCCCTTTTAATATTTTTTACTTGGGGGAAAAGCTTGCTCACTGTTTTGGACTATGCCATGTCTTAAAGATTATTTTGGAACATCGTATGTGGTTTGGGTCATGGATTGAGTCTAGATGTTCATTCATGAGTGTGTACTTGTGCTTGTGCTTGTTCTTGTGCTTGACTGTCACGGAGAGGTATTGTTAGTACTAACAGGTTGACACCCGCACCACTATCGTCGGTATACTAGTTGAGAATGACTTGGCCTATGCGTGCCCTTGGGTGAATATAATCCGGGTAATTGTACTTGGATTGATCTTAAACTTGTGTTGATATCTACAAAATACTATGTACTCTTACTCACATACAACTTTCTGTACATGTATACACGGAAAATTATTTGTACTTTTAAATTGTGAACTTACCAACGTATGTTGACATTTTAGAGCATGTCTTTTCAGGTAACAATGCTTAGGTACTTGGATAGTGGACTTTATACGAGACCACTCCTTCAAGAGCATTAGACATTGGAACATTAGTTTTGGGCTATATGTTACTATTGTTGGACTTGTAAATGTTTCGGATTGTTCTTGTACTAGTTTTTCTAGTTTTAAACTTCTGGATTATTTGTGCATTTATTGAATAACGTTATGGTCTTGATTGTTCTTGATACTTGTTTTTTTGGGTCGGGCGACGTCATGATCCATTGATGGAGAATTCCTTCATAGATTTTCTTAGACCCCCAATATGTTATGACGATCCCGTCCGTCGCATTCTCGTGTTTCCGCTACCAGCAGGGGTGTGACATATTGGTATCAGAGCCATTGGTTGAAGAGAATTAGGTGGATTATTTGACCTAGACTATAACCTAGTACCCAAATGTAGAATGCATCATAGGATTATATGTGTACAACTATACGTGTGAATGTTTTATATGCATTATTAGTTGTGTTGAGTAGCTTGTCTTACGTGTTATTTGCGATATACTTATTTGGAGAATTTTGATCATTGTATCATCTTTGCGTGCCTTGAGAAAGCATTAGGTAAGGATGTCCTATCGTTAGGCACTTGACTATTATTTCGTCTGGATTGATAAGTGTGGCTATAAGAATTATTTTTAAAGGACATATGTTGTTAAGCCAACCTTTATTATGTGCATCTGCCGGTGTTACCTATGTTGTATGAGGCCTTATTTATATCTTGTGAGTTGAATATTGGGAGATGGACATGCTAGCTTACATGACAACAACAGACAAGAGCCATGGCGTATTCGGTTCAGATGGCTGTTTTATTGGATCTCGGACTGTACTAAATGGGTTCTTTTGACTTTTCCTTACCTAAGTGAATGCTTTCTCAATCATTTCCTCGGTACAACTTCAGTTATTTAACCCTCAGTTAGTGACCATATCCTTGATTCTCCAATCATAGATAACACTCTATACATAACAAGACATGTTAACTCTGGTAGGAGGAGCTAAGGGTGATCATGCAATGCAAATTACCATTACGGGTGCACACGTAATTACAATTTGCAGTGCATGCGAAATCTAGCAAACCCTTTCATGAGATAACAGTCATAGTTAGTACGAATCTTCCATTTTATACATGGGGCATTGGAGTTCCTGTTCTTATGATAATCAATGGTGTGGAAACACCAATCCTATTTATCCTTGCATAAGTACAAGAGCCTTCATAGGAATTGTTGGATCATATGAGGCTGGTGCAACCAAAACAACACTTAGAACAATTTTGTGTACAAGTTGAAGAAGTCTTCCGAATCCAAAATTACTCTTCCGCAGCTATATCAAAGATCTTCCAAAGCATTATGTCTGAAAAGCTTCCGGAGGAAAACTAAGACTTCTGAGACTAAGTAGTTTTCCTTCCAAAGTATATGAAGAACTTCCGAAGGATAGAACAAAGTCTTCCAAAGCCCAAGCAGTTCTCCTTCCGAAGTATTCACACTTAAAAGATCCAAGATAAAGTCTTCTGAAGAATAAAGTCATAAAGACCTGTAGAAGATTCGCAAGAAGTTGTTTCTTCCGAATTATAAATGGCCGTGGAACAACTTATTCTTCCGAAGCCATTTAGCTTCAGAAGAATCAACTATGAACCAGTGGACAAAAGTATGGCCTGTCTGACAGACTTTAATACGCTGCATGGTGCTTTTCGTAACCCATGTAGTTGACCATACTTTAATCCACTATTCACCTTTTTAACTTAGTACAGATACCATTCTTAGTTGGTGCCAAAAGGTAAGTCATGGACCTGTCATGACTACCTTATCTTGGATATTATTTTATCTTAGATACTTTACTTTTAGCAATATAGTATTTGTCTAGTAGTAGATTCTAGCTGGTTTTCCAAGTATAACCGGCTGTACATAATAGTATATATAGTTTCTCATTGTAACTTATGTAGTATGAGCTTAAGAGTCTTGTAATACGGAGTTGAGAAGTAATATATACAAGTATCTTGAAAACCATTCTCTTGTTTATTAACTTCGTATATTATTATCAACTTTAGTTTGAGATTCTGTGTTTCATCGATCAAGTAAGACTCAGTGAGTTCTATATTTAGAGTCAAAATCGATCCTGCAATCGGTATCAGAGCTTCAGGCTCTTGATTGTGAGATCTAACCATCCCAAATCACCCTTGTTTCTACACACTCACTCATCCACCTCACTTTAATGGATCTTAACCAGAAATTTTCTGAGTTCGAAATGGGAACCATGACCGAGGCTCCTATCATCACTCCTGATGATTTTGGAACTTGGTGTAAACATATTGAAGGGTTCCTCAAGTACCAAGATAGCCGAATATGGAAATCTGTCACCCATGGTCCTTACGTTCCTAAGGTAGCAGCCCCAGCCAATAATGGTGCCATGATAGAGAAGGCCATTAAAGACTACTTTGATGAAGACTTCAAGAAAATAGACATTGATTGCAAAGCAATGACTGTTCTGCTAACAGCCATACCAAAGTCCATAATGGTTGGCTTTCAGCAATGTGAGTCAACCAAAGAACTCTTTGATGCTTTGAAGCTGATGTACTTTGGTTCCACTGAATCCAAGGAGTCCAAGAAGGATGTACTGAAGCAAAAGTTTGAAAACTTCACATTTATCATTGGTGAGACCTTGAGCCAACAATACTTTAGGTACATGAACTTGATCACCTCTCTTCAGTCTATAGGAGTGGATCTTCAAAGGAGAGACATTGTAAGGAAATTCATGAGTGCACTTTCTCATGAATAGACTTTCTATTGTGTTTCTATCAAGAGAACTGAGAATCTTAACATTCTCACCATGACTGAACTGTACGGAATCCTTGATGGATACCGTATGGAAATGGAGACTCAGAAAAGCCAATAGATGAACCGACCCTCAAATTCTGCTGTCAGCAATGCTCTACATGTTTCTGAAGGATCAAGACAACCTCAGTTGTACCTGAAGTATTCTCAACAGCCATCATCTTCCTCTGGGCCATACATCACTTTCTCTGAGACACCCAGGTCTCAACAGGCTCAACACACTCATTTTCAGGATAATTGTGCCTTTGTCTCAATAAGTGAACACTCTGGAGATTTTCAGTTCTGCTTTGATGATCTAGAGTGCTTTAGCCCAGATGACATTGAGTACATGGACATTGTCCAACAGATGGCTCTCCTGACCTACAGAGCAAAGAAGTTCTTCAAAAGAACAGGAAGGCAGTTCCCTTAGAATCCAACCAACAGCAAATTTGGATTTGATAAAAGCAAAGCCAAGTGTTACAACTGTAACCAGCTTGGTCACTTTGCTAGGGAATGCAAAGCTCCAAGATCCAATCCTGGAGCAACTCAAGCCTCCCAACATCCTACCACCTCAAAGGCTGCACCAAAACCTACTGAGTAGCAAACTACGGCTGTTGCTCAAGAAGTTGACTGGGGAGCTTCATGGTGCAAGATGTCACTCCTGCTCAAGCACTCATGGATGGAACTAAAGACAACAAGGTATATGAAAACCTCTATACTCCAGCTTGTATTGCTAAGGTTAAACTTTATCAGGATTACAACAGGGAAATTAAATCTGATATTGAGTCCTTGAACATCCTAAAATTTGATTTCAAGAAAGCAGAATTTGACTATAAACTCAAAATTGAAGAGTTAGAGAAAACTGTTTCATCTTTTAAACATGAACATACAAACTACAGGACTCAAATAAAGAGTTTAATTTCTAAGTTAACTGAGGCTCAAGCCCAGCTAGTAATAGCTGAGGCTAAAGCAAAGAAGTATGCTATTGAATAGCATAACTTCAACACCATCATTGCATCATCCTCCCACTCAAAGGTGTGTTATCAAAAAAAAAGTGGGTTGGAAACCAATGAAATTGCTCCACCATACTCTTATGTGTCTATTAGACAGCCAAGATATGGCACTCATGAGCAAGAGGTTCCAACTACTGACCCACTACCCAATAAGCAAAAGAATGATGCAACTATGGTGACCACCATCGGGAAGAATAAGGTTGAAAACCTCATTCCCACCACTGATGTCCTACCCCTTACAACGAAAGAGAGAAAGAATAAAATCAAGGCAACAAAGAAAACTGCCAAGAAGGTGACTGAGTCTAGGATGAAGATAGATCCCAGACAAAAGGGTGTATTCATTTCAGTCGGATTCCAAGTGGTTGGAAACTCTGACACAGGAAAGGAATGTAGTACCAACATTCCTGTCCAACTGAAGGATCAGAAGTTAAAAGGGAAAGCTGTTGAAGAAAAGGAGTGCAAGAACCAACAGCCATCACGCCCCATCAAGAGTAACATTGAGTGCATAATCTGTGGTCTGCATAACCACATGGCTAAAGATTGTTACTACAATCCTGCAAGCACACATTATGCAACCAATGTTAAAAGAGAAGGAGTCAAGGAAGGTTTCACATATGGACCTTTCACATGGTCCAAGTGAAAAGGAAAGGAAAGCTTGTTTCCGAAGCTAAGTTGGTTTTGGAAGAAAATCATTCTTCTGAAGAAAAAATAGCTTCGAAAGACAAGCCAAAGAACAAACAAAGGAACAAAAGGAATCCTTTGAAATCTTCTGAAAAGAAAGTAGTCTAGGAATAAGGTCATGCTGCCTTAATCCTCTTTAGGATCATCTACACTGGTCAACCATAGGATGGTATGGAAGAACAAAACAGATGCTACAGCCAGTATCTCTTCCTCATAAACACAAATTGAACCCACTTGCCTATACTTTGGTTCAATTAAATCATCTACATTGGAAGAACCCAAGACCAACAAGGATTATGTTTCCAATAGTAACTAATCATCTCACTTTATGTGCAGGGACATCCACATGACAAGAATGGAAATTTATGGATTGTGGACAGCGGATGCTCCAGGCACATGACAGGGAACAGATCTCTTCTTCAACAATTTGAACATTTTGATGGAGGTCCTGTTCAGTTTGGAGGTGAAGCCAGAGGATACATTTCTGGTAGAGGTAGTGTATCTAATGGTAAGTTAAAAGTTGACAATCTGTTAAGTGTTTCTCAATTCTATGACCAAAAGAACCAAATGCTTTTCATAGAAGATGAGTGCATTATCCTCAAACCCGGGATGACAATTCCTCAGGAATTGGTGCTTCTTAGATCTCCCAGAAGAGGGGATATGTACAAGCTGGATGTGAACAATGCTTTCCCATTGGGTGAAGTATCATGCTTTCTTTCCAAAGCCAATGGTGATGAGTCAACTCTTTGGCATAAAAGAATGTGTCATGTTAATTTTAAAACCATGAACAATTTAGTTAAAAATAATTTGGTACATGGTGTGCCTAAAAAGGAGTTTTTCAGTAAAGACAATTGTATTGCTTGCCTAAAAGGAAAACAAGACAAGGTCACTCACAAATCCAAAGAAGTTAACTCTATCACCACTCCATTACACTTATTGCACATGGATCTTTTTGGCCCCACAAGTATAATGAGCATTGGAAGGAAATCATACTGCCTTGTGATTGTTGATGATTTTACAAGATTCACTTGGGTATTCTTTTTAAGAACTAAAGATGAAACAGCTGAAACTTTAAAATCTTTTATTCTTAAAATTGAAAATCAAAAGGATCACAAGGTGAAAATCATTAGAAGTGATCAAGGGACTGAGTTTAAGAATCAAGTTCTTGACTTATTCTGTAACTCAAAAGGGATTGCCAGACAATATAGTGCTCCTAGAACTCCTCAACAGTATGGTGTTGCTGAGACGAGGAACATGACACTTATTGATGCTGCAAGAACAATGTTAGCTGATTCAAAGCTGCCTCTAACTTTCTGGGCAGAGGCAGTCAACACTGCATGTTATGTGCAAAATAGAGTTCTCATTGTTAAGCCTCCTGGGAAGACCCCTTATGAGCTATGGAATAAGAGGCCACCATTCATTGGCTTTCTTAGGTCCTTTAGTAGCAGGTGTACCATAATCAACACAAAGGAAAATTTAGCAAAATTTTCTAAAAAGTCAGATGATGCTATCTTTGTTAGATATTCCTCCACCTCTATTGCTTATAGAGTGCATAATATCAAAACTCAATAGTTTGAGGAATCATCCAACATTGTTGTTAATGAGCACACTCCTTGTGTTAGAGGGAATGGACCTGAATACATTTTTGATTTAGAATTGTTTCCAAACTATTCTAAACCATCTTGTGAGAATGTTCCAGTTAGAACAGGAACTCAAAGTGACCCATACGAAGATCAACTGTTTGAGCTACCCATACCTATTTCCAGTTCTCCAAGAAGAAATAAAGAACAAGCTCTTACTGCTGAAAGTCCTGAAAGAATGAGTATATCAGGAAACAAAGGAGCTTCAACAAATTGTCAACTCACTAAGCCTCATAACCCAGAAGTTGACAATTCAAGCACTCAACACCAAGCTTATAAAGATAGTGACATGGAGGAACAGGCAACTATTGATGCTGCTTCATAGCAACTGACATTGATGATGTCACTCATTCATTCAATCAGTCCTCATTGAATGAATGTAAGACATCAGCTGGAGAAGGTGATCGAAGTTCTGAGCAAAACTTCTCAAACCTAGACCTATCTATGCAATTAGATGTGATTCCTAGGCTCAGGATACATAACACTCGTCCAGTTGAAAACATCATTGGGGATGTATCAAAAGGTGTGTGAACAAAAAGTCAGACCCACAATGGGAATGTATGCTTGTACTCATCCTTTCTCTCTCAAATGGAACCAAAGAAGGTGGAAGAAGCCCTAAAGGACAACAATTTGATTGAAGCTATGCAAGAGGAATTGCTTCAATTCAAGAGGCAAAAGGTATGGAATCTATGTCCTTTGCCACCTGGTCAAGTCCCTATTGGCACCAAGTGTAAGGCCCCGTTCCCGGGACGCTTACAGCTGGACCGTCATAGCATAAAATATTTAAAACAAAACATTACCTTTGCAGCAGAATTTAGAAACTTACTTTCATTAATAATTAAAACATGTTATCTCGTTACATAAATCGTTTACGTATCAAAATATAATAACATGTCAAAATGTGGATGCCAGTCTTCAAAACACTCCCAGTAGCATATGCATCCATGCCTGCAACTCCTCAGCATCAACAAAATACCTGCCAACTATCATGCATACAAAAAGTCAGCGACGCTGAGTGAGTTCTAGTTTTATAAATAAAATACTTTATTTCCTTTAAAACATAACCTTCGAAATCGTATGCGATCACACATCATACATACACATTAATAATATCATTATTATCTTCATCATCATTCAATTAGTACATTCATCATTATCTTTCACTTCAATCTGGATCCTGTCTCATGCAATACCCCTAACTCATGTCCGAAGACCGATACTATGCCGGGGTACGCGACAAGGATCCCCTTCGAGTCACGAAGACTCCCTTCGAGTCATGAAGACTCCCTCGAGTCACGAAGACTTCCTTCGAGTCACGAAGACTCCCTTCGAGTCACGAAGACTCCCTTCGAGCCACAAGGACTCCCTTCGAGTCACAAAGACTCCCTTCGAGCCACAAGGACTCCCATCGAGTCACGAAGACTCCCTTCGAGTCACAAAGACTCCCTTCGAGTCACAAAGACTCCCTTCGTTCTTTACGTTCTACTTTTCATTATTATTGTCTTTCACTTCGTTATATAATACTTTACGATCGTTCATAGCCAAACCACGTAAAGCCATAACATCATACACAACGTATAATAAAACATAATACATACATTTTGAAAACCGTTTAACGAAGAAAGACAACACATACACCCATACATCATAAACATCATCACACCATCATGCACACATAAAACATAAGCCAACACATTAATAACAGAACCTATCCTCAAACATCACCTTTTAAAACCCCTTAGGAAATCCTCAGTCTAAAACCAGGTGCTTCAGTAGAAAATTCTAAGTATAAAACTTCTTGGGCGCATCAGCGCTATTTGGGCACATGAGCCCTGTTCGGGCGTCTCAACACTTAGCCACAGAAACAATTCTGGGCGCATGGGAACTATGCGGGTGCATGACCCACACTTAACCAATTTTCACACTTTCTGGGCGCATGAACCACTGTTCAGGCGCACCACCTACACGGGCGCATGGGCACTCTGGGTGAATCAGCCCTGTTCGGGCGCACCACCCTTGGGTGCATGAGAACACTTAGACACATAACACTTGGGCGCATGAGAACATTCTGAAATATGTCTAACACTGCCAAATTCATCGAACGCCATTCTAACACCATCCAAACACAGATCTAACATACTAAGGGCATCTAAAACTTACCAATCATAATACTAAACCATAACAAGCCCAGAACATACAACCACAGCACATACGGTCGAACAACAACATGCATAACATACGATTTTCTTTCAAAAACGTTTACCCGGTATGCATAACAACCCCAAAGCTTTAAAATCTGTAAAAGAGGGGTTCTAGAAACTCACCTTGAAGCAGCTCTTCAACCCAAACACTTTCACCTGTGATTTCAGCTTCAAAATCCCGAGAACAACCTTCTAAAACATCGAGAGCTTCGGTTACAAGCTGCAAACTAAGCAAAAACCGAACATAAACCCGAGAACTAACCTTTTTACAGCTTCTTCTTCCTTCTTCTTCTCCAAAAACACGATTTCTTGCTCTTATTCTTCTTCAGCCGAGACCAAAAAGCAGATCTGCTGCTTTATGGGGCGGCCATACCCTCATTTATATTAAAATATTGGAGTTTGTGCACTTTTACACTTTGCACCCCTCATCTTGTGCCCATTTACTTTTCTTTCTGAATTCTTCCTTTTTGTTTTCTTTTAATTAAAAATTCGGGGTGTTACAAGTCCACCCCCCTTATATAGGTTTCATCCTCGAAACCTGTCGCGTCTCGAACAGTTACGGGTAACGCTGTCTCACCTCTTCCTTGATCTTACACGTAGGCTTAGTCCCCTTCTTTTCTCCACTGTACTCGCACAGGTGGAACCATCCTTCGACTTATCCCTTCTTTCCCTTCTATCAAAAATGACCATCAGTTGCTCCACATAGTTGAATCCTTCATCCATCTCGGTATTCTCAAGTGGCATGATCGTATCCTCATCGATTGAGCACTCTTTCAGATGAGATACATGGAACATCGAATGACTTCCACTTAACACGTTGGGTAGCTCCAGTCAACATGTCACTTCTCTTACCAGAGCAACAATTCAATTTAGTCTTTTATATTTCAGTATTAGCCTTCCCCGCTTCCTGATTCGAATGATTCCTTTTCCAAAACGGGACCTTCATCATTACTTCATCGCCATAGATTAGCACCGAACTTCTTATGGGCACGATTGCTCAAACCTCCTTCTTGCAACAATCGGTGTTTGCCTCATAGGTTCTAACCAATCCTTCCGAAGGCGCACGTCTACCCATCCATGTCTGTCCTGAACAGTCTAGCAGGAAACACATGCTCTCTCAATTTTATCAAGCTCTCTATGAGGGCAAAACTCCTCGATTACCAACCTCTTCAGCTCCTTCCACCTCATCCTCCCGATTGCCCTAATGACATCTGTCACTACAGTCGGCAAAATCGTCTGCATGACCTGTTGGACTTCCTCTGCTACTGCCTCCTTCATTGAGGCTCTCAGATTAGCATTCATGTCCTCACCCTCCTAGTGACGAAGCGTTGGCTCATCAGGAGCATTCTCAGCAGTCTTAGCTCTGCTCCTCGTGACACGCGGTCTAACACCACGTCCATCATGACCTCCACCACGCAACGCCTCAGAAGACCTACTGCCAGCCATCTAAAACACTACAAGATTCAAACACCAACACGGTCAATCAAGGTAATAGTTCAAGTTATGTCAAGTATAGTAAGTCCCTAATCACAGTGGCCAGTTGTGTTTAGCCACTTACTTTACTCTTCATTTCCTAACCATTTCCTATCCTGACTACATCAGTATCTAAATCTACACAAAAACACACAAGCCACATAACATGCGCACATAATGCCGGTTAACATTAAGTAACATAAAACCTTTACATAAAACTTTAACCTGCAGGCATGTAGCTACTAGGACTGGCATCCCTTTACTTTCGTCCCATTCTCAGTTTAAGATTAGGTTCTTTATGAAAATATTTACCCAATTCTCTTAAACTTTAGCTCTGATGCCAACTTGTAAGGCCCCGTTCCCGGGACGCTTACAGCTGGACCGTCATCGCATAAAATATTTAAAACAAAACATTACCTTTGCAGCGGAATTTAGAAACTTACTTTCATTAATAATTAAAACATGTTATCTCGTTACATAAATCGTTTACATATCAAAATACAATAACATGTCAAAATGTGGATGCCAGTCTTTAAAACACTCCCAGTAGCTTATGCATCCATGCCTGCAACTCCTCAGCATCAACAAAATACCTGCCAACTATCATGCATACAAAAAGTCAGTGACGCTGAGTGAGTTCTAGTTTTATAAATAAAATACTTTATTTCCCTTAAAACATAACTTTCGAAATCGTATGCGATCACACATCATACATACACATTGATAATATCATTATTATCTTCATCATCATTCAATTCGTACATTCATCATTATCTTTCACTTCAATCTGGATCATGTCTCATGCAATACCCTTAACTCATATCCGAAAACAGATACTGTGCCGGGGTACGCGACAAGGATCCCCTTCGAGTCACGAAGACTCCCTTCGAGTCACGAAGACTTCCTTCGAGTCACGAAGACTCCCTTCGAGCCACAAGGACTCCCGTGGAGTCACAAAGACTCCCATCAAGCCACAAGGACTCCCTTCGAGTAACGAAGACTCCCTTCGAGTCACAAAGACTCGCTTCGTTCTTTACGTTCCACTTTTCATTATTATTGTCTTTCACTTCGCTACATAATACTTTACTTTCATTCATAGCCAAACCACGTAAAGCCATAACATCATACACAACGTATAATAAAACATATTACATACGTTTTGAAAACCGTTTAATGAAGAAAGACAACACATACACCCATACATCATAAACCTCATCATACCATCATGCACACATCAAACATAAGCCAACACATCAATAACAGAACCTATCCTCAAATATCACCTCTTAAAACCCCTTAGGAAATCCTCAGTCTAAAACCAGGCGCTTCAGCAAAAAATTCTAAGTATAAAACTTCTTGGGCGCATCAGCACTATTTGGGTGCATGAGCCCTGTTCGGGCGTCCCAACACTTAGCCACAGAAATAATTCTGGGTGCATGGGCGCTATGCGGGCGCATGACCCACACTTAACCAATTTTCACACTTTCTGGGCGTATGAACCATTGTTCAGGCGCACCACCTACACGGGCGCATGGGCACTCTGGGCGCATCAGCCCTGTTCGGGCGCACCACCCTTGGGCGCATGAGAACACTTAGACACATAACACTTGGGTGCATGGGAACATTCTGAAATATGTCTAACACTGCCAAATTCACCCGAACACCATTCTAACACCATCCAAACACAGATCTAACATACTAAGGGCCTCTAAAACTTACCAATCATAATACTAAACCATAACAAGCCTACAACATACAACCACAGCACATACGGTCGAACAACAACACGCATAACATACGATTATCTTTAAAAAACGTTTACCTGGTATGCATAACAACCCCAAAGCTTTAAAATTTGTAAAAGAGGGGTTCTAGAAACTCACCTTGAAGCAGCTCTTCAACCCAAACACTTTCACCTGTGATTTCAGCTTCAAAATCCCGAGAACAACCTTCTAAAACATCGAGAGCTTTGGTTAAAAGCTGGAAACTAAGCAAAAACCGAACATAAACCCGAGAACTAACCTTTTTGCAGCTTCTTCTTCCTTCTTCTTCTCCCAAAACCCGATTTCTTGCTCTTCTTCTTCTTCTTCAGCCGAGGCCAAAAAGCAGATCTGCTGCTTTATGGGGCGGCCATACCCTCATTTATATTAAAATATTGGAGTTTGTGCACTTTTACACTTTGCACCCCTCATCTTGTGCCCATTTACTTTTCTTTCTGAATTCTCCCTTTTTGTTTTCTTTTAATTAAAAATTCAGGGTGTTACACCAAGTGGGTGTTCAGAAACAAAAGAGATGATAGAGGTTTGATCATCAAGAACAAAGCAAGACTTGTTGTTCTAGGATACACATAGGAAGAAGGCATAGATTACACTAAAGTATTTGCACTTGTTGCAAGATTTGAAGCTGTGCGAATCTTCCTTGCTTTTGCGGCCTCCAAGAACTTCACAGTCTATCAACTTGATGTCAAATTTGCATTTTTATATGGGAATATAGAAAGAGAAGTCTATGTGTGTCAGCCACCTGGATTTGAAGACCCATAACATCCCAACTATGTGTACAAACTGAATAAAGCTCTTTATGGGCTGCATCAAGCACCTAGGCTGTGGTATGAGACTTTGTCTCAGTTTCTCCTCAAAAACGGCTACACCAGAGGCACCATAGACAATACATTGTTCATAAAGAAATCTGGGAAGGACATGCTGCTTGTTCAAGTCTATGTCGATGACATCATATTTGGTTCCTCAAATGACCAAATGTGCAAAGACTTTGAAAGCATCATGAGAAAGAAATTTGAGATGAACTTTATGGGAAAGATGGACTTCTTTCTTGGGATTCAAGTGAAGCAGATGGAAGAAGGATTCTTTATCAATCAGTCTAAGTATGTCAAGGACATCTTAGAAAGATTTGAGATGAAAGATTGTAAGATAGCCAAGACACCTATACCCGGAAATCATAATTTATGTCCTGATTCCAAGGGGGAGGATACTAATCAGCATCTGTACAGGGCAATTATTGGATCTCTGATGTATCTCACAGCTAGTAGACCTGATATCATGTTTGCAACTTGCATCTGTGCAAGATATCAGGCTGCTCCCAAGGTGTCTCACCTAAGTGCTGTCAAAAGAATTCTTAGATACCTCAAAGGAGCCCCCAAACTAGGTCTCTGGTATCCTAAGAATAAGGATTTCAATCTCTATGGGTACTCTGACAGTGATTATGGTGGCTGTAACATTAACAAGAAATCCACATTAGGAGGATGTCAATTTCTTGGTGAAAGGATTATTTCCTGGAAATGCAAGAAGTAATCATATGTCTCTACATCAACTGCTAAAGCTGAATACATTACTACTGCGAGCTACTATGCTTAACTACTATGGATTCAAAATTAGATGTTAGACTATGGATTCAACTTCATGAATACTCTTATCCATACAGACAACACAAGTGCTATTTAAATTATAGAAAATCCAATGAAGCACTCCAAGACAAAGCACATTGACATTAGGTATCATTTCATTCAAGATATTCACACTTGATTAAACTAGTAAAAGTTAATTCAAATGAATAATATGCTGACTTGTTCACCAAAGCCTTTGATGAACAAATATTTAAATACTTAATCACAGCTATTGGGATGATTAACCTTGACTAGTTTATTTTTTTTAAAACCTTTTAAAATGTGTCTTGTTTATGTTGTCTAATTACAATCTAAGCCCTGTTACTAAAGTTTTTTTCTAAGTGGAAATTCTTCCGAAAAGAAATTTACTCTCGAAAGAGATCTTTATATCTTCCGAAGGTAAATTCCTTCACTTTAGTATTCTCTTCCGAAGAATTTTTACCCTCGGAAGCAAATTTGATCATAGATCAAATTTACTTCCAAAGGCTATTAACTTACTCTTGGAAGAAGTCTTTTATCTCGGAAGCAACTTTTCCTTCGGAAGAAAACTTTTACTGTGTAACAGAAACCTTTGGGCCCCACTGTGTAAAGATTAAAATCTTTTCGGAATATTTTAAATTATCTACCTTGCCTCCGTACTCAAGTACACTCCCAAACTGTCTTTTCACCTTATCGGCATGGTCTTTTACTCCCTATTTAAAACTTCCGACTCTCTTTCTTTACCTTTTTTTTTCACCACTGAAACCTAATACGCCCATTATCGTCTTCACTCTCTTTCAAAATTCCTTCAATCCAACCATACTTTCTTACAATGGCTCTCAATCCTCAACATAACCAAGTCACCATCCTTGACTCTTCTAAGGATGCTGACTTTGCCACCATCATCAATTTTCTGTTTCACTCCACATACTTTACCGCCCTCACCGTAAACCCCACCATATACTCTAATCACATGACCGAATTTTGGGCAAACGGTCGTTGTGAAACTCTAAACGATGAGAGGGTCATCAGGATACACTCAGATGGGATATGGTGGTGATGTACACAAGTCCACTGTCTATAAGTTTAATTTCTCTTACAACTGGAAATTCTTGTTGCACATCATTCTACACTGCCTAACCAACAAATCAGGGGGTTGGGATCAAATCCCATATGATCTGGGATGCCTAGTCCATGGAATGGTAAATGGCCTCCGCTTCAACTATTCAAGGTTTATGTTGAACAATTTGTGAGGAAATCTTACCCGGGATTCATTTTTCATGTATCCCCTATTCATTCAACATATCATAAACTGTGAGCTGGACCAGAACAGACTACAACGTGAAGACACTCTCATGGTCCCACACATGAGGCCGGGCATCTTCAAGACCTTGAAGAAGGTGTCCACCAACTTCACGGGGAGATTCACTAATCTTCTCCCAGGTATGCTTGAGCCAACGGCTCTTGGTGACATCCTTGCAAGCCCAGCAGGCGATGAACCCACACCAGACCTCCCGCTAAAAGCCAACTACTTCTTCCCACACAATTAAATTTACATACACCAGACGCCCCAAACAAACCCCTGATCAATCTACTCTGATTGATCAGGTCCCCACTATTCACACCAAAAAGGCTCAAGTGGAACTCAGAGCTCCCACTCAGCCAGAGGTCACACCTTCCTCTACCATCAACCTCAATATCAGTGTTGAGTCTCCTTAGTCTCAACCTGATGAGCCCAAACCCCAAGCCTTTAGCTCTCAGGGTGAGTCACAACACTCCTCTGAGTAATCAAAAAGGGACAGCCACATCATTGGCACATCTGCTATTACAGAAGAGCCATTAGGAGCTGACCAAGGTCCCGGGTCATTAGAATTAACCTCTCTATCCTTCGCTGACATTTTAATCCAACCTGATAAGGATATTATGTTCCGTTAGGGCCATGATGTTAATCTACAATACCTCTCTCAAGATCAACTGAGCCCCATGGAACCTCTAATATCTAGCCAACATCAGTTCAACCAAACTGAGGTGAGTCCAACTGGTGTGGAGGTGACTCATGTAGGCTCAGCCGCCACTACTGAAAGTGTCTCACTGGCCTCTCAGGAAAGTGGTGACATCAGTGAGACTGAGTCTACGGCAACCTTGCCAATTGATGTTTCTAAAAAGGACATCAGTAGGGAAGGGTATCCAGGGCGCCGAGAAACCATAAATGGTGGTGATGATGAACATGCCAGGCATGTTATCTCATCTCCCTATGATTCTTCAAAAGAAGATGAGGGTAGACTGCAACTCATTATCAAAGACCTGATTTCTAAAGTCTCAAACATTGAATCAAAGGTTAAGACTTTAGAGGACAGGTCTGCCACTCAGCAACTTGAGATTCAATATCTCAAGGCTAAACTACCTGAGACACAGATTGAGAAGCCTGTCAGGTACGAACCTATTCAGGTTTCTTTAAGTTCTTCCTCCAACTCATCTACTTCTCAAGATGATGCTACCAAAAAGGGGGAGAATGTATAGAAACAACATCATGAGGAACCCACTTACCCCATAGCAACAACCTCTCCTGATGCCTTATCTATCTTTTACCCCAAACAGCATCACCCTACAACAGTCTTCCCTCAAACAACTCCCATTACCTTTCAAGTGGACCAATGGATGCTCATAGATCTCAATAGGTTTCTAACCAAATTTCTGTTGAGCTCCTCCATTGAATAGCTCTCCCCTGATCTAGCTATTGCATACTTTGGAGCTGAAGAGCTTCAAAGGCTGAATGCACCACCTACCTCTAAAGAGGAAGTTGGTCAACCTAAAGTCTCTACTGAACCCAAAATTAACTTCGAAGGGGATGTACAGACCGATGGCCCAACAACTGATTTGGATGGGACAGGTGATGCAGTTCCAGTTACTTCTACGGCAGAAATCTAAGCTTTCGAAGGAATCATTGGACTGTCTTCATTATCCAGTGATCTGTTCATCACAGAGGCAATCCTTGAACTAGCCTCCGAGATTAATAGTAAGGACTTCCTTACAACCCCTCTCTTACAAGAACCACCACTTCAAACACCCTCATTCCAACCTGAATCTTCTGAACCTGAGTTCCCAAAGGTTGAATCTTCCTCTGATCCTAAGGGGAAGAGAAAGCTTACTGCTGAGGAGCTACTAGAAGAGGAAAGATTGAAGAAGCTAAAGAAGAAAGGAAGACTTGATACTGTAAAGTTGTTGGCTACAAGTAGCAAAGCAGCAACAGCCGCCCAAGCAAGTCTCAACAATAAAAGGAGGGTGGAAATCATTGACAGGCTCATCAGCCTGGGAGTAGCCAATAAAGAAACTCTTCTACTCCCAAGTGATGAGCTTGTGAAACTAGAAAAGGCAAACTTGCTGAACAAAGAAAAGGAAGAAGTAGCAAGGTTAGCCAAAAAGGAGGAAAGAAGGATGAAGAAGGAAGAACCCATGGAAAGGGAGAGGATGGAGAGAATAGCCTTTCTTTGCAATAGAGGCTATTCTCAAGAGGAGTTGGCACCTCATTAAAATGACATGATCTTGTTTCTTTTTCACAAAGAACAAGATCTAATCAACAAGAAGAGGAAGAAGGCTGCTAGGGAGAAGTTGAGAGAAAAGAGAAAGAAAGAGGTAGAGGGAGAACTTGCGGCTGCCAAAAAGGAGGGAGACAAAGATTGGATGAAATCCTATCTCCGAGCTCACGGCTTCTCTGGCAGACAAGTAGGTCCCATGTCGATCAAGACCCTACAGCGACATGTCAGCGACATCAAAGCTGACATTCGCTTAGGAAGAAGGCAGGAGGCTGCTCAAACTCCTAGTGTTCAGAGGATGGTACCCAAACCAACACCCAAACCACTACCCAAAACACAACCTATACCATCTCTCTTCCCCATCAAAACAGAACCTTTCACCCCTTAACCTTCTCCATCAACCTTACCTATAGCATCACCCACTACGTCCCACCAACCACCACCGCCACCTATCCTACGACCCAAAACACAACCAAGAACCCACTCAAAAACCCAACCATCCTCTGATCCATCAAAACTCCTGACCTTGGAAGAATTCAAGGACATACAGAAGAAGCTCACAAATTGCACAACACTAAGCGAGATCTCTTGTGAGGAAGAGTCCATCAAGCTAACTTTCATTAATGGCTCTTCCAGTTCCTTTACAAGAGATGCATTCCTTGATCTTCCTAGAGGAACACTGGACCAAGATCTTTAACTTCTTGCAACAAATTCAGATACTCTTAATGAAGTAGAGAAAAAGTTAAGAAGAATGTTGGTGACTCTGCAGGACACTAGGAAAGGGGACAAACTACCAACAAAACCCCTCTATCCTAGAAAGCAAATTCCTATAGCTTTGCTATGGAAAGGGAGAATGGTGAAGATACTAGGGCAAACACTTCATCTCTGCTACATTCCAGTAGATTTGACATTGCTGAGTTAGCAGAGAAGCTATTCTCTAATCCCTCCAACTCTGAGATAGCTGCTCACATCAGAAATAATTTAAGTAGCCTTCATCTAGCCGAGCTCACAAAGAAGGCCAAGATTGAAGAAGAGTTGAAAAGGAGAGCACAGGATGTTGAAGAAGATACAACCATAAAAGGGAAGACCTTTCTACAAATGGTTGAGTGCTCCACTTCAGATCCTATAGTTAGATGGGAATATGACTACATTTCCCATAAACAAACTCTCTTCAGAGGGATACAGCAAAGAGTACATGTCATTCAGAGCAATCGACTGGATTTATTATCTACAAATGACTTGTACAAACTCCTCACCACCATATCAGGGAAAAACAAAGAGACAGATAGATATCTGTTTTCCCTGGTGTTGAAGGCCTTGAAGAGCAAGAGGAAGTGAAGTTTTGGTAGCATTAGCCTAGGGGGAGTTTGTTGGATCATATAAGGCTGGTACAACCAAAACAACACTTAGAAAAATTTTGTGTACAAGTTGAAGAAGTCTTCCAAAGCCAAAACTAGTATTCCGCAGCTGTATCAAAGATCTTTCGATGCATTATGTCTGAAGAGCTTCCGGAGGAAAACTAAGTCTTCTGAGACTAAGTAGTTTTCCTTCCGAAGTATATTAAGAACTTCCGAAGGATAGAACAAAGTCTTCCGCAGACCAAATAGTTCTCCTTCCAAAGTATTCACACTTAAAAGATGCAAGATAAAGTCTTCCGAAGAATAAAGTCATAAAGACCTGTAGAAGATTCGGAAGAAGTTGTTTCTTCTGAAGTATAAATGGCCTCAGAAGAACTTATTCTTCCGAAGCCATTTAGCTTCGGAAGAATCAACTATGAACCAGTGGACAAAAGTATGGTCTGTCTGACAGACTCTGATACACTACATGGTGCTTTTCCTAACCCATGTAGTTGACCATACTTTAATCCACTGTTCACCTTTTTAACTTAGTACAGATACCATTCTTAGTTGGTGCCAAAAGATAAGTCATGGAACTATCATGACTACCTTATCCAGGATATTATTTTATCTTAAATACTTTACTTCTAGCAATGTAGTATTTGTCTAGTAGTAGATTCCAGCTGGTTTTCCAAGTATAACCGGTTGTATATAGTAGTATATATAGTTTCTCATTGTAACTTATGTAGCATGAGCTTAAGAGTCTTGTAATACGAAGTTGAGAAGTAATATATACAAGTATCTTGAAAACCATTCTCTTGTTCATTAACTTCGTATATTATTATCAACTTTAGTTTGAGATTCTGTGTTTCACCGATCAAGTGAGACTCAGTGAGTTTTGTGTTTAGAGTCAAAACCGATCCTGTAGGAATCATACTGGGACATTTTAGACCAGTATCTATGAGATGTTTCTCTCACTTTTGTTTCTATGATCGTGGAAATTGACTACATGTTCAAAATGTACTTGGTCTTTGAAGAGTTGAAGTAGAGAGGTGAGACTCCTTGTACCTATGCTGCTTTGTTCAAACTGATCTTAGTACTTGGAGCATTGGTTGTTGAGACATTCTAGCATTATACTTGATGGAGTAAATGGATGTCATGTAACCAGTTTGGATGTCGTCCTTGGTATATCGTTAGTGTGGTGGGAACTTTGAGGGGATCCCTATATATAAACATCTTCAGTATGCTAAGGATGTGCCTGAACTGGGCTATATGATGATCCTAGAAGATTAGAGTTAGACATGGTAAGACTGATAACATGGTAGGAAATGGAACTAGAGGCAGGATTGGTTGTACGTGCATGGAGTTCATGACGTGTAAGCCAAAAGAGTATGACGGGAAAGTTGGAGCAATAGCCCTGACCCGTTGCATTGAGAAAATGGAAACAGATGTGGACAACAAGATCTATGCTAATAATCGAAAGGCAAAGAGTGTTATTTGGCCACTAGTGGGCAAAGCACTAATGTGGTGGAATATCCAAGTTCAACTACGAAGTAGAAAAGGTATGATTGCCATGACTTTGGACGGGCTTAAAGCATTAGTAACTGAGGAGTGCTGCCTCAAGGACAAGATGCAAAATATAGATCATTAGTTTTGGAATCAAGTAATGGTGGGATCAGGTCATGCCGCCTATCCCTACCATTTCCATAAGTTTGCAAAGCTGGTGCCATATTCGTGACACATAAATCAAAGTGGATGGATAAGTACATCAGGGGAATGGTTCAACAGTTCATGGAATGATGGTCGCTGCTGCACCCCCAACCATTTAGAGTGCAATACTAAAGACATGTACATTAGCTGATTAGACCCTCGAGAAAGCTAGTGAGCCGCAGAAGGATGTTAGGGAATCGGGTGAGCTAGCTGGTGTTAAAGTAGACAAAAAGGACAAGGTCATGAAAGGATATGTGGTTGCCTTGCTAGCAATGAAGGACTATGCTGGCACTTGTTCGGAGAGTAATAAATGCAATCTACACCACTTGACTATGATGTCATGACCCGTGTGTTTCAATTTCAAGCAATTAGAACGCTTAGCGAAGAGTTACAAGTTATTTGTGAACCCAGTTGTGCAGATTAATATGGTCAAATCGGCAAGAGTTTGACGTTGACATTATGAGTGCGGAAGGCAGGAGCACTATCGAAATGCATATGCATGGTTAAATAGGGCTCAAGGTCAGGATTGGTGTCAATGATGCCCAAAAGGACCTATACGTATTGACTTTGACTTTTGTAACTAAGTTGGGCTTAACCCCAATCATAAGGATATGTGTTATTAAATGGGCTAATAATAGACTTGTAAAAACTAAGGAAGTAATATAGGACTGTACTATGCTATTAGAAGATCATGCATTTAGAATAGATCTTGTATGATTTGGGCATGGAAGTTTCAACATGGTCACAGGGATGGATTGATGGTCAAGGAATAATGCTGAGATCATCTGCTATGAGAAGATTTCTTGTATACTGTTGTCAAACAGTGAGACACTTGACGTGTATGGCAAGAGATTAGAAGAGGACAACATGTAGATCTCGAGCATGAAGGTGGAGGAATAAGAGTTAGATGATATACCTGTTGTGTGAAACTTCTACGAAGTGTTCCCGAAGGAATTGGTAAGATTGCCTACTTCATAACAGGTGGACCTTTGGATTGACCTGGTACATAAGGCGGTGCATGTTCCTAGGGCTCCTTATCTCTTAACACCCTTGGAGATGCAAGATCTGTCTAATCAACTTTAGGAGTGGTTCGGTAAGGGTTTTATACGACCCATTCACTCACCATGGGGCGCTAGTGCTTTTAGTCGAGAAGAAGGATGGATAGTAAAGGATGTGCATGGATTATCAAAAGCTGAATAAACTAATAGACAAGAACTGTTATCATTTGCCAAGGATAAATGACTTATTCAATCAGCTTCAAGTATCGACGTACTTTTTGAATATTGATCTCCGTTAGGAAATCATCAACATAGAGTACATGTGGATGACATACCAAAGAAAGCATTTAGAACTCGTTATGGACATTATGCATTCCTAGTTGTGAATTTTGGGCTAACAAAGGCACTTGCGGTGTTCATGGATGTAATAAATTAGATGTGTATGCCATATCTAAATAAATTTGTCATAGTGTTCATTGAGGACATTCTGATTTATTTGAGGATAGGGAGGATCATGAGAAACATATGGGGACAGTCTTGGAATTATTGAAAAGGAGAAACTATACACTAGGTTCTCCAAGTGTGTCATCTATACTGACCATAAGAGTTTTCAACATATTTTTCACCAAAAAGAAATGAACACGAGATAGAGATGTTGGATTGAATTGTTCAGTGACTACGACTGTGTAATCTAGTATAACCCGAAAAGGAAAATGTGGGTTCAGACGTGATGAGTTGTAAGGAGAGAGTTAAACCCGTGTGCTTACCTCACTGCCACTCAAGTCGAGTAAAATAAGGGGATTGAATGTGGAGAATGAGGCTTTGAGAGGTCTAAACAAATAGTTTGTACAAAAAGATGATGGAGGATTGTACTTTATTAAGTGAATTTAGGTTTCATTTATGGGGAATGTGCAGACATTGGTGTTGGATGAAGCACACAAGTTTAAGTATACTGTTCATCCTGGTGTTAACAAGAGGTGGCATGATCATAAGGACTTGTATTCATGGCCTGGAATGAAAGGGGACATAGCGGACTATGTGTGCAAGTGTTTGAACTGTTCAAATGTTAAAGTGAGGCATAGAAGGCCACCTAGCCTATTACAACAGTTTGAGATTCTGGATCAGAAGTGGATTAACATGATTGTGGACTTCATCAAGAAGCTAATAAGAATTAGTAGTGAGCCTGATTTGATTTGAGTCATTGTGGATAACATGACCAAATCTGGTTATCTCCTGACTATTCGTGAGGACTACGAGATGGAAAAGTTGGAAAGGATTTATGTTAGTAAAGTTATGGATAGACATGGAGTACCTATGTCGACTATCCCTGTTCGTGCTAGTCGTTTCATGAAACGATTTTGCATAACTCATAGTAGGTGCTAAGTACATGTCTGGACATGAGTGAGACTTACCACTATCATACTGATGTTATGAGTGAGTGACCTATTCAAACATTGGAGGGTATATTAATTTCTTTTATCATAGACTTGGAGGTAGCTAGGAGACTCACCAACCATGTTGAATTTCCTTATAACAATAGCTGCAATGAGAGTCTTATAGGAGCACCGTTCGAGGAACTAAATGGATGTAAGTGTCGATTGCCGATGTAATGGGCAGAAGTCATGTAAAGTTAGATGACTGGACCATAAATCATTCAAGAGACGAATGATTAGGGGTTTTGGATCGTAGACAGACTAAAGGCAGCTCAAGATCGTTAGAAATTTACATTGACAATTAAAGGAACCCTTGCTTTAGGCACATGTTCTCAGATGATGGTTGCTTTGAAAATTAGATATGGTTGGTGATTGTTACACTATCAAGGTGTTAGTATTGTAGTGGGTTAGTTACGGTACACCCTATATATAAACACTATTGATACATTGAATGTGAAATCGGAATCCGGACTGAAATCTAACTTTTGGTAATGGACAACAGTCATACTCTGGAGATATCAGTAAATAGGTTGTAAAACCTAAAAAGCCATCTCAAGAGACTTTGTTTTTCTGGGTGGTATACGAGTTGTTGCCTTGGAAAGGCATTGTTTGTCTTGTCAAAAGGAGCAAATTGTCACCTAGAAAGTATAGCTAAGACTACAGAACAATTTTGGTCCTGTGATTTATTGGATGGGATTCCATCACGAACTGAATAAGGTGCATGCCTCGCTCCATATGCCAAAGCTCAAGTAGTTTCATGCAGATGAGATCTTATATGTGCAGGTCGAAGAAATTCGAGTGGACGGTAAATTTTAATTTGCCTATGTACTAGTAGAGATTATGGTTAAAGAAATTAGAACTTTGAAAAGTAGTAGAATCCTTATCGCAAAGACTAGATGGAAGTCAAAGCGAGAATCTAAATCTTATCTATGTGTGGGAAGTTTAAATGAGGACTAAGTACCCTTACCTATTCATAAAAGGCACAGTTGATAACTTCGGCTGAATTTCGGGACAAAATTCCACAACTGGGGGATATTGTGACATCCGTCACCTAAATAGGTGCATGGACCTTTGCCTTTGAATTTTTGACTTTGAGTCTTTGACTTTGACTTGGTCTTAATGTGGTCTTTAACTTGGATTTTGACCTATTATGGGCTTGATCTGAGTATAATACATTAGACACGTTTGGACATGTTGAGTTCAAAAACTATGTATTATGGGCTTAATATGTTCAAATAGGACTAGGATGGGTGACAGATTCACTTTTCTGATTGTAGTATGATAATTATATGCTTTGGTCTCGATCAAGGTTTGGCAAAACATAAAATATTAAAATTTACATTAAGAACGCAACAAAAATCGAACATGGGCATTTTGCCTAAAGCCTACTAAATAAACATAATTTAATTTACAAATATATAATTTAACTAATTTATATAACAAGACGAAATTGGATGAGACGAGCAACGGGCTCGAGAGGCCCACTCATGGCCCACCCTTGGCCGAATTCCTTCAAAAAGGGGGGAGTTCCCCCTTGTTTTCTTATTCTTATATTTTTGCAAGTTTTCTCTCCAAGTTTTCTCTCTAGAGAAAAGGCTAGCCACCGTCATCCATCCTCTTCTTGTTCTTTATTCCAATTGATCACCATCATCATCAAATCCTTTGATTTTGATGATATTCTAGCATTCATGGTTGATTTTTGTGCAAGACTTGATCATCTACACCTTCTCCGGTAAGAAAACCATTTATTTTGATGAGTTATCTTTGCTTGTTCATGTTCTTGTTGTTATTAATCATCTAACATCAAAATCATCACCTATTAATCTTTCATTCTTGGTTTTGGGCATTGAATCATGAAGAATTAGGCGTGTCGGGCGTTGATTCTTCGAAATTGGTAAAAGTCTAGTTTTTGATGTTCATATGTTCTTGGATATATTATATTGAGTTGTAAACTTGTGAGATCTGGACTTAATGTACATCTTGGATTCATAATCTCTTATTAGAAAAATTAATCTTGCTTCTTGAATCGAAAGACACGTTGGGGAATCAAAACTATGTACCGATTAACTAAAAATGTGAACCTGAAGATTAAAATATAAACTAACTGCTTTGGGATTGAAAAATTGGGATAATTCAAGTGTTTGATTCAATATTTGGTCAATGAAAACATGGAATAAGTGTTCTTTAAGTACTCAGGTCAATAAAGGTCAAATATGGGGGTTTGGGATGCAAAAGAACAAGAGTAATGAACTCAACAGTTTGCTGTCAGAAAAATAGGACGTTTTGTGCAGGTCATAACTTGGTAATAAGAAGACCAAATGGGTCAAGGTTTTCATCTAAAATTAATTTCAGAGAGTCCTCTAACTAACTCAAGTAATCTCGTGTCGTTTCAACGTCGTTTGATCCTCCAAACACAATAAACAAAATGAAATGTCAAAGCTGTTAAATTCGGGCAGAATGTTAGGCTGTGTTCGTTGAGTCAAATATCCCTCATACTTGATCCATTTGAGGTAATTCTTTTTACGAAAGTTAGGGTAAGGTCTTATCTTTTAAAAGGTTCTTTTTACGCAATTTTTCGTTACTGTTTCGACCTCCAAACAGTCTACGCAAAAACTGATGCGCGATCAGCTCTACAAACTGAAATATTTTTACTAAACTTAAATGTTAAGACTTGGGGCTAATTAACTAAAATAAGTTAAAAGTTGGGTTCAATGATTGATTCTAAGGCATTAAAGGATAAGAACATATAAGATTCACATGTCAACAAACTTGAATTAATAAATATACATTTCGGAACATCAATGACAATGGTACATGTTGAGGACATGAAAACTAAAATGAATCGGGATCGGGAATTAATGTTGGACATTGGATTTGAAATAATAAATGAAATAAGGTATTATTAAAATAGGAACCTTGATGGGCATTAAGGACCGGACTACAAAGATTACACCCATATTGGTTACATTGACCTTTAGTAATTCTTTTGTGCTTATTCTATCTATAGTTACTTGCTATACTTGTTGTGGACTTTGGATTGTGCTATCATCGAGGTGAGTTTCACTGCCCCTTCTAATATGTTTTACTTGGGGGAAAAGCTTGCTCACTGTTTTGGACTAAGCCGTGTCTCAAAGATTATTTTGGAACATTGTATGTGGTTTGGGTCATGGATTGAGACTAGATATTCATTCATGAGTGTGTACTTGTACTTGTGCTTATTCTTGTGCTTGACTGTCATGGAGAGGTATTGTTAGTACTAACGGGTTGACACCCCCACCCCTGTCATCAGTATACTAGTTGAGAATGACTTGGCCTGTGCGTGCCCTTGGGTGAATATAATCCGGGTAATTGGACTTACACTGATCCTAAACTTGTGTTGATATCTATGACTACTATGTACTCTTACTCATATACAACTTTCTGTACATGTATGCATGGCAAATTATTTGTACTTTTAAACCTGTGAACTCACCAACGTATGTTGATTTTTTAGAGCATATCTTTTCAGGTAACGGTGCTTAGGTACTTGGACAGTGAACTTTATACGAGACCGCTCCTACAAGAGCATTAGACATTGGAACATTAGTTTTGGACTATACGTTACTATTGTTGAACTTGTAAATGTTTTGGATTGTTCTTGTACTAGTTGTTCTAGTTTTGAACTTCTGTATTATTTGTGCATTTATGGAATAACGTTATAGTATTGATTGTTCTTGACACTTGTTCTTTTGTGTCGGGCTACATTATGATCCATTGATGGAGAATTCCTTTAGAGATTCTCTTAGACCCCAATATGTTATGACGATCCCTTCCGTCGCATCCTCGTGTTTTCGCTACTAGCGGGGGCATGGCAAATTATGTATAATATACTTATGTTTGACATATAATGTTTGATGTGAAGTTGTAAACATAAGTAATTTCTCCATTATATTTTCTAGCAATTTAGTTACCTTCTTGATAGCTTTGTTTTTCATTTTACTTTGTTATTGGAATGGTTAACTTACGTACACCCTCTAAACCTACTCCTAAATCTACACCTTTGTACATTATGAGACTTGAACCCTCAACCACTTCGGGAAGAACACCTTTCTTACCCACCTTGGTACCTCTAGGATACATGCCCTTTGATTAACTTTATAACCAAATATAAGAACTTTGATATCGATTATAATTCACTAGTGGTGTACTTTATTTAGTCATGTAGTTCTTTTCGTTCCTTTAGTGTTTCGTTGATTTATGAAGAAAGTCATAATCTTATACCTCTATGAAATCATACAACTATGCATCTTGTGTTTTTAACTCAATTTATTTTTGAATAATCTAGGCCTATTAATTTGTATTATTGTTGATCTTTTAGTCTTATTCAAACTTCAACATATTCTCAGCCTCCATAAATTTGTGATTGCATTATCTGATTTATTTGCATTTTTTCACAGTTGATATCATCCCTGTAATCGAGTTTGATAGAAGTGGTGACCATCTTGCAACTGGTGATCGTGGGGGCAGGGTGGTATTGTGTGAAAGAACAGATACAAAAGAGGTTTGTGCCATAGTATTTGTATTTTTTTCGTTGAGAATGTCCTTCCCTTTTTACTATTTTTGTTTGTACTAATGGTTTTTGAATACCCTTACGTTTATCTTGGTATTTTTTGGAAGGTAACCACTCTACTTCCTTTTCCACTTAGTTGCATTACATATGAATGCTCATATAAGTGAAGTGTAGACTTCGTTTTGTATCTATGAAATTTCATTTGTATCAATCCTCGAATCAAAAAACTCTTTTTGCTATCAGTTTTTGTTATTATGAAGCTTAAATCTAATCAAAAGAATCTATTATTAAATAGTGGCCAATCTCTTTTGATAACATAAAAAATGTGAATTTGATGCACCTTGAGGTTCAAGCCTGTCACCCCGTGCTTTTAATTAATATGCTTCTAGCATGGTAACACCAATAGTTGTCAAGTCATAAAAGATAATATATTATATGACATTTTAGACCTAGTGATATAACCTTAGAGAGCTGCTTGGTTTAAAGGCTAGCATTTTATGTTCTTAGTGAAGGATAATATGAATACTCTCGAGAAACATGTGTAGCTATTTTCTTTTTAGGATGGGTATTTATATCTTGCATTCTTGCTTCTTTCCTTTTCATTTGTTTGTTTTGTTGTCTTGTGATACAACTTTCATGTGGATATAAAATTCTCTCTTCACATTATACAAGTCTAAGAGAAAAGAAACCAAGAAAATTGGAAGCATGAACATAGACACTTCCAAAGTTGTTGGAAAGAACAATATCGCTACTTCAAGTGTTTCTTCAAGTACTAATTCTTATCTTGCAAATGGGGGTTCCAAAGACAAATCTTCCACTAATCTGATCAATGACTTCAAATTTCCATCTGGTGGCATTCAATCATTGCGTCTACCTATGGTATTCTATTTGATTCTTGATGTCAGTGTGCATTTGTTTATTATGTTATTTGAACTAAAAATCCTAATGAAGCACAATTAAAACTGGTCAAATGGCTTGAAAGCGTTTAATATAAATGCTAATAACATTTTAAAGTAATAATATCTTAATTTCATAGTTCCATAATTAGTTTCATCATTTGTTATTTATATATCTTAAGGGAAAGAACAAAAAAAGGCAAACGGGTCAACCTGACCTCACCTGTATTGAAAAGTTATTAAGTTTTGAAATTAGACCCGTTACCCAACTGCCCTATTTTGCCGCCTCTATCTATGGAAGTATGTTTTCATCTTGCCTAATGTTTTGATCCAAGCAATTAACTTAAACTCCCCTGTTCGATCGTAAAAAGACCACAACTCACAAATTTGGTCATAAAGTTGGATTAGCCACTCAGGTTTTTTTCATCACTTTTTCGGTCGCAAACAAAAATGCTAAATTTCTATTAGTGATGTTCAAATGGTCAAATCTAGAAATATATTGACATTTATATGGTTTTGATAAAACTGTTTTATTTGTTTCAGTCATTTTCTAGAAGCGTTTGCTTAGTGATACTTGGAAACAGTTGGTACAGTAACCCGTGGAAGAAATTGAGAAACTAAGAGTGAAACAAATGAATATGAAGAATACAGACATAAAGGATGGGTTCCTGCTTGAAGTGCCGGGCATCACGGTCTTACAGGTGTGTGTAGCTAACTTGTTTTAGTATATCTATCTAACTACAACTTAACACTGATTCTCTTTTTATATTGTTTTATTACACATTGCTAAATGGAACTCGTCATTCCAGCAAATATAGAAGTGTTGTTCAGTCTATCGAATCTGAGTGATGTAGAGTTGATAGATTCAAATATATTTAATTATAGGTGGGAATTGGAAAAGTGATTTGGTTAGAAATTATGGAATGAATGTTGATTAACATATACTGGTTGTTACTTCATTTGCATAGTCAAAATTCACAAGTTTATTTTGATGAAATTGGTTTTTTCTTAGGTTGGAGGAGGTAAAGATGAATACATCGATGCTAATTTGGATGGAATTCGTGAAGAGTGGTCGCGTTATGAATTTAAAACTACATATTAGCCAATTAAATTAATTTAGAACTACTTTGTACTTTTTGTATTTACATGTGAAGTTGAAACGACTGTGTAATTTTTGTTACTATTTAATTAACTGAACTTTGTTTTGCTGTTATTCAACAATTATTGATTTATTGTTTTTTAAAAACAGCAGGTAAATTTATAAAAATTTATATATATATAAAATAAAACAACTAAATATATGACGGGCATTGCGTATTGTTTTGAACGCGTCATTAAATTTACATAGATGACACGAACACGCTCGTCATCTGGTCATTTATGACTACCTCTTACTTGACGTGTGCAAGACTGGTGAAGGGTGGTCAATGCAACAGTTTCACAGGATGAAGAGAGTTGGAACACTTAGCAATTCAAATAGGGAACCTGCAAGTGGTAATACAAAGAACACAAGTAAAAGAACAAGAACAAGAACACTCAAATATGGTTTTCAAGAATGATGTATATTGCTCTCAAGTTCTTACAAGTGTTACAAAATATGAAATAAGATACAAGTACTTGAGACACTTTATACTACATCCTACAGCCGGACATACTTTGAAGGCCAACTAGAAACAATAATCTAGACAACAAGATCAAGTAGAGTCAAAAGGCAATCTGTCTTTTGACTAGTGACTATGACATGTCATAGCTCACATCCTTATCTATTACAAAAAGGATAAAAGTTCATAATTGGAAAGTTACAGACAAAGACCCTAATCTACAGTTGATAAAAGCATAGACTTTTCACCAACTCATATAAGTTGGGGAGTCTTCAGAAGTGGCAGCGGAAAGTGGTTCAGCTTTCGTCAAAAGGTGATTCAGAAGAAATCAGTCTTTGGCTTCAAAAGACTTTGTCTTTGAAGCTTCAAAGACTTCATCTTTGGCTTCGGAAGATATGGTCTTTTAGCTTCGAAAGATTTGATACTGAGCATAATTCACTGAGTTATATCAAATATTCTGAAGTAACTTCCTTGTACTTTATTTATGCATGCTGAGAGCTTTTGGTTGTTCTTTAGTTACATCAGCCTCTAAGTGTATTCCTTACAAACTCCCTCTCGGCTGATGCTACCAAAACTAAAGAGACCTTTGATTCTTGATCATCATCTACTGACAGTCCTTATCAGAATCAAAACCATTCCTTTGATCATCAGCTGGTCAGGATTCCTCAGACTCTCAAAGTATCTCCTCATGTCATAGAGATCATGCAGAGGAAGGTCAAGTATGTTTTTCCAGAAGTCTAGATCTTGACCTCCTTGATCTTTAGTGACATACCATCTTTCTGGATTGTTGCAAACATCCAAGACATGATGGGTCTCTCAACAACAAGAGGCTCTACTTGAATAGGAGTTAAACAAGCAGCCTCTTCTATCACCCTCAGGATGTTTTGACCCATCCTGAGGTGTAGAGGTGGACGCCTTGGACTTCTTCTTCTTCTTTCTCTTTTCCTTTCTGATGGCCATCCTCTTCCTCTTTTTGTATTTTAACTAAGGAGACTGGCCTACAGTACCAAATTGCTCTTGTTTATCTTCCTCAGTTGGGTCCTTGTCCTTTACAGGTTCAGAAGGAGAAGGATCAGGACCCTGCTGTGGATCAGAAGATGAAGTTGGTTGTGATGCAGCACTAGGTCCAGGTTGTGTTTTCTTTTATGGTTCAACCTTGACCTCAGCTCCAGGTGCAGCCTGACTTGGTGGAGAATGAAAGTCAACTAGCTCACCCCTCTAGATCTTCTGCTTGATAACTCTAATATGCTCATCCATGGTGGATAGAGACATTGGACCAAGTCTCCTTCCAGAGGATCCATACAGCTTCAAAAGGCACACCATCTTCAGTCTATCAGTAGATTTCTTGAAGTTTGCTTTAATAGTGGCTCTTGACTTTACAGCCTCTTCCCTTATTTCATCCTAGCAGCTTTTTGCTTTTTTTGTACTTGTTGCTTAAGCTGCTTTAGGTATTCAAATTCAATGTAGTTGTATGGCAAGGGAAGAAGGTTTGCTGCCTGATAGAGGCCTGTGTCACTCAGGTAGGTGATCATGTTTTATCTATCTTGTTTCCTACCTCCCTGAGTTTGTTGTTAAGCTATCACAACCTCTGTCTCAGGGTTTTCCTGAACTGGGGAGAGGGAAGGAGCTTTGTAGAGTCTTTTTCTCCTTCTTTCTTCTTTGATCTTGAGGAGCAATTCTACATCCTCAGCTTCCTTCCTCTCCTTTGACACTTCCATGTCAGCTAGTTCATTTAATTTCTCCAAGGGGAGAGAGATGAGTTTATCAATGTTGTAGTTTTTAGAACCCCAATAGTTTAATCTAGCTGCCCTTAACTCATCATCTTGAGTGCTTAGTCCAGGGACAACCTTGATTAAAGCTTCCATGAAGCTAGGGGTCCTACTTGAACTCTCTCCCCTTACCTTCCTCTTCTTCTCTCTCTCCTCCTCCTCAATCTCCTTAAGTGTCATCTTTTTTTACCTTAGTCACTCACATGCCTGTGTGACTCGGGTTGGAGAGAGCTTTGGCCCTCATTGCTTGGTTCTGCACTAAAGATCTAGCCAGAGAGAGGCTGTGAGACACCTTCACCAACTGGTGCCTTATTGAGGGTAATTGGTGCTAAGGGTGTTGAAGCAGCTCTTGTCTCAAGGTTCACAAGCTCAACAGCTGGGCCTTCAGCCAAGGTTTCCCCTTCGAAGCTAATCTTAGGGTCCACCTCAGCATCCAGTTGACCAACAGTCTTGCTTGCTAGCCTCTGCCTATATAGTCTTGTTCTCATCTTGAACTCTTCACGCATCCTTTGTTGAATCCTATCAGCTAACCTTACAGCTTGCCTGTTATGACTTTGGTTGGCAAGTTAGAGGTCAACTAGATAGGTGGTCTCAGAGTATCTCAGGTTGTAGAAGTTGAAGATCTCTTGTTGACCCTGAGATCTAGAGATTAACAGGGCTCTCCTTTGATCATCATACCTTAGTCCTACTATTGGATTTTTAGTAGGGTGAGATGGTGTAGGCATAGCCCTTGGTATACCCTCCTTAAACAAGCTTTGAATGAGAGAGTCCACATCAATGTGAACTTGAGGAGGTTGTTGAGTATAGACAACTGCATGTGAGGGTGGTGAGTCCTCCATGTCCATACTTTGAGAGAAACTCCCAGGTTCTATGATTGTAAGTTATTTTCTCCCCCTTTTTAGTAGCATCACCCTCTTGCACAGTGTGACATCCGGTAATTTTCCGTTACCAAACTCCGTTAGTTCCGTTAGGTCTTGCATACACGTGTCGTGAGCACACACTAGTTGTCCTTGAATGTTGGTGACTTAATAACAATTATCTATGATAAACAGATAATAACTTGATTAATAATGTGATTATTAAGTTGTGCTTATGTGCTTATGTGCTTATGTGATTTTGGATATTATTTGTGAATTTTATCTTGTAACGTGATGACGTTTTATATTTATTGCATGTGTTTTGTAGCTATTGAAAATTTTGTATGATTATTATTGTTAGTTTTTAATGCTTGTAGTTTGTAGTTTAAACCTTTTACAAAGTGTTAAAAGATTAGTTTTTACAAAAGGTAATTAAAAGGGGTTTAAAAGGTAAATTTTAATTAAGTTAAGTGATCAAAAACTCCAACCCTAGCCCCCTCCCCACCTTCAGCCGCGATCTTCATCCATACACACACACTTTGCAAATTTGAACCAAGAACAAGCAATTGATCATCGATTTTGGTTAGTTCCAAGGATTACAACAAGTTAACAACATCAATTCTTAGCCACTACGCGATTAAATGTTAGATTTTTATGGTTTTTTCATAGTTTTTGGGTGTTGGCCGAAACCCAAGTTCGAATGGGTGCTAGATGTTGAATTTTGTGATGTTTGATGATTGTATGATGTTAGTTAGGTTGTATTGATGTTAGTTTACGTGGATTATACGAGAAATTCGTGGTTTTGATGCGTAGTTCATACCTTACTAATAATAGTAACTTTATTGCATGAACTTGATGATTCGATGATGAATTGAGGATGTTATGATGTTAATAATGTTGTATGAATGCTGGAATTATGATACTTATGTTAGAAATCCAAGAATTAATCATGTAGTTCATACCTTGCTAAAAGTAGAAACTTTTGGATAGGAGATTGATGAATTATGATGATTTGATGATGTTGAACATGTTTAAATGATAGTTATGAGCTTGAATAGGTATTGTGTTGATGAATTCATGATTGAATTGAGCGTTAGGTTGATTTTGGGATGTACTTTCCCAAAAGGGAAACTTTATTGGTGTGGAACATTGGATAAGCTGAATTGGGCATGTTTATGATGTTAGGATCATGTTAGAATGTTTATTGGTGGTGTCTAATATGGTGGAATGTGTTAATTGGGTTGTATGGATACTTGATTGGTCAATTGGGAAATTTGGACTTTTATGGATTATACATGATGATGGATTATGTTAGGAGATTATGGAATCATGATTGGGATTGTAATAGATAATTGTTGGGTATGTTGGTTGGCATGAATCTTGTTGAATAATGGGATGATGATCGTCATACACGCGTGCGAATCTGAGGCCCCTACTTAGTAGGATTGGCAGGGTTTAGGGTGTGAAGTCGTGAGTTGCTTCACATGGCATGTTGTGCATGATTAGACTTTATGTATGATGTACTAGTTATGATGTAATTATAATTATGTTGAGCATGTTGACTACTTGAGATTCGCATGAGTTGTATGATAATCTAAGTTGTATGATGATCTTGGTAGAACAAGTGGTTGATGAAGTGATATACGTGAACAACTTTTATGATAACCATGTATGATGAGTTGCTATGCTTGATTAAAAGGGATTTCAATTAATATGCCACCAACGGGTCAAACGGGTCAACTGGTTCAAATGCGTCTTGTTTGTTTCTAAAACCTTGGGTCAATGTGTTTATTGAGCATTTAGGGATTGTTGATGATTCTGTGTACACGTACTCATGTATTTGTGTGTTCTAGGTAACCTCTGAAGGTTGTCTTTCCTCTCTCTCTCAAGTTAGCTTTAATATCATTCATGAGCACACCAGGTGAGTTCATGCCCCATTTTATTTACACTCTCTTTTGGGGGAGATAACATACTAGTTCTAAAACGCTTTATTGATTATAAGTTGTGTATAGTGTAATGTAGTGCGATATACTATGAAAGTCCTCACACTTTCGGATCGTTAATATTGGAACTAGCGGGAAATATTGGGTAGTACTATTGGGTTTTACAAGCCCCACCTGTGCGACTCGAGGTCAAATGGGTGCAATTTGTCCTAACACATGGTGTCACGACCTAGTAAGTCGTGACGGGAGGCAATCAAACGAAACGCTGTCAGCTTCCATCGCGAAATCACTACAATTATTATTTATGAATTTAGACTAGCTATCTAATTCAACGCACTCTTATGTTTTATAACTGTTACTGTTATGTTTTACGCAAACTCATGAACTCGCCAATCATTGTGTTGACTCTTTTAGTATGCTATTCTCAGGTTGTTGTTAATGAAAAGCTTAGGAGCACTCACGGGTCAGCATTTGTGGGAAGCATTGTTAGGAACATTTGTGGGTTTTGCTATTGGGATTATTGTGTATTTTGTTTTGAACAACGGTTGGCGTGTGTTTGCGCATTTTACATTACATTACATTACTTTGGTTTGTCTTCTTTACTGAACGCTTCCGCACTATTTTTGAAGTTTTAAACTCTAATTTTGCTTGAATGTTTCATATAGAGTCGTTCTGAGTAACTAATGACTGAGATCCTGGTTTGTCACACGCCTCGCGGTAAAACCCCGCACGTGGATTTTGAGGGTGTGACAGATTGGTATCAGAGCCATTGGTTATAGGAAACTAGGTTGCATACACACTAGACTATAACTGCACAATTTGTTAGTTACTCGTCACTTATTTCCTTACTGTATACTCGTTGGCATACGTATCACGTACTTCGCAGCATGGCATTGCCATCCAGATATTTAGGCAAGAGACCTGCACGGTCTGAGTCACCTCCTCCTTCTCCTGTACCTGATAAGGGATCAGACTGGCCTCGACATCCTTACCCTTCTGAGGAAATGGATTAGGATTAGCCATTCGCATTACCCGAGCGCGATCCTCCGCGGAACTGGAACTTCTATCCTACCTATATATACCGCATGGTTTACAGGGAGCGTGTACCACCTGCAGCTCCTACTCAACCCAGGACTAGATCGTCGACAGCTTCTCCAGCACACACACTTCCTACCTTGGACATCCCACATGAGCATGCGTTTGCAGCATTGGTGGCTACACTAGACACCGAGCGGCAACGTATTAGAGGACTCTCTAATGAGAACTCCGCTCTACGATACGGGATGCGACAGTTATGGTTACAGGTAGAGACGCTCCAGGAGCGACTTTCGATGGCCATTAGTGGGCATCATACTCTGGCAGGCAATGTGCTAACGCTTACCGAGTGCATGAACGCGCAGGATCATTTGAACATAGTGGTAGATGATAGATTTGCTGACCTAGAGGCACAGCTAGCAACACTTTAGATTGCTGAAGCCCCTGTACCTGTGGCAGACCCTGAGGAAGAATACCTAGAAGAGGAACCTGAAGAAGTGCCTGAGGAAGACCTGGAGGAAGAAGATCCAGAGGAAATGGAAGAGGATAGTGATGGATCGGACATGTTAGATTGATTCCACTTTCTTATGATCTGGACAATATGGTGTTTCTTTTTCCTTTGAAACCTATGTGGGAAGGTTGTTTCCCACCCAGCTGAAAAACTAAAATTTTGACATTGATATAATATTTTGTGAACCATTTACAATTTATTTATCTTTGGTGATTATTTTTGTTATAAATATTGTGGTTCTGGTAAATTCATTATTTCTTATTATTTACCGTACTTCAATGAGATTAATGTGTTGGATGTTACTCATTATTGTACTTGTGAATGTAAAGTGAAATATGGACGCAAGAAGTAGAGGACGTGGACGTGGCCGTGGACGTGGTGCCGGTGGTCATGGTACCGGTGCTATAAACATGACCCCTGCTGAATTAGCTGCCCTGATAAATCAACATGTGCAAGCAGCGGTTGGTGCACAAGCTGCCCAATTTGGAGGTAAATGATGACCTTGGTCATCAACTGCATAAATTTTTCTACTAGATGGTTAACCCATTAGATTGGACTAAACAAACCAAAACGTTGAATACAGGACCGCCAGCGTGCACATATAAAGCATTCATGGACTGCAAGCCCCACACGTATAGTGGAGCTGAGGGAGCTGTAGGGCTCGTACGTTGGTTTGAGAAGACCGAGTCAGTCTTCTCCAAATGCAACTGTCCAACGGTGGATCAAGTAAAGTATGCCACGGGGACGCTTGAGGGCGCAACACTCTCGTGGTGGAATGCCCAAGTACAAATGCTTGGTAAGGCAATCGCCAATGCTTTACCATTGGATGAATTCAAGGAAATGATGATGGAGGAATATTGTCCTCGTAGCGAAGTTCAAAAGCTGGAAGCTGAATTTTGGCAGCTCAAGATGGAAGGATTGGAGATTGAGGCCTACACAACAAGGTCTCATGAGTTGGCAACGCTTTGCCCAGGCATGATAGACACGCCGGTTAAACGGATTGAGCTTTATCTACGCGGCTTGGTTCCGGAGATAGAGAGCATGGTGACTGCTGCAAACCTCTCTACTATTCAACAGGTGATCCGACTAGCTCACAAACTTACTAATCAAGCGGTAGAGCAAGGCAAACTACCCAAGCGGGGTGCCGTGGCAAGCGTGCCTGATAATAAACGCAAGTGGGACGGCTCAGGCAACAAGGGATCGCCATCAAAGAGTCAACCTCAGCAGCAACAGCATCATCAGCAACAGAACAGGTTTGACAACAACAAAAGCTTCAACCAAACAACTCCCTCAAACCAAGGGCCAAGCAGATACGGTGGGAGACACCCAAAGTGCAACCGGTGTAACTATCATCATGTGGGCAGATGTGACAACTTAAAATGCCAGCGCTGTGGAAAGATTGGACATAAAGCAAAAGACTGCCGTGGCAAGCTGATGAAAAAGCCACAACAATCCCAGGAAACACCCAAAGGCTGCTTTGAATGTGGGAAATAGGGCCATTACAGGAGAAACTATCCTCAGTTGAGGAAGAACGAGAATGGTGCAAACAACGGTGGGAGCAACAACAGCAATAACAACAACAACAACAACAACAACAACAGCAACGACAGCAGCAACGGTGGTAACAATGGTGGAACAAAAGGGAGAGCCTTTGTTGTCGGTTCAGGTGTGGCTCTAAACAACCCTACTACTGTTACTTGTAAATTCTCTGTTAACGATTGTTTTGCTACTGTACTGTTTGACACTGGAGCTGATAGAAGTTTCATCTCCACTAGGTTAGTAGTCTTTTAAGTGACATGCCCTCAGCATTAGAATCTAACTACACCGTAGAGTTAGTTGATGGTAAGCAGATTCACGTAACGCATATCCTTAAAGATTGCAAGATAGAACTTGCTGGTCATACCTTTGACAAATATCTCATGCCTATTACACTAGGGAGTTTTGATGTAGTAGTAGGCATGGATTGGCTTCCCGACAAGCAGGCGAAAGTCACATGTCACGAGAAGATCATACAAATCCCTATTTGTGAAGAAATTCTTATAGTCAGAGGCGATAGAAGTGGTACAGTGATGGGCATCATCTCATTCATGAAAGCACAGAAGTTGTTGCAGAAAGGTTGCTTAGCCATATTAGCCCTCGTTACTGATAAACAACCAGAAGAAAAGAGGATAGAGGATATCCCTGTCATTCGTGACTTTCCTGAGGTGTTTCCAGAGGATCTGCCTGGATTACCACCTTATCGTCAAGTTGAATTCCAGATTGATTTGACTCCAGGAGCCGCTCCGATTGCGAGAGCACCATACCGGTTAGCTCCGAACGAACTAAAAAAATTATCTGCTCAACTACAAGAGTTGTTGGATAAAGGGTTTATCTGACCGAGCTCGTCACCTTAGGGAGCACCAGTTCTGTTTGTCAAGAAGATGGATGGTACTTTTCGAATGTACATCGACTATAGAGAACTTATCAAGGTTACGATCAAGAATAGATACCCACTACCTTGTATAGATGATTTATTCGATCAACTTCAAGGATCAAGCTATTATTCTAAGATTGAATTGAGGTCTAGGTACCATCAACTGAGAGTTCGAGAGGAAGACATCTCGAAGAACGCTTTCCGTACAGGTTACGGTCATTACGAGTTCTTGGTCATGCCATTCGGGTTAACGAATGCACCAGCCATATTCATGGACCTCATGAATCGTGTGTGCAAACCCTATCTCGATCAGTTTGTTATTGTGTTTATCGATGACATATTGATCTACTCAAGGACTGAGGAAGAACATGAGGAGCACTTATGTTTAATCTTAGAATTACTTAGAAAGGAACAACTGTACGCCAAGTTATCCAAGTGCGATTTCTGGATACGTGAAGTGCAATTCTTGGGTCATAAATGAGAAAGGAATACATGTCGATCCTGCAAAGATTGAAGCAATAAAGAATTGGGCGGTACCCAAACCACCAAGCGAGATACGACAGTTTCTTGGACTGGCAGGATACTATCGGCGATTCATTGAAGGATTTTCTAAGATCTCACAACCTTGACTCACAAGGGAACAATGTACAAATAGGGTGAGAGTCAGGAATCTGCTTTCCAATTACTGAAACAGAAACTATGTAGCGCACCGATATTGGCGTTACCGGAGGGAAGTTATTACTTCGTAGTCTATTGTGATGCTTCTATTCAAGGACTTGGTTGTGTCTTGATGCAGTGAGATAAAGTGATAGCTTACGTCTCAAGACAACTAAAGGTACATGAGAAAAACTATACCACCCATGACTTGGAACTGGGTGCGGTAGTTTTTGCCTTAAAGATCTGGAGACATTACTTGTACGGTACCAAGTGCACTATTTACATCGATCACAAGAGTCTTCAGCACATCTTTGAGCAGAAGGAATTGAACATGAGGCAAAGATGCTGGGTAGAATTATTGAACGACTATGATTGTGCTATCAAGTATCATCCGGGAAAGGCTAATGTAGTCGCTGACGCGCTGAGTAGAAAGGAAACTGCTAAGCCCCGATGAGTGCGATCTTTGCAACTTACGATTAGCACACGGTTACCTGAATAAATCCGAAAGGCTCAGACAGAAGCTCTGAAAGGAGAAAACATTGGGTCTGAATCGTTACAGGGAATGGATAAACAGTTGGAAGTAAAGGAGGATGGAGTTCATTATTTCATGGACAGACTTTGGGTACCTTTGCATGGTAATCTGAGAGACTTGGTTATGAGTGAGGCACACAAGTCTAAGTATTCTATACATCCTGGATCCAACAAGATGTATCATGACCTGAAGGCACACTACTGGTGGCCTAACATGAAAGCGGATGTAGCTACATATGTGAGCAAGTGCTTGACCTGCTCAAAAGTAAAAGTGGAATATCAGAAACCATCTGGGCTATTACAACAACCTGAGATTCCTATGTGGAAGTGGGAACAGATTTCAATGGATTTCATTACCAAACTACCCCGGACTCCTATTGGTTGTGACACGATATGGGTGATTGTAGATCGATTGACTAAGTCTGCACACTTCTTGGCGATCAAGGAAATGGATAAAATGGACAAGTTAACCCGACTCTATCTGAAGGAAATAGTTTCAAGACATGGTGTACCAGTCTCAATTATTTCTGACCGCGATGGTCGTTTTACATCACACTTCTGGTAGTCATTACAGAAATCTTTGGGTACGTGATTAAACATGAGTGTTGGATCTGAAAAATAGTCTAATATTATCAACACAGTCAAAGTCAACAAAAGTCAACATTAAAGTCAAAGTCAATGCAAAAGTCAAGTCGACACGTTCAGAACAAAGATCAATAGTGAGACGTTGAAGATACAAAGAACACGGGTCTTAGATTAATAAATATTTTGTTGTCAACAAAATATATATTTAATCTTTATTTGTCTAATTTGTGTCTTAATTGTAATTTCATAATTATTATGTTTTAATGATAGTCTAGGGGGCTAATTGTCATTAGACTATATATAGCTAGAGTTATTAGAGTGTTGTAGAGCTTGTATGAGCTAGATTTGAGGGGTTTCCATGTAAACAATATCTTATGAAAATCAATATAGGTCAAACAAGGGTTCTATTGAATGTTCTTGAGGTGTTCATCATTGTTCATCCATATTTTATAGTGTTTGATCTATATTTCACACAAATATCATTGATATTTGTGTTATCAGTGGGATTTGTTTGTGTTTATCAATCAAGTGCACTGTTATATCGATCATTAGGACCAACAATTTGGTATCAGTGCCATTGTGATCTTGATGATTTGAGTTTTTGTTTGGTTCAAGTTCTAAGTCACTGTTCCATTCATTTTCGATCTGATCTGAGTGTTTTGGATATGGAAATTGATTGAGGATTGCTCGATTTTGGTGTGAGAAGCTATAGGAATCATCAGATCTCAAATCCATTGAGATTTGGATGAGTTTGAGCTGATTTCATGCTGAAAAAGGTTGTCCAGATACGTCGGGCGAATTTACAGCTCGTCCAGCGAAACTACAACATCTTCCAGTGAAACTACATAGTTTCGCCTGGAAAAACTAGGGTTCCTTCAGCGAAACTAAGCTGTTCTTGGTTTTTGGATCTGTTTTCCTTGTTCCAGCGAAAGTACATCTGTTGAACGAAAGTTCATAGTGTTTGTGTGCCAATCCCAGCAAAATTGCTGCCAAATTGTTCTCTGAACGAAAGTTCAACTAGTTTCGGGCGAAATTACCCTGCGAAACTAGCATTTGTGTGCCATTGCTAGGTGAAACTGCTGCCGAAACTACTAGCGAAATTACCAGCGAACTTGCCAATGAAATTAGTGATAATTCAGAGAATTTGTCAGCGAATTTAGTGAAATTTCAACAAAATTAGCCTCTGGTCATTTCTAAAATGTCTTCTTTAGAAGTAGCCAATTTCCATCAATCTGATAATCTAATATCAGCACAAAGTCGGTTTGATTCTTTTGTTGCCATGAAAGATGAAAAGATATCTAATTTTGTTGATCGATTTTTTATGGTGGCAAGCAATCATAAGAAGTATGATGACCAGCTGGGGAACCATGAACAAGTCATAAAACTTTTGGACTCTCTTCCTCCACAGTGGAGTCCACAAGTTAGATTGTTAAAGCAGGAAAGAAATTTTGCTGACTACAAACTCATTGAAGTTATCAACAAGCTGAAGTCATTTGATTTGGATATGAAAAGAGGAGTGTATAATCAATTCATGTATGGTGGTGTATCTTCAAGTGCTGAGATCAAAGAAACTAAAAAAAAAGTCAACCATGCATTGATGGCTGAGGTAGTAAATAGTGATGAGGATTCTATTGAAGATTTTGATCCTTTCAAAGAATTCAGCTGTGATACTCAAGGTGAGAGTGTTGGTGATGTTGATGCCTGTGCAAGCTGGTGTAAAATTCAGAAGCAACAGGATAGTGAAACCGATGAAGTGAAGTAGGAGGTTCAGGATGAAGGAAATCCAGAGGGATATGAAGCTGAGGAAGCTAAAAAGAGAGCTGCTAAGGAGGAAGAGTACAAAAAGAACACTCCCATATATCAATGTGAAAAAGCCCTAGCTGCTGAAAAGATAGTTATGGGACTCCCCTATGAGATAGTTCAAGACATGTGTTCTCCTCCCTGCAAAATTCATTTATTCGGGGTTTATAAAGCTAACAGATTATTGTTAGAAAATGAAAAAGAATTAAAATGAATAAACAAAGAACTTAAAATCAATGAGTCCAAATATTTTATTAAACTAAGAGAAGCTTTAAAAGAAAATGATCTTTTAAAAAGAAATCTTTTAGAAAAGAATGTCGAGATTAATGTTTTGAGCGAACGAGTCACATTATCAGAATTTGAGACTAGCAAGCTTAAAACTAAACTTGATAAATGGACGATATCAGGGATGAAACAGGAAGAACTATTCTCTAAGCAAAGGGGAGCTAGAATCAAAACGAGTGTGGGATGTGGTGAAACTTCATATGTTTACACTCCTTCTAGCACTTACTGTTACTCTCCTATGCCTCAACCTCATCCATCTAATGATTTAATTGAAGCTGCAGATACTAAAAGTTTACATGCAGGTTTAAGCCGCGTTAATCACAAAGAGATTCGAGATGAATATGATTTTCCTGCAGGTTTGGGGCTCATCAAGCAAGGATCTGATCTGCAAAATGATAATTCCAACTCTGATGCTTCAAAACTAGTATTAGTTGTTTCCAGTAACTTCTTTAACAAATTCAAGACAGGTAACATCCCTTCATTTGTTCCTATCAAGTTTGTCAAAGAAGGAACAGCTGTGGAATCGTCAAGCAATCAGAACTCAACAACACAAACCGACACAACAAGAGTCATCAATCAAGATCCATTGGAAGCTGACTTGTGCATACAGGACTGGACAAGTTCTAATGATGAACAAGAGATCATCAAGTCACCTGAAGTTATCAAGTGTCAAAAGCTTCCAACAATTGAATCAAGACCTATACGGATCTCATCTCCAACTGCTAAACAAATCAGCAGTTCCTCCAAAACTCCACAGAAGCACTCACCATCTTCATCTACTATCCATCATGACCCTCACAAATTTACTTCCAAGTCTAACATGTCACCTGTCATACAAAAGGATTCATAAAAGAATATTCAGATATCAGCTTCCAGAACATCACACATCAAAACCCAGCCCAGTTCAAAATCCACATTGACAAAGTCTTAGAAAGTTCAATTTCCTGATATCCAAAAGAAGAAGCTTCAAGGTTGTCAACAAGCTGCAACAACCTCAAACCAGGCTCCACCCTCTCCAGCTTTCCACGTGACTACAAGAACCAAAAGCCTTTCAAGGCTTGCTTTAGATGTGGAAAAGAAGGTCATGTGCTAAAGAAGTGCCCTCAGGTTCAAAGGCAAGCTTCGGGAGGTAAAGATAACACAGGTTGCTTCTCGGGTTCAAAAGGTAAAAAGCACATATCTTTGAATGGTTAGATAAAGAACAATCTATCCAAACCTTCTCATGTGAAGTCGGTTTCACATGATTCAAAGATGAAAAAGACCAATGTTTCAAAATTAAAACCTCTTCCTTCGGGTCTTAAACAGAAAATGATTTCCAAATTCAATTCTTTCAAATCAAAAGTAATTGAACAGAAACAAATTAGGAAAGTAAAACAAAAAAAAAGGATAAAGAAATAAATGATTTTTTAAAAGAGTGTGTGCTTAAACAGGTTACATACACTGATGAAAAAGGAACTCTCAGGACCATGATGGCCTGGGTCCCCCTCTCTAACTAATCTGTTTATGAGTGCAGGAACAATTCAGGAGGCCTATTAGTAATCTGGTTTACTGACTGGGATTGTTCCTAATTCAAATTTGAGGCGGAACAAATAGGTTATGGTATCTCATCCACCTTTTGAATTCTTATCTACCATTCATAATCATTGCATTTTTCTTGTTACTTCATTTCTCATGTTTTTACTAGTATAATTTGGAAGACTTTCTTTAGTAAAATTCTTTTTTTAATTCCGTTTATTATATACTTTAAAAAAGGGGAAATTCTTTTTTTTTGTTTGTTTGTTTCATGGCAGTTAAAAAGAAATTTCGGGGAAGAATAAAAAATTTTCACGGTAACTAAGAACTTGATTTGGGATGACTGAGAAATGATAGTATGTCTTCTTGGTATGCTTATTTACATGACTTGTACTTTGTGAGAAATGATAGTAACTGATGTAGATGTCTGTATCACTTAATATTCTAAAATCTGAAAAAGACAATTTCATTATATGATATGCTTGGTAGGCTCAGCCTGAAAACGAAGTAAACAGTGATTTTGTAGCCTAACTAAAGCTTTAGAACTCGATGATAAGGATTATTCTCCTGAAATTTCGGCCTGCACAAAGTTATAAGTCTCGTCAAAAATGGGTTTAGAGTATCTGACTTCTGCCTTGATTACTTCGATTCCCAAATTCCCTCACCCTTGCTTCTGAATTGATGCTTCTTATAAGATCTTCAGAATCCTTTTCGTGCTTATCTCCTCTGCTATACGGAAGCATTGACCTGGAGTGATAATCTTCTCTGTTATACGTGAGTATAGACCTAAAGCTTTCATCAGCACGCTCAGATGATCATCTTCTCTGTTATACGTAAGTATAGACCTGGAGCTCTCATCATCTGTTCCCCAAATAAAGGCACAGTGATTCTTAAATTAAGATCATTGTTGAAAACTTAAAAGAAAATCAAGCAGAGTTAATTATATTACTCAATAAGCCCTGATGATGGGATAAGTTCTTTGCTAGATGTCTCTGGGAACCAAATCACCTGAGCTTCTCTAATTAAATCTAAAACATGATAAAATCAGTTGCAGATCACTTGCTGAAATGGATAAGGCATGGGTTTAAATTGGAAAAATATACCAACAATCATTTTTGAACTGTTTTTGGCTTTCAAAACTTAAAATTGTGACCAGACTCTGTATCAATGTGATCTCACTAACTTGACGATGTTCAAATATATCTTTGTGCTTTTGTATATCTTGAGGATGTGATCTCATGATCAAATTAGTTCTTGGTGTAATATGATAAAACAAAATAAAATAAAATATTCATTTCAAATCACTTTTCAAGTCTTTCATATTATGCTATTTAAATGTTATTATTTTCACATGCATTTCACGGGAAATTGCACACACAGATAAACACGGGTTTATTTGTTAACTGAAATGATCTGACAGGAAGTTGCGAGATTATGGTTGTGATTGTGTTACAGATTTTTGCTTCAAATGATGGCCGATCATCAGCTGAGCAAAGTACCATACCAGAGAACCTGTTCCTCAAGTTTGCAGAGGATACCGAGCTAGGATTCCTTCTCCTACATCTTCTAAAGCACTTAAGAATAGAGAGTTGGAGATACTATTCTTGATCATTCTCATGATGCACACAAAAGGAGGGATCATTCAAAAAGGGGGAGCCTATAAGATGAAAGATTGTCGGTACTAGATCATCAATCTAGGGGGAGATTGAAGATCTTTATATAGTTGACTTTTTAGTCCTGATAACGATGAAAGACGTTGATAATAATAGACTAAGGGGGAGTATTGTTGGATCTGAAAAATAGTCTAATATTATCAACGCAGTCAAAGTCAACAAAAGTAAACATTAAAGTCAAAGTCAACGCAAAGGTCAAGTCGACACATTCAGAACAAAGACTAGTAGTGAGACGTTGAAGATACAAAGAACACGGGTCTTAGAGTTAATATATATTTTGTTGTCAACAAAATATATATTTAATCTTTATTTGTCTAGTTTGTGTCTTAATTGTAATCTCATAATTATCATGTTTTAATGATAGTCTAGGGGGCTAATTGTCATTAAGTCTAATTGTCATTAGACTATATATAGCTAGAGTTATTAGAGTGTTGTAGAGCTTGTATGAGCTAGATTTGAGGGGTTTCCATGTAAACAATATCTTATGCAAATCAATATAGATCAAACAAGGGTTTTATTGAATGTTCTTGAGGTGTTCATCATTGTTCATCCATATTTTATATTGTTTGATCTATATTTCACACAAATATCATTGATATTTGTGTTATCAGTGAGATTTGTTTGTGTTTCTCAATCAAGTGCACTGCTATATCGATCATCAGGACCAACAATGAGTACTGCTTATCATCCGCAAACCGATGGTCAAAGCGAGCGTACTATACAGACATTGGAGGACATGCTACATGCTTGTGTGATTGACTTTGGGAATAACTGGGAAGTTCACCTACCATTGGTGGAATTTTCTTACAATAATAGTTATCATACCAGCATAAAGGCAGCACCTTTTGAAGCCTTGTATGGACGAAAATATAGATCACCAGTTTGTTGGGCTGAAATTGGTGATAGCCAGCTAACGGGTCCCGAGTTAGTGCACGAGACCACTGAGAAGATTGTACAGATAAGAAACTGTATGGCTGTAGCACGTGACAGACAGAAAAGCTACGCAGATAAGCGACAGAAACCTTTGGAGTTTCAGGTCGGTGACAACGTGTTATTGAAAGTCTCACCGTGGAAAGGCGTGATTCTATTTGGTAAAAAAGGAAAGCTAAATCCAAGATACGTTGGACCATTTGAGATTTTGGAAAGAATAGGTCCGGGGGCCTACCGGTTAGCCCTACCTGACTCGATGAGTGGAATCCATAATGTATTTCATGTCTCAAACTAGAAGAAGTGCTTAACGGACGAAACAATTGTAGTACCTCTTAAGGAAGTGCACGTAGATGAGCAATTACGCTTCATTGAAGCACCAGTCGAGGTGATGGATCGTGAGGTAAAGACACTTAAGCAAAGCAAGATACCCATAGTCAAAGTTCGTTGGAACTCGAGACGTGGACCGGAATTCACGTGGGGACGTGAGGACCAGATGAAGCTTAAGTATCCTCAGCTGTTCAAAACAACGACGACAGCCGGCAAAGGTATTGATTAAATTTCGGGACGAAATTTCTTTCAACATGGGGATGATGTGACAACCCACCCGAAACTCACTCGATTTCTTTGTGCCAATCCAGTAGACCAATGATGTAACTCAACCATGTAACGCAATTTTCGGGACGAAAAATCTTTCAACATGGGGTTAAAGTGACATCCGGTAATTTTCCGTTACCAAAGTCCGTTAGTTCCGTTAGGTCTTGCATACACGTGTCGTGAGCACACACTAGTTGTCGTTGAACGTTGGAGACTTAATAACAATTATCTATGATAAACAGATAATAACTTGATTAATAATGTGATTATTAAGTTGTGCTTATGTGCTTATGTGATTTTAAATATTATTTGTGAATTTTATCTTGTAACGTGACGACGTGTTATATTTATTGCATGTGTTTTGTAGCTATTGAAAATTATGTATGATTATTATTGTCAGTTTATAATGCTTGTATTTTGTAGTTTAAACCTTTTACAAAGTGTTAAAAGATTACTTTTTACAAAAGGTAATTAAAAGGGGTTTAAAAGGTAAATTTTAATTAAGTGACCAAAAACTCCAACCCTAGCCCCCTCCCCACCTTCGGCCTCGATCTTCATCCATACACACACACTTTGCAAATTTGAACCAAGAACAAGCAATTGATCATCGATTTTGGTTAGTTCCAAGGATTACAACACGTTAACAACATCAATTCTTAGCCACTACGCGATTAAAGGTTAGATTTTTATGGTTTTTTCATAGTTTTTGGGTGTTGGCCGAAACTCTAGTTCGAATGGGTGCTAGATGTCGAGTTTTGTGATGTTTGATGGTTGTATTATGTTAATTAGGTTGTATTGATGTTAGTTTACGAGGATTATACGAGAAATTCGTGGTTTTGATGCGTAGTTCATACCTTACTAATAATAGTAACTTTATTGAATGAACTTGATGATTGGATGATGAATTGAGGATGTTATGATGTTAATAATGTTGTATGAATGTTGGAATTATGATAACTATGTTAGAAATCCAAGAATTAATCATGTAGTTCATACCTTGCTAAAAATAGAAACTTTTGGATAGGAGATTGATTAATTATGATGATTTGATGATGTTGAACATGTTTAAATGATAGTTATTAGCTTGAATAGGTATTGTGTTGATGAATTCATGATTGAATTGAGCGTTAGGTTGATTTTGGGATGTTACTTTCCCAAAAGGGAAACTTTATTGGTGTGGAACATTGGATAAGCTGAATTGGGCATGTTTATGATATTAGGATCATGTTAGAATGTTTATTGGTGGTGTCTAATGTGGTGGAATGTGTTAATTGGGTTGTATGGATACTTGATTGGTCAATTAGGAAATTTGGACTTTTATGGATTATACATGATGATGGATTATGTTAAGAGATTATGGAATCATGCTTGGGATTGTAATAGATCATTGTTGGGTATGTTGGTTGGCATGAATCTTGTTGAATAATTGGATGATGATCATCATACACGCGTGCGAATCTGAGGTCCCTACTTAGTAGGATTGGTAGGGTTTAGGGTGTGAAGTCGTGAGTGGCTTCACATGGCATGTTGTGCATGATTAGACTTTATGTATGATGTACTAGTTATGATGTAATTATAATTTTGTTGAGAATGTTGACTACTTGAGATTCGCATGAGTTGTATGATAATCTAATTTGTATGATGATCTTGGTAGAATAAGTGGTTGATGAAGTGATATACGTGAACAACTTGTATGATAACCATGTATGATGAGTTGCTATGCTTGATTAAAAGGGATTTCAATTAATATAAACGTGTCAAATGGGTCAAATGCATCTTGTTTTTTTTCTAAAACCTTGGGTCAATGTGTTTATTGAGCACTTAGGGATTGTTGATGATTCTGTGTACACGTACGCATGTACTTGCGTGTTCTAGGTAACCTCTAAAGGTTGTCTTTCCTCTCTCTCTCAAGTTAGCTTTAATATCATTCGTGTGCACACCAGGTGAGTTCATGCCCCACTTTATTTACACTCTCTTTTGGGGGAGATAGCATACTCATTCTGAAACGCTTTATTGATTATAAGTTGTGTATAGTGTAATGTAGTGCGATATACTATGAAACTCGTCACACTTTTGGATCATTAATATTGGAACTAGCGGGAAATCTTGGGTAGTACTACTAGGTTTGACAAGCCCCACCTATGCGACTCGAGGTCAAACGGGGTGCAATATTGTCCTAACACATGGTGTCACGACCTAGTAAGTCGTGACGGGAGGCAATCAAACAAAACGCTGTCAGCTTCGATCGCGAAATCACTACAATTATTACTTGTGTATTTAGACTAGCTATCTAATTCAACGCACTCTTATGTTTTATAACTGATACTGTTATGTTTACGCAAACTCTTGAACTCACCAACCATTGTGTTGACTCTTTTAGTATGATATTCTCAGGTCGTGGTTATTGAAAAGCCTAGGAGCACTCACGGGTCAGCATTTATGGGTTAACATTGTTGGGAACATTTGGTGGTTTTGCTATTGGAATTATTGTGTATTTTGTTTTGAACAATGGTTAGCGCGTGTTTGCGCATTTTAGATTACATTACATTACTTTGGTTTGTCTTGTTTACTGAACGCTTTCGCACTGTTTTAGAGTTTTAAACTCTGATTTTGCTTGAATGTTTCATATAGAGTCATTCTGAGTAACTAATGACGGAGATCCTGGTTTGTCACACGCCTCGCAGTAAAAGCCCGCACGTGGATTTTAAGGGTGTGACACACAGGGGAGCTAGGAGTTAGGTCCACCGCATACACAAGTTCTTATGGTCCTGATTGAGTCCTCTTTATGGGTCTCTCAGCTAACTTTCCCTTGAGATTAGTGATCTCAAGTTGCTGTTCATTGACCGTTTTTTGTAAAGTAGTCACCTGAGATTCTAGGTAACTAACCTTTGAAACTAAATAGGTGTAGAGTTTAGTCAGTTTGTGCACCTTTAGTTGCATATTCCTCTCATCTGTATCAGAAGAATCACTGAGGGATGAAAGAATAGGACCAAGGTCTTCTTCCTCATCATCAGCTTTAGTTTCGTCACTGCTGGTTTTCCCCTGCACACTAACAGCTTCAAAAGAAGTGTTAATATGGCTAAGGTCTGAATGATGTAATCACTTGCAAAAGTGAGAGCCTCGTCTATATGGGCCTCCCGAACAGGTTCAGGGAGGTCCACCTCAGTTATGGGTGGATGATGTGGGCTAGATATATGTAATGCATGAGCACTCATCTCTCCTTGAGCAGGGGTGGAGAAGAGAGTCATGGTACTCACTAAATCCTATATCTTCATCATCATAGAATTCATGGTTGGGTATTGGTTGGTTAAGGTCAAGCGGCTGGGGATGGTAGCTTTCCCCTGAAGGTTGATCACTAGAGTTTTTAGACTCTGAGTGAAGGCTTAAGGCTGGGGTTGTGAGGTCATCAGGCTCAACAAGAGGAACCTTAGCACTAATCATAGAAACAAGGGGAGTGGTTTACTCCTCAGGAGAAGTGGGAGCTCTAGTGTCCACTTCTTCCTGTATGGTTGGTGATTTAGGGGCCTACTCAACCTGTGTAGACTGAGCAGGGGTTGGTGATGGTGATTTGTGGCTGTGTAGGGGTTGCAGATGTGGAAGGTGTGGGTTCAACATTGGCTGGTGCTGCCAAGTTGTCACCTTGAGCAATGAGCTCTAACATTTTTAGGACTAGGGCTATTTCTACCCTTGAGAAGCCAAAATTTGGCTTTCATATTGTCTTGAAGATGTCGGGCTTCATCTGTCCCAATTTAAGAAAATTACATGTTGCCCTTAACCGTGAGCCCAATTCACGGTTAAGAATGTATTGAACGTATCTAGGGAACATATAATATTCTAAGAAGTCCAAGTTTGCAAGTAGATTTGTATATACAAATTGAGAATACCTAAACTTGACCCTTGAACAATTCCATGGACTATGTAGGAAAGGTCTTCAGGAATTCGGTCCCATCCTTCATGTTTGTTTGAAAGGGAGTGGATAACCATATGGAGGAGGTACTTCCATTTGTATGAGACCTTGCCCTTTCTGAAGGTTCGTACGGAGTAGTCTTCATAGCCCATCTGCCGGAATGAGTCATTAATGGTAGATTTAGGGAAGGAAAAGTCACCCTCTTCATCATCCAGCCTTAGATGGGTGTTCATTGTGGCTAGAGTGATGAATACTGTCCTCCCTTGCACTATGGTAGACAGTGCCTTCCGACCATCCAAGATGACCTCTTGGCAGGTCCTCTAGAACTCCAAAAGTTAATCTTCATATAATGGAGGGTCGATTGTAAGTGCAGTGAGGTAGTTGGTTAGAGATAAGAAGTAGCAAGATCTTTTTTAGACGACAACAGAGCAACTTGATTATGTTTCCTGTGTAAGTGTATGGCAAAATCTGGTTGGTTTTGGGGATAAGGGTTGGCCATTTTGAGTAGCTTTGTGATGAAGGAAGGTAAGAACAAAGTTAGTTTGTGGGTGAATTTAGGGTTTGAATCTTGCAAATGAAAGAGAAAGTGAAAGAGGGGGAGCCGTTGTACAAATATATATATGAAATGGATTTGAGACAAAGTTAATGCAAACGGGTAAACTTTGAAATTCGAATGTCGGTCCCACCTCTGAAAAAGTTCCCAAAAAGGTAGTTTTCTTTGAAGTCTAAATCTTCCAAAGGTAATTTGTCTTCGGAAGGTTTTCGAAAAATTTCCAAAGCCAAATTTGGCTTCGGAGGATATTCCTTAGCTTTTCAAGAATTTTGCTTCGGAAGAAAATTACTTAGAATATTTTTACTTGCTAGATAAATTTTGCTTCGGAAGATATCAAATACCAGAAGTCTTATTCAATAAGAGAATAAGTCTTTTGAGACTTAATTGCTTTTGGAAGAAAGTAGTCCTTCAGTACATATAAGTACTTAGTGACAAATATAAGCTTCGGAAGATATATTCAAATTTCTTCCGAAGGTTAATTTCTCAGAAGTATTTATTTGTTCTGAAGACATAATTTTCTTCCAAAGATAACTTGATGTCTTCTGAAGGAAAATATATCCAAATTTCTCAAAATTCTAATGGACATCATTTTGAAAAGTTTCTTCCAAAGTAAACTGGGCTTATATGGTGATGATATAGACAACTTAAGACACACATATTATTAAATATAATCTTGAGTTTAGTTTAAGAAAAAATCTACTCAAAGTTAATCATCCCAATTACTAATACTAGATACTTAAATCTCTGCTCATCAAAATAATTTATGAACAGATCAGTATATTATTCATTTGTGTTAACTTTAACTAGTTTTATTAATCCTTTTTCAAAATTATCTCTAATCAAATAATACTTGATGTTGATGTGCTTTGTCTTTGAGTGCTAAACTGGATTCTTTATGATAGAGGTAGCACTATTGTTGTCTATGTGGATGGGAGTCTTCTTGAAGTTGAATCCATAGTCTAGCATCTGATTCTGAATCCAAAGAACTTGAGCACAGCAGCTTGCAGCAGCAATGTATTGAGCTTCAGTAGTTGATGCAGATACACAGGATTGTTTCTTGCATTGCCATGAGACTATCCATCCACCAAGAAATTGACATCCCCCAGATGTTGACTTTGCAGTCATATTGCAGCCACCATAGTCACTATCTGTATATGCATACAGATTGAAGTCAGAATTCTTTGGATACCAAAGGCCAAATTTAGGAGCATCTTTGAGATATTTGAGAATTCTCTTGACAGCAACCAGATGTGACATCCTAGGGTTGGCTTGATATCTTACGCAAATACATGTGGCAAACATGATATCAAGCCTGCTGGCTATGAGGTACATAAGAGACCCAATTATAGCCCTGTAGAGATGTTCATCAACACACTCCCCTTCAAGATCTGGTCCTAGAGAGTGGTTTCTGGCTGTGGGTGTCTTAGCAACCTTGCAGTTAGTCATGTGAAACCTGGTAAGTATGTCTTGCACATACATTCACTAATTTATGAAGATGATATTGTCAACCTCCTTCACTTGAATTCCTAGAAAGAAATTAAGTTCCCCCATGGCACTCATTTCAAGTCTATTCTTCATCAGCTTCTCAATTTTTTTGCAGAGCTTCGGATTAGTTGACGCAATGATAATGTCATCTACATAAACCTGAACCAGCATCAAGTCATTTCCTATTCCTATGATGAAGAGTGTTCCATCAATAGTACCTCTCTTGTATCCATGCTGACAGAGATACTATGATAGTGTCTCATACCACTTTCTTGGAGCCTGATGTAACCTATAGAGAGCTTTGTCAAGGTTGCAGACATAATCAAGATGATTTGGGTCTGTAAAGCCAGGTGGTAATTTGACATACACTTCCTCATCAATCACCACATATAAAAAGGCATACTTGACATCAAGTTGGTAGACCTTGAAATCCTTGGATGCAATAAAAGCCAGGAATATCCTAGCTTCAAGTCTTGTTACAAGAGCAAAGACATCTGTGTAGTCAATCCCTTCTTCTTGTGTGTATCCCTAAACAACTAGCCTTGCCTTATTCTTGATGACAAGTGCTCTATCATCCTTTTTGTTTCTGAAAACCCACTTGGTACCTATGGTAGTCTTCCCTTGAGGAAGAGGACATAAATTCCAAACCTTCTGTCTCTTGAATTGAAGTTGCTCCTCCTGCATTGCTTCAACCCAACTTCCATCTTTCAAAGCCTCTTCAAATTTCTTAGGCTCTATCTGAGACAAGAAACAAGAGTGAAGACAAATATTTTTGTCATGGGTTTGTCATCTTGTTCTTACCCCAGTCTTAACATCTCTAATGATGTTTGTGGTGGGATGGGACTTGTGGATTCTCAGTTGAGGAATCACAGCAAGTTGTTTGGATAGATCTAAATTGGTGAAATTCAGATCTGATGCTTGAGATTCATCCACCACATCAACAAACTTATCAAGTGAGACTTGATCCAATAAGTGTGTTACATCATTGATGTTGCCTTTTATGTAGTGGTTATCAGCATCAAGAAATTCTTGATCACTATCACCACCTCCATCTCCTCCATCATTGGATATTCCTTCATCTAAGTTTTGTGCCTCTATGTTGGAATTTACATGCACTTTAGATGTGTCAGCTGAAGAATTTGTCATGGTTGTGCTGATAGGATTTCTAACAGCAGGGCTAGTTATCACTGGAGCTGAAGTAGTTTGTGCACTTGGTATTCTTATCTCAAATCTTGGATCAGAATCTCCTATTGATAAATTACCCGTAGATCCTGAAACATTCTCATAAGATTTGTTAAAACATTAGGTAACTAAATCAAGATCAAACAACCAATCAGGACTAGAACCTTTCACACTGGGTGTGTGGTCATTGAAGGTCACATTAGCTGACTCTTTAACTAGTTTGGTTTTGAGATTGTATACTCTATAATCCATAGCTTGGGAAGAGTATCCAATGAAGTGTCCATCATCTGATTTCTCAGCAAATTTGGCTATTTGATCTTTGGTATTCAAGATGGTGCAAGGTTGAAAGGTCTCCTTTTGTGCCGCAGTTCATATGGAGTCTTACCATGAGTCTTAACCGCTAAAACTCTGTTCTGCACATAGCAGGCAGTGTTGACTGCCTCTGCCCAGAAGGTGATGGGCCGTTTAGAGTCAGACAACATGGTTCTTCCAGCTTCAATAAGTGTCCGGTTTCTTCTATCAACAACACCGTTTTGCTGAGGAGTCCTGGGAGTGCTATGTTGTCTTGTAATACCCTTTTCATCAAAAAATGCATCAAGGATTTAGTGTTTAAATTCAGTTCCTTGATCACATCTTATGATCATGACCCTGTGATCACATTGATACTCGATTTTCAAAATGGAACCCTTCAAGATCTCAGGGGTCTCATCCTTAGTTCTAAGGAAGAAGATCCAAGCATATCTTGTAAAGTTATCTGTGATTACCAAGCAATAAGAGGTGCTTCCTAAACTTATTACACTGATGGGTCCAAACAGATCCATAAATAATAAGTGTAGGGTGTAGTGATGGAATTCATTTCCTTTGGCTTGTGAGATACCTTGTGTTGCTTCCCTTTCAGGCATGCAACACAATGATCATCACTTGTAAACTCTTTCTTTGGCATTCCAGTTAGCAAATCATTCTTAATTAGTTTATTCATGTTTTTAAAGTTTACATTGCACATTCTTTTATACCAAAGGAAAGACTCATCACTATTGACCATAGACAGAAAACAAGAAACTTCTCCTAAAGGGGATGTTTCCTGCAAGTCCATCTTGTACATGTTCCCTTTCCTGGGGGCTCTAAGCAGTCCATTCTCTTAAGGAATGACCGCCCCGGGCTTGAGAACAATGCACTTATGCTCAGTAAAGACCATGTTGTGTCTCTGATCACAAAATTAGGATACATTTATAAGATTTTACCCAAGCTTCTTGATAAAGTTTACCTTTTCAATGCTTAGTTTACCATTTGTGACCCTGCCCCTTCTAGTAATGTAACCACCAGATTCTCCTCTAAAAGAAACTGGCCCTCCATTATTTCTTTCAAATTTTTGAAGCAAATAGCCATTGCCTGTCCTTCTCTCTTAATAGTAGATTCAGATTAAATACTGTTGATTAAATACTGTTGATCTAGCATTAATCTCTTCAAGCTTTCCATCTCCTTATCCTTCTCCTTCTCTCTTAATTCTTGATTCACCAATTTCATCTTAATCATCCCCAATTCATTAGCCAATGATGTATTCAGATTTTGAATGACATCTTGGTCTAACTCTGATCTAGGATCACTCCTTTCAGAAGCTTCAGAAACACTTGTTATTTGTGTTTGGTTCTCCTTTTAGTAATATCAGCTGGCTCACCCTGGTCTGCCTTCTTCTTTCTCCTTTTCACTCTCTAGACCCTCAATTCTTCTTCAACCTCGTCTATCTCATCCTCCAGATTATATTCTTTGTCCTTGGCATATTTCTTCCTCTTCTTGATAGCCTCAACCTTCTTTTCCTAGTATTCTGCTGCATTTTTTTTTTTCATTTTCTATCACCCTCTTGATATAATTCCACCTATCAATTGGGTACATGTTTTCCCAAAGATGTGTTATTTTTCCACTGAAATCATGTCTCACAGCAGAGCAATCAGCAAATATTCGAGTATTCATTTGAACCAGTCTCTTAATTTCTCCATGTTTAGGCAAATCAGGCTTTAAATCATCTAACAACATCTGCATAAAACTGGGATACAACAACCATTTGTCCTTCTTCAAAACTATTATATTTTCAGTCATACAGTCAAATATCAGTTTAGCTATATTGGCCTTTTGCCCTCTGTAGAACACTATCATGACCCTAGCCCAATGCAAATTCAGTCCATCCGATCCTCCTTTCCTATGGTCCAAGCACATAATGAAGACATGTGCAATGTATATCCATTCCTTAGACAGGAAGGAATTCTTGATTGCTTTCCTTGAGCCAAAAGGAGGTACCTCATATCCGATGCTCCTAAATGCATCTATCACTTATGCCTCAAACAGCACCACCCCATCTCCATAATCCTCCTCTAGCTTCAATACTCTAGTAATAGTCTCAACAGTGATAGAAATGTCATGGCCATAGACCCTAGCTGTAATCTGGTGTGGACTAGATCCAAGGTCATACTCTGCTGTCCTCCAGAAATCTTTGATATAAAGATCGTAGATAGTAGGCATGTAGGATATAGCATAACTAATCCAGGACTCCTTCAGCCACTTGATACAATCTTTAAATCCAATAGTCTTCGGATTGCTGTCGTCCAGCAGTGCCACTTTGTTGGTTCTATCATCGAACTTTAGATTAGCCAATTGAACCTAGAAAGCAAATAGAAGTTGGTCAGTTAAAGCATTGGTATAAGACTTAACCAATGTAATAGAACAAGAACATAAGAAAAATTCTGAAATTTTGACAGTTTCGCTGATGCTGAAACTATAGTTTCGTAGCTGCGAAAGTATAGATTCGTTGTGACTCAGGCACAAAATCATATGTCTGAGCAAATCTATAGTTTCGCTGAAACTTGTCCCGGCAAAACTGTCAAGTACGCATGGGCAGCTGACTAGACAGTTTCGCTTGGAAATTTGAACTTTCGTTCAGTTTCACTGATTAAAGCCATACTTTCGCTGATCACATCAGCAAAACTCCGATGATGCGAATCAAACTAAAACACAATATTATCGGTCAAAATCTTGATTGATGTTATGGAATAGATTCGAAACACCAACCTTGAGACTTAGAAACACTACAATGCTACGAAAATCAACACTAAAATGGTTTGAATGCAATTACCCAAACTAGGGGTTAGTTTTGACAATACACGAAAATGAGAAACTGACTCAACACTGTTCTATTTAAATACCCTAGTTTCGCTGGTTGCGAAACTATAGTTTCGCTTGGCAAAATATATTAGATCATGTTAACCAGCACGGAGGGACTCTGCCGGCAAATCTATAGATTCGCTAAGCGAAAGAGCCTGCAAAACTTAGTTTCGGTAGGACTTAACACTTAACAAATTTTTATAAAATTTTATGAATTTTTTTAAGGATTTATGTGAACAAAAGTTTTCGAGAAGAACTTTTTCTCCCCACAAAACCAACACAAAAACAAAACAAAATAAAATAGAAGTAGATAAATAAAAACAAAAAAAAAAGAATAAAGGAATATAAACACTTCTTTTTCAAGAAATTTTCCAGAGAGTCATAGATTGGCAGGATTGCTGATAGTTTGTCATTTAAACCCATGCCTTATTCTTTTCAACATGTAATTTGTAGTTGTCTTTATCATATTTTGGGTTTGATTAAGGAAGCTCTAGTAACTTGGTCCCTATAGACATTTGGCAAAGCACTCATCCTGTCCTTATGGTTTATTGCGCAATATGATTAACTCATCTTGATTTTCTTTTGATATTTCGACAATGATCTTGATTTAAGAAGCATTGTCACTTTATTTTGGGGAACGGATGATGAGAGCTCCAGGTATATACTCACATATAACAGAGGAGATGATCATCTGAGCATGATGATAAGAGCTCCAGGTTTATACTTACGTATAACAGAGAAGATCATCACTCCAGGTCAATGTTCACACATAGTAGAGGAGATAAGCACGAGATATAATTCTGAAGAGCTAACGAGAAGCTTCAATTCGGAGACTTTTCTGAAGAGCTAGACTAGAAGCATTTATTGTGCTATCTAGAAGCATCATTCGGACTTAGGGATTTTGGGAAAATCAAAATAGAAACTTGAAGCTCTCAACCTGTTTTTGACAAGGACTTGTAATATCCAATGACCCAAATGAGAGGAACCCTTTAAGTAACAAAAGATGCCTTTAACAGCTTTTTCATGTGATTCTTTAGGATTGGCTTGATAACGGGCACAATAGTACATGGCGAATGTAGTATCCGGATGGCTTGTAGTGAGATACATAAGAGATCCAATCATGGAACGATAACGATGAGCATCCACGGATTTCCCATTATCATCTAGAGTTAAGCAGGTTTGAGCAATGAATGGAGTGAGTTTTGGAGAAGCATCATCCATCTTGTACTTCTTAAGAATCTCTTGTATGTACTTTTCTTGGTGAATCAGAATACCATCAGGCGTTTGTTCAACCTACAACCCTAAGAAAAAGAACATCTCCCCAATCATGCTCATTTCAAAGCGATCTTTCATTACCTCTTCAAATTCTCTACACAATTTCTCATTTGTTGACCCAAAAATGATATCATCAACATACACTTGAACAATCAACATCTCACCATTAAGCTCCTTCTTGAATATTGTCATACCTATAGTACCACGAGAGAAACCCTTGCTAAGAAGATACTGTGTCAGTGTTTCATACCATATAAGGATTTATCAAGTTTATATACTTTCTCTAGACAATTTAGATCCTTGAAACCTGGTGGCTGACAAACATAAATCTCCTCATCAATGTTCCCGTAAAGAAATGTGCACTTCACATCCATCTGAAAAACTTTAAAGTTCTTGTGAGCAGCATGAGCAAGAAAGATTCTGATGGCTTCAATGCAGGCAACTGGAGCAAACACTTCAGTGTAGTCAATTCCCACCTCCTAAGCAAATCCCTGAACAACCAGTCTTGCTTTGTTTCTTACTACCACACCTTAATCATCAGGCTTGTTCCTGAATACCCATTTGGTACCGATGGGATGTTTGTTTGGAGGAAGATCAACTCATTCCCAAACTTTCAACTTCCTGAACTGTTGAACTCCAACTGCATAGATTCAACCCAACTTGGGTCTTGAAGTAGTGCTTGAGATATTTTTAAGAACAATTTGAGATAAGATACATGCTTAGAGGCATTCATTTATCAATCCAAACTGACTCCGAGTCCTCATACCATCTGTAATGGATCCGATGATATAATCATATGGGTTTGTAATGGTTGTGAAGGGGAAATGGGTTGTGAGGTTAAGAGGTTGGATTGAGAAGAAGATGCGGTTTGTAATGGTTGTGAAGGGGAAATTGGTTGTGATGGAGGAATTGGTTGTGGTGGAGGTGTAGGTGGAGGATCAAATGGAGGTGGAGGTGGAGGGTTAATTGGTAGTTTTGGGTGGGGTTTAGGTGGAGGAATGATTTGCACATTGTTTTGAGGAACAACATCATCATCAATTACTGGAAGGTTGAATGATTTGAAGATAGTGTTGGAGTCATAGAACCATTCTGGGTCAGACCCCATGTTTGGTGATTTTGACTCCTGCCAATTAACATAGAAAGACTCCTGCATAATATGCGTTCTTTTGTGGTACACCCTCTACGCCTTTTCTGAGGTAGAATAACCAATGAAGAAGCATTCATCAGAAACTGCACCAAACTTTGACTTCTGAGCTTGAGTATTTAGCAAAGTGCACGAGCAACCAAACGGACTAAAGAAGTCAATCAAGGGCTTTCTTTTACAGAGAAGCTCATAAGGATTCTTTATCTTGTCTTTCACAATTATAACCCTGTTCAGTACATAGGATGCATAGTTGACTGCTTCTACCCATAAAATGATTAGAATCTTTTATTCAATCAGCATAGTCCTTGCTGCCTCAATAAGGGTCCGATTCTTCCTTTCAGCAATACCATTTTGTTGAGGTGTCCTAGCAGCACTAAACTCTCTGAGAATCCCTTTGTTTGCACAGAAGGAATCAAAGATATGGTTTCTGAATTCAGTTCCATTATCAATCCTGATGGCCATAACCTTCCTTTTGTTAATGGTTTCAATTGAAAGGATCAACTTCTGCAACTCTTCTGTGGTTTCTCCCTTGTGTACAAGAAATCTTACCCAAGAGTATCTTGAATAATCATCTGTCACAACCAAACAATAAGATTTCTTAGCAATGGATTTAACACTAATAGGACCGAATAAGTCAGTATGTAACAATTCAAGGGGTTTTGAAATTGTATTTTCAAGTTTAAGCTTGTGTGACTTTTGTGTTATTTTCCTTGAGCATAAGCCATGCACTTTTCTACCACTGAGAAATCTTTAAGTGGTAGCCCCCTGACAAGATTGTTCTTAACCAACTTATTGATATTCTTGTTGGACCAAAAGAACCAATGAGCCTGATCAGAAAAACCTTTAAGTCCCACGGACATTACAACAACTGAAGTAGTCTGCAACAGCTGAAGACATCAACTGATAACAAGGTCTGAAGACAAAGTCAAGTGAAAAAGCTGAAGACAAAGTCTAAAGCAAAAGAACTAAAGACAAAGTCTGAAGTGAAAGAGCTGAAGACAAAGTCTGAAGTAAAAGAGCTGAAGACAAAGTCTGAAGTGAAAGAGCTGAAGACAAAGTCTGAAGTGAAAGAGCTGAAGACAAAGTCTGAAGTGAAAGAGCTGAAGACAAAGTCTGAAGACAAAAGTTGAAGACAAAGACTGAAGATCAAGTTTCAGATGTTGTCACAACAGCTGAAGAAGATCTCTTCAGTAGTTGTGATGGTTTCCTTTCAGTAGTTTTATGTTTCTTGTAATCAGTACTTGTAGTTTCAGTAGTTTTAGTTTCATCTTGTACTTAGCATACTCTGAGATGTTCTCAGTTGTTGTGAACATTCTCAGTAGTTTGCTTACTTTTAGTTGTTTGTAATAATTCTGTTAGATGTCACTATCAAGTGACATCAGCAGACGTCACATTCCTCTATATAAGGAATGTTGACCTAATTGTAAGGTGCGATGCCCTGCGTAGCTTAGCGAAGCCTGCGAAGCTTAGCGGCCTCCATACCGAAGCATTCTGTGCATGAATGATATTATTCCTTTTGTAGAAAACCCTCTTTTTCTATAACCGTGTACTGTTCCATTGAATATCTATTGTATGCTTGCTATATTTGTCTAATTCTTGTTCTAATTCCGCTGCGATTCAACTCTAATTGATCAAACTTAGATCGCTGATCCCGACAAATGGTATCAGAGCGGGTTAATCATTGATCGGTTTAACAATTGATCATTGAAACTGCTATTTCGATATCTAAAGTGTGATCGAATTAGCATATTTGCAAGAATTGGTTATAGAGATTGGTCTTATGCTGCTTCTGGTTAGTCAATTTGAGTTTCTTCTTGGTTCATATTGAGTTTGTTGTGTTTTTGTGCTAAATCTATTGAAACTTGATTGAATTGGTTTGAATATTAGAATGACTACTCCTTCTAATGACCCTCACAATACTGGCTCCTCAACCAAGCCTCCGATGCTGGTTAGGAGTGAGTATAACATATGGCAATGAAGAATGCTCCATCACCTGTCTGTTAACAGTTCAGGTTGTTGGACATCTTTGGTTCACGGTCCACACAAGCCTATGGTGAATAATTCGGAGACCAATCAAATGGTTCCGAAGAAGAAGGAGCAATACTCAGATGAAGATCGTAAACTGTTTGAGATTGATGCTAAAGCCCATGGAATTCTGGCCATGGCACTGCCTAATGAAATCTATTCTGGTTTATGCATCATGAAACTGCTCATGACCTCTGGAATGCTTTGAAGGAACAATTCGGAGGAACTGATGAGGTCTTAGCAAACAACAGAGAAATCCTCGCCCAACAATATGAGACATTCTCTCATAGGAAGGGTGAGACACTGACTCAACAGTTTGAGCGTTTCTCCTGCTTGATCTCTGAGCTGAAAATGGTCAAGCATGAGTATACTAACAGCCAGATGAACAACAGATTCCTCAGATCACTGCCTGAGAGATGGGACACATACACCATTGTCCTACGCTCCAGTGCAAATCTGGATAGCCTATCTCTCACCCAACTCCATGGGAAACTGCTTACATTTGAAAGAGAGATAGAGCAGAAAAGGAAACTGGCATCATCAGGAAAGCTCACTGATGACTTTGTACCAGGGAACACTGCCTTGGTCGGTCATGAGTCAGAATATGCTGGATCAGAAAGCCATTATGATGAGCATATAGATTTCTCTTCAAACAGTTCTGATCATGCATTTGTTGGTGTTGACAGTCATTCTGGGTGTAATAGTGATAATTTATGCTTTATCATGGATGATTTGATGGGTATTGCTGATGATGATTTAGAAGAGATGGATATTTTGAGCCAAATGGCCTTGATCAATATCAGATCTCAAAAGTTCTACAAGAGAACTGGTAGGAAATTTCCAGGACTCTCTGGCAAAACCAAAGTTGGTTTTGACAAGAGTAGTTGAGGTGTCACAAATGCCACAGGCTTGGGCACTTTGCAAGAGAGTGTAGATCAACTGGATCTAACTCCTCTGCACCCTTTGTGACCTTTCCAAGCAATAGTTCACAAAACAAAGGGCAACATCCTGCTAGTTCTGGTCATCACTCACAACCTCAATCTCCTGCATATTTTGTCCCTCAGGGTCCAATGCCATATCCATATCCCTGCTATTACATGCCACAGCCAAATCCAGTTCAAGTTCCTATAGCACAACAACCTCAAGCCCTACCTGAGCCTCAACCATCTCCATCACAATCTCAACCTCATCACAGCTTCTTCACACCAGGAGTTGTTGACTGGAGCAGCTCACCAGATGATCTTTCTGGTTTCAATGAGCAATTATTTGCTGGTGCTGGTCAACATGGTGGTGAACATCCTTTTGGGAATCTTGCTCTCATGGCCCTGGAGTCTACTGAGGGTTCCTGCTCCAATGCATCATCTTCACAGGTAACCCAGGTATCTTCTGAGGCTAAAGCCAAGTTATGTTCTGAATCATGCATAGCTGCCTTTGTCTCTATTAGAGAGGCAAATGTAGCTTTAATCAATCAAAATCTTGAGCTTGAGAAAACTATTTCCAAAAGAAAAGCTGAGTATGAGTTGCTCTTAATGACAAAGATGATGAGATTTACAAGCTTAAATGCCAACTTAATGATGAAAAGGCTAAGGTAGAGGTCATACTTGAGAACCACAGAAGTCTCAAAGAGACACTTGCAGCTACCCAAGTTGAGTGTGACCGCTGGGTAACATCCTGCAAGGGATTTGAAATGCTTCTCAGCAAGCAAACAGCTTCAAATGTGAAGTTTGGAATAGGTTACAATCATACTGCACCACCTACTGATTTTACTTCAAAATCAATAGTAAAATCTGAAGGTGAAAGTAATTTCCAAACCACATCATCATGTGATTCATCCTCAAATGATAATACAAAATTAGAGGATGAAGTCAGTGTTAAGATCTCAGCAAATCAATTGCCTGATGGTTTAAATGCTGATAAACACATGAAGCTGAGCAATTCAGATGTTGTCCCTCAAAGTACTCCAAGTACTGAAGGGCAAGTCACAACATCTGAAAAGCATTTCAAATCTGCTGAAATAAAAGGATTAACAACTGCTGAGGAATCTATCATACGGTCTTTCAGGACGGATAGAGAACAGCTGAAGAACAAGTCTTCAGTTGTTACCGATCCTTCAGTACTTAACACAAGTACTGAAAGGAGGAAAGTACTGAAGATCACACCTTCAGTAGTTTCCACTTCAGCAGTTGATCAATCCAAGATGAAGAATAAGCCATGTGAAATATGTGGTAAATTCAATCATCTATCTGATGAATGCTGGTACAAAAAGGGTTCCAAACTCAACAGAGATAAGCTCATTAAAGAAGAGATTAATAAAATGAAAAATGAGTTTGAGACCAAGTTTGTACCACAGTCATCTCAAACTGATAAACCCAAGGCCTCGCCAAAATCCAAAAAGAAGGATGGGGTTTATCAGAAAACAGCTGATAGTGTTCCTCATGATAAACATCAGACTAAGTCTGTGAATTTCAAGAAGGAGGAAATGGTGGGTCACAGGAACTCATCAAAAACAAGTACTGATGTGTCAAATGAGCTGAAGGCTTTAGCAACAAATCAGACACAACTTGTTATGATGGTTCAGCATTTGTTGGGGAGAGTTAACCAACTAGATGCACCTGTGATCAAACCACTGAAAAGGAAATCCAAGCCCAAATCTAAGAAATCCATTTCAGCACCATCTCCACCTTCATCAGCTGTTAATCATGAGAAACAAGTTATGGTTAAATCTGTTGATGAAAACAGACCCAAAACCAAAAAGGTTTGGGTCTCTAAAGCTAACTAGTTTCTTATGATAAATGCAGGGTTCTTCAGCATGCCAAAGAAGCATCTGGTATGTAGACAGTGGAGGATCTATGCATATGACTGGGAGCAGTTCTCTTCTTAATGACTACTCTCAAGGAAAGAAGGGATTTGTCTCATTTGGAAATGATGCTAAGGGTTACATCATCGGGAAAGGATTTGTGTCAAATGGAGAAATCAGATTTGATGATGTTAACCATGTGGAGAATCTCAAGTATAATCTACTGAGTGTCAGTCAGATGTGTGATAAAGGGCATGTTGCACTTTTCACAAGCCAGAACTGCCGGATTTGTCTTCCAAAGTTCTGAGGCTGATTGACAAGGTATTGGATGAACATACTCTCCTGAAGGCCAACAGGATAGGAAGAGTATATGCCTTGGATTTGTCAAAGAAGATTGATTTAAAAGGTCATCCTTGCCTGTTCTCCAAGGCCTCTCCTCAGGAATCTAAACTGTGGCATAGAAGGCTGGGTCATGTTAATCTCAAAAACATGAATCAGCTGATCCACAATAGTTTAGTGAGAGGTCTACCAATAAAGGAGTTCCACTGTGATGAAACCTGCACTGCTTGTTTAAAAGGAAAACAACACAAAGTTTCATTCCCTCCTATAGAAGAACCAAAGTCCACTGCCTGCTTGCAATTACTGCACATGGATCTCTTTGGTCCTGTGAGAGTAATGAGCATGGCAAAGAAGAAATACTGTCTGGTAATTGTGGATGATTACTCCAGATTTGTATGGACCTTCTTCTTGCATTCAAAGGATGAGGCTGCTCAGACAATTATTAACTTTGTGTTGTATGTTGAGAAGCAGTATTCCCTATCAGTCAAGTGTATAAGAAGTGATAATGGAACTGAATTTAGAAACCATACACTTGATGATTTCTACCTTTCAAAAGGAATCAAGAGGCAGTATAGCATCCCAAGGACTCCAGAACAAAATGGAGTAGTGGAGAGAAAGAACAGGACCCTAATTGAAGCTGCAAGGTCCATGTTGGCTGACTCTGGTTTGCCACTGACCTTTTGGGCTGAAGCTGTCAACACAGCATGCTATGTGCAAAATAGAGCTTTAGTGAATCAGAGGTTGATGAAGACTCCTTATGAAGTTCTACATCATTTGGCTCCTCTAATTTCATTCTTCAGAGCATTTGGGTGTCCTTGTTACATTCTCAACACAAAGGATCAACTCCAAAAGTTTGATTCTAAGGTGGATGCAGGGTATTTTGTTGGGTATTCATCCACTTGCAAGGCTTACAGAGTGTTCAACTGCAGAACAAAGATGGTTGAAGAAACCTTGCATGTGAAGTTCAATGAATCCCTAAGGACAAAATTCCACAAAACCCTGTGGAGTTGTTTGATCTGGACATACTGCAATATGTTCCTTATCAGCCTCCAGCTGTTGCAGATCATGTGAATTCATCACCTTCTGCAGCTAGTCATCCATCTGGTGGTACTGATGTTGATGATGATCCCAGTACTCACCTATTCAAGTTTAGTGATCAACTGCCTGAGTCTACTAAACTTGATGTTCCTGTAGCTTCAGTAGCACCATCCACAACAAATGCTGATGAGATTTCTGAATCCTCTACTTCATTTGACTTGCCATCTAATACTTGGTTTCAAGAATCTGGATCAACATCTGTTGCTGCTGAGCGTGCTACAAACACTTGCACAGATCTCATAGTGTACCAAGAGCTGAAGAATCACCCAATGTCTCAAATCATTGGTGATATCAATGCTGGTGTCTCAACTAGAAGTCAATTGTCCAACTTCTGCTTCTATGCTCTCTTCATCAGTCAGCAAGAGCCAAAGAACTATCATATTGCATTAAGAGACAATGGATGGGTTGATGCCATGCAGCTTGAGCTTCTTCAGTTCAAAAAGCAGCAAGTGTGGGAACTGGTTCCTCTACCCCCAGGTAAGTGTGCAATAGGCACTAAATGGGTGTTTAGGAATAAAACAGATGAAAATGGGCAAATTGTCAAGAACAAGGCCAGACTGGTTGTCCAGGGGTTTTCACAAGAAGAAGGTATTGATTATGATGAAACCTTTGCCCCTGTAGCCAGACTGGAGGCAATTAGATTGTTCTTAGCCTATGCTGCATTCCACAATCTTAAAGTTTTTCAAATGGATGTCAAAAGTGCATTTTTATATGGTAAAATAAAAGAAGAGGTTTATGTGTGTCAACCACCAGGTTTTGAGGATAATAAACATCCTGATTGGGTGTATAAACTTGATAAGGCTCTTTATGGGTTGAAACAAGCTCCTAGAGCCTGGTATGAAACACTGTCAAATTTTCTTCTTCAGAATAATTTCACTAGAGGCTCCATAGATAAAACTTTGTTCATTAAGAAAGTGGGTCAGCATAAGCTCCTTGTTCAAATTTATGTTGATGATATTATTTTTGCATCCTCTGATCCACAGTTGTGTGATGCATTTACAAAGTTGATGCAACAAAAATTCGAAATGAGTGCCATGGGAGAATTACAGTTCTTTCTAGGTTTGCAAATCAAACAAAAGGCTGATGGAACTTTCATTCATCAGTCAAAATACACAAAGAGTCTTTTGGAAAAGTTTGATTTACAAAACTGTAAGCCCTGTTCTACTCCCATGTGCAGCACCACACAACTGGATGCAGATCAGAAAGGTAAAGCTGTTGATGAAACACTTTACAGATGTATGATTGGGTCCTTGATGTACTTAACAGCTTCTAGACCAGATATTATGTTTGCAACTTGTGTTTGTGCTAGATTTCAGGCTGCTCCTAAAGAGTCTCATTTGATTGCAGTCAAGAGGATCTTTAGATATCTGCAAGGTACTCAATCTCTAGGTCTTTGGTATTCCACTGGGCACTCTTGCAAATTAGTTGCTTTTTCTGATAGTGACTATGCAGGGTGTAAATTAACTAGAAAATCAACTTCTGGTGGATGTCAATTCCTAGGCAACTGTTTGGTTTCTTGGCAGAGTAAGAAACAAACATCTGTTGCTACATCCACTGCTGAAGCCGAGTACATTGCTGCTGCAAGTTGTACATCTCAGGTACTCTGGCTTCAGAATCAATTATTGGATTATGGCATTACAGAGACTAAGACTCCATTACTAATGGATAGTGCTTCAGCTCTTTGTATTGTCAAGAATCCAGTCCAGCACTCTAGGACCAAACATATTGAGATCAGACACCATTTTATTAGGGATTGTTTTGAAAAAGGTCTGATTGATCCAAAGTTTGTTCCTAGTGCTGATGAGCTTGCAGACATATTTACTAAGCCTTTGGACAGTTCAACTTTCCAAAACCTAGTGTTAAGGCTTGGTATGCTGCAGCTAGAATAAGTGACAACTACTGATGATCTCAGTCAACAAGTACTGATGAGCATTCGTATACTATTGTCACAAATAAGTACTGATAAGTTCTTTTATCCTCAGTAGTTTTCATAACTACTGAAGACTAAATTACTTTAAGTACTGAAGTACTCTATCTGTTGAAAAGAACTTATGTGGTTACAACTACTGATGTAGTTACAACTACTGATGTCAGTATAACAGATAAGTACTGATGACCAATGAAACATCTGAAAATCAGACAAAAAGTCTGATAAGTGTTGAGGTCAGAATGAAACAGCTGATGAGCTAAGAATTGACGACAACAGCTGATGAGAAACTTTTCTCTTCAGTTGTTTCTACAACTGCTGTTTCACTTCATACAACTGAAGCCAAAACCATGTCTTCAGTAGTTTTACAACTACTGATGACTAACACCAAATCTTCAGTTGTTTACAACACCTGAAGCCAAAACCATGTCTTCAGTAGTTTCACAACTACTGATGACTAATACCAAGTCTTCAGTTGTTACAACTTCTGAAAGTTAAAACCAGGTCTTCAGTTGTTTTCAAACAACTGATGACAGCACCAACACTTTCAGTCGTTTTATATCAGCCTTTTCTTACCCTATAAATACCTAAACCTAATTTCAAACGTTTCATTAGCCGTTTTATGTCCTTCACTCTCTCAACAATGGCGACCATGAAACTCAAACCCAGACACAACTGTGTTGCCTACCTCTCGAAATCGGCCTTTTGGAACAAATTTGATAATGCCATCGATCTTATGGTAGATTCCCAGTACCGAACCGCTTTTCTTCTGAATCCTACCATATACCCCGATTCCCTAAGCCAATTCTGGACCAACGTCTCTGTGCAAACTGGTGAGAATGATAGCCAAATCACTCTCCAGTCGTTGGTTAACCAGAAACAGGTGGTCATCACTCCAGACATCATTCGACAAACCCTAAATCTACATGATGCCACCTGTGTCACAGAATACCCGAAAGGCACAACCGATATGTCTTTCATCAATAACGGGTATGAAGGAGACTTAAGTGCTACCACCATTCTGAAGAAGCACTTCCATGATGCTGAACGTCTTATATTCCACATGGTGAATGTCTGCCTTGCACCAAAAACCTCCTCATGGGATCAGATGTCCTCCCGATGGCAACAGGTATTATACTCTATCTTTGAACGACAAAATCTAAATTTTTCTGAGATAGTTTTCATGGAACTAAAGGATCTGGCTTTGAAACCTGTGGCAAACAGATGGATATTATATCCCAGGTTTCTCATGGCCATAATTTTAAATCAGCTAAAATCAGACAGCCTTGTTGGCCTTGGAGTCCCTGCTTCGGCTGTATTGCCTGAAGTATACTCCAGGCACAACTCTGACCCTACAATGAAAGGGGCTGCCCGGCTGCTAAAACCCAAGCAGCGGGAACCCACAGCCTCCACTTCCAGATCCAAAGTCCCTACCAAACCCAACATCAAAAAGCCCAAAAAGGCTACTCAGGGAGATGAGTCCCCTGAGGATGCCCCTGTAACACCAATACAGGAAACACTTACTGGTTCTAACCCCCCAGTAGTGTCAAAGACTCCACCAGCCCTAGCCGCTTAGGCATCCTCTCAACAGGATCCTGATGCAACCATAATTGGGGATACCACAATGCTGGAACCTATCTCAATTGAGAAGGTTACCATTGAAGAGCACCAGTCACCCCGGGTGCAATCTGCTTCAAACCTATCTCCAAATGCAACCGCCCCTCAAAGCCCAACCATTATAGTTGCACAAGTGCTGAGTCAGCTGCATTCCTCTCCTCCTTCCCAGAAACCAATTACAATGGGGAGAACCTCAACAGCTGAGGAAGAGGACCAAAATGCTGCTGATAACCCACAGCACAGGGGTTATAATGTTCAATCTCCCCGTGTAGAGGAGGAGGTTAGAACATCTGGTGAGGCTGCCACTTCTACTGATTCAGCAAATGAACAGGATGCAGTTGGTAACATCTCTAAGACCTCACCAGAGGCAACTGCCGATGAAGGACTCAGTCCTGAGGCAGGAAGTCCCCAGAACCAAGAACAAGGGGCACATGCTACAACTGATCTACACTCAGTGCATGTACATCCTGATTCAATCAGGAGGTCAGGTGATTCAGCAAAGACTGATGATGACCTGGGCTTTTTCTTCGATGTCTTAGCCCATAACACAATCCTTGAGGCTGAGGTGAGCAGACTCAAAGAACTGCTTGCCAAAATGTCTCAGGATCAAAGTCCATCTGCCCCAATAAACCCACAGATGGCACCTTCATCTGAAGGTTCTCCAAACACTCAGCCACTACACTCAACTGAGCCACTGCTTTTGGCACCACCTCTCAGGGACAAAACCCCTCTGAGCAGATGGTTGCTACCTTTCAACATTCCTTACCTCTCATCACTCCCATCATTAATGAGATTGTGCATAAAGCCATTGATGAGAGGATCTCCTCAAATCTACAAACACTTGTTGATGATGCTTTGCAAAAGAAGCTTTCTGCCATTCAAACCCCTGAACCCAATGCACCCAAAAAGGGGGAGTCTAAGGCAGTGAAAGAAAGAAAGAGAAAGAGAGTGGAAGATAAGAAACAACAAGAGAAAGAAAAGGAGTTAGAAAAGGAAAAATAGCTGATCACATACAAGAGAAAGAAAAGTGCTGAAACTCAAAAGCCTGATGAAGAGAAATCATTGAAGATCTGGTTAAAGAAGCTGATGAAGCTCACAGCAGATCAATGGACAGAATAATAGACCAACTCTTCAGACAAGGCTTTGATACAGCTACATTAGACACTGAGATCAGAAGGCTGGAATTAAAGAGATACAAGAGAGATGGGCCAGTTACAGTGTGATGGAAAGGGAGAGGTTGGAGATAATGATCAGGTTTATTGCAAAATACTTGGGAAGATCATTAATTGAGATTAAATCATGGACCAGAGACAGTATTCTGGCAATAACCACCAGAATCTGTGCTTCTGAAGCATTCAATAAGGGGTTGATTATCGAAGCCTTAGATGAGCAGGTGCTGGGAAGAGAACTGATATGGCCAAGCTTTCCAAAGCCAAACTTACCACAAAAATGCTAGATCAGCCTTCCCAAACTCCCACTCAAAAACAACCAACCCCACAACTCTCCAAACCAATCCCTAAACCTAAACTTAAACCAACTCAACCCTTAAAACCAACTCCCTTACCCTAAAAACCACCTCAAACCACATCCAATGATGCACCCAGAAGGAGGAGAAGGGTGTTGAGGATGGAAGAAGAAGAAGAAGAAGAAGATGATGAAGAAGACAGTCTGCCAATCTCTGCTGTTCTAAAAATACCTGAGCCCAGAAGTCAACAAATGATCATACCAGACTTTCAAAGGCAAATGGTGAAAGTTAAGATTGAAGAAGAAGAATAGCAGAAATAGCACGATGAGCAACTTTTGAAGATGGTTGACAAAGAGTTTCCTCAGTCATCATCTATACAAGCCATGAAGAAACACGCTCAGAGGCTGTATGCTCTTAGGTATACCTTTCAATATCAAAAGGAGAGAGTAAGGATTTGGCCAGACCCCAGGGTTAGTTCTAGAATTCATAAGAAATCCATACCAAGTAGATACAATGGCCAAGTGAGAAGACCATAGATGCTGTTATTATGTTGGCCATTGTAGTCTCACCCTGGGAATACTTGAAGACTTCAAGAGAGCCTACAAGTCAAAGATGACCCCTCAAACTCTAATGGAGAACAAAATGGTCAAGAAGGGGTTGTTATACAAGAGGCTTGAAGAGATCAAGAAAAATGAACTCCAGTTGTTATTATAAGGGACTCACCCAGATGAATTTGCTTACAGAGAGATAACAGCTGTTGAGTTGAAAAATGGAAAGACGGTAAAGTACCTATCAGAGTACTATGGCCCAGAGTTCTTCTTCGAAGGAGAAGCAGAAGAACTCACTAAGGAGGAACAAGTTGTTCTCCTTGAGGCCTATGTCAGAGAGTCTTATAGACTCATCAATGGGAAGTAGGTTTCATGGTTGGGATAACAGCTCTGTGTCCAGTTCCCCAAGACAGAGTTCCCTTCCATCCTTTGACATTCATATCTACTGAAACCTGTTCCCTGGCCTGTGCTTATCCGATATCTCTGAAGCTGATCAAGAGAGTATTTCTGCCAAGAATAAGTGGGACCTCAATAAGCTTAAAGGTTTTGGCTGCATTGGTTCAGGGGGAGTTTGTTGGACCAAAAGAACCAATGAGCCTGATCAAAAAAACCTTTAAGTCCCATGGACATTACAACAACTGAAGTAGTCTGCAACAGCTGAAGACATCAACTGATAACAAGGTCTGAAGACAAAGTCAAATGAAAAAGCTGAAGACAAAGTCTGAAGCAAAAGAACTGAAGACAAAGTCTGAAGGGAAAGAGCTGAAGACAAAGTCTGAAGTAAAAGAGCTGAAGACAAAGTCTGAAGTGAAAGAGCTGAAGACAAAGTCTGAAGTGAAAGAGCTGAAGACAAAGTCTGAAGTGAAAGAGCTGAAGACAAAGTCTTAAGACAAAAGCTGAAGACAAAGACTGAAGACCAAGTTTCAGATGTTGTCACAACAGCTGAAGAAGATCTCTTCAGTAGTTGTGATGGTTTCCTTTCAGTAGTTTTATGTTTCTTGTAATCAGTACTTGTAGTTTCAGTAGTTTTAGTTTCATCTTGTACTTAGCATACTCTGAGATGTTCTCAGTTGTTGTGAACATTCTCAGTAGTTTGCTTACTTTCAGTTGTTTGTAATAATTCTGTTAGATGTCACTATCAAGTGACATCAGCAGACGTCACATTCCTCTATATAAGGAATGTTGACCTAATTGTAAGGTGCGATGCCCTGCGTAGCTTAGCGAAGCCTGCGAAGCTTAGCGGCCGCCATACCGAAGCATTCTGTGCATGAATGATATTATTCCTTTTGCAGAAAACCCTCTTTTTCTATAACCGTGTACTGTTCCATTGAATATCTATTGTATTCTTGCTATATTTGTCTAATTCTTGTTCTAATTCCGCTGCGATTCAACTCTAATTGATCAAACTTAGATCGCTGATCCTGAAAATTCTTAAAATTAACATGTCCTAAACGTCTATGCCACAAAAAGGATTCAGAAGATGAAGCTTTTGATAGGAGACATGTCACGGTTGAGTTGAATTCTTAGATCCCATATCCAGCAGATAGGTATCATTCTTCCTTGGAGCATGCATGATCACTAAATCTTATTGGATAGTAAACATTGGTTTAAGGAACAAGCATTCGTTGGACATAAACAACACTGGAATATCTTTATCATAGATTTATGATACACTTAAGAGATTGAATGCTAGCTTTAGGACATGGTTTTCTTTCTCCAAAGTTAAAGAACCATTCGATACTTCCCCTTGACCGATCATCTTTCCTCCTTTCTTATCTCCAGCAAAAGCAACATATCCTCCATCTATTATACGATAGTTAGTAAGCAAGTCCTTCAACCAGGTCATATGTCTCGAGCATCCACTATCAACATGCCAAAAGCTATTGACAGCTTTTCTAGAATGATCTTGGCATTTGAAGAAAAATTATTAAGAGTTGAAATGGGGACCCAAGTTTTGACTAACTTAGGTCTCGGAACTGAAGATTTTTTACAAAAAAAAAAATTATTGACAAAATGATTTAATCTATGTCCTAATGAACTATTATTTACATTTCTACCTATATTCTCAGGGCTATATTTAACTACATGATCATCCCCCCACATCTAAAACAATGACATTTTAAACATTTCTTCATACATTTTGAAATAGGAACTTGATCTATTTATATCACTTCCTCACATTCACACTTGTGTGAATCAGAATCGCTATAAGAGTCACATAATTCATTTGATTTTCTTTTGTGACCTTATTTTAGAAGGTTCTGGTTCATTTACATTAATGTTACTGACATTTGAAAAAGTTGTCTCCTTTTCTTTAGGTTTTGAAATCCGAATTGGTGTAAAAAAGGGTATTGGATGAGAAAAGAACTTTTCAAAACAATTTGATTTTATTTGTCTGACTAAAACTTTACTCGAACAATCATCATTTTCATTAACACAATCATTTGAAACATCAAGATTTGATTCATAAACATATGAAGATGAACAGGCTAGTCTAGAGATAGAACTATGCACACCATTATCTGTAATAGACTTTTGGGAAACAAATCTACTTAAGCTATTGTCTATAGTAAACTTTTTGGAATCAGAAATACTAATACTATAGCTGCCAAGGCCACTACTTGCACCATAACCATACTCCTCCTAGATCTCCTTATGATTTACTCCCTCTAAACCTGCATACAAATTGTTAGTATTTTTTGAATTAATTCATTAGTTCGATGAGGTGTAGGCATAGAAGAATAACAATAAGTACTCGGAGGAGGATAAGCATGAGTAGTTTTTTCATTTCCCAAATCAGTCTTAATTATAGCCCCCCGTTGTTTCTTGCAAAGATCGTCATGTTTCATCCCAGATATGGTCCATCTTTCAAGTTTGGTTTTCAATTTTCTTGTTTCAAATTCAGCAAGTGCCACATATTCAGTTAAAGAATTTATTTCAACATTTCTTTCCAAAAGATTTCTTTTTAAATGCTCATTTTTCTTTAGAGTCTCTTTTAATTTAACAAAATATTTAGACTCATTTGTTTTAAGTTCTTTGTTAATTTGTTTTAATTCCTTTTCATTTTCTAATAACAACCTGTTAGCTTTATAAACCCCGAATAAATGAATTTTGTAGGGAATTGAATTACCACATAAAGAAGTCCCATAACTACCTTTTCAGCAGCTAGAGCTTTTTCATATTGACAGATGGGAGTATTCTTTTTGTATTCTTCCTCCTTTGTAGCTTTCTTCCTTGCTTCCTCAGCTTGACTTGCCTATTGCTCTTCTTAATCATGAACCTCCAGCTTCATTCCACTTGTTTCACTTCCTTGTTGCTTCTGAATCTCAGAAGCTTCACTATTTTGAACTTGAACTACATCCACATTTTTAGTAGCTTCACAAACTTGCACCCTTTCCACAGCAGCTTCACAACAATCCTTATCTTCAAGAACCTTACTAACTTTTACCTCTTGAGCTTGAACATGTTACACACCAGCTTCACAAACACCTTCATCTTGAGTTTCATACTTGAACTCCTTGAAAGTATCATAATCTTCAACTGAATCCACATCACTATCCTCCACCTCAGCCACCTGTAAGGCCCCATTCCCGAGACGCTTACAGTTGGTCAATCATCGCATAAATAATATTAAACATATCATTTTGCAGCTGAAATTTAACTTTTTATTAATGAATAAAAACATGTCAAGTATCATATCATTTCGTTTACAACCCCAAAAATTGTATTAATACATTAACATATTCAAAATATGGATGCCAGACTCAAATTGTCCCCGGTAGCTTATACATCCATGCCTGCACCTCCCCAGCATCATCAATTACCTGCCAACTGATATGCATATAAAAAGTCAGCGACGCTGAGTGAGTTCTAGTTTATATAATAAAATACTTTACTTTTAATAAAACATTTCCTTTACTTTCGTTCGTGATCACAAATCATACGTACATCTTGATAATAATTATTTATCATCTTTTATCTTCGTTCATAATCGTTCATTTCGTACTTTATTATCTTTCACTTCTATCAAGATCCTGCCATGCCCCATCTTCGGTGCACAAAGCGACTAAAGTCTTGGGAGCAAGTGGCAAGGACCCCATTTCGTACGTTTCTATCAGTCACAAAGACTAACCGTTAGGTGTGCACTCGACACACTGTCGAGGTGGCAACCCATAAAGAGTTGTGAACCCCTTTTTATATGCTTGCAAGACTTTAATTTACTCATTACGCTCCACTTTTCATTATCTTTATCTTCCACTTTTATTACAATAATACTGTACGTACAAGAGTATTATCACACCACATAAAGTCACATAGTAATATATAGAACATCAACCGCAGCCCACAATCATACATAACATCAATAGACATAAACCACCAAAACATTCCAGAACTTAACACTACATTCTATTTCCCAAGATTTCAGAAAATCCTAAGTCCCCAAAGAAATGCGGATGAACATAGGCCAATGCGGCTGATTGTTCAGCAAATGCGGACAAGCAAATGCGGATGAAAATCTCAGAAAATATTCTAAGTGTCTAAAGATGTACGGGTGAACCAAATGCGGATGAACAAGTCCAAATGCAGATGAACAAGTCCAAATGCGGATGAACAATAATACATGCGGATGAGCTAAGTCTTAGGTGAATGAACTTAACCAATGCAGTTGAAGTTCAGCATATGCAGATGAACACTTACAAATGCGAAAGAACAAAAGCAAATGCAGATGAACAAAAATACTTAACTATTGAACATAAAACCAATTATTGAACATAAAACCAATGCGGTTGAATATTCAACAAATGCGGATGAAGATCAGCAAATGCGGATGAACACTTACAAATGCGGATGAATAGAATGCAAATGCGGATGAACACATTACTTCGTAATGAAGTCCCCCTTGTCGTATGTGGTAACTTCGTAATGAAGTCCATGGTGATGTGCTCCCATTTCCACTAGGGTATATCCAAGGGTTAGATCTTTCTGTATGGCTTCTGATGCTCTGGCTTCACTTGCAAGCAAGTAAGCACTTGCTCACATACTCCGCTACATCACGCTTCATTCTCGGCCACCAGTAGTCTTTCTTCATATCGTGATACATCTTCGTAGCACCGAGATGAATTGAGTATCGAGTTTTATGAGCTTCATCCATGATTTGCCCCTGTAGGTCTCCATAACGAGGGATCCATATCTACCCGAAGCGGGTTCTAACTCCGAGAGTGTTCTCACCCAACTCCGCGACTAGACCCTTCATCCTTTTTGAGTTGAGGCGATCTTCGTTCAATGCCTCATCTTGAAACTCCTTGACCTATTTCATCACATCAGAGGTCATCACCAACTAGTAAGCTTTCACTCGGATCGGCTTGGGTCTTTCCTTTCTGCTAAGGGCATCCGCCACCACATTGGCCTTGCCCGGATGGTAGTGGATCTTACAATCATATTGAGATCCTTTTGCTCGAAGAAGTACTTCAAGCTCTTGTGGTCAGTGAAGATAGTGCACTTCGTCCCGTATAACTAGTGCCTCCAAATCTTCTATGCAAAGACCATAGCCACTAGCTCCAAGTCATGAGTAGGGTAATTAGCCTCACGGGTTTCAACTATCTGGACGCATAGGCTATTACCCTCCCCGAATAAGAAGCATTCGAACAAACCACTAAGTCTTCGCTCCTTTCGGGTAACGTTAAGACAAGAGCTTGAGTCAATCTCGTCTTTAGCTCATCAAAAGCATTCTCCTATTCTCAACCCCATACAAACTTCACCTCCTTGCGGGTCAACTTGGTCAATGGTGAGGCGATCTTGGAGAAGTATTAGATGAATCTTCTGTAATAGCCCGCCAAACCCAAGAAACTGCGAATCTCGAATGGCGTCTTTGGAGTGTTCCATTGCATTACCGCCTCAACCTTTGTCGGGTCCACCATAATCCTTTTAGAATTAACCACATGACCCAAAAACTGAACTTCCCACAACCAGAACGCGCATTTGGAGAACTTAGCATACAGCTTCTCTCTTCTAAGCATCTCCAATACCTCGTGAATGTGACCGGCATGCTTTTCTTCGCTCTTCAAATAAATCAGGATATCATCGATAAACACAATCACTTATTTATCCAACATCAGCCGACACACTCGATTCATCAAATCCATAAGAGCAGCTGGCGCTTTGGTTAAACCGAAAGACATAACGAGGAATTCGTAATGTCCGTATCGCGTTCGAAACTTGATCTTCGGGATATCCTGTTCCTTAAGCTTTAGCTGATGATAACCAGATCGAAGATCTATCCTTGAGAACCAGCTGGCGCCTTGGAGCTGATCAAAGAAGTCATCAATCCTCGATAGTGGGTACCGTTTCTTCACCGTCAACTTATTCAACTCACGGTAGTCGATGCACATCCTCATGCTACCGTCCTTCTTCTTTACAAACAAGACCAGAGCACCCTAGGGAGAGATACTCGGTCGGATGAACCCCTTATCTAGTAACTCTTGCAACTGGACCATCAGTTCCTTTATCTCGGAAGGAGCTAGTCCATACGGTGCCTTGGCCACGGGTTGGGCACCAGGTATCAAATCAATCTAGAACTCAATCTCGTGGTCCGGTGGCACCCCTGGTAGATCCTCCAGGAATACGTCCAGGAAGTCACAAACGACTGGTACGTCGGATAATCGTGGTACTGACGCATCCACATCTTTCACATAAACTAGGTAGGCACTACACCCATGTTTCATGCACTTCTCTGCCACCAACATTGAAATTACCTTCAGAACAGTACTAACCCTATCGCCGTAAATCGTCATCGAACTCCCATCAGGTGCGGTCAAACAAATCATCTTCTTGCGACACACAATATTTGCCTCATAGGCTGCTAGCCAATCCATTCCTAGAATCACATCGAATCCACCTAGGGGCATCACGAATAATCTAGCAGAGAACCTATGGCCTTTCAACTCTATGCCACAGTCTTCCCCCATATCAGGAGTCCTGGTCGACTTACCTAAGGCAGTTTCTACATCGAAGGGCTCATAAATCTTCCTACTCCTAGCGGGCAACATATCACAGAAACAAAAGCATCGAAGGGCTCACAAAAATACTTAACTATTGAACATAAAACCAATGCGGTTGAATGTTCAGCAAATGCGGATGAACACTTACAAATGCGGATGAATAGAATGCAAATGCGGAAGAACACATTACTTAGGCTATTCCACCAGTTCCAAATCCTTGTTCTAACATATCCTTAGCATAGATCTAACATACTAAACACTTAGAACAGAGCTTACAACTACACAACATCAAAGAAGGCATTTAAAACACACACATCGCATACAAATAAGATGCAAAAATATAGAAAACTCATGCTTCGGTTGTAAAAATTCAGTTAATATACATTTCAGCCCCAAACAAGTTTAAAACAAGTAAAATAGGGGAATGTAGAACTCACCTCTAGCAGCTTTCGAGTAAGACTTCTTCAGACTGAGAACAAATGGGAGTTCTAGCACCTAAACACACCGAAACAAGCAGCCAAACATAAAAGAACACATAAAAATCGGTCCAGAAGCTCGAATCCAACTGAAACCAAACTGAAAATGCAAGAAAACCTCACTTCTAGCAGCTTTCTCACACAAAAACCGGTTGAAACTTCTTTTTCTCTCTTCTTGCAGCCGAAAGTAGAAGTGAAATGGGGATGTGGGCGGCTATCCCCTGCTTTTTGAACCCACAATAGACAAGTTTGCCACTTGCACACTTTAACCCCCATTACTTTGAATTGTTTCACTTTTCCTTCTTTTTACTCTTCTTTTCTTTTCCTTTTAATAAATTTCTGGGTGTTACACCACAAGAGCATGATCAACCTGTTTTTCGATTTCTTTGATTTCAGCACTCTAATAGTTTGTGCATAGTTTTGTTTTCTTCGTTGGCTTGGCTTCTTCTTTGTCGATGATCGGGATGATTTTTGAAACTCTAGTGGTTCCCGGTTCAGTGATGATGGATGGACATTCTCTTTTGATGTGACCCAATTGTTTGCAGTTGAAACATCTCAATTTAGACTTATCATACCTAAGTTTTGAGTTTTGGTTCTGATTGCCAAAGTTTCTCCTGCCAGTTCTTTCCATAAACCTTTTTGCATGCAACGTGAGCATGGCCATCTGCCACTGAATATCAGTTTCCTCTAAGTCATTAGGATCCACCTGATACATATCTTCCACAGACATTCATTTGCCTTTCAACTCCGCCACAACCAAAGCTTCATGACTATGTACAAACATCCTAAACAGTGCCATAGTATTAGACAGAACATGAGTAGTGACTGATGCCTTTGAGTTTGAACTAGCACTTGATGATCCACCACCAGATTTGTCTGATACACCATATCCAAAAGATCCACCATAAGCTGCACCATACATTGAAGGGTTTCCAGCAGATGAAATCAATGCAGCCTTTTATGGATAAATTGTAGCTGGAACCATGGATTGATTGTATTCTCTTTTTTTCATATCCAAATCGAATGACTTCAGCTTGTTAATGACATCCATGAGTTTATAGACAGCAAAATTTCTTTCCTGCTTTAACAGTCTAACTTGCAAGCTCCACTGCGGTGGAAGGGAGTCCAAGAGTTTTTGTGACTTGTTGATGGTTACCCAACTATTCATCATATTTCCTTAAGTTGCTAGAGACAGACAGAAATTGGTTGGTAAGATCAGTATGGCTTTCATTTTTGTGTCCAACAAATGAGTTAAACTCTTTTTCAACTTGGGCTTTCTTGTCCTTCTTCAAATCCTCATTACCATTATAAAATTCACACAATGAATCATACAAAGACTTTGCATTCTTATGTTCAGAAAAACGGTTGTAGATGTCTTGAGATAAACATAGAGTTAAAGCCCCGAATGCTTTCTGATCACGATTGATTAACTTAAGGTATCTTTCTGTAAAGGTTGATGGATCAGTGTATGGTGAGGTAACTTGTCTGACAGTGATTGTTTGAGTGTGTGGACCATTGACAATTGACTTCCACTGGTTGTGATCAGTATAGTAGAAGAAAGCTTTCAAAATCCAATCCTCAAAATTGTCACCATTGATAAGCCTTGTTGTCCTATTGGGTGCTACAATTTCCAAATCAGAAATGGTGATTTTTGTTGTTGTCATTTTTGAAACAGAAGATAGTTTACCTGGGTACCTCTACTTTCGCTGTTACTTTCGCTCGGGAACATGAACACACAATCGCTGCTAGTTTCGCTCAGAAATCAAGCAGCAGTTTCGCTCAAACAAATGCATGGAAACACTAGTTTTGGCAACAAATTCGCTCGAAACCAGTAGAACTTTCATTCTGAGGACAATTTGGCAGCATTTTTGCTTGTCTTGGCAAGCAAAAGTCACGAACTTTCGTTCAAAATCAGGTACTTTCCCTGAGTGTCGAAGATCAAATCCCAAAACCACAGATTCTGTAGTTTTGTTGAAACAAGGTGTAGTTTCACTAGAGCAATGTATAGTTTCGCTGTTTGAATCTGCGAACTTTTTGAACACGAAATCAACTAAAAATCACCCAAATCACAATGAATTTATGATCGGATGATTGGGATAGCTTCCTATGCAAATAACAGATGATCCTTAATCGATTTCCATTCCAAAAACACACAAAACAAGATCCAAAATGAATGAAATAGTGTTTTAGCTAAAATCCAATCAAAAACTCAACAAATCAAGAGCATAGAGGCTCTGATACCATATTGTTGGTCCATGTGATCGATAGTAAGTGCAAATGATTTAGAAAACACAATGAATCCCACTTAATAACAACAATCTATCAATCTAAGCAAAAAACAAGTTTCAAATATTTGTCCTTAATCTCAAAACAATAACAATAAAGAAGATATAAGGCTCAAAGATGATAGCAATAAGCTCCTAGCCAATACACAACAATCACACAATCACAATAACAAGATTTTTGTATTAGGGTTTTGCCAAGAGTTCCACTCAATAAGAGAAACATACAATGTATAAGCAGACTTTAGTTTCACTGACAGTATGTCTTGACTCAAACCTAGTTTCACCCGGCGACAAAACACAGTTTCATCAGGTGACATAGACCAGCTGATTAAGAGCGAAACTCAGTTTCGCTAAAAACAGAAACTACAAAATTACATAAGAAGTAAACTAACATTTGTCCTATTACAATAATAAAAAAATAAACATAAACAACAATGATGAGTCCAACCTATTCTTGATCATCAATAGTATTCATTTATAACATGTTTTTCAAGGGATCCTTCCCCGATAAATATATATATATATATATATATATATATATATATATATATATATATATATATATATATATATATATATATATACACACACACATACATACATACATATATATAAATGTAGGGTTATTTTGAGAACCAATATTTTTTTTTGAACTCTAGTAACCAGTATGAGCTACAAATTTAAGTCACATGCAAGTCAAATCCCATTTTCACCTTTTTTTAAACAATCATAATTATTTTACGCTACTGTTTTTTAAAAAAAATTTGACCATTAATTTAAGTATTTTTTTACCTTTTCAACGCGTACCCTATTGATATATATGTATATATATATATAAAATCATCTGCCCGTTATTTACACATGCGTAAATCTAGTTATACACACGTGTAATACCGGATTTACACATGTGTAGTACCAGATTTACAGATTTATACACACGTAAATATGGTATTACACATGTGTAATGGAGAATGCTAGCTCTTAAAGCTATAGTTTCTAAATCGTTCAATCATTTTCGAATATCTTAGGTGGGCCAACCGAACGACAGAGTTGGCTATTTTCGTAAAAAATAAGTTTTTTGTATTTTTATATAATTTTTTATAATCTTTTTTATGAAAGAGGGGAAATGAGTGAAACATTTTTGTGTTTTTATTTTTTTTATAAATTTCTTTATTTTGCTTTCTTTATTTACATATATATATATATATATATATATATATATATATATATATATATATATATATATATATACACTTTCAATTGAGAACTAATATTTTGTTAAAAACCAAAAGAACTTTTATCAACCAATCAAGTATTTTAATTCTTTTTATATAATTTTAATCATGATTAACCAACAGGGATAATTAGGTAATTTTAAATTTGTAATTTTTAGGCAGTGGGGATTGAACTACTCCTGGTGATTTGAACCATTATGTAAATTGTTTCTAAGAATGTCTTGCTTTAGGCACATGCTCTCAGGTGTTGGTTGAATTAATAATTAGTTATGCTCGACGACTGGTACACTGTCAAGGTGTTAGTAGTGTGGTGGGTTAGCTGCGGTACACCCTATATATAAAAAATAATGAAACCTTGAATGTGAAATCAGAGCCGTACCGGGAACTAACTTTTGGTGATGGACAACTGCCATACTCCAGAGATATCAACAATGAGGTTATAGACCTAAAAAGTCATCTCAAAAGACCTTAGTGTATGGGCTGGATACGAGCTGCTGCCTTAGAAAGGCATTGTCTGCTTTGACAAAACGAGCGAATTAGCACCTAGTTTGGTAAGTGCAGTTAAGACTACCAAATGGATTTGGTCTATGGATTATCGGTTGGAATTACAGCAAGAACTGAGAGGGGTGCATGACACATTCCATGCATCGAAACTCAAGTAGTGTCTTGCTGGTGACCTTATATGTGCCGATCGAAGAAATTTGAGTGGACAATAAACTTCGGTTCATCGAAGTACTTGCTGAGGTCATGGCTAGGGAAAATCAAACTTTGAAGAGTGGTAAAATCCTGATCGTAAATATTAGATGGAACTCAAAGTGAGGACCCAAATTTTATCTATGAGCGAAATGATCAATTGAGGACTAAGTACCCTCACCTATTCACGGAAGGCGTTGCAGTTGATAACTCCAACTGAATTTCGTGACAAAATTCTTTGAACGGGGGGGGGGGGGGGTATTTTGACATCCATCACCAAAATAGCTGCATTGACTATTAACTTTGATCATTGACTTTGACTATTTGACTTTGACTTGGTCTATATGATATTTGACTTAAAAGTTGACCTAATATTGACTTGGTCTAAGAATAGTACACTAGACGAGTGTAGACATGCTAAGTTCTAGAATTGTATTATGGGCTTAATATGTTTTAGTGGGCCTTGGTCATGGTGATAGTAGAAGTTCACCGTTTTGGATTTAGCACGATGGTTGCGTGCTTAGAATTTGACTAAAGACTTAAAAATGTTAAAACACACATCTTACGTTAATAACACAACAAAAATCAGAAATTAGTGGGCTTTTCCTAAAGTCTACTAAATACACATAATTTAATTTTAAATATGAATTAAATAATTTTATAAAGCGTATAATAGCTCATTGGAATTGTATTAACATTTAGAATTTAAAATTTTGAAAATAGTGCTAGACGTAATTGGACGAGACAGGCAAAAGGCCCGGGAGGCCCACTCATGGCTCCCCTTGGCCGCAAACCCTCAAAAAGGGGGTTCCGATTTGATTTTTCCTTCATTATTTTCTTTCACTACTCTGGTTCTCCAAGTTTTCTCTCTAGAGAAAACCCTAGTCGCCGTGATACTTTTTCTTGTTCATTTATCATCATCAACATCGATTTTGGTGTAGTTTTTTCATTCAAGATTGGATTTTAGTCAAGGTTTGATCATTCACACTTTAACCAGTAAAAAAATCATTTATTTTGATGATTGTTTTCTATTGTTCATGTTCTTGATGGTTTTCACCATCAAACATCTAAAGCATCATCTAATAATAACATTTTTCTAGATATTTGGATTGGATCGTGAAGAATTGTGGGTTCTGGGATTAGTACATCAAGCAAGTAAAACCATAGTTTTTAATCTTCATATATTCTTTGTATTTATCGAATTGGGTTTATAAACTTGTGAGATCTAGTCATAATGGACATCTTGGTTTCATAATAACTTATTAAAAGAATTTATCTTTGTCCTCGAATCGGTAGACGCGTTAGGGGTGAAATCTATGTAACAATCGACTAAAAAAACACGAACCGAAAGATTAAATATTAAATACTAGAACTGGAACTGATATCTATAATAAAGTAATGGTCTAATTCAGTTTATAGGTCAAATGGTTCATGGAATAAACATTGGTTCAGGTCTCGGGTCAATAATGGTAAAAAAAATTATGGTTTTGGGATGCATAGGACAAAGTTTGAATTTTGAACAACTTGTTGTCAGAAAAATGTAATATTTTCTACAGGTCATAACTTGGTCATACTAAGTCTAAATAGGTCAAACATTTCATCCAAAAACAATTTCAGTGAGTCCTCTAACTACCCCAAGTGGCCTCGTGTCATTTTGATATCGTTTGGTCCTTCAAACGTAATATACAAAACTAAAGGTCAAGACTGTTAAATTCGGGCAGAATGTTAGTCTATTTAAGAGCGTATCTCCCTCATACTATGTCCATTTGAAGTAATTCTTTTTCTGGAATATACTTTAGGTTCTTATCTTTCAATCGATGCCTATTACCTCGACCTCCAAACAATCTACGCAAGATCGATGCGCGATCAGCTTTTTACAAGTTGAAATATTTTTGTGATTAAAATACTAAAATTGTGATTAAATAAATAATTAAAGGCAAGAGTTGTATTCAAAAAGTAATTTCAAAGATTTTACTAAGATGAACAATTAATACTCTTAACTCAATGAATATAGTCTAATAGATGTAGCTCGAAGGACATTAAGAATTTAATATATGATGATAACTAAAACCCTAAATATGATGAGATTTGAAGTTTAAATTTAACGTTGGACTTGTACTATCAGATAAACCATATTTTCATTATATAATAATCTTGATAGGCATTAAGGAACAGGCTACAAGGATTACACCTATATCGGTCATCTTGACTTTAGTATTTCTTTTATGTTTATTATATTTTTAGTTACTTTCTATACTTGTTGCGGACATAGGATTATGCTATTATCAATGTGAGTTTCACGGCCCCTTTTAATATTTTTACCCGGGGGAAAAGCATGCTCACTGTCTTTGGACTATGTCATGTTAAATTTTGTTTTGGACTTGGATTGGACTGTCATGTGTGGTTTGAGTCATAGGATCGAGTCTAGATTCCCTTGATGAGTATTTGGGCTTATTTTGGATTTGTACTGGACTGTCATGAAAAGGTATTGTTAGTACTAACGGGTTGACACCCCCACCCTTGTTGTCAGTATGCTAGCTAATACTGATGTGGGTTGTGCGTGCCTTTGGGTGAATATAATCCAGTTATTTGGACTGGTCATGAGCTTATGTTGGTTTCTATGACTTCTATGTTCTCAAACACACACATATTTTGTACATGACTCACACGACAATTTATTTGTACTTTTAAACTGTGAACTCACCAACGTATGTTGACTTTTTAAAGCATGTTTTTTCAGGTAACGGTGCTTAGGTACTTGGACAGTGAACTTTAGATGAGACCGCTCCATCAAGAGCATTAGACATTGGAACATTAGTTTTGGACATTATGTTGTTTTTGAATTTGTATTTGATTTTGATTGATTTATTACTGGTTGTTTTGGTTTTGAACTTTTGGAATATTTGTGCATATATAGAATAACATTATGGTATTGATTGTTATTGACACTTGTTCTTTGTGTCAGGCGACATCATGATCCATTTATGGAGAATTCCTATAGAGATTCTCTTAGGTCCCAATGTGTTATGACGATCTTCTCCGTTACATCCTCGTGTTTCCGCTACAAGTGGAGCATGACAACTTAAATATCATCTAAAACAATGAACATCGCAATAGAGTTTGACTATACAAAATCTAACTCGTGATGCATAAAACCTTCCCAACTATACTCGAAACTTAAGAAATTTACTACAGTATTTGACATATATGGCAATAGAAAAAACGAGCAAATGAAAATGAAGATCTCCTTGCTATCCTATTCAAGCCCTAAGATTTCATAGTTTAATGATCTCCTATAAATCATTAACTGTAGTTGAACTGTTGACAAAAAGTTATAAACATTTGTTAAATTAACAAAAAAGAGTAATTAATTAAGTAGGACAGCTTCATACCATTGGGTTTTTTGGTCAATTGGCACTTGATCAGATGTGAAAATATGACTCTTGCCCTTATTTCCTTTCTTTCAATTACCCACGTTCAAATGTTTTCTCTGATTTTTGAAAGAGAAATCGATTTTGCATAGATGAATCAAAAAGATGAGGAATGTTCGTGGCCAATAAAATTTGAGTTGCAGTTGGGGGTTTTGAATTGTTTTTCTAATTTTGCCTTTTATTTGGTACATTTATGGTTTTTAAATTATGACAATTTACTTTCTTATCATTTTTTTTATAGTCATGGATCTAAAAAATCTATGATGTAGATTGGTTTTTATAGTTCTTTACAAACTTTTAGTTCTTATTAGAATGGATCCATATATATATATATATATATATATATATATATATATATATATATATATATATATATATATATATATATATATATATATATATATATATATATATATATATATATATATATATATATAAGTAACGTGCCCACGCGATGCGGCGCGTGCGACATTTTTCATTATGGTACTCGTCTCTAGTTAGTTTTATATTTTAAAAACTGAATTCCTTCTTTTAAGCATATTGTAACAAATATGGAAAAAATTATATATAATTAAAGATACAAGGGTGTAAGTGTAAATAAATTTAAAGTTTCACTTTTTAGTAGCGTTAGAAAGACATAATTACCCTTGTTAAATTGATTTTTTGGGTTGTACCTTGTGCTTAAAATTTACAAATCTCTTAACTTTAGCCGGAATTCTTCCTTCGTGCATTATAATATAGTATAGATATATATGGTAACACTTATTCTATTTAACCCTTTGTTGTTTTGTAATTTGTAAGACTCAATTTTAACATTTTTAAATCATTTTATTTTCTTTAATCATAGAGTTTAATAAACTAATAAGTAAAATGTTAATTAAGTATTAATCAAGAATCTGAACACAAAAGCATCTAAATACTAGCGAACATATAAAAAGATTCAAAAGAACAGGATGCATCATAAACATATATAAAATACCATAATTTTGGACACATTCAATTTGAGAGCAAACCAAGGTGTGAAGCTCTACAAATCACATAAAACTTGCAAACGTATTGACAAACCTTATAAAAAAAACAAGTGATAATTGAACAACTCTACTTTTCTTAACAAAAATATATGGATTGAATATGTTTGATGATTCGGTGACTAGTTACCCTTGATTTACTCTAAATTGATAATTTAACAACTCCACTTGCCTTAGCAAATAACCTTTCTTTTGGGAAATTTGCATGCATCCTTTCCTAGTTTTCAAATTTCTTTTCTATCTATTTTACCAACATTCCTTTAACTTATAGTCGAAAATAGTCACAAAACTTCGTCTTGTGTTTGATTTTCTTTCTCAAAACAGTGTTTTAATTCATTTCCTCTTTTGATTTTATAAAACTTTTAGAAAGAAATATTTTTAAGAATTTTTTACTTAAAATTGATTACATACTAAATGGCATGTTGGCCTGGATAACACCAACATCAGGATTCTACATCAGGTGCTTGCATGCAGCAAAACCATTTCTTCTACAAGCCCAAAGAATCAAAGAGAGACATGATAAAAATACTCAAATTGTATGCCTTTGAAGAATAGTTAAATTGTTAAGTCATAAAACTTTTGATCATTGATAAAGGAATCAGTGAATCTTTATAACTTTAAGTTGTGAATCATATAAAGAATAATGAATCATAACGTACAAGAATTGCTAACAGAGCATTAATTGTTAATAGTTTCCTTTCACTACAAATTTAATGATTGTTTAGGGTCAAACAATAAGACTTGAATAATAGGATAATAAATTTAGTCAAATATCACAATATCACACCCTTACAAGGTAGAAACACAATGTGTAACATTCATGGTTCACAGTCATTGTTTATATTGAACGATATATAAATGAATTATACCAAAAGGTTTCCAAGGTTTACATATTACAAAATCCCAGATCATGTCTTCCGAATGACAAATTAAATTGTTTCACAAAAGATGTGTTTTACGGCTATGGCCGACAAAGTAAGCTATAAAAGAAAATCTCCAAAAGCTTCCTAGTATGCATGTGATTCCGTGCAATGCTTCACAAAAAGATGAACTTAGTGTAGTTTGGTCTAGATTGTGCTTGACCACCATTTGTTCTTAGTGCTTTGCACTCTCTAGCAAAGTATCCTATTTGGTTACAGTTTTAACACTTCACCTTGCTTTTATCCAGGCCAAACTTTCTACTAGTCATATTGTTTAAAAACTTTCTTCTTGTCCTATTATAGAACTTCTTGGCACTATGAGTGAGTAGAGCCATCTGTTGAACTATTTTTATGTACTCCAGATCATCTGGATGGATACAGTCCAAGTCTTCAAGAGTGAAGAGAATGTTTCCACAACTTTCATCAGTAGACACAAAAGCTTGAGCAGAGCTTGTCTCTTAAAATGGGCTTCCTTTGATGTAGCTCTCCCTTGGTGTCTCAGGGAAGGTGATGAAAGGGCCCTTTTGTGAGTTTTCAAGGTAGCAGATGAGATGATGTTGTGGTTCTCTGTTATCCCTTTTAACCACGTGGAGGGCTAAACTCAGTTGATTGTTAGGAGAGCTGCTTGATGGATTTTGCATGTTTATCTACATCTGATAGCCATTAAGGATACCATACAACTCTTTGATAGTAAGGGTAGAAAGGTTCTCAGTTCTCTTGATGACCACATAATAGTGAGTCCATTGTCTAGGAAGAGCAAACATAAACTTTCTCACTATGTCCATATTCTCAAGCTTGACTCTAATATCCATTAGAGTATCCACAATCTCAACATACTTGAAGTATTATTGTGTCATGGTTTCACCTATCTTGTAGGTGAAGTTCTCAAACTGCTACTTCATGAGGTCTTTCTTGTTCTCTTTGGCTTCCTCAGACCCCTTATATATGAGCTTCAATGCATCCCAGAGCTGCTTAGCAGTCTTGCACTTTTTGAAGCCTCTGTATATGGAGTTAGGAAGAGTAGTTAGGAAGGCGGTCATGGCTTTCTGATCTAAATTAATTTTCTTCCAATCTTCTTCAGAGTAGTCAGTCATTTCCTTTGGTATCATCCCACCTCCAGCAGTGGCTGAAGAGGTGCTTGGGATGTGAGTCCTTCAACAACAGATCTCCACATCCTGCTATCTTGAGACTTGATAAACCCTTCCATACGTTGGCACCAAGTATCAAAGTCATCAGGAGTGATAAGTGGAGACTTTGTCATAGTACCGGTTTCCATATCAGCCTTAGAGATAGCTGCCATTTGAGTTGATAAGTGTGTTGTGAAACTGAAGAGATTTAAGATGGTGAAATCTTACAATCAAGAGCCTGAAAAGCTTTGATACCAATTGCAGGACCGGTTATGATCAATGCGACAGTTTCACAAGGTGGAGAGAGTTGAAAAACACTTAGCAAATCAAATAGGGAACCGGTTAGGAGGAAACAAAGAACACAAGTAATAAGAACAAGAACACTCGAAAATGGTTTTCAAGAATGATGTATATTACTCTTAAGTTCTATTACAAGTGTTACTAAGCTTATCTAAAGATACAAGTACTTAAGACACTTTATACTACATCCTACAGCCGGTCATACTTTAAAGGCCAGCTGGAAACACTATTCTACACAACAAGATTATTGTAGAGTCAAAAGGCAGATTGTCTTTTGACTAGTGATTATGACATGTCATAGCTCACATCCTAATATATTACAAAAAAGATAAAGTACATAGTTGGAAAGTTACAGACAAAAGACCTTAATCTACGGTTGACAAAAGCATGAACCTTTTCACCAACTCATACAAGTTGATGAGTCTTCAGAAATGACAGCGAAAAGTTGTTCAGCTTTTGGCAAAAGGTGATTCGGAGAAAGCATGTTTTCTCTGTTTTCGGAAGAAATCACTCTTTGGCTTTGGAAGACTTTGTCCTTGAAGCTTCGGAAGACTTCGTCCTTGAAGCTTCGGAAGACTTCATCTTTGGCTTCGGAAGATATGGTCTTTTGGCTTCGGAAGATTTGATACTTAGCATAATTCATTTAGTTATATCAAATCTTTCGAAGTAATTTCTTTATACTTCACATGTGCATGTTGAGAGCTCTTTTGGTTTCATTAGTCTCTAAATGTAGTAGCTCTTTTGGTTCCATCAGCCTCTAAGTGTAATCTTTACAATATTGTTTGATGTCAAAGCGTTATTTCACACAGATGGAAATTGTTTTCAAAATCAACATTTGTATGTAACTGTGCCAAAACAATCAAAACCATATAATATTCCTTTCTGTTCAATATTTTAATCAAAGACATTTTATGTGCATGTATCTTAGCCTAAAATTTATTTAAAAAGGTCAAAAGCAATAGAACTCACCTGGACCACTTTTACCGATAATTGTCACACTTTTACACTATCAGCCGCTAGCTCTTTTCTTGTCAACTCCTATATTTATAGCGTCTCACAATTAATCCTTATATATGACACTATTGTTATGTACATAGGGATCCTCATTGATTGGTTGTGTTCCTAACCATGTTAACTTATTAACAAACCATAACATGACATATGTAAATTTCACGATTTATATTAAATACTAATAAAAACTAACTCTTTGATAATATATATAGAAATTATTCAAGATTAGATTGCTGAAATTGATTATGGCTACTGAAAATCATTTAGCTTTTTACATATGTTTAACTAAAATCAGGTGTAAAACTCATATGACCATAGTTATTTGTATATTTCTAGTAGCAGTATTCCATTTGAATATTTCTAAGATATTGAAAACATACTAATGTCCTTTTGTAATTATAAATAAATTACTCTTATGATACTTTGCATACTTGGAGTTATGCCTCATCCTTTTTCTTATCATGAATCGCATTGTAATACTAGAAATTAAATTTTCCGTTGAACCATGAGATTCCAACATTGCTTGGTTAGTATCTTAAATATGTCGGTCATTATATCCTTAATTTTTTAAAGCTTCCTTTGATGCATATATGACCAAATCATGTTAGCCTCTTGTTGTAACTCTAATCTATTTGTATATTATTTGGCTTAGGATTTTAATCCTAACTATTGTTCATCGGTAGTCTTCTCTAACACAAAGTCATCTGATGCTTTGTATTTAAGTAACTCATACCACTTCTTCTAGAGTCTTGTTGTCCTTTACTTGACTTGCATCTTAACAAGATAATTACATCCTTTTCATTATTTTCTCTCTAAGCTTCTTAGTTATTACATTGAATGAGTCTCTTATCAAGGGCCGATAATGCTCTCCGATTATATTTCTTTTGTTCTATTCATTCATTGTGGAAAAGCATACTTGCATGGTTCATATAAATGTCATAATTTTTCATCTTCAAAAAAAAAAATTAGTTTACACTTTCCATGCATATCACCTTACTTTCATAGCATAGGTCTTATACTTTTAATGAATATCAGCTTAAGAATTATGAATCATTCTAGCATCCACACATGTTTCTTTCTTTAATACAAATTACTTTTTACGTTGTACTACTTTAGAGTTTTCACATACCGGTTATGTTATTTCTTTTATTACATGCATAAGTTTAAACTTTTATAGAGTCCTGCCATTTAAGATGATAACTCTCATCTATCTCACTTCCTATGTCATACATAAAAGTTACCTATCATATACACGCGTTATAATAAGTTAAGTTGTTTTCTTAGTTTATTGTATGGTTAAGTCTCGCATATTCTTTATTTATCTCAAATATAATGAGCATCATATATTGATACCTGGACCATCATCTTTTAAAAGTTTTCGTTACATTCAACTTATTTTATCAATTCATTTGGTTATCATCCGCCAATTTATCTTGCTATAATAAAGCATTCCCTAATAACATCTTATCATACACAAATGTCTTTTTGTTTCATGCTTTTTATTTTTAAAACTCGATTACATTTTGTTATTATCCATCAGGTGAAACTAATCTTTTCTCTCAAATTTCAGTAAGTTGTTTCTATGAAAACAATTTTTTTTAATTTAATTACTTCAATAATCTATTTGAATAACGAAACATACATTTCTTATATGCATTTGCATTTGGATCTAACAACATATTGAGTAGTATGTTTATTTACGAAGAGAGTGTTTAATGTTATACTAGCAGGGAACCCGCGGGATGCGGCGGTGACAATTTACAAACAATATTCGTTTTAATTTAGTTTATCAATCCTCCCATAATATATTGTATTGTACGTCTGTTAATTATCTTATTCACTGCATAAGTGTAGTTTATCTATGTCGTGATGTAACAGTAGTAGTTTATAAAAATAATGATTCAATTCAAAATTTAATCTTATCACCTATGCAAAGTGAACAATTAATTTTGTTAATTAAAATAACGTAGGTTGATATATATATATATATATATATATATAAAGATAACGTTGTATTGTACCATAAGTTGTGTACTAAAGTTTCTTGTCTTTTTTATACCTTTTACTTCGACCCACAAAAAATAGAAGCATCCTGAGTAGCTGAGTAGCATCTAAATTTTTTTTTATCCTTTATTGATACATGCTACCAACCCATCAAAAATAAAACCTACTTAATGTATACGATGTTACTTTATTTTTGTATATGATGTAGAGAAGCTAGTTTCATAATTATGTTAATCATAAGATTTTGTACACAGTTGTTAATCCATCACATGTCTTTTTATGGCTTTTGATAAGTGGTACTCGGATGTAGTAACAGTTAAATAAGCCATCTTATTTAAAATTTAATCACAAAAATAACTCATAATTACCACACATTGTCGATCAAAAAACAAATGCTAATCTTACTATCAAGAACCTAGTTTCATAATTATGGTTTTTATTTTTACCATGCCGAGAGAAACATGTAAGTAGTAATAATTCATCAACACCATCACATTAATCTTCAATGTCAACAAGTATTTACCACCTGCATTTCGCAGCAGGAGTTCAATAATTTTGTTAGATTTTGGCGAAGAAGAACGCATCAACAACCCCAATTTCATTAATCCACAATGTATTAACATTTTTATCAAAAGTTAGTATCAAGCTTATGTTCAACTCCAAGTATTAAATTCTACTACTAAAAAGTTAAGGGATGTTTGGTAATTTCTGAATGATTAAATGTTAAACCAATAAGAGGTTTGAACCATTAAGTGATGAACCATTAAGAGGTCTGAACTATTAAGAGCTAGTATATCGCTTAACTATTCAAAAGTAAATGTCTGACCAATTCAAATAAGAGATCTTAACCATTCAGCATTAAACCTCTTAACCATTCAACATTAATATAATGCTTAACCATTCAAAGGCAAATGTCTGAACCATTCAGACATTTGCTGACGAAACAAACAATCTGAACCATTAAGTGTTGAATCATTCAGACACCTGAACCATTAAAAATTGAAAGTGTTGTAGTTTGAAAAAAAACACTCTTGTTTTCATCTCCCCTTATGCTTATGCTTATGCTTTCTTGTCTATGTATCTCTCCAGAAGTGGATCCAACTTCGTGTAATATTTATGTAACATGTGCAATATGGTGATTTAAAGACTACTATATTTACACAAGTGTTTAACATGCAAATGAGTAACAAAGTAAATACCTGGAAATCATATAAGTGGTTTTTTCTAATTACTGTAACAGCTTCAAGTTCATACAGATAACTAAGATTTAGTAATCAAACAGTTGTGTAAAAAATTTCACATGCAACAACCCTAACATAACAAAAGAAACTATCACACATATGACAAAATAAAAAAATGTAATATGTAGGTTGAGTCGGCCTGACCCATTTGGACCCATACTAAAGTTGCCCATATGATCACACGATTTGACCCATAATAAAGCTACCCATACGATCACACGACAGAACTCTGAAAGGTTAAACAAAGAATTTAAACTGCAAGCAGCAATTTTTATCTTTTTTGTTGTAGTAAAATATTACATTTAAGTAAATAAATAAAAACAAAATGGATGAGCATAGAAAATATAACATAAGAACACCAAGTAAAAAAAAAGGCATATTACTTTCTCATTTGTTATATAATATTTTTTAAAGTTTTATTTAAAGTTGTATACCTAATATAACAACACAATAGCTAAACCTTAAAAACTTACACTTGATATGGGCACGAAAACATCCAGCAACACTAAGATAGTCTCCAAGACATGCTGCTGGGACAGTCCCTAAACCACAACTTTTGTCAGGCAAGGAGCTATTTGACTAAGCACTGGTATTGTTAATATTGCATCTATTTAAAAATACTACCTTGTTTGGCATATGCAGCAACGGGCAGCCCACTATGTATCTGTATCAAAGGGGATGAAGTTGAGTTGAGGTGATCACTATCAAAAAGTTTAAAGTCTAATCTAAATTCACATTTACCATAACTTATTAGGATCATCAGATGTAATATATAAATGGCCCCATACCCACCATTGGCCCACAATAAACTTGAAGTTGGTAACTGTGCTACACATGTTTGACTTCTTTATTCAAGCTCCCTTATAAAATAAAACATAAGCTTGCAAATGTCTAGATTCACTAACGAGGAAACATAAATAGGATTATAAATCACTGAAATAAAAACATTTACGAATCAAACTCTTATAAGTGGAATTTAAGAGATTAATTGCAAGTTCTAACTTATAACTATCTAGAAAGGTTCCAAAAAAATAAGAAAAACAATCCTTTGTGATATGTGGAGTTGTGAGCTCATCAGGCTGAGCATGAGGAACCTCAACGTTGATTGTTTGAAAGATGGGAATGGTCTGCTCCTCAGGGGAAGTGGGAGCTCGAGATTCCACTTCCTCCTATATGGGTTGTGATATGGGAGCCTGCACATGCTCAGTAGCAAGTGCAGGGGTTCGCTTGGATTTTCTTTGGTAGGTGATTTTGATGGTAGGTTGTATTTGAGGTGGGTGAGAAGTAGAGGGTATTGGTTCATCACTAGTTAGGGCTGGTAGGATGTCACCCTGAGCAATGAGCTCAAACATTTTCGGGACAAGGGCTGTTTCTACCCCTGAGAACCCAACAGTTGGCTTTTTCAATATCTTGAAAATGTCGGGCCTCATATGTACAAGTTTAAGATCATTACCTGTTCCCCTCAACTATGGTCCCATTTCACAGTTGAGAATGTGTTGAACATACCGGGGGAACATGTAATATTCTAAGGAATCCAAATTCGCTAGTAAATTTGTAAATACAAACTGAAAGTACCTGAATTTGATCCCTTGAACCATCCCATGGACAATGAAAGAGAGGTCTTCTGGAATCTGGTCCCATCCTCCATGTTTGTTGGATAGACTATGTATGACGACATGGAGGAGGTATTTCTATTGGAATGAGACATTCCCCTTCCTGAAGATTTTGACCGAAAAGTCACCTTCATAGCCCATCTGCGCAAAGGATTGGTTGACAGTAGGTTTTGGAAAGGACAGCTCACCTGCTTCATCATCCAGCTGCAAATGGGTGTTTATAATGGCTGGAGTGATGAAAACCGTCCTCCCCTGCACTGTGGCAGACAGTGCCTTCTCCCCGTCCATGGTGACCTCTTGACAGGTCCGCCAAAACTCTAGCAACTGATCCTCATAGAGAGGAGGATCGATTGTAAGGGAGGTGAAGTAGTGAGACAAAGAAAGATACCTACACACGTCTGATAAGCTTGGATCCTTCTTAGAGTTTAACAGAGCAACTTGATTGTGTTGCCTGTATAGGTGCATGGTGAAATCAGGGTCGTTACGACGATCAAGATTGGCCATTTGAAGAAGCTTTGTAGTGAAGGAAACAAGAAGAAGATGAAATTTTGGAGGTAATTTTAGGTTAAGGAACATTGATAGAAGTGAGATGAAATAGAACCGTTTGGAAAGATATACTCTGGATTTGAGACAAAGTTATGACAAAAAGATAACTTTGAAATCCGCAAGTAGGTCCTAGTTCTGAAAAAGGCGCCCAAAAAGTTAGTTTTCTTGGAAGTAGAAAAAGCTTCCGAAGGCAATTTTGGTTTCGGAAGCTTTGCAATCAAAGCTTCCGAAAGCAATTTTGCTTCGGAAGATATTTCAAAGAGTTTTGAAAATTTTGGCTTCGAAAGAAATAAATGAGTCTTCCGAGACAAAATTGCTTTCGGAAGAAATTTGTTTCTAAAATGCATTTAAGTACTTATACCAAAATTTAAGCTTCGGAAGATATTTCAAGAATTTCTTCCGAAGGTAAATCTCAGATAAGCTGTTTAAACGATTTAGATATAAATTTCTTCCGAAGGCAACTTTTGCTTCTTCCGAAGGTAAATTTTCATCATTCTAAGAGATATCATTTTAAAAGTTCATTTTTCTTTCAAAGAGAACTAGGCTTATGAAGTGATCTTATAGACAACCTAGGACACACAGTTATAAGAAATAATATTGATTAAGTTATTAAGAAAAATCTATTCAAAGTTAATCATCCCAATAGCTGATACAAGATATTTAAATCTCTGTTCATCAAACGCTTTTGTGAACAGATTGGCATATTGTTCATTTGTGTTAATTTTGATTAGTTTTATCAATCCCTTTTCAAAATTATCCCTAATCAGATGATACCTGATGTTGATGTGTTTGGTCCTTGAGTGCTGCATAGGATTCTCTGTAATAGAGATAGCACTGTTGTTGTCTATGTGGATGGGAGTCTCTTTGAAATTGAACCCATAGTCTAGCATTTGATTCTAAATTGAAAGCACTTGGGCATAACAGCTGGCAGCAGTGATGTATTCAGCTTCAGCAGTTGATGCAGACACACAGGATTACTTCTTGTATTGCCAAGAGACTATCCTTCCACCCAGGAACTGGCACCCCCAAGATGTGGACTTTGCAGTCATGTTGCAGCCACCATAATCACTTTCTGTATAAGCATACAGATTGAAGTCTGAATTCTTTGGTTACCAAAGGCCTAGATTTGGAGCACCTTTGAGATATCTAAGGATCCTTTTGACAGTGATTAGGTGTGACATCTTGGGGTTGGCTTAATATCTTGCACATATGCATATGGCAAACATGATATCAGGCCTGCTAGCAGTAAGATACATAAGTGACCCAATCATAGCGCTGTAGATATGTTCATCAACACACTCCCCCTCAAGATCAGGACCAAGGGAGTGGTTTCTGGCTATGGGTGTCTTTGCAACCTTATAGTCAGTCATCTTGAATCTTGTAAGTATGTCCTGTACATACTTTGACTGACTGATGAAGATGCCATCTTCAACCTGCTTCACTTGAATCCCTAGAAAGAAATTGAGTTACCCCATGGCACTCATTTCAAATATATTCTTCATCAGCATCTCAAAGTCTTTGCAGAGCTTTGGATTAGTTGAACCAAAGATGATGTCATCCACATATATCTGAACTAGCAATGTGTCATTTCATGTTTCTTTGATGAAGAGAGTCCCATCAATAGTACCTCTTTTGTATCCATGTTGATAGAGGTATGTTGATAGTGTCTCATACCACTTTCTTGGATCTTAATGCAGTCCATAAAGGGCTTTATCAAGCTTGCAGACATAATCAGGATGATCTGGGTCTGCAAAGCCAGGTGGTTGTTTAATATAAACTTCTTCATCAATCACCCCATAGAGAAAATCACACTTCATATCAAGCTGGTAGACCTTAAAATCCTTGGATGCAGCATAAGCCAGAAATATTCTTACAGCTTCAAGTCTTGCAACTGGAGCAAGGACATCAGTGTAATCAATTCCTTCTTCTTGAGTGTATCCTTGGACAACCAGTCTAGCCTTGTTCTTGATGATGATCCCTCTATCATCTTTCTTGTTCCTGAATACCCGTTTGGTTCCTATGACACTCTTCCCTTGAGGAAGAGGACATAAGCTCCAAACCTTCTGTCATCTGATTTGAAGCAGCTCATCTTGCATAGCTTTAATCCAGCTTCCATCCTTTAAAGCCACATTAACCTTATTTGGCTTTATCTGGGATAAGAAACAAGAATGTAGACAAACATGGCTGTCATGAGCTTGTCCTCTTGTTCTTACCCCTGAGTCAACATTTCTAATGATGTTTGTGGAAGGATGTGACTTGTGGATCCGAAGTTGAGGGATCACAGCAAGTTGGTTGGACAGATCTAAATTTGAGAAATTCTGATCTGGTAATGAGGTGTCTCCCACCACATCAGCACAATTATCAAGAGAGACTTGATCCAATGAGTGTGTGACATCATTCATGTTGTCTTCAATGGAGTGGTTTTCAGCATCAAGAAATTCTTGATCTCTATCACCACCTCCAGTTCCTCCTCCTGCATTTGAAGTTCCTTCTCCTGAATTCTGAACCTCTGAGCTGGAATTTGAAGGCAATTTATTTGAATCAGTAGTATTTGACATGCTAGTGCTGATGGGAGCTTTAATTGTGGGGTTAGTCACCACTGGAGCTGAAATAGTCTTCTTGTTTGGTATTCTCAGCTCAAATCTTTGATCAGGACCTTCTGTTGACCTGTTATCTGTAGATCCTGAAACATTATCACAAGATTTGTTAAAACAGTTGGTAACTAAGTCAAGATTAAACAGCCAATTCGGACCAGAACCTTTTACATAGGGTGTGTGTTCATTGAAAGTCACATTGGCCGACTCCTCAATGATTCTAGTTTTGAGATTGTATACTCTATAAGCCTTATCTTGAGAAGAGTATCCAACAAAGTGTCCATCATCTGATTTCTCAGCAAACTTGGCTATTTGATCTTTGGTATTCAAGATGGTGCAAGGACATCCAAATGTTTTGAGAAAACCAATGAATGGTCTTCTTTTATGCCATAGTTCATAAGGAGTCTTACCATGTGTCTTAACTACCAAAACTCTGTTTTGCACATAGCAGGCCGTGCTGACAGCCTCTGCCCAGAAGGTGATGGGCAGCTTAGAGTCAGACAACATGGTTCTTGCAGCCTCAATAAGTGTCATGTTTCTCCTCTCAGCAACACCATTTTGCTGAGGAGTCCTGGGAGCACTTATTGTCTTGAAATACCCTTTTCATCACAAAATGTATCAAGGTTTTGGTTTTTGAATTCGGTTCCTTGATCACATCTTATGATTTTGACCTTGTGATCAGATTGATTCTCAATTTTCAGAATGAAATTCTTTAAGATTTCAGGAGTTTCATCCTTAGTTCTAAGGAAAAACACCTAAGTGAATCTTGTGAAGTCATCTGTGATCACCAAACAGTATGAGGTCCTTCCTAAACTCATTACACTGGTTGGGCCAAACAGATCCATATGTAACAAGTGTAGGGGAGTAGTGATAGAGTTCATTTCCTTTGGCTTGTGAGACACTTTGTGTTGCTTCCCCTTCAAGCATGCAACACAGTGGTCATCACTTGTAAACTCTTTCTTTGGCATTCCAGTTACCAGATCATTCTTAATCAGTTTATTCATGTTCTTAAAGTTTACATGGCACATTCTTTTATGCCAAAGGAAAGACTCATCACTATTTGCTTTAGATAGAAAGTAAGAAATTTCTCCAGAGGGAGATGTTTTCTGCAAGTCCATCTTGTACATGCTTTCCTTTCCTGGGGGCTCTGAGCAAAATATGCTCTTGAGGAATGTCAACCCCAGGCTTGAGAACAATGCACTCATGCTCAGTAAAGAGCATGTGATGTTTTTGGTCACAAAATTAGGACACACTCAAAAGATTGTATCCAAGCTCCTTGACAAAGTTTACCTTCTCAATGCTGAGCTTACCATTTGAGACCATGCCCCTACCAGTAATGTAACATCCCGCATCTCCTCCAAAAGCAACTGGTCCTCCATCAATTCTTTCAAAGTTTTGAAGTAGGGACTCATTGCCTGTCATGTGCCTGGAGCAGCCAGTATCAATGATCCACACATTTATGTTTGCCTTTGGTTGTCCCTGCATAAAAGAGATGATTTAGTTACATTTGGAAACCCAAGCCTCTTTGGTCTTGGGCTTATAAAGTTCAGATGAAGGCAATGAAATAGTAAGTGATCCTATGTTCAGGCTTTGAGGATCATTTGCTTTTGCTAAAGAGGAGCTTTCAGTCTCAAGGTCTTCTTTCATCTTCCACACCATCTTTGGAAGATTGGGCTTGACCTTCACTACTTCGGAAGCTTTTGTAGCTTCGGAAGCTTTGGAGACAGATCCTTCGGAAGATCTTGCTTTCACTGCAGCAAGCTTCAGTGCTTCAGAAGCATTCCTTTCTTTCGAGACCAACTTTTCTTCCGAAGGCAATTTCCTACTTGCCTTCTTCTTTATTTTGGAGCTTTCGAAGGAAACAAATTTTCCTTTCGAAGCTGTTTGTTTCTTCTTCTTCTTAGAAGTTTTCTTCTTGATCATGTGGATAGTACTCTTGGGATTGTATTGACAATCCTTAGCCAGATGTGAAACATAACACAATCCAATTCTTTCCTTCTGAGAGTCTTCTTTCCCAAAGAAGACTGAGCTTGAACACTTTCCTCTTCTTTCTCCACCTTTTCAGATGTTGCAGCAGGCTTCTTAGAGTGAAGCTAGCTCTTTAAAATAGATGGTTCAGGCTGTGTAGCAGTGACACACAGCTGATCAGTCTTCTTGTTGTTGCCAGAGTGAGTTGAAGCTGAAGTAAAACTCTGGGTACTAGAATTTTTGACAGGATCTTCAGCTTTCAACACCTTGAACCCTGCAGAGATAAATACTTGTTTCTGTTTAGGATCAAAGGTGGTCTTGATCTCTTGAGCTTTTCTGGATCTTCTCTTTGCTCTTCTGATCAAGTTCTTTCTCTTGGTTTTGCTTAAACCAGCTTCTTTTTCCTCCTTAGGAGCATGGTGACCTTTTTTGGATTGACTCTCTTCACTCATCTCAGAGTCATCCCTCACCTTCTCCTTTTCATTCTCTTCATCACTGGGGTCTATGGATGGCAGCTCATCTTGACCAGTTCCACACCTAGGAGATCTGATTGATAGTAGAGTATGTGGAGGAGCTATCTCACTAGATCCCAGTCCCTGCTTATTCTGATAACACACTTTTGCATGTAGAGATAAGGATATCATGTTCTTGAAGGTCTTTTCTTCAAGAACACATTTTTCTGCCCTGGCTTTGCTGATCACAAGCTCAGCCTGGCATTCAGTCAACTTGGTAATGAGATCCTTAATTTGAGTCCTGTAGTTTGTCTGCTCATGTTTAAGAGTTGAAAATGTTTTCTCTAGATCTTCTATCTTAAGTTTCTAGTCATTTTCAGCTCTTTTAAAATCAAATTTTAAAATATTTAAAGACTCAATATCAGATCTCATTTCCAAGTTGTAGGACTTGTATCTATTTACTTTAGCAATACATTCAGGAGAGCAAAGATGTTCAAGTACCTTGGCTTCATCATAATCAGCCATGAGTGCTTGGTTTGGAGATGCATCTTCAGCTTGAAAGCTCCAGTCAAAGCCTCCTTCTTCAACAGTAACTGCAACTTGTTGTCTTGGCCTCTCATTCTGGTTCCCTCCTTCAGTGTAGTTTGGCCTGGATGAAGCTTGGCCACCATTTGACTTAGGTGCCTTGCATTCTCTAGCAAAGTGTCCCATCTGATTATAGTTGTAACATTTGACTTTGCTCTTGTCCAGCCCAAACTTGCCACTGGCAGCATTGCTAGGAAACCTTCTTCCAGTCCTCTTGTAGAACTTCTGGGCTTGTGAGTGAAAAGAGCCATTTGTGGACTATCTCCATGTACTCCAAATCATCTGGATGGATACAGTCCAGGTCTTCAAGAGTGAAAAGAAAGTTGCCTGTACTTTCATCAGTGGAGACAAAAGCTTGAAAAGAACTTGTCTCTTGGAAGGGACTTCCTTGGATGTAGCTCTCTCTAGGTGTCTCTGGGAAGGTGATGAAAGGACCCTTTTGTGAGTTTTCAGGGTAGCAGATGAGATGATGTTGTGGTTCTCTGCTATCCCTTTCAACCATATGAAGGGCTGAACTCTGGTGAGTGTTGGAGTTTCCAGATGAATTTTGCATGTTCATCTCCATCTGGTATCCACTGAGTATCCCATATAACTCAGTGAGAGTAAGGATCTTGAGGTTTTCAGTCCTCTTAATGACCACACAGTAGTGTGTCCATTGTCTGGGAAGAGAGGACATGAGCTTCCTTACAATATCCCTGTTCTTAATAGTTACCCTAACATCAGCCAGAGTATCCACAATCTCAACATACCTGAAGTATTGTTGAGTCATGGTCTCACCTGTCTTGAAGGTGAAGTTTTCAAACTACTGCTTCAGGAGATCCTTCTTGTTCTCCTTGGCTTCATTTGAACCCTCATACATCAGTTTTAGTGCATCCCATAGCTGTTTAGCGGTCTTACACTTCTTGAAACCTCTGTAGATGGAGTTTGGAAGAGCAGTTTGGAGAGCTGTCATGGCTTTTTGATCAACATCAATTCTTTTCTAGTCTTCATCAGAAAAGTCAGCCCTCTCCTTTGGTATCATGCCACCACCAGCAACAGCTAAAGAGGTGCATGGTACATGAGGTCCATTGACAACAGACTCCCACATCCTGGAATCTTGAGACTTGATAAAGCCTTCCATTCTTTGACACCAAGTGTCAAAATCCTCAGGAGTGATCAGTGGGGACTTTGTCATGGTTCCAGTTTCCATATCAGCTTTGGAGATAGCTGCCATTTGAAGAGTTAAGTGATGTGTGTAACTAAGATGATTTAAAGATGGTGAGATCTTACAATCAAAAGCCTGGAATGCTGATACCAAATGCACGACCGTTAAATGGTACTTAAGCTTGCACTTAGTTAACACACTTAGGAGGATCTTAAGATCACTTAACAATTCAAATAGGGAACTATGAACCTTTACTGAAGATACAAGATAAACACAAGTAAAACAAGAACAAGAGCAAAAGATAAAGTTTTCAAGGAAGTTGTATATTGCTTCTCTAGTTCTATTTTAAGTGTTGTACAAGTATATTTTGAATACAAGAACCGGAAACTACTTATACTACATCCTACAACCGTCAATATGCAAAAAGACAGTTGGAAGTGACTAATCTAGACAACAAGATCAGCCTAAAGTCAAAAGGCAGATTGTCTTTTGACTAGTGACTATGACAAGCCATAGCTCACTGACTTTCCTATTAGAAAAAGCCAAGAAGGAACAAAAACAGAAACTTGCAGGCGAAGACCTTATCTACTTTATCATATGGAAGTTTCTCCAACTAGTGATAGCAGGTGAACTACCAGAGCATGCAGCGGAAAGTAGGTTGCTTTATGATAAAGTTGATGAAAAAGGTATATTTTCTCTCTCTTCAGAAGAAAATTAATCTTGTCTTTAAACAACTTCGGAAGACTTTGTCTTGAGAGCTTCGGAAGACTTCATCTTTTACCTTCGAAAGTTGAGTCTTTGGCTTCGGAAGACTTTACACTATATTTTCCAAGTTCAGTGTAAAGCTTCCGCAGCAGTTTCTTCTGAACTTTGGCTTCGGAAGATTTTACACTTAGTATTTTTTCCTGAGTGTGTAAAACGTCCGAAGCTAGTTCACCTTTGTTCCAAAGTGCATGTTGGAAGACTTGGTTGTTTTGGTATCTTTTAGTTGCATCAGCTTCTTAACTTCAGAGGTTCCTACAGTAAGGAAAATCAATTTCCCATCCTATCCACGATGGCCCGAGATTTACTAACCATCCAAACTTCCACGGTAGCTTCGGAATCTATTTTTTCTGTTAGTGGTAAGATTATATCAATACGAAGAAACGGACTCACTCCCGAAGCAGTTGAAATGTGTATTTGCTTGAAGGATTATTTGGAGACAGCTGAAAGAATACAAGACAAATGCTCACTTGAATGAGAATTAGAATATGAAGCCGAAATATATGAAGACGAAGTAGACGGTGGATTGACACCCGGAATGACCGATGATGAAGCGGCATATGATGATTATCTTCGTAATAGCTCGGGTTCGGTGGGCGAAGATTAAAAACATCTCAATTCTCTAAACACAAGCGGCATAGAATCTTAGTTGTTTTGTAATCTTTTTTATGTATTTATTTAGACGTTTGGCATTTCATATATGGTTTTTATGTATTTCATTTACTATTTAACAAAAGAATTACAAAGATTTGTATGTTTTTTATGCATTTTATTTAAAAAGTAAAAAAAACAAAAAAAATTCAAACCGTACTTGTTTGGGCCTGAACTGGTTTAGGACCCGGTCCCAACCGGTTGGGATAGGTTTGGGTTTTATGGGCCCGAAACTGGTTTATAAACCGAACCGGTTTGGACCAAACCGGTTTGTGCACCAAGACCAAAAAACCGGTCCGGTTTGGCAAAAAAACCGGTTTGCCCACCTCTACATTCAATGGCGGCACCTCAGTGAGGTGTAACGGACGCCATTGATGACTAGAAGAGGCGGAGGGTGGGGGAAATGTGAATACAGAAAAGGGGCGTGTTATATTAGATGTAGTTTTTGTTTATTTGGTACTTAAAGTCTAGGTATTTCCTTTCGCGCGCATCCTTATTTTACTATCGTTCCGAATTCTGTCTTACTTGGTCTTTAAGCAGTCTATTCTAATATGTCCAACTTGCTTTGCTTAATTATTTATTTGAGTGACAACTCATATGCCCAGATTCACTACATACTAAACACGTCTTCTTCTCTGGACATTCCCAAGCCATATGTTCTTTCTTCCCACAATGATAACAAGTAACACATGTAGCAAATTTCATTCTACATTTTCCTTTGTGCATATTACCATAAACCTTACACTTCAACTTATTCCCTCGTAACCTCTTCTTATTCGGCATCGAGTATTTTCCTTCACATCATTATTTCGTTTTCTTTTTAGTATATTGCTGTTCGCATTTTGTCGAACCATTTTCAATGTCATTATTGCTACTAATTCAATAACTGACTGAAATGTCTTTGGATTTGTGGCTCTTATGTATTTTCTTATTTCAGGGGCCAGTCCCCTAATATATCGTCTTATCCTTTGTGATTCGGGGTCACTAGATGTGGTACGAATCTTGATAGTTTATTAAACCTCATTGTATACTCATTTTGTGGCATTCCTATCATTTCCAAGTTTAAGAATTCTTCTTCCATTTTTTCTAATTCGCTGTCCAGGCAAAACTTTTATAAAACTAATTTCTTAAGTTTGTCGGATGCTTCCTCTTGTTTGTAGGATAATATCCCACCAGAAATGTTCTTCAGAGTTGATGGAGTGTTTTGCAAATCCGACCATATCTTTATCAACGAAGTCGTTTATTTCAAGTGCTGCCTCCATTTCCATTAGCCACGTGAGGATTTCTATGTTGTCTTCCACACCATCAAACGTAGGTGGTTTACATGCTATGAATGTCGTATATGCACAACATTTCTCTTTTTGTCTTTTTCTTCTCTTCGTGTACTTTCATGGGCATGTTCATTCTTATTTGCAAAACAAGTGTTACCTACTTCGTTTCTACTTCTGATGATAGTATAGCTTTCTTCGTATTGATCGATAGTTCTTTCTATCTCCTTAATATATTATAATCTAGCATGCCATTGTAGATGTAAACCAATAATACATGGGCCAATGTAATTAATCTTTTAGGTAGCTTATAGTCATGTTATAGTTAACTCCTATAATGTAACATACATAAGGTTTATGCAAGGTCTATCCATTATCTTCTCATTTACTTAAGCATCTATCTCTTTGTAATTTCACATGGTAAGGTCATCTTAGACCTTTCAAATCATTTGTTCTTTTAATTAACATCTTAAATCTCTATTGTATGTATTACATCTATTAAGATTATTCCTAGAATTCAAGTCACTCTACTATCCTCAATCAACATTCTGTAAGATCAGCCTACATAAAAGATGATAAACCAGAATACGTTTTTTTTTTATTTAATTAATCCTTAATTACATTAGCAAGGTTTGATTAAGCATTTACCTTACTTGTTCTAGTTATCCTCCATCATGTACTTAACTCGTGTTATCATACTTCAGGCATTTGAATATTAGACTTCATTTGGCATCTATTACAATTCCCAAGATGTTGGTTTTAGTCTAGACACTATGCTATAGCATCTAATTCTCTTAAACCTAAGGCTCTGATACCAACTTGTCACACCCAAATCCCAGGGTTGGACGAATTAGTTGGATTTACACAATAGCATAGCCTCATATAAGCTCCAGAACCAAAAGTTATCTAAACTGAACTGAGGCTATTTACATCAGACCTTTTACTATGTGACGTACAAATCTAGCTAAATAGTCGTCCAACGCCAGAGCCTTCTAATCCATAACCAGATTGTCTTTGTAGCATGGCTATTTTTTTTTCTAACATACATACTAAAACAACCAGCTGGTGATGGTGAGCTCTAAGTTTATTGTTCTCACAATTAAGTATAAAATGTTTAGGTTTCAAAAACAACTTTGTCGCAAAAATTCAAATACGCACGGCTACGGTTACAAAATTTTAATCCGCTTGTCTGGTTTTTGTTACCTATTAGAGCCACCGACTCTATGATAAGCTCAACCTAAGCATTGTTGGGTTATGGCTATCTATAAGAACCACCCACTCTACGATAGCCTCACCCGAAGTCACCCTTTGTAAAGATCCCATCATGGTCAATCTCTATGAGAGCACATCACCATCACTTTTAGTGTCACACTATACATGTACACAATACCTCAAAGCACAACAGGTCTTACATGAGTTTTTCTCACCCGAAGGTCCATGGTATCAAATCACCCTCGAATGCCATAACAGGTCTTACATGGAGTTACAAGCCTTCGTTTTGCTTATGACTGTGCCAAGTCATTTTAAATCATTTACGAAATTGTTTGATGTCACAACATTATTTCGCACACAAAGATGCTAATCTTTTTCAAAAGCAACATTTGTATGTAACCGTGCCAAAACAAGCATTACCATATAATATTCCTTTCCATTCAATATCTTAATCAAATTGCCATTTCGCCTTATAATCAACATTTATGGTCACAATCACAATCAAGAGTATATCAATCAGGTATGTGAAAAGCATAGAAGCCGTAAGTATAAATAAATACTTTATCAAAGAAATTTTATGTGCATGTATCTTGGCTCAAAATTATTTAAAAAGGGCAAAAGAAATAGAACTCACTTGAACCATTTTTACCGACAATTGTAACACTTTTACACTCAAACTCCTATAATTATAGCGTCTCACAATTAATCCTTATACATGACAATATTGTTATGTACAGAGGGATCCTCATTGATTGGTTGAGTTTCTAACCATGTTAACTTATTAACAAACCATAACATAACATATATAAAATTCACGATATATATTAAATACTAATAAAATTAACTCTTTGATAATATATTTAGCAATTATTCAAGATTAGATTCCTGAAATTGATTATGGCTATTTCAAATCATTTAGATTTTCCAAATGATTAACTTAAATCAAGTATAAAACTCTTACGACCATAGTTATTTTTTTCACTTTTGAAATTACAAACAAATTAGGAGACTCCAAATAAAATAGGAGCCTGTGAAATTGGTTCCAAAAGTATGTATATTATAGTACTTTATGAATAAATTTATCATTTATCTATATATGGCCCACCATTACTACCTAGACATCTTGTAAAAGAAAACTCATCCATGTTCATCTTCTTCTTCACTATGATCTCTTAAAACACCATTAATACGCTCTGAAGCTTTTGAATAAATAGAAACCACACATTTAACTTCTCTGTTGTTAACAAAAGTTTATAAATAATTGATTACACCCGAATCCTTCTTTAAGATAGGTTTCTGAAATAATAATCTTTGATTTTACATAAATTATTTGGTGTCTTGTACTCATTGTAATTTCCTGAAGGCTCAACTAATAGACTCCTCCTATGTCCCTAATCATAAAATCGTCATCAATTTCAAAGCAGGGACAAGGATTCCCTTTGATCCTGTGACTGCCTATAGATGTTTTTCTTTTATCTCTTGAGTTAGCTCGTTATCGTCGAATCAATATGCGTTTGTAATTAGGGCCATGTAACTTCCATTCTCTATCTTTTGCAATGAATCGTGAATGAATTTCCAAAGATGATTGTGGTTTAATATTAACTAGGGTAACAAGTGGAGGATGCAAACCGATTAGTGTCAATGGGTAGAAAACATGGCTTCATATTAACATGACTAACCATTCAATAGTTTTGCTAATTGTCATTTTTAACACCTCTACAATCATCTTAACGTCTTTAGCCCCCGCAAAATTTGGGTATTACACCCCGTATGACAATCTCGGTTTTTAGGCCTAGAATTTTTTTTGTAGAAACCTTATTGGGCCATACCTTTACACCAAACCTTGTCTAGGGAGTCCATGAATGAGACCCAACAACAATAGGCTTAGATCCACATCAATCATACACTTAAGTGAGCTTTGGCCCATCAAACCCTAATTGGGTCATCGGGCCATGAAACTTATTGGGCTTTGACCCACGAAACCAATATAGGCCAATGGCCCATCATACGATAGTGACATGACAAACCTCATGACACCCCAACTTCATACGAACTTCTAAAACACTATATTTTTCAGTAAGTAAATGATAAAAAAAACTTTCATTCAACTCACCTTAGTCACAAACCCGGTCTTGATAAAACTAGTCCACTCGAAAAAACCGTTTTTCACAAAATATGGAAGTATATAATCTAAGTGCTTAAAGTGTGATTTAAATATTTATAGAAGTTAAACATACTTATATAAACCTAGAAATAAAAGTTCATAATTTATATAATAACTATATGAATTTTTTAAATAATGTTAAGTGTGAAAATTCAGTAATTTTTTGTAATAATTCTAGAAATCAAGTTGGGGATCTACACTACTAAACTGTGAGGTTAGATACATATTATATATCTTATAAGACTGATTGGGAATGGGAAAACCGAACTAAAGGACTTAAGGTAGAAAAACCGGGACTTAACGAGACTAACCGAGCTAGGTAACAAAAATAGTGAATCTATAAAATTTTGATTATATAAAAATTACAGTAGACGTATCATATTAATAAAAGGCTAGAAACTAAAATTCATAACTTTTAGAAGTTATTTCATTGGTAAACAAAAATACAAAATACATTCACTTGAAAATTGTTAAAAACGAGTTTAAGAGCAATATTAGTGAAAAATACAGAACCTATAAATAATAATAAGTATATTAAAGTCATATATGGCAAAAAGTTTACCAAAGATGATCCAAACCCAAAAACTTGTTAAAACCCGAACCGTTAACGTTCAATCTCCAAAACCGACTAATGTAAGGCCCTGCTCCCGGGACGCTTACAGTTGGTCATTCATATAAAACATATAAAACTCATCATTTTGCAGCTGAAATTTAACTTTTCATTAATAATTAAAAATGACAGGATCAGCGATCTAAGTTTGATCAATTAGAGTTGAATCGCAGCGGAATTAGAACAAGAATTAGACAAATATAGCAAGAACACAATAGATATTCAATGGAACAGTATACGGTTATAGAGAAAGAGGGTTTTCTGCAAAAGGGATAATATCATTCATGCACAAATGCTTCGGTATGGCGGCCGCTAAGCTTCGCAGGCTTCGCTAAGCTACGCAGGTTACAATTAGGTCAACATTCCTTATATAAAGGAATGTGACGTCTGCTGATGTCACTTGATAGTGACATCTAACAGAATTATTACAAACAACTGAAAGTAAGCAAACTACTGAGAATGTTCACAACAACTGAGAACATCTCAGAGTATGCTAAGTACAAGATGAAACTAAAACTACTGAAACTACAAGTACTGATTACAAGAAACATAAAACTACTGAAAGGAAACCATCACAACTACTGAAGAGGTCTTCTTCAGCTGTTGTGACAACATCTGAAACTTGGTCTTCAGTCTTTGTCTTCAGCTTTTGTCTTCAGACTTTGTCTTCAGCTTTTGTCTTCAGACTTTGTCTTCAGTTCTTTCACTTCAGACTTTGTCTTCAGACCTTGTTATCAGTTGATGTCTTCAGCTGTTGCAGACTACTTCAGTTGTTGTAATGTCTGTGGGACTTAAAGGTTTTTCTGATCAGGCTCATTGGTTCTTTTGGTCCAACAAACTCCCCCTGAACCAATGCAGCCAAAACCTTTAAGCTTATTGAGGTCCCACTTATTCTTGGCAGAAATACTCTCTTGATCAGCTTCAGAGATATCAGATAAGCACAGGCCAGGGAACAGGTTTCAGTAGATGTGAATGTCAAAGGATGGAAGGGAACTCTGTCTTGGGGAACTGGACACAGAGCTGTTATCCCAACCATGAAACCTACTTCCCATTGATGAGTCTATAAGACTCTCTGACGTAGGCCTCAAGGAGAACAACTTGTTCCTCCTTAGTGAGTTCTTCTGCTTCTCCTTCGAAGAAGAACTCTGGGCCATAGTACTCTGATAGGTACTTTACTGTCTTTCCATTTTTCAACTCAACAGTTGTTATCTCTCTGTAAGCAAATTCATCTGGGTGAGTCCCTTCTAATAACAACTGGAGTTCATTTTTCTTGATCTCTTCAAGCCTCTTGTATAACAACCCCTTCTTGACCATTTTGTTCTCCATTAGAGTTTGAGGGGTCATCTTTGACTTGTAGGCTCTCTTGAAGTCTTCAAGTATCTCCCAGGGTGAGACTACAATGGCCAACATAATAACAGCATCTATGGTCTTTCTCACTTGGCCATTGTATCTACTTGGTATGGATTTCTTATGAATTCTAGAACTAACCCTGGGGTCTGGCCAAATCCTTACTCTCTCCTTTTGATATTGAAAGGTATGCCTGAGAGCATACAGCCTTTGAGCGTGTTTCTTCATGGCTTGTATAGATGATGACTGAGGAAACTCTTTGTCAACCATCTTCAAAAGTTGCTCATCGTGCTGTTTCTGCTGTTCTTCTTCTTCAATCTTAACTTTCACCATTTGCCTCTGAAAGTCTGGTGTGATCATTTGTTGACTTCTGGGCTCAGGTATTTTTAGAACAGCAGAGATTGGCAGACTGTCTTCTTCATCATCTTCTTCTTCTTCTTCTTCTTCCATCCTCAACACCCTTCTCCTCCTTCTGGGTGCATCATTGGATGTGGTTTGAGGTGGTTTTTGGGGTAAGGGAGTTGGTTTTGAGGGTTGAGTTGGTTTAAGTTTAGGTTTAGGGATTGGTTTGGAGAGTTGTGGGGTTGGTTGTTTTTGAGTGGGAGTTTGGGAAGGCTGATCTAGCATTTTTGTGGTAAGTTTGGCTTTGGAAAGCTTGGCCATATCAGTTCTCTTCCCAGCACCTGCTTCATCTAAGGCTTCGATAATCAACCCCTTATTGAATGCTTCAGAAGCACAGATTCTGGTGGTTATTGCCAGAATACTGTCTCTGGTCCATGATTTAATCTCAATTAATGATCTTCCCAAGTATTTTGCAATAAACCTGATCATTATCTCCAACCTCTCCCTTTCCATCACACTGTAACTGGCCCATCTCTCTTGTATCTCTTTAATCTCCAGCCTTCTGATCTCAGTGTCTAATGTAGCTGTATCAAAGCCCTGTCTGAAGAGTTGGTCTATTATTCTGTCCATTGATCTGCTGTGAGCTTCATCAGCTTCTTTAACCAGATCTTCCAATGATTTCTCTTCATCAGGCTTTTGAGTTTCAGCACTTTTCTTTCTCTTGTATGTGATCAGCTGTTTTTCCTTTTCTAACTCCTTTTCTTTCTCTTGTTGTTTCTCATCTTCCACTCTCTTTCTCTTTCTTTCTTTCACTGCCTTAGACTCCCCCTTTTTGGGTGCATTGGGTTCAGGGGTTTGAATGGCAGAAAGCTTCTTTTGCACAACATCATCAACAAGTGTTTGTAGATTTGAGGAGATCCTCTCATCAATGGCTTTATGCACAATCTCATTGATGATGGGAGTGATGAGAGGTAAGGAATGTTGAAAGGTAGCAACCATCTGCTCAGAGGGGTTCTGTCCCTGAGAGGTGGTGCCAAAAGCAGTGGCTGGTGGCTCAGTTGAGTGTAGTGGCTGAGTGTTTGGTGAACCTTCAGATGAAGGTGCCATCTGTGGGTTTATTGGGGCAGATGGACTTTGATCCTGAGACATTTTGGCAAGCAGTTCTTTGAGTCTGCTCACCTCAGCCTCAAGGATTGTGTTATGGGCTAAGACATCAAAGAAAAAGCCCAGGTCATCATCAGTCTTTGCTGAATCACCTGACCTCCTGATTGAATCAGGATGTACATGCCCTGAGTGTAGATCAGTTGTAGCATGTGCCCCTTGTTCTTGGTTCTGGGGACTTCCTGCCTCAGGACTGAGTCCTTCATCGGCAGTTGCCTCTGGTGAGGTCTTAGAGATGTTACCAACTGCATCCTGTTCATTTGCTGAATCAGTAGAAGTGGCAGCCTCACCAGATGTTCTAACCTCCTCCTCTACACGGGGAGATTGAACATTATAACCCCTGTGCTGTGGGTTATCAGCAGCATTTTGGTCCTCTTCCTCAGCTGTTGAGGTTCTCCCCATTGTAATTGGTTTCTGGGGAGGAGGAGAGGAATGCAGCTGACTCAGCACTTGTGCAACTATAATGGTTGGGCTTTGAGGGGCGGTTGCATTTGGAGATAGGTTTGAAGCAGATTGCACCCGGGGTGACTGGTGCTCTTCAATGGTAACCTTCTCAATTGAGATAGGTTCCAGCATTGTGGTATCCCCAATTATGGTTGCATCAGGATCCTGTTGAGAGGATGCCTGAGCGGCTAGGGCTGGTGGAGTCTTTGACACTACTGGGGGGTTAGAACCAGTAAGTGTTTCCTGTATTGGTGGTACAGGGGCATCCTCAGGGGACTCATCTCCCTGAGTAGCCTTTTTGGGCTTTTTGGTGTTGGGTTTGGTGGGGACTTTGGATCTGGAAGTGGAGGCTGTGGGTTCCCGCTGCTTGGGTTTTAGCAGCCGGGCAGCCCCTTTCAGTGTAGGGTCAGAGTTGTGCCTGGAGTATACTTCAGGCAATACAGCCGGAGCAGGGACTCCAAGGCCAACAAGGCCGTCTGATTTTAGCTGATTTAAAATTATGGCCATGAGAAACCTGGGATATAATATCCATCTGTTTGCCACAGGTTTCAAAGCCAGATCCTTTAGTTCCATGAAAACTATCTCAGAAAAATTTAGATTTTGTCGTTCAAAGATAGAGTATAATACCTGTTGCCATCGGGAGGACATCTGATCCCATGAGGAGGTTTTTGATGCAAGGCAGACATTCACCATGTGGAATATAAGACGTTCAGCATCATGGAAGTGCTTCTTCAGAATGGTGGTAGCACTTAAGTCTCCTTCATACCCGTTATTGATGAAAGACATATCAGTTGTGCCTTTCGGGTATTCTGTGATACAGGTGGCATCATGTAGATTTAGGGTTTGTCGAATGATGTCTGGAGTGATGACCACCTGTTTCTGGTTAACCAACGACTGGAGAGTGATTTGGCTATCATTCTCACCAGTTTGCACAGAGACGTTGGTCCAGAATTGGCTTAGGGAATCGGGGTATATGGTAGGATTCAGAAGAAAAGCGGTTCGGTACTGGGAATCTACCATAAGATCGATGGCATTATCAAATTTGTTCCAAAAGTCCGATTTCGAGAGGTAGGCAACACAGTTGTGTCTGGGTTTGAGTTTCATGGTCGCCATTGTTGAGAGAGTGAAGGACATAAAACGGCGAATGAAACGTTGAAAGTAGGTTTAGGTATTTAGGGTAAGAAAAGGCTGATATAAAACGACTGAAAGTGTTGGTGCTGTCATCAGTTGTTTGAAAACAACTGAAGACCTGGTTTTAACTTTCAGAAGTTGTAACAACTGAAGACTTGGTATTAGTCATCAGTAGTTGTGAAACTACTGAAGACATGGTTTTGGCTTCAGGTGTTGTAAACAACTGAAGATTTGGTGTTAGTCATCAGTAGTTGTAAAACTACTGAAGACATGGTTTTGGCTTCAGTTGTATGAAGTGAAACAGCAGTTGTAGAAACAACTGAAGAGAAAAGTTTCTCATCAGCTGTTGTCGTCAATTCTTAGCTCATCAGCTGTTTCATTCTGACCTCAACACTTATCAGACTTTTTGTCTGATTTTCAGACGTTTCATTGGTCATCAGTACTTATCTGTTATACTGACATCAGTAGTTGTAACTACATCAGTAGTTGTAACCACATCAGTTCTTTTCAACAGATAGAGTACTTCAGTACTTTTAAGTAATTTAGTCTTCAGTAGTTATGAAAACTACTGAGGATAAAAGAACTTATCAGTACTTATTTGTGACAATAGTATACGAATGCTCATCAGTACTTGTTGACTGAGATCATCAGTAGTTGTCACTTATTCTAGCTGCAGCATACCAAGCCTTAACACTAGGTTTTGGAAAGTTGAACTGTCCAAAGGCTTAGTAAATATGTCTGCAAGCTCATCAGCACTAGGAACAAACTTTGGATCAATCAGACCTTTTTCAAAACAATCCCTAATAAAATGGTGTCTGATCTCAATATGTTTGGTCCTAGAGTGCTGGACTGGATTCTTGACAATACAAAGAGCTGAAGCACTATCCATTAGTAATGGAGTCTTAGTCTCTGTAATGCCATAATCCAATAATTGATTCTGAAGCCAGAGTACCTGAGATGTACAACTTGCAGCAGCAATGTACTCGGCTTCAGCAGTGGATGTAGCAACAGATGTTTGTTTCTTACTCTGCCAAGAAACCAAACAGTTGCCTAGGAATTGACATCCACCAGAAGTTGATTTTCTAGTTAATTTACACCCTGCATAGTCACTATCAGAAAAAGCAACTAATTTGCAAGAGTGCCCAGTGGAATACCAAAGACCTAGAGATTGAGTACCTTGCAGATATCTAAAGATCCTCTTGACTGCAATCAAATGAGACTCTTTAGGAGCAGCCTGAAATCTAGCACAAACACAAGTTGCAAACATAATATCTGGTCTAGAAGCTGTTAAGTACATCAAGGACCCAATCATACATCTGTAAAGTGTTTCATCAACAGCTTTACCTTTCTGATCTGCATCCAGTTGTGTGGTGCTGCACATGGGAGTAGAACAGGGCTTACAGTTTTGTAAATCAAACTTTTCCAAAAGACTCTTTGTGTATTTTGACTGATGAATGAAAGTTCCATCAGCCTTTTGTTTGATTTGCAAACCTAGAAAGAACTGTAATTCTCCCATGGCACTCATTTCGAATTTTTGTTGCATCAACTTTGTAAATGCATCACACAACTGTGGATCAGAGGATGCAAAAATAATATCATCAACATAAATTTGAACAAGGAGCTTATGCTGACCCACTTTCTTAATGAACAAAGTTTTATCTATGGAGCCTCTAGTGAAATTATTCTGAAGAAGAAAATTTGACAGTGTTTCATACCAGGCTCTAGGAGCTTGTTTCAACCCATAAAGAGCCTTATCAAGTTTATACACCCAATCAGGATGTTTATTATCCTCAAAACCTGGTGGTTGACACACATAAACCTCTTCTTTTATTTTACCATATAAAAATGCACTTTTGACATCCATTTGAAAAACTTTAAGATTGTGGAATGCAGCATAGGCTAAGAACAATCTAATTGCCTCCAGTCTGGCTACAGGGGCAAAGGTTTCATCATAATCAATACCTTCTTCTTGTGAAAACCCCTGGACAACCAGTCTGGCCTTGTTCTTGACAATTTGCCCATTTTCATCTGTTTTATTCCTAAACACCCATTTAGTGCCTATTGCACACTTACCTGGGGGTAGAGGAACCAGTTCCCACACTTGCTGCTTTTTGAACTGAAGAAGCTCAAGCTGCATGGCATCAACCCATCCATTGTCTCTTAATGCAATATGATAGTTCTTTGGCTCTTGCTGACTGATGAAGAGAGCATAGAAGCAGAAGTTGGACAATTGACTTCTAGTTGAGACACCAGCATTGATATCACCAATGATTTGAGACATTGGGTGATTCTTCAGCTCTTGGTACACTATGAGATCTGTGCAAGTGTTTGTAGCACGCTCAGCAGCAACAGATGTTGATCCAGATTCTTGAAACCAAGTATTAGATGGCAAGTCAAATGAAGTAGAGGATTCAGAAATCTCATCAGCATTTGTTGTGGATGGTGCTACTGAAGCTACAGGAACATCAAGTTTAGTAGACTCAGGCAGTTGATCACTAAACTTGAATAGGTGAGTACTGGGATCATCATCAACATCAGTACCACCAGATGGATGACTAGCTGCAGAAGGTGATGAATTCACATGATCTGCAACAGCTGGAGGCTGATAAGGAACATATTGCAGTATGTCCAGATCAAACAACTCCACAGGGTTTTGTGGAATTTTGTCCTTAGGGGATTCATTGAACTTCACATGCAAGGTTTCTTCAACCATCTTTGTTCTGCAGTTGAACACTCTGTAAGCCTTGCAAGTGGATGAATACCCAACAAAATACCCTGCATCCACCTTAGAATCAAACTTTTGGAGTTGATCCTTTGTGTTGAGAATGTAACAAGGACACCCAAATGCTCTGAAGAATGAAATTAGAGGAGCCAAATGATGTAGAACTTCATAAGGAGTCTTCATCAACCTCTGATTCACTAAAGCTCTATTTTGCACATAGCATGCTGTGTTGACAGCTTCAGCCCAAAAGGTCAGTGGCAAACCAGAGTCAGCCAACATGGACCTTGCAGCTTCAATTAGGGTCCTGTTCTTTCTCTCCACTACTCCATTTTGTTCTGGAGTCCTTGGGATGCTATACTGCCTCTTGATTCCTTTTGAAAGGTAGAAATCATCAAGTGTATGGTTTCTAAATTCAGTTCCATTATCACTTCTTATACACTTGACTGATAGGGAATACTGCTTCTCAACATACAACACAAAGTTAATAATTGTCTGAGCAGCCTCATCCTTTGAATGCAAGAAGAAGGTCCATACAAATCTGGAGTAATCATCCACAATTACCAGACAGTATTTCTTCTTTGCCATGCTCATTACTCTCACAGGACCAAAGAGATCCATGTGCAGTAATTGCAAGCAGGCAGTGGACTTTGGTTCTTCTATAGGAGGGAATGAAACTTTGTGTTGTTTTCCTTTTAAACAAGCAGTGCAGGTTTCATCACAGTGGAACTCCTTTATTGGTAGACCTCTCACTAAACTATTGTGGATCAGCTGATTCATGTTTTTGAGATTAACATGACCCAGCCTTCTATGCCACAGTTTAGATTCCTGAGGAGAGGCCTTGGAGAACAGGCAAGGATGACCTTTTAAATCAATCTTCTTTGACAAATCCAAGGCATATACTCTTCCTATCCTGTTGGCCTTCAGGAGAGTATGTTCATCCAATACCTTGTCAATCAGCCTCAGAACTTTGGAAGACAGAATCCGGCAGTTCTGGCTTGTGAAAAGTGCAACATGCCCTTTATCACACATCTGACTGACACTCAGTAGATTATACTTGAGATTCTCCACATGGTTAACATCATCAAATCTGATTTCTCCATTTGACACAAATCCTTTCCCGATGATGTAACCCTTAGCATCATTTCCAAATGAGACAAATCCCTTCTTTCCTTGAGAGTAGTCATTAAGAAGAGAACTGCTCCCAGTCATATGCATAGATCCTCCACTGTCTACATACCAGATGCTTCTTTGGCATGCTGAAGAACCCTGCATTTATCATAAGAAACTAGTTAGCTTTAGAGACCCAAACCTTTTTGGTTTTGGGTCTGTTTTCATCAACAGATTTAACCATAACTTGTTTCTCATGATTAACAGCTGATGAAGGTGGAGATGGTGCTGAAATGGATTTCTTAGATTTGGGCTTGGATTTCCTTTTCAGTGGTTTGATCACAGGTGCATCTAGTTGGTTAACTCTCCCCAACAAATGCTGAACCATCATAACAAGTTGTGTCTGATTTGTTGCTAAAGCCTTCAGCTCATTTGACACATCAGTACTTGTTTTTGATGAGTTCCTGTGACCCACCATTTCCTCCTTCTTGAAATTCACAGACTTAGTCTGATGTTTATCATGAGGAACACTATCAGCTGTTTTCTGATAAACCCCATCCTTCTTTTTGGATTTTGGTGAGGCCTTGGGTTTATCAGTTTGAGATGACTGTGGTACAAACTTGGTCTCAAACTCATTTTTCATTTTATTAATCTCTTCTTTAATGAGCTTATCTCTGTTGAGTTTGGAACCCTTTTTGTACCAGCATTCATCAGATAGATGATTGAATTTACCACATATTTCACATGGCTTATTCTTCATCTTGGATTGATCAACTGCTGAAGTGGAAACTACTGAAGGTGTGATCTTCAGTACTTTCCTCCTTTCAGTACTTGTGTTAAGTACTGAAGGATCGGTAACAACTGAAGACTTGTTCTTCAGCTGTTCTCTATCCGTCCTGAAAGACCGTATGATAGATTCCTCAGCAGTTGTTAATCCTTTTATTTCAGCAGATTTGAAATGCTTTTCAGATGTTGTGACTTGCCCTTCAGTACTTGGAGTACTTTGAGGGACAACATCTGAATTGCTCAGCTTCATGTGTTTATCAGCATTTAAACCATCAGGCAATTGATTTGCTGAGATCTTAACACTGACTTCATCCTCTAATTTTGTATTATCATTTGAGGATGAATCACATGATGATGTGGTTTGGAAATTACTTTCACCTTCAGATTTTACTATTGATTTTGAAGTAAAATCAGTAGGTGGTGCAGTATGATTGTAACCTATTCCAAACTTCACATTTGAAGCTGTTTGCTTGCTGAGAAGCATTTCAAATCCCTTGCAGGATGTTACCCAGCGGTCACACTCAACTTGGGTAGCTGCAAGTGTCTCTTTGAGACTTCTGTGGTTCTCAAGTATGACCTCTACCTTAGCCTTTCATCATTAAGTTGGCATTTAAGCTTGTAAATCTCATCATCTTTGTCATTAAGAGCAGACTCATACTCAGCTTTTCTTTTGGAAATAGTTTTCTCAAGCTCAAGATTTTGATTGATTAAAGCTACATTTGCCTCTCTAATAGAGACAAAGGCAGCTATGCATGATTCAGAACATAACTTGGCTTTAGCCTCAGAAGATACCTGGGTTACCTGTGAAGATGATGCATTGGAGCAGGAACCCTCAGTAGACTCCAGGGCCATGAGAGCAAGATTCCCAAAAGGATGTTCACCACCATGTTGACCAGCACCAGCAAATAATTGCTCATTGAAACCAGAAAGATCATCTGGTAAGCTGCTCCAGTCAACAACTCCTGGTGTGAAGAAGCTGTGATGAGGTTGAGATTGTGATGGAGATGGTTGAGGCTCAGGTAGGGCTTGAGGTTGTTGTGCTATAGGAACTTGAACTGGATTTGGCTGTGGCATGTAATAGCAGGGATATGGATATGGCATTGGACCCTGAGGGACAAAATATGCAGGAGATTGAGGTTGTGAGTGATGACCAGAACTAGCAGGATGTTGCCCTTTGTTTTGTGAACTATTGCTTGGAAAGGTCACAAAGGGTGCAGAGGAGTTAGATCCAGTTGATCTACACTCTCTTGCAAAGTGCCCAAGCCTGTGGCATTTGTGACACCTCAACTTACTCTTGTCAAAACCAACTTTGGTTTTGCCAGAGAGTCCTGGAAATTTCCTACCAGTTCTCTTGTAGAACTTTTGAGATCTGATATTGATCAAGGCCATTTGGCTCAAAATATCCATCTCTTCTAAATCATCATCAGCAATACCCATCAAATCATCCATGATAAAGCATAAATTATCACTATTACACCCAGAATGACTGTCAACACCAACAAATGCATGATCAGAACTGTTTGAAGAGAAATCTATATGCTCATCATAATGGCTTTCTGATCCAGCATATTCTGACTCATGACCGACCAAGGCAGTGTTCCCTGGTACAAAGTCATCAGTGAGCTTTCCTGATGATGCCAGTTTCCTTTTCTGCTCTATCTCTCTTTCAAATGTAAGCAGTTTCCCATGGAGTTGGGTGAGAGATAGGCTATCCAGATTTGCACTGGAGCGTAGGACAATGGTGTATGTGTCCCATCTCTCAGGCAGTGATCTGAGGAATCTGTTGTTCATCTGGCTGTTAGTATACTCATGCTTGACCATTTTCAGCTCAGAGATCAAGCAGGAAAACGCTCAAACTGTTGAGTCAGTGTCTCACCCTTCCTATGAGAGAATGTCTCATATTGTTGGGCGAGGATTTCTCTGTTGTTTGCTAAGACCTCATCAGTTCCTCCGAATTGTTCCTTCCAAGCATTCCAGAGGTCATGAGCAGTTTCATGATGCATAAGCCCAGAATAGATTTCATTAGGCAGTGCCATGGCCAGAATTCCATGGGCTTTAGCATCAATCTCAAAAAGTTTACGATCTTCATCTGAGTATTGCTCCTTCTTCTTCGAAACCATTTGGTTGGTCTCCGGATTGTTCACCGTAGGCTTGTGTGGACCGTGAACCACAGATGTCCAACAACCTGAACTGTTAACAGACAGGTGATGGAGCATTCTTCGTTGCCATATGTTATACTCACTCCTAACCAGCATCGGAGGCTTGGTTGAGGAGCCAGTATTGTGAGGGTCATTAGAAGGAGTAGTCATTCTCAGATTCAAACCAATTCAATCAAGTTTCAACAGATTTAGCACAAAAACACAACAAACTCAGTATGAACCAAGAAGAAACTCAAATTGACTAACCAGAAGTAGCAGAAGATCAATCTCTATAACCAATTCTTGCAAATATGCTAATTCGATCAAACTTTAGATATCGAAATAGTAGTTTCAATGATCAATTGTTAAACTGATCAATGATTAACCCGCTCTGATACTATTTGACAGGATCAGCGATCTAAGTTTGATCAATTAGAGTTGAATCGCAGCGGAATTAGAACAAGAATTAGACAAATATAGCAAGAACACAATAGATATTCAATGGAACAGTACACGGTTATAGAGAAAGAGGGTTTTCTGCAAAAGGGATAATATCATTCATGCACAAATGCTTCGGTATGGCGGCCGCTAAGCTTCATAGGCTTCGCTAAGCTACGCAGGTTACAATTAGGTCAACATTCCTTATATAAAGGAATGTGACGTCTGCTGATGTCACTTGATAGTGACATCTAACAGAATTATTACAAACAACTGAAAGTAAGCAAACTACTGAAAATGTTCACAACAACTGAGAACATCTCAGAGTATGCTAAGTACAAGATGAAACTAAAACTACTGAAACTACAAGTACTGATTACAAGAAACATAAAACTACTGAAAGAAAACCATCACAACTACTGAAGAGGTCTTCTTCAGCTGTTGTGACAACATCTGAAACTTGGTCTTCAGTCTTTGTCTTCAGCTTTTGTCTTCAGACTTTGTCTTCAGCTTTTGTCTTCAGACTTTGTCTTCAGTTCTTTAACTTCAGACTTTGTCTTCAGACCTTGTTATCAGTTGATGTCTTCAGCTGTTGCAGACTACTTCAGTTGTTGTAATGTCTGTGGGACTTAAAGGTTTTTCTGATCAGGCTCATTGGTTCTTTTGGTCCAACAAAAAACATGTCAAATAATCATATTATTTTATTTACATCCCAAAAATATATTAATACAATAACATTCTCTAAAATATGGATGCCAGACTTGAACCATCCCCAGTAGCTTATGCATCCATGCCTGCACCTCCTCAGCATCAACAATTACCTGCCAACTATTATGCATACAAAAGTCAGCGACGCTAAGTGAGTTCTAGTTTTTTTATAATAAAATACTTTATTTTCGTTTAAAATATTTTCTTTACTTTCGTTTGTGAACATGCATTATTCATACATCTATATAATATCATTATTATCTTCCATCGTCGTTCATCATCATTTGTCATCATTCATCATCGTTCGTTTCGTACTTTCTTTCATTATTATCTTTCACTTTTATCTAGATCCTGCCATATGCTAAACCCCCACGTCATGCCGAAGCTGGTACTGTGTCGGGGCTTACAAGTAAACCCCCATGTCATGCTCAAAGCTGACACAGTACTGGGGTAAGCAACAAGGATCCCGTTTCGAACTTTTCGGTCAATCTCAAGGATTAGACCCCTATGCGCATTAACAAGGGTTAGCTAAACTGCACACAGTTGAGCAAACAACTACCTCATTGAGTTGTGAACCTCCACCATTTTGCTTGCAAGACTTTACATTCATTCATTATGTTCCACTTCACGTTAACGTTATCTTTCACTTTCATTACATAATACTTTACGTACATATACATATCACGCCACGTAAAGTAACATCAAAATACATAACAAGAAGTATATCATAACAGCAACCCATAAGAAAGGGATATAACATCAATGAGCATAAACCTCCATTAAACATAAGTACAAAACACTTAAATTCTATTCCCAAAATTTCAGAAATAAACTAAGTGTTCACAGCGCATGAACAAGTATACAACGGATGACTCAAAGACTCTAAGTGTCCACAGCGGACAGCCAAGGCCCACAGCGGACAGCTAAAGTCCTCAGCGCATGACTAAGATTAATAGCGGATGACATAAATATTCTAAGTTTCCACAGCGGACAGCCAAGTCCACAGCGGACAGCCAAGTCCACAGCGGACAGCCAAGTCCACAGCGGACATGCAAAGTCCACAACGGACATGCAAAATCCACAGTGGACAACATGCATAATTCTTTAAGTGTCCACACCAGACATGCAAAGTCCACAGCGGACCTGCAAAGTCCACAGCAGACAACATGTATAATTCTTTAAGTGTCCACAGCGGACATGCAAAGTCCACATCGGACATGCAAAGTCCACAACGGACAACATGCATAATTCTCTAAGTGTCCATAGCGGACAGCATGTTCCACCTTCATTCCAACTTACGCAGTTTCTAATCCCATACATCATTTTAATCGTATTCTTAGCTTAGATCTATCAGTTATACACTTAGAACATCTTAAACAACCATACAACTATATGGAAATCCTTTAAAAACATACATCTTCATAAACAGTCGTACTTCTCATGGAAAAATCACAGTTTGGTTTAGAAACCTTCTTTTCAGTATGCATAACAGCCCCAAACAAGTAGAAAACTAGTAAAAGAGGGGATCTAGAACTCACCTTAACAGCCTTCAAGCAAAACTCCTCAGACTCGAGAGCCAACTTGGAGTTCTAGCACCTAAAACACACGAAAAAGAGGCTAAACACATGGAACTCGGTCCAGAAGCTAGAACCCGATTGAAAATCGAGAAGAAATACATCAGTATCCAAATCTACAAAGAGCACATAATTCACATAGCACACGCACATAATTCCTTTTTCTATTATCTTACATAAAACGTTTACATAAAATATTTACCTGCAGGCATGTAGCTACTAGGACTAGCATCCCTTTTCCCTTTCTTATCCTATTCTCAGTTTAAGTTTAGGTTTTTGAAAATATTTTACCCAATTCTCTTAAACTTTGGCTCTGATACCAACTTGTAAGGCCCCGTTTCCGGGACGCTTACAGTTGGTCAATCATCGCATAAAACTTATAAAACTCATCATTTTGCAGCAGAAATTTAACTTTTCATTAATAATTAAAAACATGTCAAATCATCATATCATTTCATTTACATCCCAAAAATGTATTAATACAAAACATTCTTAAAATTATGGATGCCAGACTTGAACCATCCCCAGTAGCTTATGCATCCATGCCTGCACCTCCTCAGCATCAACAATTACCTGCCAACTATTATGAATACAAAAGTCTATGACGCTGAGTGAGTTATAGTTTTATAATAAAATACTTTACTTTCATTTAAAACATTTTCTTTACTTTTGTACGTGATCATATATTATACATACATCTAGATAATATCATTATTATCTTCCATCATCGTTCATCATCATTTGTCATCATTCATCATCGTTCGTTTTGTACTTTCTTTCATTATTATCTTTTATGTTTATCTAGATCCTGCCATATGCTATACCCCCACGTCATGCCAAAGCTGGTACTATGCCGGGGCACGCAGCGGACATGCGATGTCCACAACGGACAGTTTATGTCCACAGCGGACAACATAATAATATCTACGTGTCCACAGCGGACATGCAAAGTCCACAGCGGATATGCAAAGTACACAACGAACAACATGCATAATTCTCTAAGTGTCCACAGCGAACATGCAAAGTCCACAACGGACATGCAAAGTCCATAGCGGATAACATGCATAATTCTCTAAGTGTCCACAGTAGACAGCATGTTCCACCTGCATTCCAACATACGTAGTTTCTAATCCCATACATCATTTTAATCGTATTCTTAGCTTAGATCTATCAATTATACACTTATAACATCATAAACAACCATACAACTACATGGAAATCCTTTAAAAACATACATCTTCACAAACATACTTATCATGGAAAAATCATAGTTTGGTTTAGAAACCTTCTTTTCAGTATGCATAGCAGCCACAAACAAGTAGAAAACCAGTAAAAGAAGGGATCTAGAACTCACCTTAACAGCTTTTGAGCAAAACTCCTCAGACCCGAGAGCCAACTTGGAGTTCTAGCACCTAAAACACACGAAAACGAGCACTAAACACATGGAACTTGGTCCAAAAGTTGGAACCCAACTAAAACCCGAGAAGAAATACCTTAAAATCTTACTTTTTAAAGATCTCTTCCACTTTCTCTCTCTAAATTCGGATGAAGCTTCCTCTCTCATCTAACCGAAAGTTGAGTGTATGGGAGAGAAAGTATTGGCAGCCTTTCCTTTTTTTTTTAAACCCCATTATGAGCAGGTTTGGCCCTTGCACGCTTTTAAGCCCTTGCTTTTGAAATAACTTCCTCTTTGCTCCCTTACTTTTCTTTTCTTTTCTTTTTCTGAAATTTCCGGGTGTTACAACTAAACAACTTAAGATCCAAAATTTGAAGTAACTAATGGTTTAATAATGGCAAAAATAAGATAAAAACTAAATATTTACATTTATAGAGTCTTCTAGAGAATTCAACAAAATTTATCATTAAAATAAAATAATTACCGGTTAATAATTAGGAAAATCACAAAATATATATAAAATTTCTAGACTCGTGAAAGTTGATGTTTTTCTAGTAGATTGTAACTCATAAACTTAAAGCACAAATTAAATTTAATAAAAACCATAGATTTAAACTTACATCACAAACATACCCGAATTGTGATATGGTACACGTATAAAAACACAATAAGTTACTCATCAATCCTATAGCAAAACCTTTAACACTACAAAGGCCAATTATTACTTAAATAAGTTATAATTAAGACATAATAATCATTTGGACCACTCAACGATTTCAAATAAGAAAACCTCTAAATATACCTCCATAAAACACCTAATCTGAAAGCAAGCTCTTGAAATCTCTAAGAAAGACCTAATGACACAAAAACTAAAATTTACAGTATCTTAATCCACTTGAAACAATAAGAACCCCCACACGTAATTAAAGGGCAAAATTCCAAACTTTAGGGTTAAGACGTCAATTTAACAAGTTGAAGGACCAAACTTGCCAAATATTAAAACTTTACTGTTTTAGGACCAACACACTTATAAGAAAAATATAAACTAAACTTATAAGATATTGACCTAACCTTAAGCAAAACTAAAGATGCTAACTCAAAACTCAAAGACCAAAATAAGATTACATAGGTGTAATATAAGACATCAAGCCAAGTAAGACAAATCCAAAACATGAGGGTTGGGCTTAAAGAGTTGATCACTTATTAAACTACTAATTCATTTGAAATAAACATAGGAACCCTCCCATTTGGTAGCATCCAAACATTCCAAGATAACCACGTGATCAACCGATAGGTGAGTCTCATGAACCCCCTTTTTACTTTAAAATTTTTAGGGTGAAATACATACTCATTGGTTATTATTTTGTTGTACAATACTACCTTCTCTTGTCCCTAAACAGAGCACAATCATTAACTCCATTAGGAGCCACGTGATTTTTGGATAGTATTATTTGGAGAATCCCCCGCACACAATGGGCCCTTTATGCAAGGAAACCCTTCATTAAGATTTAATAATCAATGTGTCACAAATTAGTGCCATTTAACTATGCTTAGCAGGGCACATTTAAACCCAACATTCTAGTAGTAACAGGTTAGGGGATATTTTAGCACTCGGGTAGGAAAGTTCGGGTCAAGTTTGACTGTGATACATTCTATAGTGCACCATAGATGTTATGTTATTGTTATAGTCACTAATAAATTTATTGAATATTATATCCATCATGAAAGGTAATGTTTCTTAAGCTCATGATCTCACCAACATTATGTTGATGTATTTTGGGTGTGTATTTCAAGAGAAGATTGAATAACAGGTGAGAAAAAGATGGGTGCCGCCTTAGATGGACCTTTGGAGAGTTAGCTACCGCCCTATCCATCTTATAATTTATGAACAATTGAATTAACATGTTTTATTCTGATATTTAGACAATTTAACATATGGATATTTTAAATGATGTAATGCCACTTAGACAATTGTCTTGGGTGATGTAATGATTAAGTTTGGATGTATTTATTTCCGTTGCATTGTGATGATATTAGTTAGTCACGGCCAGACCCGGTCAACGGGATGTGACAGATTGGTATCAATTAAAAACCTAGGCTTTAACCATATATTAGGGACCTAAGAAAAGAAATAGCACCCCAGGCTATGACCCAAGGAAAGATTCCGTCATTTACTTACATTCTTTATATTTTGCATAATTTATATTTCTTTAAGTTTCTGATTTTGTATATATAAATATAATTATCACGTTGCAATTTACCTCGTTTGTTCATTAGATGGAGGGAAACCAGAATAAAGGAAAGACCATTTAAATCACTGATTCACCTGATTTTCCACCATCGCACTATTACTAGACCATCATCCCACCACCCACGTTTGTACCGGACGTGGGTGCAGGACCTTCGAGACACCCATAGTCCTATGAGATTGGGGAGTATGCCCTTCTCGGGCCAGAGTACGAGGACCCTAACTGGTACCCTATGGCCCACTATGAGCACATGATGCCCGATCCTAGTCATCAGCGACTGCCTGGGCTAGTTTCCTATGACCTGACGGGAATGAGGACAAGGCATCTTGTGCGTGGCACACTGCAAGAATGTCCGTCCGAGCCGTCCCCATATTCCAGCAGGATTTGGGTAACTAGGTTACAGGACTAACCGGGGCACCACCACAACCTTTCGTGCCATCATTGCCACCACCACCGCAGCCGACCATATCATACCCGGTCGGGCCCTGTGGGCGTGATGCGGTAGAGCGTCACAGTTTCCATATGGGTCCATAGGTGTACTACACCGACCCCTACAACAAGTCGGCTCTATTCTAGCGCGTCACTCCAGGTTTTTGCTAACCCTCCCCTGTATCACTCGGGGCCACTAGCGAAAGACTCCTTCATGGTGGAGGTATGGCATCATCACCAGAAGTACGACATGATGAAGCAAGAAAGGGACGAGGCAGTTTCCATGATGAAAATGATGAGGAGGAAGCTCTACCGCGCTTCCCAGAAGTGCGTGATTAACCCATGGTCCCGCTACCATCGTTGTAAGGCCCCGTTCCCGGGAACCCCATAGTTGGTCAATCACAACCTCATTTATATCAAAACATATTAAGATTTATTAATTAAATAAAACATTACAGCAGAATAATTCATCAAAACCATTTCATGCTTTAATAAACACATTTTCCAAGTAATACATCGTTGTTTACAAGATTACAAAATATCAATTAGTTGTATTACAAAACAACATCATTATTATTGCATGAGATGGATGCTAGTATTGCTCGCCAAGTAGCTTCACCCTCGTGCCATCCTCAGCAACAAGCTACCTGCCAACTGAAAATGCATAAAAAGTCAGCGTTGCTGAGTGAGTTCTAGTTTTATAAGTAAAATACTTTACCTTTAGTAAAAACCTTTCCTTTACTTTCATTCATGATCACACAACATACACACATCTTGATAATATCATTATTATCTTTTATCATCATTCATAATCGTTCATTTCACACTTTTTCATTATCTTTCACTTCTATCTAGATCCTGTCATAAGCTATACCCCATAATTGGGCACGAAGCCACCTCAGCCTTGGGGTTAAGCGACAAGGATCCCGTTTCACACGTATGGATCAGTCACCAAGACTGACCCCCCTGTGTGTACACCCTCATGGGTTAGCCAAGATCACATGCTACATTGCACACAGTTGAGGTAACAACTCTTCATTGAGTTGTGAACCTCTTTAAATTTGTTTGCAAGACTTTCATTCATTCATTATATTCACTTTTCATTATCTTTAATCTTCCGCTTCGTTTATGATAATACTTTACGTACAAGGGCATTAACACACCACGTAAAGTCACGTAATAATACGTAATAAAGAACATCAAGAACATGCCACAAATATGCAAAACATGAACAAACGTAACCCACCAAAATATTCCAGAGCTTAATCATAAATTTCCGTTTTTCCTAAAATTTTAAATTTTTTTAAGGCAACTTAGGCGCATGAGCACTATGTAGGCACATGGACACTATGCAGGCGCACGGACAATTAGGCACATGGGAAAAAACTTAGGCGCATGGGTAAAATGACATTTGTGTCTTTAAGGATTAGGATTTCTGGTTATAATTTTAGATTTAGCTTTTAGGGTTAGGTTTCTTTTGTTTAGCTTTAAAGTTAGATTTTTTAGTTTTAGCTTTTAGGGTTTAGATTTTAGGGTTAAGTTTTGGATTAGGTTTTGGGTGAAGCTTTAAGGATTAGGATTTCTAGTTATAATTTTAGATTTAGCTTTTAGGGTTAGGTTTTACGGTTTTTATCTTTCAGGTTAGGTTTTTGGGTTTAGCTTTTAGTGTTTAAGTTTTAGGTTAAATATTTGGGTTAGCTTTTGCAGTTAGGTTTTTGGGTTTAGGTTCTTACGGCTAGTTTTTTAGCTTTAGCTTTTAAGGTTGGGTTTCTTGGATAGGTTTTTTAGGTTTGGTTTTAGGGTTAGATTTTTTGGTTATGTTTTTGGGTTTAGGGTTTAGATTTTAGCATTTACCATTAAAGTTTAGCTCTTAACATTTAGTATTTGATCTTTTAACTTGTTTTTTGTTGTTTGTAATGCGTATCTAAAAATGGTTCTCTAGTTTTATGTTTTTATGATATTCCTCATTGAACCTCTCCTATCTATATCTATACTATATACGTAGGGATGAGATAGAGACACAAATGTTATTTTACTCAATTTTTAAAACACCTAACACAAATGTCATTTTACTCAATTTTTAAAACACCTAACACCTAACACAATTTCCATTTTTAAAAACCAGAACGTGCACTTGGAAAACTTAGCATACAGCTTCTCTCTTCTAAGTGTCTCCAATACCTCGCGAATGTGACCGGCATGCTCTTTTTCGCTCTTCGAATAAATCAGGATATCATTGATAAACACAATCACTGATTTATCCAATATCGGCCGACACAACCAGTTCATCAAATCCATAAAGGCAGCTGGCGCATTAGTTAGACCAAAAGACATAACGAGAAACTCATAGTGTCCATAACGCGTGCGAAAAGCTGTTTTAGGTATATCCTGCTCCTTCACCTTCAACTGATGGTAACCAGATCAGAGATCTATTCTTGAAAACCAACTGGTACCTTAGAGCTGATCAAATAAGTCATCAATTCTGGGTAGTGGATATCGGTTCTTCACCGTCAACTTGTTTAACTCACGGTAGTCGATGCACATTCTCATACTACCGTCCTTCTTCTTTACAAACAAAACCGAAGCACCCCTGGGAGAGATACTTGGTCGAATGAACCCTTTGTCCAACAACTCTTGCAACTGAACTATCAGTTCCTTCATCTCAGACGGAGCCAATCGATACGATGCCTTGGCAACAGGTTGAGCACAAGGTATCAAGTCGATCTGGAACTCGATCTCGCGGTCCGGTGGTACACCTGGTAAATCTTCTGGGAATACGTCTGGAAAGTCACACACAACTGGTAAGTTGGACAATTATGGTACTGACGCATCCATATCCTTCACGTAAGCCAGGCAGGCACTACATCCACGTTTCATGCATTTCTTTGCCACTAAAATCAAAATCACCTTCGGAACCGTAGTAACTCGATCACCGTAGATCGTCACAGAACTCCCATCAGGCGCAGTCAATCGAATCATTTTCTTGCGACACATAATATTTGCCTCATAGGCTGGTAACCAATCCATCCCTAGAACCACATAATCCGCCTAGGGGCATCACGAATAATTTAGCAGAAAACCTATGGCCTTCCAACTCTATGTCATAATTCTCTATCAGATCAAAAATCCTGGTAGACTTACCAATGACAGTTTCTACATCAAAGGGCTCATTAATCTTTCTACTCCTAACAGGTAGCTTAGCACAGAAGGCAACAGAAATAAAACTCTTAATAGCACTAGAATCAAATAGTATAGAGGCACATGTTTGGTTTACTAGGAACGTACCAGACACGACGTCGGGGTCCACCCTAGCCTCCTCATGGGTCATCAAGAATGCTCTGTCTTTTGCCTTCGGTCCCTCCTTCTCAACCCCTTTCTTCATCCCGGAGCTCTCGGCCCTTGGCCTCTTGCAATCCCTGCTCAGATGGCCCTCTTCACCATAGTTGTAACATTTCACTGTATGACAATCCCTGGCCATATGGCCCTCCCTTCCACACTTAAAGCAGAGGTTTGATCCCCACCTATATTCTCCTACATGCCCCTTCCCACACTTTCCACACTCCTTCATTCCTAACTCGATTGCAGCCACCTGGCGACCCTCTACCTTCGCCCTTTTTCCCTTGGGAGGGAAACCACCACTACTAGCATGTTTTCCAATCCAATTCTCCTTTCTCTTCTCATCTTCCCTTACAGCACTAATGACCACAGTCACCACAGATGGCAGAATCGTGTGCATGACTTGATGAACCCCTTCAACTATAGCCTCCTTCACTAAGGCCGACAGATTAACGCTCTCATCCCCACCTCCATGGTGATGAAACTCGGGCACTCCTGGAGCCGCTTAAGTAGTCCTAGCCTTGTTCTTGGTGACACATGGTCTAGCACCACGACCATCCTATACACCTCCTCGAGAAGCCTTCGAAGATCTACCACCCGCCATCCTCTAAACACTATAAGATTCAAACACCAACGTGGTCATTCAAGGTAATAGCTCAGATTATGTCAAGTATAGTAAGTCCCTAATTACAGTGGCCAGTTGTGATTAGCCACTTACTTTACTCTTCATCCCCCAAGCATTGCCTATCCTGACTACATTAGTATCCAAATCTACTAAGAGCACATAAATTGGATAGCACACGCACATAATAGCGGTAACCTTAAGAAAGTAAATTACCTGATGGCACGTAGCTACTTGGCTAGCATCCCTCCACTCGGTCGCATTCTCAGTTTAAGTGTAGGTTTTGAAAATATTTACCTATTTCTCTTAAACTTTGGCTCTGATACCAACTTGTAAGGCCCCGTTCCTGGGAACCCCACAGTTGGTCATTCACAACCTCATTTATATCAAAACATATTAAGATTTATTAAGTACATAAAACATTGCAGCGGAATAATTCATCAAAACCATTTCATGCTTTAATAAAAACACATCTGCTAAGTAATACATCGTTGTTTACAAGATTACAAAATATCACTTAGTTGTATTAAAAAACAACATCATTATTATTTCATGAGATGGATGCCAGCCTTGCCCGCCAAGTAGCTTCACCCTCGTGCCATCCTCAGCAACAAGCTACCTGCCAACTAAAACTGCATTAAAAGTCAGCGTTGCTGAGTGAGTTCTTGTTTTATAAGTAAAATACTTTACCTTTAGTAAAAACCTTTCCTTTACTTTCGTTCGTGATCACACAACATACATACATCTTGATAATATCATTATTATCTTTTATCATCGTTCATAATCGTTCATTTCGCACTTTTTCATTATCTTTCACTTCTATCTAGATCCTGTCATAAGCTATACCCCATAATTAGGCACGAAGCCACCTCAGCCTTGGAGTTAAGCGACAAGGATCTCATTTCGCACGTATGGATCAGTCACCAAGACTGACCCCCCCCTGTGTGTACACCCTCATGAGTTAGCCAAGATCACACGCTACATTGCACACAGTTGAGCTAACAACTCTTCATTGAGTTGTGAACCTCTTTAAATTTGCTTGCAAGACTTTCATTCATTCGTTATGTTTCACTTTTCACTATCTTTAATCTTCCGCTTCGTTTATGATAATACTTTACGTACAAGGGCATTAACACACCAAGTAAAGTCACGTAATAAGGAACATCAATAACATGCCACAAATATGCAAAACATGAACAGACGTAACCCACCTAAACATTCCAGAGATTAATCATAAATTTCCATTTTTCCTATAATTTCAGAAAAATTCTAAGGCAACTTAGGCGCATGAGCACTATGTAAGCGCATGGGCACTATGCAGGCGCACGGACAGTTGGGCGCATGGGGAAAAACTTAGGCGCATGGGAAAAACTTAGGCGCATGGGTACTACGCAGGTGCATGAGTACTATGCAGGCGCATGGGTACTTGGGCGCATGGGAAAACTTAGGCGCATGGGCAAACACTTAGGCGCATGGGCAAAAAACTTAGGCGCATGGGAATTATGCAGGCGCATAGGTACTTGGGCGCATGGGTACTATGCCAGTTCCAACTTATGCTAATTTCAGTTCCTGATCATCATTCTAACATATTCTTAGCCCAAATCTAGCATACTAAGCACATAAAACAAGCATACAACCACATAATTTGGTCAAAACATTCACGAACACACACACCCACATAAAACAGGGATAACATATGGTTTTTAACATACTGAAAGTTGTAAAATGATAATTTAAATGCATTTCAGCCATAAACAAGTTTAAAACATAAAAACCGGGGATCTAGAACTCACCTACAGCAACCTTCGAGTAAAGCTCCTCCAAACTCGAGAGCACTTGGAGTTCAAATACCTAAACACACAAAAAACACACAACGGAACACAGAGAAACACATAAGACTCGGTCCACAAGCTGAAAAATCAGCTAAAACCGAACAAAACACACAAAAACTTACCTTCTAGACGAACTTCTTCTTCTTCTCTCTAGAAAACCGATGGAAAAACTCTGTTGTGTTTCTTGTCTGCAGCCGAGCAGTATGAGGAGCAGGGTAGTGGGCGGCCATGCCCACTTTTTAAACATAATAATAATTAAGTTTGTCTCTTGCAAAACTTTAACCCTTTAACTTGGGTTATTTCATCTTTCTTTCTTTATACTTCTCTTTTCTTTTCTTTTCTCTTTTTTTTAAAAAAATATCCGGGTGTTACAATCATCATCATCATTGACCTTTTTTTATTTTTATTTTATTTGTAATACTTAATTTGAAAAACTATGTATTAGTAGGACATGAGTGAATGTTCACTCATGTAACACTTGATTGTATTTGGACTTAAGTTGCTTTGTATTCATAGCGGTTTCGCTATGACTTGGACTATTTATGCTTGTTTGGTTTAATTTTATTCACTATCTATATGTTTTGTGTGATGATGCTTGGGGTACATAATGCTTAAAATTTGGACTATCGGTGCAAACTTAAAAATGTAAAATATATGTTATAGTCATGCCAAGGGGAAGAGGTCTAGAACACACTCCAAACACAAGAACACTACCCGGTCAAGGGCACACACCAACCAAACTGATGAAACTCTAGAAGGAAAAAATAACAACACCAACAATGAAACCAACCAAGAAGCTAGACTCCAATAATTGATTTTCGAGGTCATTGCCACTGCCTTACCTGCCATTGCCACCCACATCAACGCTGAATGCAACCAAGAAACAACTGCAGGGGGAGACAATGATGATGATGAGAATACTAATAAAAATGAAAATGATTGTGAAATGGCACGTGTTCAAACTAGGAGTGAATACAAAGCTTTAATGGCGTTCAAGGCAACCGACTACTTTAGAACCGAGGGTGCTATGGGAACCATACACTGGCTAGAAGAGATGGAAGCTATGCTTGATATTAGTGATTGTGTTGAGGGAAATAAATTGAGATTTGCTAGAAACTCATTTAAAAATGGAGCCTTGAACAGGTGGAATACATTACTGGAGACCCGAGGAAGGAACGTTGTAAACAGAATTAGATGGGAGGAATTTAAGAATCTGATGATTGAGCATTACTCTTCAATAAACGAGATTGAGAAGATGGAAGCCGAGTTTTAAGCTTGGAGATGATAGAAACTGCACATTTGGAGCACACCAATAGGTTCAATGATTTGTCGTTGCTAGTGCCACACTTGGTTACTCCCGAGTCAAAGAGGATAGGTAGGTATGTGTGGGGTTTGACATTGAAAATTAGGGGAATGGTGAAGGTTGTGAAACGAAGGACTTTTCAAGAAACTATGGAAATTTTTGTGACACTTAATGATGAGGTTGTTAGGTGTGAAGGTGATAGAGGATCGGAGAGTGTGGGAACCAGGAGGAAGTGGGAAACTTTTGGGTTATTAGTGGAAGTCTGAATGGGAGAACAAGTGAAAGTAAGCCAAGTGGGGAGAAGAAAACGTATTTAGGAAAGTAGCCGTTTTATGGGAAATGTGGATTACATCATGTGGGTCAGTGTCGAGTCAAACAAAGGGTGAGACCTCAAGGGAAGGAGGTTAAGGAAAATGTGTGCTTCACATGCAATCGTCCAGTGCATTTCGCAAAAGAGTACAAATCTACTACCACAGAGCCTGCGAGGTGTCATGAAAATGGAAAAGTTGGACATCTTTGCCCTGATTGCCCCAAACTTAAGTCTAAAAAGCCTATGGTTAGGTGCCCCAAAGGAAGAGCATTCGTGATGAACACATAAGCTGCTAGAGAGGAACTTATTGGATCATATGAGGATGGTGCAACCAAAACAACACTTAGAACAATTTTGTGTACAAGTTGAAGAAGTCTTCTGAAATCAAAGCTACTCTTTCACAGCTATGTCAAAGATCTTTCGAAGCATTGTCTGAAGAGCTTCCAGAGGAAAACTAAGTCTTCTGAGACTAAGTAGTTTTCCTTCCAAAGTATATGAAGATGTTTTGAAGGATAGAACAAAGTCTTCCGAGACCAAGCAGTTCTCCTTCCGAAGCATTCACACTTAGAAGATTCAAGACAAAGTTTTCTGAAGAATAAAGTCATCAAGACCTGTAGAAGACTTGAAAGAAGTTGTTTCTTCCAAAGTATAAATGGCCTCGGAAGAACTTATTCTTTTGAATCCATTTAGCTTCGAAAGAATCAACTATGAACCAGTGGACATAAGTATGGTCTGTTTGACAGACTCTGAGACACTGCATGGCGTTTTCCCACGGCCATGTAGTTGACCATAGTTTAATCCACTTTTCACCTTTTCAACATAGTACAGATACCATTCTTTGTTGGTGACAAAAGGTAAGTCATGGACCTGTCATGCCTACCTTATCTAGGATATTATTTTATATTAGATAGTTTACTTCTAGCAATGTAGTATTTGTCTAGTTGTAGATTCCAGTTGGTTTTTCAACTATAACCAGCTATAGATAGTAGTAAATATAACCAGATATACAGTTTTCCAACTTGAGTGATATCCTGTGAGTTTGTGAGAGAAAACTTGTGATAAGTGTCAAAACCGATCCTACAATTGGTATCAGAGCTTCTTAGACTCTTAATTATGAGATCTAACCATCCCAAATCACCCTCGTTTCCTTACACTTACTCACTTCACTCAAATGGCTCTTATCTAAAAATCCACTGAGTCTGAGATGGGAACCATGACCAAGGCTCCTATCATCACCCCTGATTATTTTGGAACATGGTGTAAACGTATTGAAGGCTTCATTAAGTTTCAAGACAGTCGCATGTGGAGATATGTCACTCATGGTCCTTACAAGCCAAAGGTGGTGGCCCCGGCTGGTAATGGTGCCATGATTGAGAAAGATGTTGAAGAATACTCTGATGAAGACTTCAAGAAGATGGACATCAATGGCAAAGCTATGACTGTGTTGTTCACTGCCATACCAAACTCCATAATGGTAGGCTTTCAGCAATACGAGTCTGCAAAAGAACTATTCGATGCTTTGAAACTGATGTACTCTGGTTCTGAGGAATCAAAAGAAAACAAGAAGGATATGCTGAAGCAGAAGTTCGAGAACTTCACTTATGTTGTTGGTGAGACCCTGAGCCAACAATACTTCAGGTATATGGACTTGATTAGATCTCTCCAGACTATGGGAGTAGTGCTTGAGAAAAGAGACATAGTCTGAAAATTCATGAGTGCACTTCCTTATGAATGGACTTTCTACTGCATCTCTATCAAAAGGACTGAAAATCTCAACACACTCACTATAGCTGAACTGTATGAAATCCTTGATGGATATCGTATGGAAATGGAGATTGAGAAGAGCCACCAGATGAACAGACCCTCAAATCCAGCTATCAGCAACGCTCTGCATGTTGCTGAAGGATCAAGAACTCCCCAACCTCAGTTATACCTGAATTATCCTCTGTAGCCATCACCTTCTTCTCGGCCATATATCACTTTCCCTAAGACACACAGGTCTCAACAAGCTTAACATACTTCCTTCCAGGAAAGTTATGCTTTTGTTTCAAGAAATAAACACTCTGGAGATTTTCAATTTTGCTTTGATGATCTAGAGTGCTTTAGCCCTGATGATGTTGAGTATATGGACATTGTCCAACAAATGACTCTTTTAACCTATAGGGCGAAGAAGTTCTTTAAAAGAACCGAAAGGCAATTTCCCCAAAACCCAACAAACAGCAAATTCGGGTTTGATAAAAGCAAGGCCAAGTGTTACAATTGTAACCAGCTCGGTCACTTTGCTAGGGAATATAAAGTACCAAGATCTAATCCTGGAGCTCCTCAAGCCTCTTAACATCTTGCTACCTCAAAGGCTGCAACCAAACCTACTGAGCCACAAACTGTAGTTGTTACTCAAGAGGTTGACTGGAGCTTTATGGTACAAGATGTCACCCTCGTCCAAGCACTCATGGCTGGAACAGATGACAGCAAGGTATACGAAACATCTTTGTACTCCAGCATGTATTTCGTAGGTTAAATTATATCAGGACTATAACATGGAAATTAGATCTGATATTGAGTCCTTAAATATCCTAAAATCTGATTTTAAGAGGGCGGAATCTGACTATAAATGCAAAATAGAAGAGTTAGAAACAACTATTTCCTCTTTAAAACATGTACATACCAAATACAAGACTCAAATAAAAGATCTAATATCCAAGTTGACTGAAGTTCAAGCCCAACTAGTAATAGCTAAGGCTAAAGCAGAGAAGTATGCTATTCAAGAGCATAACTTCAATACTATTATTACATCATCCTCCCACTCTAAGGTCTGCTACCAAAACAAAAGCGGGTTGGGATCCAATGAAATTGCTCCACCACACTCTCTTGTGTCTGTTAGACAACCAAGATGTGGTACTGATGAGCAAGAGGTTCCAACTTGTGACCCACTATCTAGTGAGCAGAAGCATGATGCAACAAAGGTAACCACTACAGGAAAAGATAAGGTAGAAAACCTCATCTCCACTGCTGATCAACCCTTGACCACCAAAGCAAGGAAGAACAAGATCCAGGCAGCAAGAAAAACTGCCAAGAAGGTGGCTGAGACCAAGATGAAAATAGACCCAAAACAAAAAGGTGTATTCATCTCAGTTAGTTTCCAAGTGGTTGGAAACTCTGATTCAGGAAAAGAAGGTAATACCAGCACTCCTATCCAGTTAAAGAATCAGAAGTTAAAGGGGAAGGCTGATGAAGAAGAAAATAAGTGCAATAAGCAATAGCCCTCAGGCCCCATTAAGAATAACATTGAGTGCATAATCTGTGGTCTACAAAACCACATGGCCAAAGATTGTTACTACAATCCTGCAAGCACACATTATGCAAAGAAGGAGTTAAGGAAGGTTTCATATTTGGACCTTACCACATGGTCCAAGTGTCAAGGAAAGGAAAACTTGTTTCCGAAGCCAAGTTGCTTTCGGAAGAAACTTATTCTTCCGAAAGGAAAATGGCTTCGGAAGACAAGCCAAAGAACAAACAAAAGAATAAAAGGAATCCTTTGAAATCTTTCGAGAAGAAAACTTATTCGGAAGAAAAGGTGGTAAAGATCTCTTCCAAAAAGAAAGAAGCCTTCGAAGAATGTCATGCTGCTCAAGCCTCTTCAGGCTCATCCACACTGATCAACCAAAGGATGGAATGGAAGATTAGAAACGATATTGTAGCACAAGCCTCTTCTTCAAAAACCATAGTTGAACCCACAGCATACACTTTGGTTCAATTATGTTGGAAGAACCCAAGACCAACAAAGCTTGGGTTTCCGATAGTAACTAAACATTTCACCTTATGTGCAGGAACATCCATGTGATAAGAACAGAAGTGGATGCTCCAAGCACATGACTGGGAACAGATTTCTTCTATAACAATTTGAACATTTTGATGGATTGGAGGTGAAGCGAGAGGATATATTTCTGGTAGAGGTAGTGTATCCAACGTTAAGTTAAATATCGACAAAGTAAACTTTGTCAAACAGCCTGAACACAATCTGTTAAGTGTTTCTCAATTCTGTGATCAAAAGCACTAAATGTTTTTCACAAAACAAGAGTGCATTATCCTCAAACCCGGGATGACAATTCCTTAGGAATTGGTGCCTCTTAGATCTCCCAAGAAAGGGGATATGTACAAGCTGGACATGAACAATGCTTCCCTACTAGGTTAAGTATCATGCTTTCTTTCCAAAGCTAACTGTGATGAGTCAACTCTTTGGCATAAAAGAATTTGCCACATTAATTTTAAAACCATGAATAAGCTGGTTAAAAATAATTTGGTACACGGTGTGCCCAAAAAGGAATTTATCTGTAAAGATAACTGTGTTTCTTGTCTGAAAGGAAAGCAATACAGGGTTTCTCACAAATCCAAAAAGGTCAACTCTATCACCACCCCATTACACTTATTGCACATGGATCTTTTTGGTCCCATAAATATAATGAGCATTGGAAGGAAATCATACTGTCTTGTGATTGTTGATGATTTTACTAGGTTTACATGGGTATTATTTTTAAGAACTAAAGATGAAACTGCTGAAACATTAAAATCTTTTATTCTTAAAACTAAAAATCTAAAGGATCACAAGGTAAAACCCATTAGAAGTGATCAAGGGACTGAGTTTAAGAATCAAGATCTTGACTAATTCTGTAACTCAAAAGGGATTGCCAGACAATATAGTGCTCCCAGAACTCCTTAACAGAATGGTGTTGCTAAGAGGATGAACAAGACACTTATTGAGACTGCAAGAACCATGTTAGCTGATTCAAAGCTTCCTCTAACTTTCTAGGCAGAGGCAGTCAGCACTACATGCTATGTGCAGAACAAGGTTCTTATTGTTAAGCCCCATGGAAAGACCCCTTATGAGCTATGGAACAAGAGGCCACCGTTCATTGTCTTCCTTAGGTCCTTTGGCAGCAGCTGTACCATACTTAACACAAAAGACAATTTACCAAAATTTGCTAAAAAGTCGGATGATGCTATCTTTGTTGGATATTCCTCAATCTCTATTGCCTATAGAGTTTATAACATCAAAAATCAACAATTTGAGGAATCATCTAACATTTTTGTTAATGAGCACACTCCTTGTGTTAGGGGAAATGGCCCTAATCATATCTTTAATTTAGAATTGTTTCCAAACTATTCTAAATCATCTTGTGAGAATGTTTCAGCTGGAACAGGAACTCAAAGCAACTCCCATGAGGATCAACTCTTCTAGTTACCCAGACCTATTCCAAGTTCTCTAAGAGTAATTAATGAACAATCTCCCACTGATGAAAGACCTGAAAGTCTAAATATATTAGGAAATAATGAAGCTTCAACACGTTGTCAGCCCTCTGAGCCTTAAAATTCATCAACTAACAACTCTAGCATTCAACACCAAGCTGATGAAGATAGTCATCTGGAGGAACAGGAATCTATTGATGCTGATTCTCAGCAAAATATCATTGATGCTGTCACACATTCATTCAATCAGTCCTTATTGAATGAGTGTGAGACAACAGCTGGTCACGGAGTTCAAAATCCTAAGCAAAACTTCTTAAACCTGGATCTATCTATACAACTAGATGTGATTCCAAGGCTCAGGATACACAACACATCCAGCTGAGAACATCATAGGAGATGTCTCAGAAGGTGGGAGAACAAGATGTCAGACTCATAATAGAAATGTTTGCTTGTACTCATGCTTTTTCTCTCAAATGGAGCCAAAAAAGTTAGAAGAAGCCCTCAAGGAAAACAATTGGGTTGAATCTATGCAAGAAGAATTGCTTCAATTCAAAAGGCAAAAGGTATGGAACTTGTGTCCATTGCCACCTGGCCAAGTCCCTATTGGCACCAAGTGGGTATTCAAAAATAAGAAAGACAATAGAGGTTTGATCATCAAGAACAAAGCAAGACTTTTTGTTCAAGGATACACACAGGAGGAAGTAATAGATTACACTGATGTCTTTGCACCTGTTGCAAGACTTGAGGCGGTGAGAATCTTTCTTGCTTTTATAGCATCCAAGAACTTCACTATTAATCAACTTGATGTGAAATGTGCATTTTTGTATGGGAATATTGATAGAGAAGTCTATGTGTGTCAGCCACCTGGATTTGAAGACCCATAGCACCTCAACTATGTGTGTAAACTAGATAAAGCTCTTTATGGGTTGCATCAAGCACAAAGGATGTGGTATGAGACCTTGTTTCAGTTTCTTCTAAAGAATGGCTACACCAGAGGCACCATAGACAAGACATTATTTATCAAGAAGTCTGGGAAGGACATGTTGCTTGTTCAAGTCTTTGTTGATGACATCATATTTGGTTCCTCAAATTACCAAATGTGCAAAGACTTCGAGAGCATCATGAGAAAGAAGTTTGAGATGAGTTCCATAGGAAAAATGGACTTTTTCTTGGGAATTCAAGTGAAGCAGATGGAAGAAGGGATGTTTATTAATCAATCAAAGTATGTCAAGGATATCTTAGAAAGATTTGATATGAAAGATTGTAAGCCAGCCAAGACACCCATACCCAGAAATCACAATCTTTGTCCTGAATCCGAGGGGGAGGATACTGATCAGCATCACTACAGGGCAATTATTTCATCTCTGATATATCGCACTTCGAGTAGACCTGATATCATGTTTGCAACCTGCATTTGTGCAAGATATCAGGCTGCTCCCAAGGTGTCCCACCTAATTGCTGCAGAGAGAATTCTTAGATACCTCAAAGGAGCGCCCAAACTGGGACTCTGGTATCCTAAGAATAAGGATTTCAATCTTTATGGATACACTGATAGTGATATGGAGGCTGCAACATCAACAAGAAATCCACACCTGGAGGATGTCAATTTCTTGGTGGAAGGATCATCTCCTGGAAATGCAAGAAGCAATCATGTGTTTCTACATCAACTGCTGAAGCTGAATACATTGCTGCTGCGAGCAGCTGTGCTCAACTGCTATGGATTCAAAATCAGATATTGGAGTATGGTTTCAACTTCATGGAGACTCCCATCCATATAGACAACAATAGTGCTATTTCTATCATAGAAAATCCGATCAAGCACTCCAAGACAAAGCATATTGACATCAGGTATCATTTCATTAGAGATATTCATGAGAAAAATCTAATTAAACTAGTCAAAGTTAATTCAAATAAGCAATATGCTGATTTGTTCACAAAAGCCTTTGATGAACAAAGATTTAGATACTTAATCATAGCTATTGGGATGATTAACATTGACTACTTATTCTCTTCTGACAACCTTTTTAATGTGTTGTCTATGTTGTCTACATACAATCTAAGCCTTGTTACAAAATAGGTTTTTCTTCAAAATTCTAAGTATAAATTCTCTCGAAGAGAAATTTACCCTCGGAAGAAGTATTTATTCAACTTTCGAAGGCAAATTCCTGTACTTGAATATTATCTTCCGAAGAGTTTTTTAGCCTCAGAAGAAGATTTGATCACAGATTAAACCTACTTCCGAAGCTTACTTATCTTTGTTCTCGGAGCAAGAATGTACTATCGGAAGCAAACTTGTCATTAAGATATAGTTTGCTTTCGGAAGTAAAAATGACTTCGGAAGACAATATTAGAAAACACAAGTGTTTTCACTCGGAAGCAATCTTTATCTTTAGAAGAAAAACTTTTTCACTGTGTAATGGAAACCTTTGGGCCCCACTCTGTAAAAAGTAAGATTTTGTGATGATTGTCGGTATATTTTAAACGGTTTTTTCCTTACCGCCCCTGTCAAATCGAGACCTAAAAGGTCTTTTCACCTTATCGGTTTGGCTCGTTGTTCCCCTATTTAAAATTTCCGACTCTCTCTTTACCTTTTTACCACCCCTGAAACCCCAAATTTCCACTACCTTCTTCACCCACTCTCAAATTCCTTCAATCTAACAGTACTTTTCAAACAATGGCCCTAAATCCCCAACACAATCAGGTTGCAATCCTTGATTCTTCTAAGGATGCTGACTTTGCCCCCATTGTAGAATTTCTGACACAATCCACATACTTCACTGCTCTCACAGTAAACCCCACCATCTATTCTAACCAAATGGCTGAATTTTGGACAAATGCTCAAAGTGAAACCCTGAATGATGAAAGGGTAATCAGGTCGAGAATCTGAGGACAAGAGATCATTATTGCTGAATCTACCATCAGAGAGCATCTGGAGCTTCACGATGAAGGTGCCCCACTGAGTTCCCCAAATCTGAGTTGGAAGATACCTACACTCAGAAGGGATATGGCGGTGATATGCACAAGTCCACTGTTTTCAAGTTTAATTTCTCTTACAACTGGAAATTCTTGTTGCATATAGTTCTACACTGTCTATCCAACAAAACAGGGGGTTGGGATCAAATCCCATATGACTTGGGCTGCCTAGTCCATGGAATGGTAAAAGGCCTCCGCTTCAACTATTCAAGGTTTGTGCTGAACAATCTGCGAGGTAATCTTACCCGGGATTCATTTTTTATGTATCCCCGGTTTATTCAGCATATCATAAACTATGAGCTGGACCAGGACAAACTACAACAAGCAGATATTCTATTGGTCACTCACATGAGGCCGGTCATCTTCAAGACCTTGAAGAAGGTGTCCATCAATTTCACGGGGAGATTCACTAATCTTCTCCCAGATATGCTTGAGCCAACGGCTCCTGGTGACATCCCTACTAGCCCAGCAGGTGATGAACCCACACCAGACCACCCCACTCAAATGCTAACTACTTCTTCCTACCCAATAAAAATTACATAAACAAGACGCTCCAAGCGAACCCCTGATCAATCTACTCTGATTGGTCAGGTCCCCCCTTTTCAAACCAAAAAGGCTCGAGTGGAACTTTAGGCTCCCACTCAGCCAGAGGTCCAACCATCGTCCACCATTGACCTCAATATCAGTGTTGAGCCTCCTCAGTCTCAATCTGAAGAGCCCACAACCCAAGCTTTTAGCCCTCAGGGTGAGTCCCAACACTCCTCTGAGCTACCAAAAAGGGATAGCCACATCACTAGTTTAACTGCTACTGCAGATGAACCATTAGGTGCTGACCAAGGTCCCGGGTCATTAGAATTTACCTCTCTATCCTTCACTGACCTATTAACCCCACCTGATAAAGATATTATGTTTTATTCGGGCTATGATGTTGATCTACCACACCACTTTTAAGATCAACTGAGCCCTGTGGAACCTCTAATATCTACCAAACATATGTTAAGCTAAACTAAGGTGAGTCCAACTAGTATGGAGGTGACTCATGTAGACTTAGCCGCCACTACTGAAAGTGTTTCATTAACCTCTCAGGAAAGTGGTGACATCTGTGAGACTGAGTCTACAGCAACCTTGCCAATTGATGTTTCTGAAATGGACATCAGTAGAGAAGGGTATCCAGGGCGCCAAGAAACCATTACTGGTGGTGATGATGAACATACCAGGTATGTTATCTCATCTCCCTATGATTCTTTAAAAAAAGATGAGGATAGTCTGCAACTCACTATCAAAGACCTGATTTCTAAAGTCTCAAACCTTGAATCAAAGGTTAAGACTTTAGAAGATAGGTCTGCCACTCAGCAACTCGAGATTGAACATCTCAAGACCAAACTAGCTGAGACACAGATTGAGAAGTCTGTTAGGCATGTACCTATTCAAGTTTCTTTAAGTTCTTCCTCCAGCTCATCTACTTCTCAAGATGATGCTACAAAAAAGGGGGAGAATGTACACGAACAACACCATGAGGAACCCAGTCTTACCATAATAACAACTTCTCTTGATGCCTTATCTATCTTTTACCCCCAACAGCATCACCCTATAATAGTTTTTCTACAACCAGCTCCTATTACTTTTCAAATGGACCAAAGGATGCTCATAGATCTTCAGAGGTTTCTAACCACATTTCTAATGAGCTCCTCCATTAAACAACCCTCTCCTGATCTAGTTGTCGCCTACTTTGGAGCTGAAGAGCTTCAAAGGCTTAATGCACCACCTACCTCTAAAAAGGAAGTTGGTCAACCTAAGGTCTCTACTGAACCAAAGGTTAACTTTGAAGGGAATGTACAGACTGATGGCCAAGTAATTGATTTAGATGGGACAGGTGATGCAGACCCAGATACTTCCAAGGTGGAAATCCAAGCTGCTGAAGGAATAATTGCACTGTCTTCATTGTCTAGTGATTTGTTCATCTTAGAGGTAATTCTTAAACTAGCATCTGAGATTAACAGTGAGGACTTCCTTACAACCCCTCTCTTACAAGAACCACTACCACAAACACCCTCACTCCAACCTAAATCTTCTGAACATGAACCTCTAAAGGCTGAATCTTCTTCTGATCCTAAGGGGAAGAGAAAGCAAACTACTGAGGAACTATTAGAGGAGGAAAGATTGGAAAAGCTAAAGAAGAAAGGCAGACTTGATACTGGAAAGTTGTTGGCTGCAAGTAGCAAAGCAGAAGCAGCTGCCCAAGAAAGTCTCAACAATCAAAGGAGGGTGGAAATCATCGACAGGCTCATCAGCCTGGGAGTAGTCAACGAAGAAACTCCTCTACTCCCAACTGATGAACTTGTGAAAATTGAAAAGGCAATCCTGTTGCAAAAAGAAAAGGAAGAAGCAGCAAGGTTAGCCGAAGAAGCAGCAAGGTTAGCTGAAGAAGCAGCAAGGTTAGTCGAAGAATAGGAAAGAAGGAAGAAGAGGGAAGAGGATAGAGAAAGAGAAAGGATGGAGAGAATAGCCTTTCTCTACACCAGAGGATATTCTCAAGAGGAGCTGGTACCTCATAAAGCTAACATGATCTTGTTTCTTTTTAACAAATAGCAAGATCTAATCAACAAGGAGAGGAAGAAGACTGCCAGGGAAAAGCTTAAAGAGAAAAGGAAGAAGGAGGTAGAGGGAGAACTTGCAGCTGCCAAAAAGGAAGGAGACAAAGATTGGATGAAATCCTGTCTTCGAGCTCATGGCTTCTTCGGCAGGCAAGTGGGTCCCATGTCAATCAAGACCCTACAGCGACATGTCAATGACATCAAGGCTGAAATTCGCTTAGGAAGAAGGCAGGAGGTTGCTCAAACTCCTAGTATTCAGAGGGTAGCACCCACACTAGAACCCAAACCACTACCTAAAACACAACCTCCTTCTCCCTTCCTCATCAAAAAAGAACCTTTCATACCTAAACCCTTACCATCAATCTTACCTACACCCTCACCCACTGCTTCCCACCAACCACCACCACTACCACCACTATTCCTACGACCCAAAACACAACCAAGAACCCACTAAAAAACCTAACCATCCTCTGATGCATCAAAACCCCTGACCTTAGAAGAATTCAAGGAGATAAAGAAGAAGCTCATAAATTGCACAACACTGAGTGACATCTCTTGTGACGAAGAGTCCATTCAGTTAACTTTCATTGAAGGCTCTTCCAGTTCCCTCACAAGATATGCATTCCTTGAACTTCATAGAGGAACACTGGACCAATCCCTTCAACTTCTTGCAACAAATTCAGATACTCTCAATGAAGTCGAGAAGAAGTTAAAAAGAATGTTGGTGACTCTACTGGACACTAGGAAAGGGGATAAACTACCCACAAAACCCCTTAATCCTAGGAAACAAATTGTCCATTGGAGGTTTGATGAAGATTCCCACAGCTTTGCTGTAGAAAGGGAAAATGGTGAAGTTGACATGTTTAACACTTCATCTCTACTACATTCCCACAGATTTGATCTTGCTGAGTTAGCTGAGAAGCCATTCTCAAATCCCTCCAACTCTGAGATAGCTGCTCACATCAGAAATCACTTTAGCAGCCTTCTTCTAGCCGAGCTCACAAAGAAGGCCAAGATTGAAGAAGAGTCAAAAAAGAGAGCAGAAGATGCAGAAGAAGGCATAACCATAAAAGGGAAGACCTTTCTACAGATGGTTAAAGGCTCCACTTCAGATCCTATAGTTACATGGGAATATGACTATCAATCCCATCAACTAACCCTCTTCATAGGGATGTAGCAAAGAGTACACGTCATTCAGAGAAACAAACTGGATTTATTATCCACGAATGACCTGTGCAAGCTCCTCCCTACCACATCAGGGAAAAACAAAGAAACAGATAAATATCTACTTTCCCTGGTATTGAAGACCTTAAGGAGCAAAAGGAAGTGAAGTTTTGGTAGCATTAGCCTAAGGGGAGTTTGATGGATCATATGAGGCTGGTGCAACCAAAACAACACTTAGAACAATTTTGTATACAAGTTGAAGAAGTCTTTTGAAGTAAAAACTACTCTTCTGTAGCTATGTCAAAGATCTTCCGAAGCATTGTCTGAAGAGCTTCCGGAGGAAAACTAAGTCTTCTGAGACTAAGTAGTTTTCCTTCCGAAGTATATGACGATCTTCCAAAGGATAGAACAAAGTCTTTCTAGACCAAGCAGTTCTCCTTCCGAAGCATTCATACTTAGAAGATTCAAGACAAAGTTTTCTGAAGTATAATGTCATCAAGACCTGTAGAAGACTCAGAAGAAGTTGTTTCTTCTGAAGTATAAATGGCCTCGAAAGAACTTATTCTTCCTAATCCATTTAGCTTCGGAAGAATTAACTATGAACCAGTGGACATAAGTATGGTCTGTCTGACAAACTCTGAGACACTGTATGGTGTTTTCCCATGACCATGTAGTTGACCATACTTTAATCAACTGTTCACCTTTTCAACTTAGTACAGATACCATTCTTAGTTGGTGACTAAAGGGAAGTCATGGACCTGTCATGACTACCTTATCTAGTATATTATTTTATCTTAGATACTTTACTTCTAGCGATGTAGTATTTGTCTAGTTATAGATTCCAGCTGGTTTTCCAAGTATAACCGGCTGTAGATAGAAGTATATATAGTTTCTCATTGTAACTCAAAATACCATGCTTGTAAGAGTCTTGTAACACTGAGTTGAGAAGTAATATATACAAGTATCTTGAAAACCATTCTTGTGTTCATCAACTTATTATATTATCATCAACTTAGTTAGAGATTCTGCTTCATCACTCGAGTTATATCCTGTGAGTTCGTGAGAGAAAACCTGTGATAAGTGTCAAAACCGATCCTGCAGAACCTAAGGTCATGACTGGTATGTTTCTAGTCAATAATCATTATACATACATATTGTTTGATATTGGGGCAAATAAGAGCTTTGTTTCTATGAACTTTAGGCCAAGGATCGACTTAGATTCCTTTAGGCTAGCTAGTACCACTACCATAGAGTTTGTAATGGAACCTTAGTCAAGGCCGACGAAGCAATTTTTGGGTGTACATTGGATTTGGATGAGCATGAGTTTCCCATAGACCTAATACCCATAGAAATAGGAGGGTTCGATATAGTGGTAGGAATGAGTTGGCTGGCAAAGAATAGAGGATAAATCATGTGTGACAATCTCATAGTATTCAAGAAAAGACCAAGACAAGGCATGAACATTATATCATGCATGAAAGCTAATAAGTGTCTACGCAAGGGGTGTGTCACGTACTTAGCCTACGTAATGTCTACCGAGGAGGAGAAACGACTTGAAGATGTTCCAGTTGTATCGGAGTTCACATACGTGTTTCCTGACGAACTACCAGGATTACCCCCATAGAGGCAAGTCGAGTTTCGAATCGACTTGGTACAGGGATCAGCACCTGTAGCCAAGGCACCATATAGATTGGTTCCTTCTAAAATACAAATGATGATCCAACTACAAGATCTCATGGATAAAGAGTTCATTAGACTGAGTTTCTTTCCATGGGGAGCACTAGTCTTGTTCGTTAAAAAGAAAGATGGGACCTTAAGGATGTGCATTGATTATTGGGAATTGAACAATGTCACCATTAAAAATCGATACCCACTCCCAAGAATCGATGATCATTTTGACCAACTTCAGGGATCTTGATACTTTTCCAAAATAGATTTAAGGTCAAGGTATCACCAACTAAGAATTAAGGAGGAAGATGTACCAAAACCGCGTTTAGAACCGGGTATGGACATTACGTGTTCCTCGTAATGCCATTTGGTTTAACCAACACCCCTGTTGTATTCATGGATCCCATGAATAGGGTGTGCAAAACATATCTATACAAGTTTGTCATCGTATTCATAGATGACATCTTAAAATATTCCAAAACCGAGGCCAAACACAAGCTGCACTCACAGATATTGAAACGACAACAACAGAAAGGTGTGGAATCCTTTCTTGTCACCTTCGCTTCAACCAGGGCTGTTTAAAGTTGTTTATGGAATTACTCCAGAATTAGCAACTAAATGCAAAGTTCTCAAAATGAATGTTTTGGATGCAAGAGGTCCAGTTTCTTGGCCACATCGTCATTGAATAAGGGATTTAGGTAGATCCCGTTAAAAATGAGGCCATCAAGAAATAGGAACCCCTAAGACACCCACCAAGGTGAGGCAGTTCTTGGGATTGTCTGGCTACTATCGACCATTCATCGAGAACTTCTCAAGGATTGACAGGCTGATGTTCTCCAAAGTATACCGATGCTATAGTTTTCGCTACCCGATTAGAATGAAGAATAAGGTAGTTTACTTGACTGAAAGTAAAAAAATATACCAATTGCACATCAAATATTTCCAAAACTCTTAATGAAAGTGATGAAATGATACTTAAGTCATTCATGTTGTGTTTTCAGGCCTGGAAAAGTCCAAGATGAACAAAAGGATCTTAAAGAAGAAGAAATTTACGAAAACCAAGCTCCAGAATTCAAGCATGGGCCGTGCTTCATGAGGCACACCTTCATGCCAAGCTTGAAACACACCCTCATGCTAAAATCAACACACCTCCATGTTTGTTAGTCCGGCAAGACAAAATGTACGAATTCCTGACCCGAGGCACGGGGCGTGCCCAAGGAGGCCCGGGGCCGTGCCCCACCACAAACACAGGGCCGTGCCTCATTGAACACAGGGTCGTGCCTGAAAATTCATGAGCTTACGAGCCGACCAACTTTTACGTACATCTTACTAGCACGAGGTCGTGCCTTTTAGGAACAAGGCAGTGCTTAAAAGATCCAGAAAGCCTATAAATAGAAACTCATTTGCAACTTTGAATAGAGCTTTTGGGAGGTGAAGTGCTGGTGTTCCCTCTCGGGAATCCAGCCTTTGGAAGTCCTTAAAAGGTTTTGGTGGTCCATTCAACACTTAGAAGAATCTAGGGTTCATTTAACATCATCCATAGTGGATCACCAGTTTGATTGTTTTAATTTACCGATGATTTAATTACTATCTTCTATCTTTGTTGTTATGTTCAAGCTCATTATGAGCTAAACCTCATTTTTATCCTAATTTAATAAAACTTTATATAATTTGTGATTAACTAATTGTGTGGTTTATATTATGTTAATGTTATGGTAATCTCAGGTAAACTTTTGATGGGTATCATTCACATTTGAACGGGGAGTTATAAACTTATGATTTGTAATTGTGAATGTCATACAAGGTTGAAAAATGTATGAACTAACTTTTATTCATGAAATCGGTCTTCATATTAATTTCATGGCTAATGAACGAGAAATGGTTATTAGAAATCATATCACCTTAACTTCTTGATCATTTGCGGGTACCTTTTTATTAGTCTGAGAAATCTACAGTAATTGTTATGGTTTTCTAAAATTAATTATATGTTAGGAAGGAACTTAATTAACTCTCTTTTTAACATTAGGTTATATTTTCAGAAATCACATGTTGAAAGGTTACACGAGATCTACCTAAATTACTAGTGACTTTGATAGATCAGTTTTGTAAGTTACTCATGCTGGTGTCCTTGTCACTACAGAGCTGGAAGACGAGAAATCCACGTTGGCTCACATTTATAAACATTAACATAATTACATTAATCAATATCTTTAACCACACCACCAATTCATCATAATTAGATAAGTGTAATCAAAATTAGGATAATAGCCTGACTTTACTGAAAGAATCACCAAAAGTCTCAATCTATCTTTATCTATGTTTATTTACTGTTATTTTGCTTAACTTATCATTTTCTAAAACATAAAAATGATAGTCAATTATAAGGGTTGTTGAGTAGGTTTTGTGTGTCCACAGATTGATACTCGGTTCTTACCAACACTATATTACCTCATGACAAGTACACTTTCCTTTTCTATGTGTAGTTTAGTATTAGTAATAACATTTTAAAACTGAATCTGTGCGTAAACCTTTATCAAAATATATATACTATTTGCATACACCAAGTTTTTGGCACCGTTGACGGGGACACATCTTAGTTTGAACGATGATTCAAATTTTTGACTATCTTGTTTATCTGTCATATATTTTTAGTTCATCAATATAAAAAAAAATTCTTCCACATGATGCTCTTCAGTGAGGGACTAAGCTTCAAAGTCAATGGTCATCAGTTAATGACCAAATCGATGTACCAACAAAGATCTTCTCGGAGTTGATAAACCTCCACCTCATTAAAAACTAAATGTGGGGAAGGGTCAAGCCAAGGACCCATAACAAAAACATGGCTCTATGTTACTTTCGATCTATTTATTCTAATTTTGTTATGTGTGCTTAGGACTATACTTTTATGTTTTAAATAATTTGGTGATGTTTTAGACTAATCCCGATGTTTTCTTTTGAGCTCATTCAAGGCGGCCATAGAAAACGATCACACGCATTTGTCTCATCATTTTAGGGGAGTTTTCGTTTGTCTTTCTCTACTTAATATTTATTATGGATCACATTGAGGACAATGTGAAGTTTAAGTGTGGTGAAGGATATACATGCTTGATACTTTGCTTATAAATTGGTCCAAGTTAAAATTAATACTTTTGCAAAAATTCACTTGATTTTAATGTTTGTGTCAACAACACCTGAAACTTTAAACAATTTATGATAAAGAAATATAAATATACGTTTTCATGAAATAAATAAGCAAATAAAGCAAACCCAAATAACCTTAAATGTTTTTTGTGATATCCTGAAAAGCAAAACGAGTTGGTGAAAATATTCAAACATGTAAAATGAAACACTTATATCCAATTCCATCCGTTATGTGAGCTTATTTTTGAGCCTTAAACAAGCTTTGCATTATAGATATATTGAGGGTGCCTTATGTTTTCGTGTGAATTAGAACTTGTTTTGGGTATGCATTTTAAAACTGTATAAGTATTTATTGCGTAAAAAGAATTTAGGCAATTAGAAAAACCAGACATTCGAGCCTCTACCATTTTCAAATATTCTTACCCAAACATTATCCCTAGTTAGCCCTGTTGAGCTTAAACGTTTTTATTTTTAATCAACCAAACTACTAAGCCATTAAATGAAAAAGCCTTCAACAAAACCCGTTTTCATTAAAGACATGTTTTGGCTTATTTCGAAAAAAGAGATTCAGAGAGAGAGAGAGAGAGAGAGAGAGAGAAAGAGAGAGAGAAAGAAAGAAAGAAAGAAAGAAACATATTAAAAAAGAAGAAGAAGAAAACTATTTCTATCATTTTGGGGTATTTCTAAATATGTGATCAAGAGAAAGAAAAAAATGATATGAAAGATGCCCAGCTTGTGGGGAAATGGTTTCACGAAGGAAAATGTAGCAAAAACGAAACCGAATCCAAGAATTCGACATCCAAATCCGTTGGGTGCTTTTAGGCTCCAAGCCGAACAACCTTTAAAAATAAGGATAGCTACATATATCTTCAGGTTAAGGAGGAGGTGATGTTTTTGAAAACGTAATACGGTCTTGACAACCTGACCATAAACGAGTCCTTGAGTTAGCATATTCCTTTTAGCTTGAGTATTATACAGGGAACCCTTTTTATTGCTTTCCTTTTAGTTTTTAAATAAGCCAAGACCGCTGTTTTTAGCATTCAACAACTTTTTCCCAAATAATCCTTACCCAAAACCTTATCCAAGTTACAACCCATTAAAAAACTAACGATTTAGGCAAGTAAATACCTAACATAGGTGGAGATTTGATCCCTTATCAAACATATGATTTCACACATATTCATACTAGGCAATTAAGCTTATTAGTCATACTTCATCTTATGTATGATTCTATATATATAGCCAAGTGGAGTGAACCTTGTGAGAAGTGTGAATTTTAACATGTTAAAAATATTTAGAAACCAATCTATTGCTTGAAAGGTGTAAGGCCCTGTTCCCTGGACACTTACAATTGGTCAATAATCACATAAAATACTTAAAACTTGTAATGGAAATACATCTTTTCATTAATAAATTAAATTGTGTCAAATCATCAAATGATTCGTTTACATCCCAAAAATTGTATTAATACATTATCATTCTAAAAAATATGGATGCTAGACTCGGATAGCTTATGCATCCATGCCTGCACCTCCTCAGCATCAACAATTACCTGCCAACTGATATGCATATAAAAAGTCAGCGTTGCTGAGTGAGTTTTAGTTTATAATAAAATACATTTCTTTCGTATAAACATATCCTTTACTTACATACGTGATCATACATCATACATACATCTTGATAATAATTATTTATTATCTTTCATCGTCGTTCATAATCGTTTATTTTCGTACTTTCTTTCATTAACATCTTTCACTTTTTATCTAGATCCTGTCATATGCTATGCCTGTTGGTCCTCTTGATCGATATAACAGTGCAATTGATTAATAAACACAAATCAATCCCACTGAAAACACAAATATCAATGATATTTGTGTAAAATATAGATCAAACACAATAAAAATATTGATGAACAATGATGAACACCTTAAGAACACTCAATAAACCCTTGTTTGATCTGAATTGATTGCTAAAGATATTACAAATGTGAAAAGACCCTCAATCTATGGCTCATTCAAGCTTAACAACACTCTAATAACTCTAGCTATATATAGTCTAATGACAATTAGACCTAATGACATTTAGCCCCCTAGACTATGATTAAAATATGACAATTATGAAATTACAATTAAGACACAAACTAGACAAATAAAGATTAAATATATATTTTGTTGACAACAATATATATATTAACTCTAAGACCCGTGTTCTTTGTATCTTCAATGACTCACTACTAATCTTCGTTCCGAACTTGTCGTCTTGACTTTTGCGTTGACTTTGACTTTAAAGTTGACTTTTGTTGACTTTGACGGCATTGATAATATTAGACTATTTCTCAGACCCAACAATACTCCCCCTTAGTCTATTGTTATCAACATCTTTCATCGTGATCAGCACCGATAAGTCAACTATATATTGATCTTCAATCTCCCTCTAGATTGATGATCTGGTATTGAAGATTTTTCATCTTTCAGGCTCTCCCTTTTTGTATGCTCCCCCTCTTTGTGTGCATTCTATGTGAATGATCAGGAACAACTTTTCCAACTCTCGATTCTTGAGTGCTTCAGAAGATGTAGGAGGAGGAATCCTAGCTCGGTATCTTCTGCAAACTTCAGGAACAGGTTCTCTGGTATGGTACTTTGTTCAGCTGATGATCGGCCATCATTTGAACCAAAATTCTGTAACATAATCACAACCACAATCTCACAACTTCCTGTCAGATCATTTCAGTTAACAAATAAACCCATGTTTATCTATGTGTGCAATTTCTCATGAAATGCATGTGAAAATAATAACATTTTTATAGCATAATATGGAAGACGTGAAAATGATTTGAAATAAATATTTTATTTTATTTTGTTTTATCATATTACACCAAGAACTAATTTGATCATGAGATCATATCCTCAAGATATACGAAAGCACAAAGATGTATTTGAACATTGACAAGTTAGTGAGATCACACTGATACAGAGTCTGGTCACAATTTTAAGTTTTTGAAAGCCAAAAATAGTTTAAAAATGATTGTTGGTATATTTGTACAATTTAAACCCATGCCTTATCCTTTTCAGCAAGTGATCTGCAACTGATTTTATCATGTTTTAGATTTAATTAGAGAAGCTCAGGTGATTTGGTTCCCATAGACATCCGGCAAAGAACTTATCCCATCATCAGGGCTTATTGAGTAATATGATTAACTCTGTTTGATTTTCTTTTAAGTTTTCGACAGTGATCTTAGTTTAAGAATCATTGTGCCTTTATTTAGGGAACAGATGATGAGAGCTCCAGGTCTATACTTACGTATAACAAAGGAGATAATCATCTGAGCATGCGGATGAGAGCTTCAAGTCTATACTCACATATAACAGAGAAGATCATCACTCCAGGTCAATGCTTTCGCATAGCAGAGGAGATAAGCACGAAAAGGATTCTGAAGAGCTTACAAGAAGCATCAATTCAGAAGCAAGGTTGAGGGAATTTGGGAATTTAAGTAAGCATACCAAGAAGACATACTATCATTTCTCAGTCATCCCAAATCAAGTTCTTAGTTCCCGTGAAATTTTCTATTCTCCCCCGAAATTTCTTTTTAATTGCCATGAAACAAAAAAAAATTTCCTTTTTTTTAAGTATATAATAAACGGAATTAAAAAAAGAATTTTACTAAATAAAGTCTTCCAAATTATACTAGCAAAAACATGAGAAATGAAGTAACAAGAAAAATGCAGTGATTATGAATGGTAGATAAGAATCCAAAATGTGGATGAGATACCATAACCTATTTGTTCAGCTTCAAATTTGAGTTAGGAACAATCACAGTCAGTAAACCAGATTACTGATAGGCCTCTTGAATTGTTCTTGCACTCATAAACAGATTAGTTAGAGAGGGGGACCCAGGCCATTGTGGTCCTGGGAGTTCCTTTTTCATCAATGTATGTAACCTGTTTAAGCACACACTCTTTTGAAAAATCATTTATTTCTTTATCCTTTTCTTTTTGTTTTACTTTCTAAATTTGTTTTTGTTCAATTACTTTTGATTTGAAAGAATTGAATTTGTAAATCATTTTCTATTTAAGACCCAAAGGAAGAGATTTTAATTTTGAAACATTGGTCTTTTTCATCTTTGAATCATGTGAAACCGGCTTCACATGAGAAGGTTTGGATAGATTGTTCTTTATCCAACCATTCAAAGATATGTGCTTTTTACCTTTTGAACACGAGAAGCAAGTTGTGTTATCTTTATCTCCCACAACTTGCCTTTGAACTTGAGGGCACTTCTTTAGCACATGACCTTCTTTTCCACATCTAAAGCAAACCTTGAAAGGCTTTTAGTTCTTTGTAGTCCCATGGTTAGCTGGAGAGGGTGGAGCCTGCTTTGAGGTTGTTGCAGCTTGTTAACAACCTTGAAGCTTCTTCTTTTGGATATCAGGAAATTGAACTTTCTGAGGCTTTGTCAATATGGATTTTGAACTGGGTTGTGTTTTGATGTGTGATGTTTTGGAAGCTAAGATCTAAACATTCTTTTGAGAATCCTTTTGTATGACAGGTGACATGTTAGTTGGAAGCAAAATTGTGAGGGTCATGATGGATAGCAGATGAAGATGGTGAGTGCTTCTGTTGAGTTTCGGAGGAACTGCTGATTTGTTTATCTGTTGGAGATGAGATCCGTATAGGTCTTGATTCAATTGTTGGAAGCTTTTGACACTTGATAACTTCAGGTGACTTGATGATCTCTTGTTCATCATCAAAACTTGTCAAGTCCTGTATGCACAAGTCAGCTTCCAATGGATCTTGATTGATGACTCTTGTTGTGTCGGTTTGTGTTGTTGAGTTCTGATTGCTTGATGATTCCACAGCTGTTCCTTCTTTGACAAACTTGACAGGAACAAAAGAAGGGATGTTACCTATTTTGAATTTGTTAAAGAAGTTACGTGAAACAACTGATACTGGTTTTGAAGCATCAGAGTTGGAATTATCATTTTGCAGATCAGATCCTTGCTTGATGAGCCCCAAACCTGCAGGAAAATCATATTCATCTCGAATCTCTTTGTGATTAACGCTGCTTAAACCTGCATGTAAACTTTTAGTATCTGCAGCTTCAATTAAATCATTAGATGGATGAGGTTGAGGCATAGGAGAGTAACAGTAAGTGCTAGGAGGAGTATAAACATATGAAGTTTCACCACATCCCACACCCGTTTTGATTCTAGCTCCCCTTTGCTTAGAGAATAGTTCTTCCTGTTTCATCCCTGATATCGTCCATTTATCAAGTCTAGTTTTAAGCTTGCTAGTCTCAAATTCTGATAATATGACTCGTTCGCTCAAAACATTAATCTCGATATTCTTTTCTAAAAGATTTCTTTTTAAAAGATCATTTTCTTTTAAAGCTTCTCTTAGTTTAATAAAATATTTGGACTCATTGATTTTAAGTTCTTTGTTTATTCATTTTAATTCTTTTTCATTTTCTACCAATAATCTGTTAGCTTTATAAACCCCGAATAAACGAATTTTGCAGGGAGGAGAAAACATGTCTTGAACTATCTCATAGGGGAGTCCCATAACTATCTTTTCAGCAGCTAGGGCTTTTTCACATTGACAGACAGGAGTGTTCTTTTTGTACTCTTCCTCCTCAGCAGGTCTTTTCTTAGCTTCTTCAGCTTCACCTTCCTCTTGCTTTCCTTCATCCTAAACTTTACTCCGACTTGTACAATCACCAACATCACCAAAACTCTCACCTTGAGTATCACACCTGAGTTCTTTGAAAGGATCAAAATCCTTAATAGAATCCTCATCACTGTTTACCGTCTTAGCCATCAATGCATGATTCACTTCTTCTTCAGTCACTTTGATCTTAGTACTTGAAGATATACCTCCATACATGAATTGGTTGTACTCTCTTCTTTTCAAATACAAATCAAATGACTTCAACTTGTTGATAACTTCTATGAGTTTATAGTCAGCAAAATTTCTTTCCTGCTTTAACAATCTAACTTGTGGACTCCACTATGAGGAAAGAGAGTCCAGAAGTTTTGTGACTTGCTCATGGTTCCCCAACTGATCATCGTACTTTTTAAGGTTGTTTGCCACCATCAGAAATCAATCAACAAAATCAGATATCTTTTCATCTTTCATGGCTGCAAAAGAATCAAACCGACTTTGTGCCATTTTGGCGTTGTCTGATTCCAAATCGGCAGAAAATAACATTTTCATTTAACAATTTTAAAATTCACTTTAACACCTAAAACTAAAAATATTTTTCCAAAAAAAAAATTGATGAATAATATTCGCCCCTGGAATAAAATACTTTTAATGTCAACTAAATGGTTTCTAAGCAACTGGGGTCAATTTCGCTGAACTTTCAATAATTTCACTGGAAAATTCGCTAGCAGTTTCTCTCCTAATTTCGCTGGTAATTTCGGCAACAGTTTCGCCCAGCAATAGCACACAGAAGCTAGTTTCGCCCGAAACTAATTGAAATTTCGTTTAGAGATCAATTTGACAGCAATTTCGCTGGGTTTGGCACACAAACACACTGAACTTTCGTTCAACGCATGTACATTCGCTAGGACAAAGATATCAGATCCAGAACCAAGAACTGTGTAATTTCCCCGAATGATCTCTAGTTTTGCCCGGCGAAACTGTGTAGTTTCGCTGAATGATGTTGTAGTTTCGCTGGACGATCTATAAATTCGCCCGACGTATCTGGACAGTTTTTTCAGCACGAAATCAACTAAAATTCATCCAAATCTCAATGAATTTTAGATCTGATGATTTCTAAAGCTTCCCACACCAAAATCGAGCAATCCTCAATCAATTTCCATGTCCAAAACATGCAAATCAGATCGAAAATGAATGTAACAGTGAATTGTTTGAAAATACCCAAAAACTCATTCAATCAAGAGCACAAAGGCTTTGATACCAAATTGTTGGTCCTCTCAATCGATATAATAGTGCAATTGATTAATAAACACAAACAAATCCCACTGAAAACACAAATATCAATGATATTTGGGTAAAATATAGATCAAACACAATAAAAATATTGATGAACAATGATGAACATCTTAAGAATACTCAATAAACCCTTGTTTGATCTGAATTGATTGCTAAAGATATTATAAATGTGAAAAGACCCTCAATCTATGGCTCATTCAAGCTTAACAACACTCTAATAACTCTAGCTATATATAGTCTAATGACAATTAGACTTAATGACATTTAGCCCCCTAGACTATGATTAAAATATGACAATTGTGAAATTTCAATTAAGACACAAACTAGACAAATAAAGATTAAATATATATTTTGTTGACAACAAAATATATATTAACTCTAAGACCCGTGTTCTTTGTATCTTTAACGACTCACTACTAATCTTCGTTCCGAACGTGTCGTCTTGACTTTTTCGTTGACTTTGACTTTAATGTTGACTTTTGTTTACTTTGATTGCGTTGATAATATTAGACTATTTTTCAGACCCAACAATACTCCCCCTTAGTCTATTATTATCAACGTCTTTCATTGTGATCAGCACCGATAAGTCAACTATATAATGATCTTCATTCTTCCCCTAGATTGATGATTTGGTATTGAAGATTTTTCATCTTTCAGGCTCCCCCTTTTTGTATGCTCCCCCTCTTCATGTGCATTCTATGTGAATGATCAGGAACAATTTTTCCAACTCTCTATTCTTGAGTGCTTCAAAAGATGTAGGAGGAGGAATCCTAGCTTGGTATCGTCTGCAAACTTGAGGAACAGGTTCTCTGGTATGGTACTTTGCTCAGTTGATGATCGGCCATCATTTGAAGCAAAACTCTGTAACACAATCATAACCAAAATCTTGCAACTTCTTGTCAGATCATTTCCCTGCTCTGCAAATGCGTATACGTGTGTGTTCCTCACTGGTATGCGTATTTCAGCAGCAAGCTCTAGAATATTTCTAGCAGCACCGATCTCTCCCTTGTTGTAACCCCTAACAGAGTAGGGTCCACCAAGTGTAAATGCATCATAACTAGGAAGGTCTCCCACATAACCACCATAATGACCATGAAGAACAAGCACCGGTGGTGGTGGTTTGCCAGCGCCTTTTTCAACTTCCTTCAGCTGGATGAATCTTGTCATTGTTAGTTGGTGACGTTTGAATATTGGGAATTTGCTGCCAATTCCCAAGCTTGATCCAGCTGAAACACATTCCTCTCACCAATAATTGCACCATTGACAAACTTTGTATTGTCTCTTGTAATATTTGCTTGTGCAATTACCATTCAGTCTATACCAGTGCCACTCAGTGTTGTTGGTGGGCCATTTGCACTAATACCACCACTTGGCAAAACCCTTTGACCATTTGAAGAAATATGACTACTTTCATCACGTGTTGTTAGCTCTTCCATTACAATCCCATATGTAAACTTGCTTTGACGAGTGAAGTTCTCAGTAATATTGGTTTTAATGCCAGCTCTATCAACCCATATAGGAGGAACTTCATCTACTCCAGGACCACCTGTGAAAATTGGGCTGAACTTTCTGCTGTTAAAAACACTATACGCAAGGTGCTATTTCGGGATTTAGATACCCCGTCTAAATAAGGATGCACATATTCAAGCTTAAAAGCAAGATCATCCTGCGGATTGAGGAAGTTACTAGTTGTAACATAACCAAGAGGAGATCTATTAAGCCCTTAATGTTCTGATGCTCAAAAGATACAGTTCCACCAGGATGGATTGAAGCCAAAGTAGGACGACCACCGCATCCAGGAACAATGGTCCATTCAGTACTGACTTCAGCTGACTTTTGCTCCAACTCTTTAAGTTTAATTTCAACAATAATCCCACCCTCGTTTTTCTCATCTGGGTGTGGATTGACTTCAATATTTGAAAATAGAGATAGAGAATTAATGTTACGCAATGCTTGCTTCCCGGCTTTAATGTTGAAAACATTCCTTTTTTTGAAGTTGTTTAGGCAATTCTCTCTTCACTACTCCAATTTGAGTGTTCCCTTCACATACATTTCAAGTTTATCTTGAAACTGAAACACAACCCTCGTAATGTCACCTTCCACCACCTCACAAACAACCTCATTCGTATTCAAATTCTGAAAATTCACAACCTGAGCACAAGCATACCCTTCATCATGATACCATTTCTGAACCCTATCTCTAATATTCTGCAACATTCTAGCACTAACATTCCCTTGCCCCAGTATCTGCAAAATTTCACCATGAACCAAACTCAGCAACATACATGGCCTAGCCCTCTCCATCCTCCTCCTATAATCCCTCTCTTGACTCCTCATATAATCAACCTTTTCCTTTTCGGTCATGTTTTCATCAACATCAACAGATTTCGACTATTGCATCAATCCCACATTAATACACCTAAAGTGATCAGCATCTTCCCAAGTGGATTCAGTGAACGATACAGTTAACCCAATCATTCCATCCGGGTTAGTTTTCGCCTCTAAATTGACTTTTTCAAACATACCACAAGTAGCTAGGGTTTCAAGCTCCTTCTGAAGCTGAGCTTTGGTGTAAACACCACCAGCTTTAAGAGAAACCATTTCAAAAAAAGAATCATCTGAACCTACAACAACAGATTTAACTTTATCTAGAAACACAAGCTCAGATACCTTATATTTCTTAAATCCACTAAGTTTGTTCAATTGAACAACGATATCAGCAGGTAGTCCATGAGAATCCCATTCTAAAGACTGATTTTCATATGCATTAGCTTCAGGTGACAGCATCCTCTTCCACCACTCACCTCCGCCCCCACCCCCACCGCCACCCCCACCGCCACTGCCTCCACCACCACCGCCACCGGTAGCTCCACCACCACCACTGTTTCAAATATCACCGATCAGTGAAGGATTCTTATACGTTACGTGAAATAAGATACTGGCGGCAGCGGATATGACGACATTCTTAACGGAAGATAATGGAGATTTTGATGTTGGGGTTTTTGAGTGTTTGTTAGGGTTTTGTGACGAATTGTTTTCGCATTTGATAATGGCGGTGGTGGTGGTGGTGATGACGATGGAGGAAGGCAGAGATGTTGACTTTGACAGGCGATGAGGTCGTCGGAGGGTGATGAACTGACCGGTGCATGAATCAACTACCGTCTTGGGGTCAAGTGACAAGGATGCCGTTTTCGCACATCTTGATCAATCACAAAGATTGACTCCCCTATGTGCACTCTTATGGGATAGCTAAACCACACATAGTTGAGCTAACAACCCCTCAAGGAGTTGTGAGCATCCATTAAATTTTCTTGCAAGACTTTCATTCATTCATTACATTCCACTTTTAATTATCGTTATCTTCCACTTTTCATTACAAAATACTTTACGTACATATACATATCATGTCACGTAAAGTCACATCATAATACATAACACGAAATATTAATATTCATAATATTTGCACATAAGAAAAGAATCAAACATTCAATTTAAGCCCCTGGACTTATGCTAACTATCAATTAGCAAACACAACACTAAAACTAATACTTCTGAAGGCAAACATAAGCTTCGGAAGATAAATGATATAAGCTTCAGAAGAATATAAGCTTCGGAAGTAAATAAGCTTCAGAAGAAAATAAGCTTCAAATGAAAACAAGCTTCGGATGAAAACAAGCTTCGGAAGAAAATAAGCTTCGGAACAAAATAAGTTTCGGAAGAAAATAAGCTTCGGAAGAATACTAGCTTCGGAAGAAAATAAGCATCAAAAGAAAACAGGCTTCAGAAGAAAATAAGCTTCGGAAGAAAATAAGCTTCGAAAGAAAATAAGCTTCGAAAGAAAACAAGCTTCTGCTTCGAAAGCAAACTTGATTTGACTTTTATATCTCACAATTAGAACCTAAGTGTGCACAGCGCATGAAATAGGTATACAGCGGACGATTTAAATTATATAAGTGTCCACAGCGGACGGCCAAAGTCCACAGCGCATGAAATAGGTATACGGTGGACGACTTAAATAATATAAGTGTTCACAGCAGACAGCCAAAGTCCACAGCGGACAGTCTAAAAGTACCTAAAAGGTACACAGCTGACGTGCATGCGTACTTAAGTGTTTACAGTGGACATGCATTGTCCACAGCGGATAGTCTAAATGCCTAAGTGTCCATAGCAGACACCTTATCAGTGCTCAAGTGTCCACAGCGGACAACCAGTTCATCACCTACGATCCAATCTTGTGCAGTTTCTAGTCCCATACACTATCCTAAGCGTATTCTTAGCATGGATCTATTAGTTACACACTTAAAACATAACAAACAACCATTCAACATCATAGGATCTTAAAAGAAAACCTTCATCTTTGATAAACAGTCGTATTTTCAAGGAAAATCATAGTTTGGTTTAGAAACATCAATTTAATATACATATCATCCCCAAACTAGTAGAAAACATGTAAAAGAGGGGATCTAGAACTTACCTTAACCAATTTTCAAGTGAACCAACAACAAACCCGAGAGCAACATGGAGTTCTAGCACCAAAACACATGAAAACAAGTAACTAAACGCAAAGAAATCGGTCCAGAAGCTTAAGACCGTCTGAAACCGAGAAGAAAACACCTTAAAATCTCACCTTTTTTAAGAACTTTCCACTTTCTCACTCTAGAACCGATGGGAGCTTCTTTCTCTCTCTCTAGCCGAGTGTATGTACCTGGGAGTGGGGTATGGGCAGCCATATTTCCTTTTTAAAACCCATTATGGGCCGGTTTGGCCCGTGCATACTTTTTTGAAATAATAACTCGTTTGCACCCTTTACTTTTCTTTTTTTTTTTTCTGAAATTTTCGGGTGTTACAAGTCCACCTCCCTTATATAGGTTTCGTCCCCGAAACCTGTCATTCCTCGAACAGCTGCAGATAGTGTTGTCTCATCTCTTTCTTAGTCTCCCATGTAGAATCGGACCCCTTCCTGTGTCTCCACTGTACTCGCACAAGTGGGACCACTTTATTCCTTGACCTTTTCTCCTTTCTATCAATGATAGCCACTGGTTACTCCACATAATTGAGCCATTCATCCACCTTGATATCCTCAAGCAGCACAATCATATCTTCATCGGCTAAGCACTTTCTCAGATGAGATAGATGGAACATTGGATGAATTCCACGTAACTCATCGAGTAGTTCTAGCTTGTAAGTTACCTCTCCTACTCGAGCAATGATTCAGAAAGGCCCTTCATCTGCTTGGAGTTAATTCGATCCTCCTTCAGAGCTTAATCTTGAAATTCCTTGGCCTGCTTCATCACATCAGAGGTCATGATCATCTGATAAGGCTTTACCCGAATTGGCTCGGGTCTCTCTTTTCGGCTAAGGGCATCCGCCACGACATTGGCCTTGCCCGGAAGGTAATGGATCTCACAGTCATAATCCTTGATCAACTCTAACCACCTCCTTTGCCTCATATTGAGATCCTTTTGCTTGAAGAAGTACTTCAATCTCTTGTGGTTAGTTAAGATAGTGCACTTCGTCCCGTACAAATCATGCCTCCAGATATTCAATGCAAAGACCACAACCGCCAACCCCAAATCATGAGTAGGGTAGTTCGCCTTATGGATCTTCAACTGTCGGAATGCATAGGCTATAACTTTCCCCTGTTGCATCAACACGCAACCCAATATCGAATATGAAGCATCTGAATAGAACACCAAGTCTTTGCTCCCTTCGGGTGACGTCAAAACTGGAGCTTGAGTCAATCTCGTCTTTAGCTCATCGAAAGCATTCTCCTGCTCTAGACCCCATACGAACTTCATATCTTTACGGGTCAACTTGGTCGGTGGTGAAGCTATCTTGGTGTAGTCTTAGATGAATCTTCTGTAATAGCCCGCAAAACCCAAGAAACTACGGATCTCGGATGGCGTGTTTGGGGACTTCCATTCTATCACCGCTTCAACCTTCGCCTGGTCTACCATAATCCCTTCAGGATTAACCACATGACCCAAACACTAAGGCTCTCGCATCCAGAACGCGCATTTAGAGAACTTGGCATACAGCTTCTCTATTCTAAGCGTCTCCAACACCTCATGGGTGTGACTAGCATGCTCTTCTTCATTCTTCGAATAAATCAGGATGTCAACAATAAACAGGATCATTGATTTATCTAGCATAGGTCGACACACCTGATTCATCAGATCCATAAAAGCAGCTGGCACGTTGGTTAAACCAAAAGACATAACGAGAAACTCGTAGTGTCCATAACGCGTATTAAAAGTTGTTTTTGGAATATCCTGCTCCAGGTATCAGATCGATCTGGAACTCGATCTCACAATCAGGAGGCACACTTGATAGATCTTCTAGGAATATGTCTGGGAAGTCACACATGATTGAGACGTCTGAAAATCATGGTACTAACGCATCCACATTCTTCACATAGGCCAGATAGGCACCACATCCACGCCTCATACACTTCTCAGCCACAACCATCAAAATTACTTACGGGACCATACCAACTCTATCACCGTAAGTCGTCACTGAACCCCCAACAAGTGCGGTAAATCGAACCATCTTCTTACGACACACTATGTTTGCCTCATAGGCTGTTAGCCAATCCATCCCTAGAACTACATTGAATTCGCCTAAGGGCATCACAAACAACCTAGCAGAGAACCTATGGCCTTCCAACCCTATGTCACAATCCTCTATCACATCAAAAAAACCTGGTAGACTTACTAATGATAGTTTCTACATCAAAGGGCTCATTAATCTTCTACTCCTAACGGGCAACTTATCACAGAAGGCAGCAGAAATAAAACTCCTACTAGCACCAGAATCAAAAAGCACGGAGGCACAAGTTTGGTTTACTAGGAAGGTACCTGACACCACATCGGGGTCCACCCTAGCATCCTTCCGGGTAATAGTGAACGCCCTGGCTTTAGCCCTCTGCCCCTCCTTCTTCTTCTTGATCCCCTTCTTCGCCTCGAAGTTCCCAGCCTTCGGCTTCTTGCAGTCCCTGCTCAGATGGCCCTCTTCTCCGTAGTTATAACATCTTATAACCCTGTAATCTCTCGCCATATGACCAGGCCTCCCACACTTGAAGCAGATGTTCGATCCCCATTTACACTTCCCTACATGGTCTTTCTCACACTTACCACCCAACTTCACCACTACCTCAATTGCAGTCGTCCTACGACCCTGTACCTTCATCTTTTTGCTCTTGGGGGTGAAACCACCACTGCCAAAATGTTTCCCACCACAGTTCCTCTCTCCACTTCCCTTCTTGTTCACCTCCACCATGGTCACCTCCTCCCTCTCATCATACAGTCTCCCCGCTAGATCGACCACCGACCTAAACGTACCTGGCCAGGCGACAATCAGATGTCTACGGATATCTGCCGGTAGACCTTGGATGTAACTCTTGATCTTTCGTGGCATGGGCATCACCTGATCTGGCAGCAGCCTCGCCATCTCATTAAACTTAGTCATGTACTGCTAGTGCATCATAGTTCCCTCCTCTTACTGCAGGAACTCCCTCTCAATCTTGTCATGTTCCCTGTGAGGACAAAACTCCTCAATCACTAGCTTCTTTAGTTCACTCCATCTCATTCTTCCAATCGTTCTGCTACCTTCAGCCTGGACAATGTTATCCCACCAGCATAAGGCTGAATCCATAAACGAATGGGTAGCAAACTTCAACTTGTGGTCCTCCTTGCACTCACTGATATCCAACACAACATCCATTTCCCTCACCCATTGGTGAGTAGTAGCAGCATTCCCATTCCCATAAAAAATCGGGGGCTTGCATCTCTGGAATGCCCTATAGTTGCACTTATTTGCGGTTTCTTGCATGGCTTCCTCTTCCTCATCGTCACTAGAGACAACCATCTCAGTCTCTGGTTGCTCCCTTTCCCCTGAACTTCTCTCCTCGCCCTCTCCCCCAACGGTTTTTGTCTTCTCTTGCTTCTCTTTCCTTTCATCCTCTCTTACGGCTCTAATAACCTCAGTCACCACAGATGGCAGAATCGTCTGCATGACTTAATGAACTTCCTCCACAACTGCCTCCTTCACTAAGGCCCTCAGGTTAGCACTCTCATCACCGCCTTTATGGTGATGAAGCTCGGGCTCTTCAGGAGCTATTTCAGCAGTCTTAGCCCTATTCCTAGTGACGAATGGCCCAGCACCACGTCCACCACGACCTCCACCTCGTGAAGCCTTTGAAGATCTACCACCAGCCATCTCTAAGCATAATAAGATTCTAACACTAACACAGTCATTCAAGGTAATAGGTCAGATTATGTCAAGTATGGTAAGTCCCTAATTATAATGGCCAGTTGTGATTAGCCACTTACTTTACTCTTCATTCCCCAAGCATTTCCTATCCTGACTACATTAGTATCCAAATCTACTAAAAGTACATAAATCACATAACACGCGCACATAATTCCTTTTTCCATTAACATACATAAAACGGTTATATAAAACCTTTACCTGCAGGCATGTAGCTACTAGGACTACCATCCCTTCCCTTTCATCCCATTCTCAGTTTAAGTTTTAGGTTTTTTGAAATTAATTTACCCAATTCTTTTAAACGTTGGCTCTGATACCAACTTCTAAGGCCCCATTGTCTGGACGCTTACAATTGGACAATCATCGCATAACATACTTAAAACACAACATTTTGTAGCGGAAATACATCTTTTCATTAATAAATTAAATTGTGTCAAATCATCACATCATTTCGTTTACATCCCAAAAATTGTATTAATACATTATCATTCTCAAAAATATGGATGCCAGACTCGGATCATCCCTAGTAGCTTATACATCCATGCCTGTACCTTTTTAGCATCAACAATTACCTACCAACTGATACGCATATAAAAAGTTAGCGTTGCTGAGTGAGTTCTAGTTTATAATAAAATATATTTCTTTCATGTAAACATATCCTTTACTTACATACGTGATCATACATCATACATAAATCTTGAAAATAACTATTTATTATCTTTCATCGTCGTCCATAATCGTTCATTTTCATACTTTCTTTCATTAACATCTTTCACTTTTTATCTAGATCCCGTCATATGCTATGCCCCACCATTATGCACGAAGCAACTACCGTCTTGGGGTCAAGCGACAAGGATCCCGTTTTCGCACGTCTTGATCAATCACAAAGATTGACCCCCTTATGTGCACTATCATGGGTTAGCTAAACAACACACAGTTGAGCTAACAACCCCTCAAGGAGTTGTGAACCTCTATTAAGTTTGCTTGCAAGACTTTCATTTATTCATTATATTCCACTTTTCATTATCGTTATCTTCCACTTTTGATTACATAATACTTTACGTACATACACATATCATGCCACGTAAAGTCATATCATAATACATAACATGAAATATTAATATTCATAACAGTACCACATAAGAAAAGAATCAAACATGACTTTTAAGCCCCTGGACTTATGCTAACTATCAATTAGCAAACATAACACTAAAACTAATACCTCCAAAGGCAAACATAAGCTTTAAAAAATATATGCTATAAGCGTCGGAAGAATATAAGCTTTGGAAGAAAATAAGCTTCGGAAGAAAACAAGCTTCAGAAGAAAACAAGCTTCGGAAGAAAACAAGCTTCGGAAGAAAACAAAGTTCTGAAGAAAATAAGCTTCGAAAGAAAACAAGCTTCTGCTTCAGAAGCAAACTTGATTTGACTTTTATATCTCACAATTAGAAACATTTGACAAGAATAAACTTCCATTAAACATATGTACTTAGCACTTAAATTCTATTCCCGAAATTTCAGAATAAACCTAGGTGTTCACAGCGCATGAAATAGGTATACAGAGGATGACTTAAATAATATAAGTATTGGAAACGGTCTGCTCAAGACACATATTGATTTGATGTGGCTAGTACGTTATGATCCAAAATAACAAGCTAGACAAACACCTATAATATTTATTTTATGATGTTATGATATAAATAAATATTAACACTTAGAGTATTTAGAAATCAGTTTTCTAAATATTTGCACTTGTGTTGTAAATAAATTATATGAATAATTTATTTTAGAGAGAGTATTCTATATTGTCATTCAAATGGTTGAACAACAATATAGTCTTTTGTTCGCATTTCTTAATTACTCATCCGTATTAACTATTGCGGATGTGCTTTTGAGGAAACACGGATGAAGATTATTCATCCGTATTAACTAATGCGGATGAAGGTTCCTCATCCGCATTTACTAATGCGGATGTGAATATCTTAAGTGTTTACAGTGGACAGTCTAAAAGTACCTAAAGGGTACACATCGGACGTGCATGCGTACTTAAGTATTTACAGCGGACATGCATTGTCCATAGCGGATAGTCTAAATGCCTAAGTGTCCATAGTAGACACCTTATCAGTGCTCAAGTGTCAATAGCGGACAGCTAATGTCCACAGCGAACAACCAGTTCACCACCTACGATCCAATCTTGTGCAGTTTCTAGTCCCATACATCATCTTAAGCGTATTCTTAGCATGGATCTTTTTTGAGTGAACCACAACAAAATCGAGAGCAACCTGGACTTCTAGCACCTAAACACATGAAAACAAGCAACTAAAAGCATAGAAATCAGTCCAGAAGCTTAAACCCATCCGAAACCGAGAAGAAAACACCTTAAAATCTCACATTTTTCAAGAACTTTCCACTTTCTCACTCTAGAACCGGTGGGAGCTTCTTTCTCTCTCTCTAGCCGAGTGTTTGTACGTGGGAGAGGGGTATGAGCAGCCATATTTCCATTTTAAACCCCATTATGGACCGGTTTGGCCATTGCACACTTTTAACCCTTGTTTTTTTTGAAATAATAACTCGTTTGCTCCCTTTACTTTTCTTTTTTTTTTTGGTGAAATTTTTGGGTGTTACAAAAGGATATCATTCCACATGTGCTTAATTGTTTATATTTGGGCAAACCAAGTTTGCTTGTATAATTCTAGAAAAACATATTTTTATCTTGATTTATTTGGTTATTTGTTGTGTTTCTATTCTAAGTGATTTTGCTTGAGGACAAGTAAAATTCAAGTGTGGATGTTTGATGAGCTCCAAATTATACATATAAAACATATCAATTGCATATCAAATATTTCCAAAACTCTTAATGAAAGTAATGAATTGATACTTAAATCATTCATATTGTGTTTTCAGGCTTGGAAAATACCAAGATGAACAAAAGGAGCTTAAAGAAGAAGAAATTAAAGATAACCAAGCTCTAGAATTCAAGCATGGGGTCATGCTTCATGAGGCACACCTCCATGCCCAGCCTGAAACACAGCCCATGCTAAATCAACACACCCCCATGTTTGTTAGTCCGACAAGAAAAAATATATGGTTTCCCGACCCGAGGCATAGGGTCGTGCCCTACCACAAACACGAAGCCGTGCCCCATTGAACACGAGGACGTGTCTGATAATTCCTGAGTGTATGAGCCGACCAACTTTTATGTACATTGTACTAGCACGAGGCCATGCCTTTTAGGCATGGGGCCGTGCTTAAACACTCTTGAAAGCCTATAAATAGAAGCTCATTTGCAGCTTTGAAGAGAGCTTTTGGGAGGTGAAGGCTGGTGTTCCATCTTAGGAACCCAACCTTTGGAAATCCTTAGAAGGTTTTGGAGGTCTATTCAACACTTAGAAGAAGTTGGGGATCGTTTAAGATCATCCATAGTGGATCACCGATTTGATTGTTCTAATTTACCGATGATTTCACTACTATCTTCTATCTTTGATGTTATGTTCAAGCTCATTATGAGCTAAACTTCATTTATTATCCTAATTTAGTGAAACTTTATGTAATTTTGATGAACTAATTGTGTGGTTTATATTATGTTAAAGTTATGGTAATCTCATGTATACTCTTGATGGGTAGCATTTACATTTGAACGGGGAGTTATAAACTTATGATTTGTTATTGTGAATGTCATACAAGGTTGAAAAATGTATGAACTAACTTTTATTCATGAAACCAGTCTTCATATTAAATCTATGGCTAATGAACTAGAAATGGTTATTAGAAATCATATCACCTTAAATTCTTGATCATTTATGGGTTCCCTTTTATTGCTCTGAGAAATCTATAGTAATTGTTATGGTTTTCTAAAGTTAATGGTATGTTAGGAAGGAACTTGATCTACTCTCTTTTTAACATTAAGTTATGTTTTCAGAAATCTTATGTTGAAAGGTTACACAAGATCTACCTACATTACTAGTGACTTTGATTGATCAGTTTTGCAAGTTACTCATGCTGGTGTCCTTGTCACTACGGAGCTGGCAGATGAGAAATCCAAGTTGGCTCACGTTTATAAACATTAACATAATTACATTAATCAATATCTTTAACCATACCACCAATTCATCATGGTTATATAGGTGTAATCTAAATTAGGATAATAGCCTTACTTCACTGAATGAATCACCAAAAGTCTCACTTTATCTTGGTCTATCTTAATTTATTGTTATTTTTCTTAACTTATCATTTTCTAAAACATAAAACTGATAGTCAATTATAAGGGTTGTTGAGTAGGCTTGGTATGGTCATGGATTGATACTCGGTTTTTACCAACACTATATTGCCTCCCCACAGGTATACTTGCCTTTTGAGTGTGTAGTTTAGTATAAGTAATAACCATTTAGAACTGAATCTATGCGAAAAGTTTTATCAAAATATATATACTATTTGCACACGCCATAGGCCTTTAACGTACTTAACTCAAAAGACCACCAAGTTCTACTGGGGAACCAAACAACAAGAACCCTTTGAAACCCTAAAACAGAAGTTATAGTGTGCCCTAATTTTATCCTTACACCGAATTGCAAGTTAATGATAAATTACACTTTATGAAAGAGATGCTCAAGATCTTGGCTTGACATGAGAAGAAACCTAGGCGGGGAAATATCCCCATTGTGAAGGTCAAGTGGAATTCCAAGAGAGAACTCGAGTCCATGTGGGAACCGGAAAGCAAAACCAAAAAGAACTACCCGCATTTGTTTCGATCCCCGACCCCTAATGGCGTAATCCTGGAAAACACAAATGAAACTACAGGACCGTTAAAGGGTGGTCAATGCAATAGTTTCACAAGGTGGAGAAATTTAGAACACTTAGCAGATCAAATAGGGAACCGGTTAGGATAAAACGAAGAACACATGTAAAGATCAATAACAAGAACAAGATAGTTCGAAAGAATGTTGTATATTGCTCTCAAGTTCTTAAAAGTGTTACAAAGCTTAATTCTAAATACAAGTACTTGAGATAATTTATACTACATCCTACAGCCGGCCATACTTTGAAGGCCAGCTAGAAACACTAATCTAGATAACAAGATCAATGTAGAGTCAAAAGGCAGATTGCCTTTTGACTAGTGACTATGACTTGCAATAGCTCTCATCCTTATCTAATACAAAAAGAATAAAAGTACGTAGTTGGAAAGTTATAGACTCAGCTCCTTATTCTACAGTTGACAAAAGCATGGACTTTTTACCAAACCATGCTGGTTGGTGAGTCATTAAAAACGGCAGCGGAAATATGGTTCAGCTTTTGTCAAAAGTAAGTCATAGAAAGCATGTATTCTCTGTCTTCGGAAGAATTCAGTCTTTGGCTTCAGAAGACTTTGTCTTTGAAGCTTCGAAAGACTTCATCTTTGACTTCAGAAGAATTGGTATTTTGGCTTTAGAAGATTTGATACTTAGCATAATTCACTGAGTTATATCAAATCTTCCAAAGTACTTTCCTAGTACTTCACATGTGCATGCTGAGAGGTCTTTGATTGTTCTTTTGTTGCATCTGTTGGGTTTCTTACAAATTTTAACAAAGAAGTTTAACCATTTAAACAACAAAACGGAGCGGATATTAGAGAGTTAAAACTTGTTTTAGATTTTGAAAATAAACCATTTATATGTTCAAGAAAACAAACCCAAGAACAAGGATCATATATATATGAAAAGAAATGCTATCAAAACCGAAAAACAACAACCATAGGATGTTCTTAAAACTACCTTTCAGGAACAAGGATATTTGATATGGATGAGAGGAAGAAGATGATGCTCTTGAACGGCTAGCCTCCAAAAGAGAAGACCTCAAGCTTGTATACCCACAAGCCCTTGCAAACACCTAACTTGTTAGGAATTTTTACACCAAAAACCTTCTTCAAATCCCTTCTAAATCCAAAAATTGCTAGGAGAGAAAAGGAGAATGGAAGTGTTCTTGCATGTGTATGAGAGAGAGATGATGGAGTGTTGTAATAATAGTGATTAATGTCTTGTATTAAAACAAGACAAGGAATCCCAAGACACCCACATGGGGCGGCCGAGAATTCAAAATGGTTTCCCATCATTTTGAAATTTTCACTTTTAATTACAAGTTACAAGTTTATAAAATTAAACCCCTTTTAATTTTATAACTTAAACACACTTTTATCTATTGTTATTTAACTAATTTAAATAACAATACAAATGGTATCTCATGAACAAAACATCCATATAATTTGTTCTATCTCAAATGCAATAATTTAGAAAACCCATTTTCTAAGTTCGTGTCAATATTTATTTGCTTGATCATATCAACAAATAAATATTTATTGGTGTTTGTTTATCTTGTTATTGGGTATGACCCGACTTGGATCATAACGTACTAACCACATCAATCTTCTATGTGTCTTGGGCATATAAGATCCAACAATCTCCCACTTGCACAAGATTCATAGAAGATTGATGCAAGCAGTAAATACCGCCTAACAACGATTCACTACCCTTAATACGTATGACTAAGAGCCATTCAATAGCATCATTCCCTTTAAGTATCTTACTCGAAAATGTTTTAGGTGAATCAATCATCTATCCTTTTGTCACAGATGTCATGTTAAATCTTAGAGACACAGAATGATCATTCTCCATTGACTTAACTTTAGCAGGCCTTAGACATCTTGCTCTCAACGAATAAGAGGGACAAATCCCATCTTGATTACATACGTCTCTCACAATCACCTCATGCTATACCTGAATTTAGTCTTATGTACTGTCATGTTTCAGAACAGTTAAGAACTAAGTCAAAGTATAATACCCGGTGAATATCAAGACCCAATATGTATCTCAGGTTAGAGGATACCAAATGATATTCGCCTTTACTCAAATTTATTTATGATTAATCAAGAAGATTCCATGTAGTAATATTTGAGATGCGGGTCAGTCTAATATTTGTATCCCACAAATATCTATAAACTTTGACAGCAACCCTTTGCTCTATATTCATCCATATGAATATCCACCAATCCAAGTTCATAATAGTCTTACCCTCATACTTGTTCCCATAAGTATGAATGACTACGGACATTTAGAGTAAATGATTTACTCATGGATTAAACATGCAAAATTGGAACATTAGTTGAAGCATTATAACCAAATAGTTTATTCAAGTAATAAAATGGTTCCAATATCCAAATACAAGATTACAAGATCAAATCCAGTCACTAGAATATCAAAGTCCCATGGCACAAGTATGACCCTCATGCTTTGCCTTTTCAAGAAGCTTCGTGAGTGGATCCGCAATGTTTTGATCCGTGTGAACTTTGCGAATACATATTTTTCCCTTTTCAACTTCATCCCTTATGTAGTTGAATCTCCGCTCAATGTGCCTAGTCTTTTGATGTGCACGGGGTTCCTTGATTTGAGCAATCGCACCCTTATTATCACAAAGAATTTCTAGGGGGTCCTGAATGGAAGGGACAACCCCTAGATCGGCAATGAATTTCTTCAACCATGCAGCTTCTTGAGCTGCTAATGAAGCGGCGATGTATTCCGACTCTATAGTTGATAATGCCACCACATCTTGTTTAGAGCTCTTCCAAGAGACCGCTCCTCCATTTAGGATGAACATGTATCCCGATTGTGATCGTGAGTCATCCCGATCAGTTTGGAAACTCGCATCCGTGTAACCTTTTACCATGAGTTCCTCCTCACCAGATCCATAGATTAGGAACATATCTTTAGTCCTCCTTAGGTACTTAAGTATGTTCTTAACAGCCATCCAATGACTATTTCCAGGATTTTGCTGGTATCGGCTTGTCAAGCTTAAAGCGCATGACACGTCCGGCCTAGTGCATATCATTGCCTACATGATGGATCCTATAGCAGATGCATATGGGATTCCCTTCATTTTATCCTGCTCATCCTTTGAGCTTGGACATTGAGTTGTACTCAATATCGTTCCTCTTTGAATAGGTACCGTACCTTTCTTAGAGTTCTCCATCTTGAACCTTTTCAAGATCTTATCAATGTATGCACTTTGATTTAAACCTATCAACCGCCTTGATCTATCCCTATAGATCTTTATTCCCAAAATGTAGGCGGCTTCACCAAGATCCTTAATGGAAAAACAGCTTCCAAGCCAGGTTTTTACACCTTCCAAGGTTGGAATGTCATTTCCAAATAGTAGGATGTCATCGACATACAATACTAGGAAAGTGATGATGCTCCCACTAGCCTTTTTATACACACAAGCCTCATCAGCGTTTTTGATGAACCCAAATTTAATTACCTCTTCATCAAAACGGTGATTCCAACTTCTTAACGCTTGCTTCAATCCATAGATTGATTTCTTTAACTTGCATACTTTGTTAGGATGTTTTGGGTCGACAAAACCTTCAGGCTGAACCATATAGGCATCTTCCTCAAGATATCCATTTAGAAAAGCGGTTTTGACATCCATTTGCCAAATCTCATAATCATAATGAGCAGCTATGGAAAATAATATCCTAATAGACTTTAGCATTGCAACTGGCGAGAAGGTCTCATCATAATCAACCCCTTGAGTTTGAGTGAAACCTTTTGCTACAAGTCTAGCTTTATAAGTGTCCAAGTTTCCATGCATATCAGTTTTCTTCTTGAAAACCCACTTACTTCTACCTCGGAGTTAAGAGGTGGTACAACCAAGTCCCACACTTGGTTGTCATACATGGATTGCATCTCAACGTTCATGGCTTTAAACCATTTATCACAATTCAAATTGGACACTGCATCATGGTATGTGATTGGTTCATCGGAATCAACCACATAGCATCCATCCATGAAAAATCCATATCTTTCATGTAGATTACTAGTTCTGCTAGATTTGCGAACGTTTTGTGTGTATTGATCAACCATTTGATCATTCTCAACATCCTCATGTTGAGTGCTAGTGTCAAACAAACATGTATCGGGTTGTGGTTCCTGATCCTCCTCAAGATCCATTGTTCTACTGCTAGCTCCTTCCATAAGGAACTTGGCTTCCAAGAACTCGCCCTTCTTGGTAACAAACTCCTTTTGTTCCAATGGATCATAGAAATAATATCCCATAGAATCTCTAGGATATCCAATAAAGATACACTTAGTTGAACAACTTTCTAACTTGTTTGAGGTGGGAGTCTTTACATAAGCCTCACATCCCCACACCTTTAAATATGATAGAGATGGAACCCTTCCATGCCATATTTCAAAAGGTGTATTTTCCACTTTCTTGGTTGGGGCCATATTCAAAATACGGGCCGCAGAGAGCAAAGCGAAACCCCAAAATGATAGAGGCAATGAGCTTCTAGCCATCATAGATCGAACCATATCCAATAGAGTTCGATTTCTCCTCTCGGACATGCCATTGTGTTATGGTGTTCCAGGTGGAGATAGTTGTGAGACAATCCCACAACTTCTAAGATGATCTCTAAAAGCATCACTTAGGTATTCACATCCTCTATCGGTGCGGAGAATTTTTATTGATTTGTTGAGTTGATTTTCTACTTCATTTTGGAAGGTTTTGAACATTTCAAAAGCTTCATCTTTGTGTCTTAATAAGTACACATACCCATACCTACTATAGTCATCGGTGAAGGTAATGAAGTATCTTTCATTATACCTAGTCATTGGCTTAAAAGGACCACATACATCCAAATGTATGATACCTAATAAATCTTTTGCCCTTTCGATTTTGCCACGGAAAGGTGCCTTAGTCATTTTTCCTTGTAAACAAGATTCACATACATCAAATGAATCATATTCACTTGCTTTTAAAAGACCATTCTTTTGAAGTGTTTGTATGCGCTTCTTGTTTATATGACCAAGACGGCAATGCCAAAGATAGGTGTCACTCAAATCTAATTTGAGCTTCTTGGTGGTGGTTTGGTACAACAAGCTATCATATAATGTGTTTTCATGAACCAATTCATAAATACCATTAATAGGAGTAGCTTTAAAATGAAAGATGTTATTTAAAGAAACATGAATTTCATTTTCAATAAACGTCAAAAGATAACCATATTGTCTTAATTGGGCAACTGAAATAATGTTCCTAGTCAAACTAGGAGCATACAAAACATTGTTCAAAATTACTTCCAAACCATTTGGAAGCTTTAAGATGTAGTACCCTCAGGGCTTCAACTTGAACTTTTGCCCCATTGCCCATGTAGAGGCTAACATCCCCTTTCTTGAAGTCTTTACTTCTTTTGAACCCCTGCAACAAATTGCAAATATGAGTCCCACATCCGGTATCCAATACCCATATGTTAGAGGATATTAAATTGAGATCAATATGAATCATGAAAATTGTACCTGAGGTCTGCCCGGCATCCCTCTTAGCTTTCAACTCTTTGAGATGGACAGGACAATTTCTTGCCCAATGTCCTATCTCCCCACACTTAAAGCATGGGTCATCCGAAGCAACTTTTTGCTTCTCTCCGCTGGTTTTGGTGGTGGCACTTTTACCATTCTCTTTCCCTTTCCCCCAACTTACCCTTTACCTTTGGTAAAACTTGCCTTTGGTGCGGGGTGAGGCTTCTTCTTGTTCCCACCTTCATTGATGGTGAGAACAGGTAAACCCCTTTTACCCATGGCTGCCTCGGCTGTTTTGAGCATAGAGTGAAGCTCAGTTATGTTCTTGTCTCAACTGTTCATGTTATAATTCATAACAAAATTGTCAAACCTTTTTGACAAAGAGTTGAGGATCAAATCCGGAGCCAACTCTTTCGAGACGGGACAATTTAGCCTTTCGAGGCGGTCTATGTGGCTCTTCATCTTAAGTACATAAGACGAGACCGATTGGGTATCATCCATACGACATGCATGGAGTGCTCGAACCATTTCGAAGCGCTCTAACCTTGCTTGTTGTTGGAACGTTTCTTTCAACTGGGTTATCATGTCGTATGCTCCGTGATGTTCGTACTCCTTTTGGAGATCCGAAGTCATACTTGCCAACATGTGGCAAGACACTTGGACCGAGTCCTCAGTGTATTTCACCCAATTCATGTAGGCCTCTTCATCTTCCTCATTGAGTTCATTGGGAATCGGATCGTCTAAGATATATGGCCGTTTCTCTTGCTTGAGAACAATTCTCTAGTTTCGAAACCAATCAATAAAATTGTTATGGTTTAGACGCTCCTTTTGGAGAATGGTTCTTAGTGATAGGGTATGAGCAGACGGAATATCATTATTTTCATTGTTGTTGGTGGCCATCTACAAAATTTAACAAAGTTCAATTTTAGTATTTACGATATTATCATATTTAAATATTAACACCCTTTTATGTGTCAAACACAAATTAAAATTCTAGAATCCAACATTACATTTAAATAGTGGTTAGGTGACCTTTATCCCATTATTTAAATTAACAAGGTAGTCAACGTTTGACAATTGCAACCCTTTGCAACTTCTAGAGGTATGGGATCGACTTAAACATCATATGTATAGTCGGCATGTTTATCCCAACAACACCTTTGTAAACCACATTGTAGGTGATCCATTTAACATGGTTTGCAAATCAAGTCACCCTACTTACAAACACATGTGAGTTTATCAATATAAATGGTTAGGTGATCTTTATCCCACAAATATGGCATTCCCACCTCAAATCACAAGTTCCCTCAAAATGGTTAGGTGACCTTTATCCCATTAAGAGTTTTCAAGTGACTCAAGTGTTGTGTAAAAGGACGGTGTTAAACTTGTTTTCAAAAGGAATTTAAGTTTTCATAATTCTAGTTTAGAAAACTCTATATACCTTGTATTTGCATGCTTTCAAACACATGGTACCCTATGGTTCTTTTAATAAAATCCTTTTATTTAAAATCATTAATCCTTTTAATAACCTTTTATTAACCACTTAATGATTAAGAACCATTTTATTTCAGCTTGTTATGATTATTAATTAGATTGTTATGCATATCCACATATCAAACAACCAACATAAAATAAATAATCAAAACAAGCACAACCATTCAATCATAAGTGCATAACCATAGCCACTAAGGTGACCACACTTGTTTTCCATCACAAGTGTTGTCATTTGCTCTTTCCTAAGGGTTTACAACAACACATCAAAGAGTCCATGAACTCCCACTTGAAACCGCATCCAAAAGGCTTCAAGTGTCCATGTCTTTGTGCCCTTCCTTTGTGCCTTCCTTTGAGTCTCCAACTTGTGCATCTTCTTTTACAAAAATCATATCCTAATACAATTTTTCTAATAAAAGAAATGCACCTAATCTATTTATTACATAACCAATGAATAAATAAATTGCAACCCAAAAGATACAAACACCAAAATTATTATTACAACCCTTTAATGAATAAAACCAAACATGACAAAACACATTCATCCAAATCCAAAACACATTAGGTCAAGGCTATGTTATGCACCAAAATATGTATCAAATACAACATCCAAGAACAACCATGAACTCCCTTTTTAACCCTTAAAGTTTCGGCCAACATAAACCAAAACTTTAGGGTTTTGTCCAAACAAAACAATCAACCACTTGATGTTAATCTTTCAAGGTTTATTCTAAAGCATGTAAGATAAAACTTTGAAAGATAAAGGATTCATACATCCACAACAAAACAGCCCCTAATGGGTTGAGAAAGTCCAACAAAACTAACTTTTCTTGGACTTTTGAAGCAAGTTTTCCATATAACCAGCTCTAGATGCCATTGTTGGGTTTCTTACAAATTTTAACAAAGAAGTTTAACCATTTAAACAACAAAATGCAGCGGATATTAGAGAGTTATAACTTGTTTTAGATTTTGAAAATAAACCTTTTATATGTTCAAGAAAACAAACCCAAGAACAAGGATCATATACATATGAAAAGAAATGCTATCAAAATCGAAAAACAACAACCATAGGATGTTCTTAAAACTACCTTTCAGGAACAAGGATATTTGATATGGATGAGAGGAAGAAGATGATGCTCTTGAATGGCTAGCCTCCAAAAGAGAAGACCTCAAGCTTGTATACCCATAAACCCTTGCAAACACCTAACTTGTTAGGAAGTTTTACACCAAAAACCTTCTTCAAATCCCTTCTAAATCCGAAAATTGCTAGGAGAGAAAAGGAGAATGGAAGTGTTCTTGCATGTGTATGAGAGAGAGATGATGGAGTGTTGTAATAATAGTGATTAATGTCTTGTATTAAAACAAGACAAGGAATCCCAAGACACCCACATGGGGCGGCCGAGAATTCAAAATGGTTTCCCACCATTTTGAAATTTTCACTTTTAATTACAAGTTACAAGTTTATAAAATTAAACCCCTTTTAATTTTGTAACTTAAACACACTTTTATCTATTGTTATTTAACTAATTTAAATAACAATACAAATGGTATCTCATGAACAAAACATCCATATAATTTGTTCTATCTCAAATGCAATAATTTAGAAAACCCATTTTCTAAGTTGGTGTCAATATTTATTTGCTTGATCATATCAACAAATAAATATTTATTGGTGTTTTTTTAGCTTGTTATTGGGTATGACCCGACTTGGATCATAACATACTAACCACATCAATCTTGTATGTGTCTTGGGCATATAAGATCAAACAGCATCAGCCTTTAAGTGTATCCCTTAAAAACTCCCCCTATGTTGATGTTACCAAAACTAAAGAGACCTTTGAGTCTTGATCTTCATCAGTTGACAGTCTTTACTAGAATGAAGACCATTCCCTTGATCATTAGTTGGTCAATATTCCTCAGACTCTCAAAGTATCTCTTTATATCATAGAGATCATGCAAAGGGAGATCAAGAATATTTTGCCAGAAGTAAATGTCTTGACTTCCTTGATGTCTAGTGACATACCATCTGTCTAGGTTAGTAGCAAACACCCAAGACAAGATGGGTCTGTCAGCAGCAAGAGGCTCTACTATGAGTGGACTTTGTTGAGCATCCTCTTATTGAGCACCCTCAGGATGTTCTGACCCATCTTGAGGTGCAGAAGTGGATGCCTTAAACTTCTTCTTCTTCTTGTCCCTTTTTATAGCCATCCTTTTCCTCTTTCTGTACTTCAACTAAAAAGACTGGCCTACAGTACCAGATTGTTCTTGTTTGTCCTTCTCAGTTGGGTCCTTGTCCTTTACAGGTATAAAAGAAGAAGGATCTGGACCCTGCTGTGGATCAAAAGATGAAGCTGGCTGTAATGCATCACTGTGTCTAGGTTGTGTTGTCTCCTGGGTTTCAACCTTGACCTTAGCTTCAGGTACAGCCTGACATGGAGAAGAATGCAAGTCAACTAGCTCACCCCTTTTGATCTTCTGCTTGATCACTCTAATGTGCTCATCCATAGTGGATAGAGACATTGGACCAAGTCTCCTTTCAGAGAATCCATACAGCTTCAAAAATCTCACCATCTTTTATCTATTAGCAGACTTCTTTAGATTTACTCTCATCGTGGCTCTTGATCTAGTAGCCTCTTCCCTCATCTTCTTCTTAGCATATTTTTGTTCTTTTAGCACTTGTTGCTCAAGTTGCTTGAGATATTCAAACTCAATGTATTCATCTGGTAAGGGAAGAAGGCCTGTTTTCTGATAGAGACCTGTGGCACTTAAGTAGGTTATCATGTTTTGTCTGTCTTGTTCCCTACCAACCTGAGTTTGTTGCCTAGTAGCCACAGTCACTGCCTTAGGACTTTCCTAAACTGGGGAGAGGGTAAGAGCTTTGTACAGTCTTTTTCTCCTCCTTTCTTCCTTAATCTTGAGGAGCAATTCTGCATCCTCAGCTTCCCTCCTCTCCTTTGACACTTCAATGTCAGCCAGTTCATTTAGTTCATCCAAGGGGAGAGAGATGTGTTCATGAATATTATAGTTCCTAGACCCCAGATAGTTCAATCAGACTGCCCTTAACTCATCATCTTAAGTGCTTGGCCTGGGGGCAGCCTTGATTGCAGCTTCCATGAAGCCAGAGGTCTCACTTGAACTCTCTCCCCTTGCCTTCCTCTTCCTATTTATATTTTCCTCCTCAATCTCCTTAGAGGTCATTTTCTTCTTCCTTTTTTCACCCACAAGCCTGTGTGACTCAGGGTGGAGAGAGCTTTGGCCTTCATTGCTTGGTGCTGTACTTGAGCTCTAACCAAAGTGAGGCTGTGAGACACCTTCACTAGCTGGTGCCTCACTGAGGGTAATGGGTGTTGAAACAGTTCCTATCTCAAGTTTCACAAGCTCAACTACTAGGCCTTCAGCCAAGGTTTCCCCTTCAAAGCTAATCTTAGGGTCCACCTCAGCATCCATTTGACTAACAGTCTTACCTGCTAGCCTCTGTCTATATAATTTAGATCTCAGCTTGAACTCTTTAAGCACCCTTTGTTGAATCCTACCAGCAAACCTTACAGCTTGCCTGTTTTGACTTGGGTTGGCAAGTGGGAGGTCAACTAGTTAGGTGCTCTCATAGTATCACAGGTTGTAGAGGTTGAATATTTCTTATTGTCCCTGAGACCTAGAGATTACCAGAGCTCTCCTTTCAACATCATTCCTCCATCCCACTATTGGATTCTCAGCAGGGTGAGATGGAGTAGGCATTGCCCTTGATATACCCTCCTCAAACAAGTTTTGAATGAGTGAGTCCATATCAATAGGGACCTGAGGAGGTTGTTGAGTATGGATAACTACAAGTTAAGGTGGTGAGTCCTCCATGTCCATACTCTGAGAGGAACTCCCAGGTTCAATGATTGTAGGTAGGACTTTCTCCCCTTTTTTGGCAGCATCACCCTCTGGATGGGTCTCTCAACTAACTTGCCCTTGAGATTGGTGATCTCAAGTTGCTATTCATTGACCCTTCTTTGTAAGATAGCCACCTGAGATTCCAGGTGACTCAGCTTTGAATCTAAATAAGTGCGTGTTTTTAACAGTCTTTGCACTTTTAGTTGTAGACTCCCCTTATCTTCAGCAGAAGAATCATGGGGGGATGAGAGAAGATGACCACAGTCTTCTTCCTCATCACCAGCTAGAGTTTCTTAGCTGCTGGATTTCCCCTGCACCATGACAGCTTCAAGATAAGCATCAATGAGCTGGGTTGCCATGGTTGAGGTCTTAATGATATAATCACTTGAAGAAGTGAGAGCCTCTTCTATATGGACCTCCTGGACATGTTCAGGGAGGTCCACCTTAGTTGTGGGTGGATGATGTGGGCTAGATATAGGTGATTCAGGAGCACTCATCTCTCCTTGAGTAGGGGTGGAGAAGAGAGACTCATGGTACTCATTGAAGCCCGTATCTTCATTATCATAGAATTCAAGGTTTGGGATTGGTTGGTTGAGATCTAAAGGTTTGGGATGGTAACATTCCCCTGAAGTTTAATCACTAGAGTTTTGAGACTCAGAGTGAAGGCTTAAGGCCAGGGTAATAAGCTAATCAGGCTGAGCATGAGAAACCTCAGCATTGATCATAGAAGTAATAGGAGTGGTCTGCTCCTCAGGAGAAGTGGGAGCTCTAGTGTCCACTTCTTCCTGCATGGTTGGTGATTTGGGGCCCTGCTCAACCTGAGTAGACTAAGCTGGGATTTGTTCAGATTTTCTTTGGTAGGTGATGGTGATTTGTGACTGTGAGGATGGTGTAGATGTAGAAGGTGTGGGTTCAACATTGACTTGTGTTACCAAGTTGTCACCTTGAGCAATGAGCTCAAACATTTTTGGGACTAGGGCTGTTTCTACCCCTGAGAATCCAACAGTGGACTTTCTTATTGTCTTAAAGATGTCGGGCTTAATTTGTCCCAGTTTAAGAGTGTTACATGTTCCCCTTAACTGTGAGCCCAGTTCACAGTTAAGAATGTGTTGAACATATCTTGGGAACATGTAATACTCAAAGGAGTCCAAGTTAGCAAGCAAGTTGGTATAAACAAATTGAGAGTACCTGAACTTGACCCCTTGAACCATTCCATGGACTATGTAAGATAAGTCCTCAGGAATTTGGTCCCAACCTCCATGATTGTTAGACAAAGAATGAATGACCACATAGAGGAGGTACTTCCATTTTGAGGAAACCTTACCCTTTTTGAAGGTTCTTACTGAATAATCCCCTTCATAGCCCATCTACCGAAATGAGTTGTTTATAGCAGATTTGGGGAAGGACAAATCGCCTTCCTCATCATCCAGTCTCAGATGAGATTTAATGGTGGTTGGAGTGATAAAAATTGTCTTCCCCTGCACTGTGGCAGTCAGTTCCTTTTCATCATCTAAGATGACCTCTTGGAAGGTCCTCCAAAACTCTAAAAGTTGATCTTCATACAAGGGAGGGTCAATGATAAGTGAGGGGAGGTAGTTTGAAGGAGATAAGAAGTGGGAAACATTTGAGAAACCTGGATCTTTCTCAGATGATAACAGAGCAACTTGGCTATGTTGGCTGTGTAACTGCATGGAAAAATCTGGTTGGTTTTGGGGATCAGAGTTGGCCATTTCTGAGTAGCTTAGAAGTGAAGGAAGATAAGAACAATGGCAGTTTGTGGGTGAATTTAGGTTATGAACTTTTGCAGATGAAGAAGAAAGTGAAAGAGGGGAACCGTTAAAGGATATTTATAGGGATTGGATTTGAGACAAAGTTAATGCAAAAAAATAAACTTTGAAATTCAGATATCGGTCTCACCTCTAAAAAAGTGCCCAAAAAGGTAGTTTTCTTGGAAGTCTAAAATCTTCCAATGGTAAATTGTCTTCGGAAGGTTTGAGAAAAACTTCCGAAGCCAATTTGGCTTCGGAAGACATTCCTTAGCTTTTCAAGAATTTGCTTTGGAAGAAAATTACTTAAGTATTTTTACTTTCTTGATAAGTTTTGCTTCGGAAGATATCAAATATCAGAAATTTTATCCAATGAGAGAATAAAGCTTCCGAGACTTAATTGTTTTCGGAAGAAAATAGTTCTTCAATACATATAAGTACTTGGTGACAAATATAAGCTTCGGAAGATATATTAGAATTTCTTCTGACGGTTAATTTCGTAGAAGTAGTTATTTGTTTTGAAGATGTAACTTTCTTCCGAAGACAATTTGATGTCTTTTGAAAGAAAACATATCCAAAAATATTCAAAATTTTAAGGAATATCATTTTGAAAAGTTCCTTCCAAAATAAACTAGACAACTTAAGACACACATATTAAAAATAATCTTGAGTTTAGTTTAAGAAATATCTACTAAAAGTTAATCATCCAAATAGCTGATACAAGAAAGTTAAATCTCTGCTCATCAAAAGCTTTTGTGAACAGATCAACATATTATTCATTTGTGTTAACTTTGACTAGTTTTATTAATCCTTTTGTAAAATTATCTCTAACAAATGATACCTGATATTGATGTGCCTTGTCCTTAAGTGTTGTATAAGATTCTCTGTAATAGAGATAGCACTGTTGTTGTCTATATGGATGAGAGTCTCCTTGAAATTGAATCCATAGTCTCGCATTTGATCCTGAATCCAAAGCACTTGAGCACAGCAGCTTGCAGCAGCAATGTATTCAGCTTCAGCAGTTGATGTAGACACATAGGATTGTTTCCTTTATTGCCATGAGACTATCTTTCCACCAAGAAATTGACATCCCCCATATGTAGACTTTGTAGTCATATTGCAGCCACCATAGTCACTATCTGTATAGGCATACAAATTGAAATCAGAATTCTTCGGATACCAAAGTCCTAGTTTGGGAGCACCTTTGAGGTATCTAAGAATTCTCTTGACAGCAACCAGGTGTGACATCTTGGGTTTTGGCTTGATATCTTGCACAAATACATGCAGCAAACATGATATCAGGCCTGCTGGCTGTGAGGTACATAAGAGACCTAATCATAGCCCTGCATAGATGTTCATCAACAAACTCCCCCTCAAGATCTGGTCCTAGAGAGTGGTTTCTGGCTATGGGTGTCTTACCAACCATACACTCAGTCAAATGAAATCTGGTAAGTATGTCTTGCATATACTTTGACTGGTTTATGAAGATGCCATTGTCAACCTTCTTCAATTGAATTCCTAGAAAGAAATTAAGTATCCCTATGGCACTCATTTCAAATCTATTCTTCATCAGCTTCTCAAAGTCTTTGCAGAGCTTTGGATTAGTTGATCCCAAAATAATGTCATCTACATAAACATTAACCAGCATCAAATCATTTCCTGTTCCTTTGATAAAGAGTGTTCCATCAATAGTACACCTCTTGTATCCATGCTGACAAAGCTACTATGATAGTGTCTCATACCACTTCCTTGGAGCCTGATGCAGCCTATAAAGAGCCTTGTTAAGCTTGCAGACATAATTAGGATGAGCTGGGTATTCAAAGCCAGGTGGTTGGTTGACATACACCTCCTTATCAATCACCCCATATAAGAAGGCACACTTGACATCAAGTTGGTAGACTTTGAAATCCTTGGATCCAGCAAAACCTAGGAATATCCTAACAGCTTCAAGTCTTGCTATTAGAGTAAAACATCTGTGTAGTCAATCCCTTCTTCTTGTGAGTACCCTTGAACAATTAGTCTTGCCTTGTTCTTGATGACAAGTCCTCTATCATATTTTTTATTCCTAAATACCCACTTGGTACCTATAGTAGTCTTCCCTTTAGAAAGAGGATATAGATTCCACAGGTTTTGTCTCTTGAATTGAAGTAGCTCCTTCTACATTGCTTCAACCCAACTTCCATCCTTCACAGCCTTATCAATCATCTTAGGCTCAATCTGGGACAAGAAACAAGAGTGAAGACAAACATTTTTGTCATGGGTTTGTCCTCTTGTTCTTACCCCTATCTTAACATTTCTAATAGTGTTTGTAGTGGGGTGTGATTTATGAATTCTTAGTTGAGGAATCATAACAAGTTGGTTGGACAGATCTAAATTAGTGAAATTCAAATCTGGTGCTTGAATATCATCCACCACATCAACACACTTATCAAGAGAAACTTGATCCAATGAGTGTGTTACATCATGAATGTTGTCTTCTATGGAGTGGTTATCAGCATCAAGACATTCTTGATCACTATCACCACCTCTATCTCCTACTACATTGGAAATTCCTTCATTTGAGTTATATGCCTCTGTGCTAGAATTTATAGGCACCTTAGATGTATCAGCTGAAGAATTTGTCATGGTTGTGCTAACAGGATTTCCAACTAAAGGGCTAGTTACCACCGAAGCTGAAGTAGTTTGAACACTTGGTGTTCTTAGCTCAAATCTTGGATCAGAATCTCTTGTTGATAAGGTACCTATAGATCCTGAAAAATCTTCACAAGATTTGTTAAAACAGTTCGTAACTATGTCAAGATCAAATAGCCAATCAGGACCAGAACCTTTGACACTGGGTGTGTGCTCATTGAAGGTCACATTGGCTGACTCCTCAACTACTCTAGTTCTGAGATGGTATACTCTATAAGCCTTAGCTTGGGAAGAGTATCCAATAAAATATCCATTACCTGATTTCTCAGCAAATTTGGCTATTTGATCCTTAGTATTCAAGATGGTGCAAGGACATCCAAATGATCTGAGGAATCCAATGAAAGGTCTTATTTTGTGCCACAGTTCATAAAGAGTCTTACCATGAGTCTTGACTACTAAAACTTTCTTCTTCATATAACAGGTAGTGTTGACTGCCTCTGCCCAGAAGGTGATGGGCAGTTTATAGTCAGATAACATAGTTCTTGCAGCTTTAGTAAGTGTCCTGTTTCTCTTCTCAGCAACACCGTTTTGCTGAGGAGTCCTGGGAGCACTATATTGTCTTGTAAAAACCTTTTCATGACAAAATGTATCAAGGATTTGGTTCATAAATTCAGTTTCTTGATCACATCTTATGATTTTGACCTTGTGATCACATGGATTCTTAATTTTTAGAACGAAACTCTTCAAGATATCTGGGGTCTCATCCTTAGTTCTAAGGAAGAAGACCCAAGCAACATAATGGTCATCACTTGTAAACTCTTTCTTTAACATTCCAGTTACCAAATCATTCTTAATTAATTTATTCATATTCTTAAAGTTTACATGGCACATTCTTTTATGCTAGAAGAAAGACTCATCACTATTTGCTTTAGATAGAATGCAAGAAACTTCTCCTAAAGGGGATGTTTCTTTCAAATCCATCTTGTACATGTTCCCTTTCCTGGGGGCTCTAAGAAGGATATACTCTTGAGGAATGACCACCCCAGGCTTGATAACAATGTACTCATGCTTAGTAAAGAGCATGTTATGTCTCTGATCATAAAATTGGGAGACACTCAAGAGATTGTACCCAAGCTCCTTATCAAAATTTACCTTCTCAATGTTGAGCTTACCATTTGTGACCCCGCCCCTTCCAGTAATGTAACCACCCGATTCTCCTCCAAAAGCAACTAGCCCTCCATTAATTTTCTCAAATTTTTAAAGTAAAGAGCCATTGCCGATCATGTTCATGGAACAACCACTGTTAATGATCCATACATTCCCTTTGGTCTTTAGCTATTCCCATACATAAAGAGATGGTTAGTTACATTTGGAAACTCAAGCCTTATTGGTCTTGAGCTTGTCAAAGTGAACTAAAGATAATGCATCAGTAATTGATCCTATATGCAAGCTCTGAGGATCATTTGATATTGTGGATGAAGAACTTTTAGTCATATGGCCACCATCTTTGGAAGACTAGACTTGGCCTTCAACCCTTTGAAAGTTTTGATGACTTTGGAAGTTTTGGAGACTGGACCTTCGGAAGCTTTTGCATCGACTACAGCAGACTTCAGTACTTCAGAAGCATTCCTTTCTTCCGAGACCAAAATTTCTTCCGAAGGTAAATTTTCACTTATCTTCTTCTTCACTTTGGAGTTCCTGAAAAGAAGAGATTTTCTTTCTGAAGCTATCTGCTTCTTTTTCTTCTCAAAAGTTTTATTCTTGATCATATGGATAGTACTTTTGGGATTATAGATGCAATCCTTGGCAAAGTGAGAAGTACTACCACACATGATGCATTTACTTGGCATGCTTCTGAGAGTCTTCTTTTGAGTGGGAGGGTGAGCTTGATCACTTTCTGCTTCATTCTTTATCTTCTCAGATGATGCAGCAGGCTTCTTAGGATGAGGCTTGCTCTTGGAACTGGATGGTTCAGGCTATGTAGTAGTGGTGCACATTTTATCAGCCTTCTTCTCTTGACTCGGATGATTTGGACATGAATTAGAACTCCTGGTACTAGAGTCCATTGTTGAGTCTTCAGTCTTTACCACTTCAAATCTAGTAGAAATGTAGACTTGCTTTTGCTTGGAGTTAAAGGTAGCTTTGATCTCTTGGGCTTTCTTTGACTTTCTTTTGGCTGCGCTTATCAAGTTCTTCCTTGCAAACTTGGTCATCCCTGGTTCTTTCATCTCTCAAAGAGAATAGTGTCCCTTCTTAGGATAACCCTTGTCACTCACCTTGGGTTCATCCTTCACTATCTCCTCTGCATCTTCATCCTTCTCTTCGATAGAATCAATAGGAGGCAACTCATCTTGACAAGTTCCACACCTTGGAGATCTAACAAATAGGAGTGTGTGTAGAGGAACTATCTCAATTGACCCTAGTCCCTGCCTATATTGGTAACAAACTTTTGCATGCAAGGATGAGGATATTATGCTCTTGAAGGTTTCCTCTTCAAGAACACATTTTTCTGCCTTGGCTTTGCTTATCACAACTCAGCCTTGCATTCAGTTAACTTGGCTATGAGATCTTTGATTTGAGTCCTGTAGTTTGTATGCTCATGCTTAAGAGTAGGAATGGTTTTCTCTAAATCTTCAATTTTTAGTTTATAATCATTTTCTGTCATTTTAAAATCAGCTTTTAGAATGTTTAAGGACTTATGATCAGATCTCACTTTCAAGTTGTAGGACCTATACATATTAACTTTAGAAATGCATTCAGGGGTACAAAGATGTTCTAATACATTGGGTTCTTCATGATCCTCCATCAGTGCTTGGTTTGGAGAAGCATTTCTACCTGAAAGCTCCAGTTAAAACCTCCTTCTATAACAGCAATAGCAGCATGTTGTTTAGGTTGGCTTGGCTACTCAGTTCTGGGAGCTGCATCAGTGTAATTTGGTCTGGATTGTGCCCGGCCATCGTTTGTCCTTGGTGCCTTACACTCTCTAGCAAAGTGTCCTATTTGGTTATAATTGTAACACTTCACCTTGCTTTTATCCAGGCCAAACTTTCCACTAGCCACATTACTTGGGAACTTCCTTCCTGTTCTCTTGTAGAACTTCATGGCTCTATGAGTAAGGAGAGCCATCTGTTAAACTCTATCCATGTACTTCAGATCATCTAGATGGATACAGTCCAAGTCTTCAAGAGTTCTTTATGATCATAGTTCTTCTACCGAGCATTTTAACATGGAAATGGAGTTCCACATCATCATATATTCTCTTATTTATGATAATATTTGAATTTAAAGTGGAAGAAGCTTACAAATGAATTGAGAGCTTCTAGGTGCAATACCAAGCAAAATGACATTAACAAGTGAAAATGAGATTTCTGTTTACTCCACCGATACTATAAAACGTCAAGATCATATATATATATATATATATATATATATATATATATATAGAGAGAGAGAGAGAGAGAGAGAGATAGAGAGAGAGAGAGTGAGAGAGAGTGAGTGTGTGAAGAGAGCGTTTATAGAAAGAGAGAGCTGATATGGGTGTGAATGAGGTGAAATCTAGAACTTTGGAGCTTTTAAGTTGGATCTTCCCTTCAAGTGCCTTAGCGAACCGTTAAGCACCACATTGCAGCCCACTGCCAAATCAAAACTTGCTTTAAAAGAAATTTCATATCATGTTCTTAAAAAACACCAAATCCATTAAAATAGTCTTATTTAAAAAAAACTATGGATGATCGACTTGAGGACTCCTAATAGCTTCCATAATCATAATCACACCTCCTAAGCCATATACTTACCTACCAACTGATATGCATAAAAGGTTAACATTGTTTAGTGAGTTCTAGTTTTGGCAACATTTTATAAATAAGTTTTTCCTCTTCATTTGTGAGCACTCAATCATACATACATGTATCATTCCTTTCAAACCATTCATTACTGTACTCGTTCTCTTTTCTTTCATTCTTTCAGTCTTTCTTTTCTTTCCACTTTTCCGGATCTATGCCACTACCATCCTTGCACAAAGCCTAAACAAGTAGCAAATAACATACCCCATAACCATTCGATTTGCATGATTGCAAGACCCCATTCGTAGGGTAGAGGAAAAGATATGTGAACGCCCCTAATGGCTTCAGTCACTTGAACAAATTGTGTGACTGCCAGTTGAGACAACATAATGCAACTCCATTTTAGTCCATAGTCGTGCTTGCAAGACTTTCCATTCACATTTAGGCACGTTAAACATTTTATTGAGTTTCACTTGTCATTCTTCATTATCTTTTGTAAGGCACTGTCTTGTATGGATTATACTATCAAGTTAAAAGCAAAAATCCAAGAAAAAGTGTAAACTCCAAAGTATGTTTGACGACCCTAAAAATAAGGTTAGAAAAATTAAAATTTTAGGAATTATTATAAGTTAGTGTCATAGTATACACAACAGATCAAGAATTGCAAAGATGACTTTATTTGATAAGAATTATTTACATATATATGTGTATATTTGTGATATGATCATGTAAGTGCACCATAAGATATCTAATACACAAGCACAACTACTGTTAAGTGATGAACAAGATCAAAACTTAAATTTTTTTTAACAAAAGTCCACAGCGGACGTATAAAAGTCCACAGCGGACGTGTAAAGAACCCACAACGGACGTATAAAAGTCCATAGCGAACGTATAACAGTCCACAACGGACGTGTAAAGAACCCAGAGCGGACATGTAAGGTTCCACAACGGACATGTAAGGTTCCACAACAGACGTGTAAGGTTCCACAGCGGACATGTAAGGTTCCACAGCGGACGTGAAAGGTTCCGCAGCGGACGTGTAAGGTTCCGCAGCGGACGTGTAAGGTTTCGCAGCGGACGTGTAAGGTTCCGCAACGGACGTGTAAGGTTCCGCAGCGGACGTGTAAGGTTCCACAGCGGACGTAGCGGACATGTGAGGTTCCACAGCGGATGAATAATGGTTCCACAACGGATGTATGAAGGGTTCACTGCGGATGTATAACAATAAACTTAAAAACTTAGGCTAATATTAGTCACTTGATTACTAAGATGTTTACACAAACTAATCCAAATCAATAGATTACTGGAATACTTATTTGAAACTAATCATTAACTAAACAAATCAACACATTAGCATGAGGAAATGACACCTATCCCCATTGCCACTCAACCCTCTCGGTAGTTTGACACACATACCCCTAGCTTGACACACATTAAGCCTACATAACACCTCATCAAGGCTAAGTAATCATTACAAGCTACTAACATACCCCTTATACTTCGATCAAACTTATCAACACCACCATCACCTTAGTGCACCACCACTACAACCCATCGCTCTCTACTTCTCTCGAAAACCATCACAAACCAAAAATAACCTTCTCACCTCCAACACCCCCTCTTTCTCTAGGTTGTTTTAACACTAAAGAATTATCATCAACGTCCTTTGAGGAATTATCCAAGTTCAAGAATACCTTTCTTCAAGATTTGAACCCAAAGAGATTGAAGTCTTCATCAACTGTCCTTTTCACCTTTCTTTCAAAATTATAATCAAGGTTAGAATTATAAAACTTTACTACTAAAAAGTTTGTGAAAAATATGTAAGTGTATAACATACAATTGAACCCTAATATATCATCAAAAACTAATTACAAATTTCATAAAAACTTTGATTTCTAACCAAAATCAGTAAATAAGAAAGTTTCAAAGGTGTTAATAAAAACAAAAGATTTAAATAAAGGGTTTAAAGATGTTAAACTAATTGATTATTATATGATTAACTAGGCTATACTAAGTTGAATACTCAAATTGACTGTGATTGTGAGAATAAAAATCTAGAAAAGTTGTAAAATGATCTCTATAATATACTGAAGTTACAGAATAAAATTTGGGAATTAATTCCTTAATATGATTAAGTTTTATATTTTAGAAAAATTAATAAGAAGAAAAATGAAAAATAACAGTAAAACAGTAGATAAATCATGAAAATTTTACATAAAATGTGACATATTGTGTAGAACATTCTGCGTGATTTTTAAAATTTTTAGATATAAATAGTTATTTCTACTATTATTTCAAAATATTGTAAAAATTGTAGAAAAATACCAATAAGGATATATAAACTAAAAATTTTATAAGATAATCCTTGTATGAAGTTGCCGTTGCTTGTAAAACTTTATAAATTTTGGTGATTTTTAACTACTGCTTTCAAAAATTAAGTCTGAATTAAGGATATTTTTGATTATTAGAATAAGAAATTATTCTAACAGATAATTGTTTTCTAGGAAATATCTGATCAGTTGCTAAAACTAAGGTGAGTAACATAGCCCCTTTTATTTATAAGTTTTGGGAGAAAAAGCATACTCTACTGTTGATGCTAACGTGAATAATAATTTTGATAAGATACTTCCATTAATTTCCGTAAGTCACAACCATTAATTCGCATAAGGAACCGTTAAATATTATAGGTAGCGCTACTTAGAAACATGTTTCCTGCACCGACTGGACACAGTTAAGACTGTCGAATAAGTGTCGTAATGTTATATTATTTGAATCTGTGATTTATATGTGACAGTTATGAATCACTTAGCATGTATGTAGGTTTGGTTATGGTCTTGTTTATGTTGCATCCGTAAGAAAATTTTGTTAAGTTATTAACTCTATATTTTCACCAACTTTTTGTTGACTGTTTTGAGTATGCTTTTTCAGGAGAATAGCATGTTTTATAATTTCACTTACACGTTCAACTTGTTCAATGAATGGCATGAGTAGATAGGGAACTATGTGTTTGGCTGACAGTAGATTTGATGGATTTCAGCCTCTTTGTGGATGTTCACGTCCATTATTAGCTTGGAAATGTTGAATCTTTTGTTGATGGGTGATAAGAACTAGTGTAATAGTCTCATGTGAGACAAATTTTGTAATATGATGTAATCCAACAATATATATATATATATGACTAATGAAAGCTTGGTTTATTTAACTGCTTTGAATGTATGTCTTTGTAATCAATGTGTTGTGAGCCAAAAGTCACACCCAAGCATCTCACGCTTCCGCCGGGATGTGACAGCTTGGTATCAGAGCCATTGGTTATAGAGAATCAAGTATTATTAGTAAATGCCTAGACTATAACCATAAGCTTATGTGATAACTTTTAGTATGATTACATAAATAAAAATTTACTGATAAATTTTAAGAGAACATATCTATGTTTTAACAATAGTGTATTGTCATATGAATAAACATGTGAGCTATACATGAATAATATTTAGTGCCTAGTTGATTAATTGTCTTGACTAGTAAAGGTGTAGAATTAATTATGCAAAAATTTTTGCAGCTATGAGTACTTATAATTCTAATAGCTACCATGTTGAAACTGATGCCTCGAAACATTCGGACCCTAGCAACTATAAAAAAATAACACCAGCCTCAGGACCACATAGAATTATCCCAACCAGAAACTAAGACCAATACGAAGTAGAAGTTTTTCCTCCGACGGGCACCCGTAACAATGGGAGGTTATACAATTATGACCCCAAGGAAGAGTGTACGGCGTGGTAAGAAGTTTTCAACTAATAAGGTTAAAGATCCAGAAAATAGAAACCCAGAAACCTTTCCCATGATATCTGACATGACACCCACAATTCAACCTGACAATTCTAAAACTGAAGAAAGAGGAATTAAGAGGCAAAGGTTGGAAGAATGTCAGATGGAAACTACCAACCAGATTCTTAAGAAAGTTAAGAAATACAACAAGAAATTCGGATGATCCAAGCAGATGTTAAGGAAGTGAAGAAAGGAAGCAAAAGTATCTTCACTAGAATATGGAGCTGGGTTTGGGAAAAAAAATTAGAAACATAGGAAACCCTATCTATTATGTGATTACTTTAAATATGTAGAATAAAAATATAATGAAATATTTTGTTATGACTATTAAATATTATGATATAGTTCGAGTAAAATTTTGTGATATTAGTATAATTGGTATGTAGTGAAATATGCCGCCAAGGAAAAATACTCAGCCTATACAAAGAACTACACGTGCTGGACGACCAAGAACTAGGTCGGGAGAAGAAGCTCCGCCAGTAATCTCACTGCAAATGAGAACGAAAGAAATTCTCAAATAGTAACTCAACAATCGGAAGCTACAATAACTACGTTAGTAACTCTACTCCAACACACCCTTAACTTTGGAGGTATACCGCCTAGAGAAAATAGACCAGGAAATGCCAACGGATTAGAACACCATGAGGAAGAAGTTGTAGACGGAGTTAGAAAAGGGTGCTCTTATAAGACTTTTATGTCCTGTAAACCTCGAGACTTTGATGGAAAAGGTGGAGCAGTTCAAGCATTATGTTGGTTAGAGGAAATGGAGTTAGTATTAGATATCAGTGATTGTGCTGATAATTGTAAGACTAGGTTCGCTTCACATTCTCTTAAAGGAGAAGCACAGTCTTGGTGGAAGATGGAAATCCAAACCAAAGGAAGAAATGCTATGAATGGATTAAGTTGGGAAGAATTTAGGAACCTAGTAATTGAAAAATACTATCCCTATAATGAAATAGAAAAGATGGAAGGGGAATTTTTGGCACAAGAAATGAAGGGTGTTGTATATCAGGAATATACAGATAGATACAATGAGCTATCTAGATTGGTACCACATCAGGTAACACCAGAAACCAAAAGGATAGGAAGATATATCTGGGGTTTAGTACCATAAATAAGAGGATTGGTTAAATCTGCAATGCCCAAGACTTTTCATGATGCAGTGGCTTTAGCGGGAAGTTTGACTAATGAGATGATAAGGAATGGATCATTAGCTGATCCAAAAGTAGGAGAGAAAAGGAAATGGAACAACAACAACATAGGAAGGAAATTTGGTGGAAACTGGAATAAGAAGATAAACAGGAATCCAGAAAGGAACTTTATGGGAATTGCATAGGAAAGAAGGCCATAGACAGAAGGTCAACCATGGTCCAATACCTGCAAAAGATACCATGATGGGAAATGTATGCTGGTAATCTGTTATAAATGCAAGAAGAAGGGACATACATCAAAAGAATGTAAGGGACCAGCAAATCCTAAGCCAGTGTGTTACCAGTGTAGAAAAGAGAATCACCTTCTCAATGAATGTCTGGAGCTAAAAAGGAAAACTCTAAGGAATAGGATTCCAGACAATGTGCATGGTCGAGCATTTGTACTTCAAGCTGAAGAAGCACGTCAGGAACCAGAAGTTGTGATGGGTACGTTCCTTATTAACGATCAATACGCATCTGTATTATTCGATACGGGAGCAACTCAAAGTTTTATTTCAAATACATTTAAACCGTTACTTAGACTAGCATCCGAAAAACTGAAAAATAGGTATATGATAGAACTAGCTGATGGAAAAATGATAGAGGCTAGTGAAGTTATTCTTAATTGCAATTTGAAGTTTGATGATCATTGTTTTAACATCAATCTGATCCTTATTAAATTAGGAGGCTTTGATATTGTTATGGGTATGGATTGGTTAAGTAAGAATCAGGCGGAAATTAGTTGTTGAAAGAAAATGATTAAAATTCCTTGATTAAAGATAATAAAATACTTTTCATATACGGTGAGAAACCTAGAGGTACTATAAAGATAGTCTCTTGCATGAAGGCTCAGAAATATTTGAAAAGGAAATGTTTGGCATTTCTGGCCCACGTAGTTGATACAAAACTAATTAAGAAGAAGTTGGAAGATGTTCCTATTGTTAGAGATTACCCAGAAGTATTTTCTGACGAGTTACCAGGATTGCCGCCCCCTCGTCAAGTAGAATTTAAAGTTGAATTACTACCAGGGACTGCACCTATTGCTAAGGCTCCGTATCATTTGGCGCCATCAAAAATGAATGAATTAATTAATCAATTACAGGAGTTGTTGGATAAAGGATTCACACGCCCTAGCGTTTCACCATGGGGAACTCCAGTCTTGTTCGTAAAGAAGAAAGACGAAACCTTTAGGATGTGCACTGATTATAGAGAGCTTAATAAAGTAACTATTAAGAATAGATATCCTCTCCCTAGGATAGATGACCTATTTGATCAGTTGCAAGGATCTAGTTACTTTTCAAAAATTGACTTAAGGTCCGGATATCACCAGTTAAGGGTGCGAGATGAAGATATACCTAAGACTGCATTCAGAACTCGATATGGTCATTATGAATCCTTATGATACCATATGGGTTAACTAGTGCTCCAGTAGTATTTATGGATCTAATGAACAGGGTGTGCAAACCTTACTTGGATAACTTTGTCATAGTCTTTATAGATGACATTTTAATCTACTGCAAAAGTAAGGAGGAACATGAGGAACACCTAAGGCTAACCTTGGAACTACTTTAGAGAGAAAAATTGTACGCCAAATTCTCAAAGTGTGAATTCTGGAAAAGAGAAGTACAATTCTTAGGACATGTGGTTAACCAAGAAGGAATTCAAGTCGACACAGCAAAGATTGGAGCAATTAAGAAACGGGAAGCTCCGAAAACACCAACTGAAGTACGTCAATTCTTAGGTTTGGCTAGTTATTATAGAAGGTTTATAGAAAAATTTTCACGAATAGCCCAACCCTTGAGAGAAATAACTCAGAAAGATAAGCCATATGTTCGGGGAGAAAAACAAAATACTGCATTTGAAATCCTAAAACACAAATTAGGTAGTGCTCCTATTTTAGCCCTTCCAGATGGTATTGATGATTTTGTAATATATTGTGACGCATCACATCAAGGTTACGGATGTGTTCTAATGCAACAAGATAAAGTAAGCATATGCGTCTAGACAACTTACTAGGAGTGAAATGAGTTATACTATTCATGATTTGTAATTAGGAGCAGTAGTATTTGCACTAAAGATTTGGAGAAATTATCTGAATAGAACCAAGTGCAAAATTTATACCGACCATAAAAACTTGCAACACATATTTGATCAAAATATGTTGAATATGAGGCAAAGAAGATGGGTGGAGTTACTGAGTGATTATGATTGTGAAATTAAGTACCACCTAAGCAAGGCAAATGTAGTGGTAGATGCTTTAAGTAGGAAGGAAAGAATTAAGCCATTATGAGTCCGCGCTTTGAGAATGGAATTACACTTGGATTTGAAAGTCAAATTCAAGAAGCCCAACAAGAAGATGAATTGAAAAGTGTGATGGGGCAGAACGAACAACTAGAACCTACGTCAGATGGAATTATGAGATTTAGAGGAAGAATTTGGATTCTGGATAATGACATGCTTAGAGAAACTATTCTAAAGGAAGCAGACAAATCGAGATATACAGTACATCCAGGAAACAATAAAATGTATAAAGATTTGAAAAATCTGTACTGGTGCCGGGTATGAAGAAATCCGTTGTAGAATTTGTAGGTAAATGTAATACCTGTTCAAGAGTTAAAGCTGAATATCAAAAACCCTTAGGATGTTTACAACAACCAGAAATCCCTGAGTGGAAATGGGACCAGATTACCATGGATTTTATAACCAAGTTACCCTGAACTCCAAGTGGTTATGACATAATATGGTTTATGGTTGACAGATTGACTAAGTCAGCTCACTTTTTGCCAATCAGAGAAGATTATAAAATAGAGAAGTTAGCAAGGATCTATATATAAGAAATTGTGTCTAGACACGGAATACCAATTTCAATAATATCTGATAGAGGTAACAGATTTACTTCAAGATTTTGGCAGACTTTACAAAAAGCATTAGGAACACAAATAAACATAAGTACATCATATCATCCACAAACAGATGGACAGAGTGAGAAAACAATCCAGATGTTGGAGGATATTTTGCGAGCTTATGCATTAGATTTTGGTGGCAGTTGGGATGTACATTTACCGTTGATAGAATTTTCATATAACAATAGTTACCATGCCAGTATAGGGGCAGCCCCATTTGAAGCATTATACGAAAGGAAGTGTAGATCACCTCTATGTTGGAATGAAGTAGGGGATAGACAACTTATAGGACCAGAACTCATACAGGAAACATCTAATAAAAATTTTGAAATTAAAGACAGATTAAAAGCAGCACGGGATAGGCAGAAGAGTTATGCTGATAAAAGAAGAAAGCCGTTAGAATTTCAGATTAGGGATAAAGTATATCTAAAAGTATCACCATCAAAAGGAGTTATTCGATTCGAAAGAAGGAATAAGTTAAACTTGGTCCTTTTGAAATAATAGATAGAATTGGCCCTGTAGCATTCAAGTTAGAGCTGTCTCAGGAATTAAGTGGAGTACATAACACTTTCCATGTATCCAACTTGAAGAAATCTCTGGTTGATGAGACGTTAAGGATACCAATAAAAGAAGTCAAAATAGATGAGAAACTTCATTTTGTGGAAGAACCAGAGGCAATTATGGATAAGGAAGTGAAAAGATTAAAGAGAAGTAAGATCCCAATAGTGAAGGTAAAATGGAATTCAAAACGAGGACCTGAATTCACATGGGAATGAGAAGATGAAATCAAAAGAAAATATTTACATTTTGTTTGAGGTTAAACTGAATAAAAAGAAAAATTATAAAGACAAACTCTCCATATCACGAGATAGTAACAACAGATGAATTTCGGGGCAAAATTTTTGTTACAGGGGGAGAATGTGACGACCCTAAAAATAAGGTTAGACAAATTAAAATTTTGGGAATTATTATAAGTTAGTATCATAGTATACATAGTAGATCAAGAATTTCTAAGATGACTTTATTTGATAATAATTGTTATCTATATGTTTTAGCATGCATAAGTATGTGTATATGTTTATTTAACGTGCATGCATGCATAATTATTTACGTATATATGTGTATATTTGGGATATGATCATGTAAGTGCACCATAAGATATCTAATACACAAGCAAAATTACTGTTAAGTGGTGAACAAGATCAAACTTAAAATAATTTTTAACAAAAGTCCACAGCGGACATATAAAAGTCCACAGCGGACGTGTAAAGAACCCACAGCAGACGTATAAAAGTCCACAACGGATGTAAAACAGTCCATAGCGGATGTGTAAAGAACCCACAGCTGACATGTAAGGTTCCACAGCGGACGTGTAAGGTTCCACAACGGACATGTAAGGTTCCACAACAGACGTGTAAGGTTCCACAGCGGACATGTGAGGTTCCACAACAGACATGTCAGGTTCCACAGCAGACATGTGAGGTTCCACAGCGGATGTATAAAGGTTCCACAGCGGATGTATGAAGGGTTTACTGCGGATGTATAACAATAAACTTAAAAACTTAGGCTAATATTAGTCACTTGATTATTAAGATGTTTACACAAACTAATCCAAATCAATAGATTACTGGAATACTTATTTGAAACTAATCATTAACTAAACACATAAACACATTAGCATGAGGAAATGACACCTATCCCCATTGCCACTCAACCCTCTCGGTAGTTTGACACACACACCCCTAACTTGACACACATTAAGCCTACATAACACCTCAACAAGGCTAAGTAATCATTACAAGCTACTAACACACCCCTTATACTTCGACCAAACTTATCAACACTACCATCACCTTAGTGCACCACCACTACAACCCACCTCTCTCTACATCTCTCGGTAACCAGGAGTCACCTCCAACACCCCCTCTTTCTCTAGGTTGTTTTAACACTGAAGAATCATCATCAACATCCTTTGAGGAATTATTCGAGTTCAAGAACACATTCCTCCAAGATTTGAACCCAAGGAGATTGAAGTCTTCATCAACCATCCTTTTCACCTTTCTTTCAAAATTATAATCAAGGTTAGAATTATGAAACTCTACAACTAAAAAGTAGGTTAGAATTATGAAACTCTATAACTAAAAAGTTTGTGAAAAATATGTAAATGTACAACATACAATTGAACCCTTATATATCATCAAAAACTAATTACAAATTTTATAAAAACTTTGATTTCTGACCAAAATTAGTAACTAAGAAAGTTTCAAAGGTGTTAATAAAAACAAAAGATTTAAATAAAGGGTTTAAAGATGTTAAACTAATTGATTATTACATGATTAACTAGGCTATACTAAGTTGAATACTCAAATTGACTGTGATTGTAGGAATAAAAATATTGAAAAATTATATAATGATCTCTATTATATACTGAAGTTACAGAATAAATTTGTGAATTAATTCCTTAATATGACTATGTTTTATATTTTAGAACAATTAATAAGAAGAAAAATCAAAAATAATAGTAAAGAGTGGATAAATCATGAAAATTTTACATAAAATGTGACATATTGTGTATAACATTTTGTGTAATTTTCAGAATTTTTAGAGATAAATAGCTATTTCAACTATTAATTTGAAATATTGTAAAAATTGAATAAAAATACCAATAAGGATATATGAACTAAAAATTTTATATGATAATCTTTGTATTAAGTTGCTATTGCTTGTAAGACTTTATAATTTTGGAGATTTGTAACTACTGTTTTCAAAATTAAGTCTAAATTAAGGATATTTTTGATTTTTAGAATAAGAAATTGTTTTAACAGATAATTGTTTTCTAGGAAATATCTGATCAGGTGCTGAAACTAAGGTGAGTAACATAGCCCCTTTTATTTATAAGTTTTGGGTGAAAAAGCGTACTATGTATTTTACTGTGATGCTAACATGAATAAGAATTTTGATAAGATATTTCTATTAATGAATGGCATGAGTTAGGGCAACTGTGCGTTTGGCTGAGTAGTATTTGATGGATTTCAGCCTCTTTGTAGATGTTCACATCCATTATTAGCTGGGAAATGTTGATTCTTTTGTTGATGGTGATAAGAACTAATGTAATAGTCTCATGTGAGACAAATTTGTAATATGATGTAATCCAACAATATATATATATATATATATATATATTATATATATATATATATATATATATATGACTAATGAAAGTTTGGTTTATTTAACAGCTTTGAATGTATGTCTTTGTAATCAATGTGTTATGAGCCAAAAGTCACACCCAAGCATCTCACGCTTCCACCGGGATGTGACAGTATGCAAGAACTTAAAGACTATGCAAGAAGTCAAAGAAAGAGAAATTTTCTTGGAAGTTTTTGCAAATCATCCAAATTGTATAAATAGGATTTTTGCTATGAATTTTTTTATTATGTGCATGTAGGTGGTTTGGTAAATGTATGTCCAAAGGGTATGTTCTTGGTGCGAGCCCCAATAGGTCTTTCGAGGGGAGCTCACCTCTAATGGATCAAGCTTAAACAACATAAACTTTTTGGCATTGTAATTATTTAATTGTAATAAACACATGATTGAATTGTACCTTGTTGTTGAACACACATGCCCACATTTTTCTTATGTTTATTAAGAGTAATTCAAAATTTTAACAATGATGGAACTTACATCCTTCACTTTGTTAAATAATACGTTATATCTATTTCAAAAATAACTCATTCAATCCTTTCGTTAATTAGAAGAAGAAACCAACTTGCACATTTCTTTTAATTGAACTACAAGTGCTCGGGTATTATAGACCACTTGTTCTATAATCTCATCCATGGTTATAGGTTGTAAGGCCCCTATCCCGGGAACACTAATAGTTGGATATTCATAGCATAAAACCATTTAAAATATAACATTCACAGCGGAAGAATATATCTTTTCAATAACTAGGCTCATGTCAAACATAATATCATTTCATTCTTATTACAAAAATTGTATCAATACAATTACATTCCCAAAAATATGATGCCACACTTGAATTACCCCGGTAGCTTCCATGTCCATGCCTGTACCTCCTCAGCTTCACCAATTACCTGCCAACTGATATGCATAAAGAAGTCAGCGACGCTGAGTGAGTTCTAGTTTTATAATAAAAATACTTTAGTTTACGTAAAACATTTTCCTTACTTTCGTACGTGAGCATACATCAAACATACATCTTGATAATAATCGTTTATTATCTTTCATCATCGTTCATCCATTCGTTTTCGTACTTTCATTCATTAACATCTTTCACTTTCATCTGGATCTTGCCATATGCTAAACCCCAAACATTATGCATTAAGCTGGTAATGTGCCGAGATTTATAAATAAACCCCCAAACATTGTGCACGAAGCTGACTACAGTACCATGGTAAAGCGACAAGGATCCGGTATCGTTTTGGTCAACCTCAAGGATTGGACCCCTGACGTGCATCCTCATGGTCTAGCCAAGCCGCACTTCAGTTGAGCTAACGACAACATGGTCGTGCACCTCCATTCATTTTGCTTGCAAGAGCTTCATTCGTTCATTAGGTTTCACTTTCGTTAACATTATTTTTTCCTTTTCTTTACATAATACTTTACTTATTACACACATACATTCAAGTAAAGCTTTCATAAAATCTTTTTCATCGTAAGAGAAAATAGTTTAAGGCATCATAATACATCGTAAACCTCATACAACATCATAAGAAATGAATATATCATTAAACCATTAAACAAACATAATCTTCCATTAAAAATTGGTACTTCACACTTAAATTCTATCTCCAGAATTTCAGGATAAACCTAAGTGTTTACAGCGCATGAATAAGGTATACAGCGGATGGCTTAAAACACTAAATGTCCACAGCGGATAGCCAAAGTCCACAACAGACGACAAAAGTCCACAGCGGACGACCGAAGTCCACAACAGATGAATCAAAGACTTAAGAGTCCACAACGGACATGCATGAACATTTAAATGTCCACCGCGGACATGCATGAATACCTATGTACCTACAACGGACAGTCATTGTCCACAATAGACAGTCTAAAATGCTTAAGTGCCAATAGCGGATAGTCATTGTCCATCCAAAGTGTCCACAGCGGATAACCCATGGTCCACAGCGGACGGTCATTTTCCATCCAATTGTCCACATCAGACAACCCAAGGTCCATAGTGGATAGTAAGTTTACCTATGGTACAGCGTATGCAGTTCTCGTTCGATACAACATTTAAATGTATACTTACCATAGATCTATCGGTTACACACTTAAAACAATAACAACCATTAACACATAAAAAATCTTTGAAAACACATACATTTCATAAAAGTCTTTCTAATAGTAGAAAGCATAGTAACTAGTAACATCATTTTCAGTACACATATCAGCTCCAACAAGTAGAAAGCAAGTAAAAGAGATCCAGAACTCACCTTAACCAGCTTCCGGTGATGATCCAAACAAACCCGAGAGCAAACCTGGAGTTCTAAGACCTAAACACATGTAAAGAAGTAACTAAACACATATAAACATATAGAAATCAGTC